>CM041643.1:18965075-19176189 GCA_023333625.1 Bothriochloa decipiens
AACCCTCACCTATCAGGCTAGTCTTTTGGGTTGAGTTAGGCCATAAGACCTGTTCTGGATATGTTGTGCACCTTGGGCTAAAGGGCCTGTCGGCTCGTGGACGCGCGAGCTGGGCCGAAATTTCATAACATAGTCAACATCGAGGAAGGCTGAACAACAAAAACAATGACAGAGCAGTTTATATCTCAAGACAACCTATGATTTTGTCTATAATTGACTAACTGCAATCTGATTAGTCAATCGGATCAATCACAGTGAATTAACGTCATAATTAGCAGATTAGTCATATACTGTATTATGCAAAGCAGCTAAGATTTTGTGTAGGAAAAACTACAACAATAACAACAAGAACAAAATAGAGGCAGAAGCAAACCAACTTTTGCCGTGACAAGCTTAGAGACGATTGACTTTTTAGAGGGTCTGATATAAATTGCAAGAAGCAAGCCAATGCTGCCTGGACTATGGTGTGCAGCTCGGGCATGTTGTTCTGAACTTGAGAACTCAAAATGAAGGTTTTATCCTAAAGTTTTTTGCAAACGTTTCTTAACAGAGAGGACGTTCCTTGGGTTAATCTTATTTGGGAGAGCTACTATCAGAATGGAAAACAGCCAACCAAATCAGGGGTCTTTTTGGTGGAATGATGTTCTGAAGCTTCTAGATAAATTCAATGGCATGGCCAAATTGACTGTTGGAAATGGAGATCCTGCCTGGAACGATTTTATTCCTGAACAGCACTTTCCTGAGCTTTTTGCATACACGATATCCTTGATGCGATGCAAATCACTGAAGGCAAGGACCAATGGCATTATATTTCCAATTCTAAACATTTCTCCTCCTCCAAAGACTACAAATTCTTGAGTGGTCACTATCTGGTTCATCCTGCTTTCAAATAGCTCTAGAGAAGCTGCTGTCAGAACAAACACAGAGAGTTTTCTTTGGCTACTGCTTAAGGACAGACTAAGCATGAGGCCATGAGGGGATTACTAAGAAGAAGAAACAAGGAACTAGAAAGTTACAACTGTTCGTTCGCAAAAACAAAATGAAAGTTACAACTGTGTCTTATTATGACAAGATCAAGAAGAAGGATCACGAACTAAACCCCTTTGTTAATTTAGAATGGCTCTGGGTGCAGATTAACCGGGCCTTGCTTATGGAAGTTATCATCCTGTTTTGCTGGACTATTTGAATGACCAAGAACAGTCTCATCTTGAAGCAAATCTCGGCTTCAGTCCAAGGGTTGTAAGGAGATACTCAAGCAAGAGCTCGTGAATCTTTTATGCCGAGCAAAGAAGAAATATTTCTCAAAGATTCAGGAAAAATTTTTTTCCTTCAGATTCATATGAAACCACAATGTTTAACCAAAGGAAAAAGCTAGCAAATTAGAGGGTTGCTAGTTACTAGTCTGAGAACAAGAAAGTGGTACGCATCCTTTTTAGAAGAATTGGGAGCCTCCACGACCAGCTTGGTGAAAAATGACCGCAAGAATGGTGAAGAAACGGTGGGAGTCGCGGGTAAAGTATTAAAGAAATTGAGGAGGAAGATTAGGAAAAAGGGATGTCGTCCCTGCTGAATTCACCATCGGGTCATACAGTGATCATCCAACAGAAAATTTCATCATTGCCGGTTGATAGTAGGTGGAGCGTAGTGGCTATCTAATCCGCTGGTGATGAAAAATCATTTTTGCGATGATCCTGTGGAGAAAACTGTGGTGGTTATTACCGTCAGATCATATGGTGTGCGTCACATACTACCAATCTTTTTCACCGCCGGTTTTTCGTGCAACCATGATTACTGGATGTGGATGTCCATGGTGCCTGCTGCTGCAGCGACAGGACACTCTGATCGGCGCTTGGGGCAGAAAGAACCACGGTTGTCTCGTGCCTTCCAATCGATCACAGATGACCGTCGTCCAACTTGCTTATGTTGCTTCCAGCTGCTGCGGTTCAATTTAGCTCTCTTGCGTTCTATTCTTATCTCTCGAAGTCCTTATAAACAAATTTAAAACCTCTTCATTGAGAAGGCGACATGAAAACTACCGCGTCGCCTTCATCCCATTTGTAGCCTCTCCACGGTCTAGGCCAACCTTGCTACTTTGCGCTGCCGAGCTTACAGCCTGAGCGCCATGCTCCGCGCAGGTGTTCCTCTGCCTCGTCGCCGTCGTGCTTGCTGCGGCGGCAACAGCCGTCCCAGCTCACCATCAGCATTCGCAACGCCTCCTGAACCAGCCAGACCACCTGTCTCTGCGTGCCGGCGAGTCTGGCGAGGTCGTCGAAGACCTACTAGGGGGCTTCACAGCCTACGTTACAGGCGCGGCCGAGTCCACTCGCGCCGTCGTTCTTGCCTCTGACGCCTTCGGTTGGTGCATAGATCCATATTGTATCATCACGTACTCTGTACCTTTGATTTGTGTTTTCGCCATGGTTTTGACAGCAGGCTTTTATGTTTTTCATTGATGTTTTCAGGGTTCGAGGGTCCTATACTCAGGTATACAAACACGCCTTGTCACCATGTAATTGTTGCAACTAAGAAAGAAATAGACGAAGGGCTCTAAACTCTCCGCTCTCTAGCTCTCGGTGTCGCTCTCTCTCCCCCTAATGTTGGAGCTCGATCTGCTCCACGACGCCGGAACACGCCGCCGGACCGTGCGGTGACCACGGCGACTAAAACCCCAGAACGTGAATAGCACAAGAACTCGAGAGAATATGACGCTGCCAACAACCGCAGCTTATTTGGCCCTTTGTTCCTTATATTTATAGCTATACTTGAGGTTTACAAATTCCAAACCCCCCACGCAATATCTCCCAGAGATCACAACACCGTTTCCCGCGGCGTGCGCTACGTGCGCTCTGAAGACATGGCGTGCACCTGATGGACTCCACAATTGAGTCGTGATTGAGCACGCCTACAATCACACCCTAACCTACTAGACCTGCCTAGACTCCACGAGGACTACAATTACATAGATGCAGTGCATCAGTTTATCTAACAAAACACCCCCTAAACTCGATGCACCTCGATGACACCTAATGCACTTCTCAACTCCACGAACCTGACTTGCCCTAGCACTTTGGTGAAGATATCCGCGAGTTGTTCTGCAGTCCCAACGAGATCAACTTCCACCTTGCTTTCTTCTATGCACTCACGAAGGAAATGATACCTCGTATCAATATGTTTACTCCTGTCGTGATGCACAGGATTCTTGCTGAGCGTAATCGCGGACATATTATCCATGAGAAGCTTCACAGTCGTCTCCTTAGTCCCCAATATGTCTGCAATCAGTCGGTATAGCCAAATGCCTTGACACGCCACCGCCGCTGCTGCCACATACTCAGCTTCACACGAAGACAAAGCCACGATTCTTTGCTTATGTGATGCCCAGGTCACCAAACTGCTCCCTAGAAAATAGCCAATGCCTGTTGTGCTCTTTCTGTCTTTAGGATCTCTTGCAAAGTCGCTATCACTAAAGCCAACTAGGATGGGTTTCAGTTCAACACCTTTCTCATACTTGCAGCCATACCCCATACCTCAGGATGTGTTTCATAGCAGCCCATTGTTCCTTTCGAGGTGACTCCATGTACCTGCTCACAACACCAACAGCAAATGCCAAGTCTGGCCTGGTGTTGACAATGTACCTGAGACTCCCTATGATACTCCTATATTTAGTAGGATTCATTGGTTCTCCACTCTTCATCTTGCTGAGTTTCAGTCAACTCTCCATCGGTGTATTACATGAGTTACAGTTCCTCATCCCTGCTCCTTCTAGGATCTTAGCAGCATAGGAACTCTGACACAAGGTAATCCCATTACCATCTTGCTTGACCTCTATGCCAAGGTAGTAGCTTAACAGCCTAAGATCACTCATGTTAAACTTCTTCTTCATCTCAATCTTGAACATCTTGATGTCTTGCACATCTAGACCAAAGATGATCAGATCGTCGACATATACTCCCACAAGTAAGAATGAATTTTTGCTATTTCTTCTATAAACAGCATGATCAAGCTTGCTTCTCACAAAACCAGAGCCAACAACTCCTTGTAGAGCTTTGTGTTCCACGCCCTTGGTGCCTGCTTCAACCCGTAGAGAGATTTCTTCAGCCTGAGGACTTTATCTCCTTTGCCAACCACGAAACCTGGAGGTTGTTGCACATAGACAGTTTCAGAAAGATCGCCATTCAAAAATGCAGATTTCACATCCATATGGTGAACCTCCCAGCCGCCCTATGCTGCAAGTGCCAACAAGACTCGTATAGTTTTAATTCTAGCAATCGGAGCAAACACTTCCTCAAAATCAACTCCAAACTGTTGAGCATATCCTTTTGCGACCAACCGAGCTTTATACTTGACCACCTTTCCTTCAGGGTCTTTTTTTACATTGAAGACCCGTTTCAAGCCAATAGCTTTGTGTTTGGGTGGTAACATACTCACCTCCCAACTGCGATTTGCCTCAATCACCTGCATCTCAGCCTGCATCTCAGCCTGCATCGCTTGCCTCCAACACTGCTCGGTCAAAGCCTCATCTACTGACCTTGGTTCATCAGCCGCAACAAGACAAAGTCCACTGTACTTGAAATTCTAAATTTCTTCAGTGGTATCCAGTAGGTTGGGAATTGTGCGATAACGCAGAGGGACTCCTTCTGAATCTGCAGACTGTCCGGTGGGTGGTGTCGCCCATTGGACCATCAATGCTCCTGGGATGGTGTTAGGGGTATGTGGTGGTGAGCTAGGTCCACCCCCCGACTGTGGAATTGATGCAGCAGGCGATCCTGGATCAACAGCATCAAGTTCAGCAACTTCAGGCTCCACTGGCCCTATTGTCGGACCGGCAATAGTATCGTCGTCGTCCCACTGAAACTGAAAATATTAGGCAACTCTTGTTCACCCTCCTCAGCTGTTCTGCTGCTCTTGCCTACCCAATTCCATGGTTGCGTCTCATCAAACACTACATCACGAGTCACCATAAGCCTGTCCTTCACTGGATCATAGATGCAATAGCCTTTTGTTCCCGGTTCATAACCCAGAAACACAGCTGAAATAGCTCGGTCTGACAGTTTACTCACCCCAGGTCCAACTATCTTTGCATATGCGACGCATCCAAATGTTTTTAGATGCTTGACCCCAGACTTCTGACCGAACCATGCTTCAAATGGTGTCTTCCCATTCAGACTCTTATTGGGAGAGCGATTCAGAATATATACAACCGTTTTCATAGCTTCATCCCAGAACTTGGGGGCACACGCATGCTCTTCAGTAAGCACCACGCCATCTCCATCACCGTTTGATTCCTTCTCTCCACAACACCGTTCTTCTGTGGTGTATACAGTGTGGTAGTGTTGTGCTTAATCCCATGATCACTGCAGAACACCACAAAAGCTCCTTAGTTGAATTCTCCTTCCCCTGTCAGTTCTAAACGCCTTCAGACGTCGACCAGGCTCTAGTTCTGCCGCCGTTCTGAACCTTTTGAAGCATTCTAACACCTCTGACTTTGCAGCCAACTGTTCAAGCCACATGTAACGACTGAAATCGTCTACAATAAGCATGAAATAGGACTTGCATCCCAGTGTGGGTGGCATGATTTGCTCACACAGATCGACGTGTACGAGTTCAAGTCTTGCCACTGCCCGCCATGCTGAGGCTCGTGGAAAAGGAGTGTGGTGCTGCTTCCCAAGAGCACAGCCGTCGCATACCTGTTCTAGCTTCTTGATCAATGGTAGACCCTCCACCATCTCCTTGGCACTTAGATCATGTAGCGCCCTGAAATTCAGATCACCAAAACATGCATGCCAGTGCCAGGCTTCTTCTTCCATCTTGGACAACAAGTAGATCGATGTTGTTAGATTGATGTTCATCACGTACAGGCGGTTCCTCCTCTCAGCCCGGATCAACACTCCCTAAGCCTTGTTCTTCTGTTCGAACTCAAACACTTCCAGAACGCCCTTGTCAATCTCCACAGGACACCCTGCTTCCTCCAATTGACCAAGGCCGACAATGTTACACCTAATGATGGAATGTAATACACCTCAGTGAGTACCCGATGCTCTTGGTTCTTGCCGGCCATAGCCACCGCGCCGACACCGCATATTTCAACAGTGGAGCCATCCCCAAACCTCACTATGCCATGCACTGATTCATCCAGATCTGCTAAGGCACCTCAGCAACCCATCATGTGATTTGTTGTGCCCGTGTCCAACACCCAAGCGCCTTCATCATACTTCACTGGGAACACACATTCCTGATTTAAAAATAGGTTCTAACTGCCAGTTCTTGATGTGTGCACTACACCACACACCTGTGCCACTAGGAGCATCGGACTCTTATCAGTGTCACCAGCTATATGATGAGCTGCATCATCTTGGTCATCTTTGCCTTGCTTCTAATTCGAGCACTCCCTTACCGGTGGCCATACACGCCACACTTCTTACACTTTCCATTACATCGAGGTGTTCCCGACGTCTGATGACCGCCGGAGTTGTGCTTGTCACAATCATTCTTGCCGCCACATGAGCACTGTCCAGCTTTGTTCTTCTTCACATAGTGGCTCCCACCTCTGCCGCCCAAAGAGGACGACTCAGAGCCCACCATGTGACTCTTGTTTCTTGCCATCCACTCCTCCTCCGTAAGGAGAAGCGAAGATTTTGGCTTCTCACAGCCTTGATCTGTCGAAGCTTCAAGTCTGTCTTTAGCAGCTCTAAGCCGCCCAACCAAATCTTCAATGGTCAAGTTCTTCAGGTCATAGAACATCTCTATCGTCACTACCACTTGATTGTATTTTGGTGGCACGACTCATAGAAACTTCTTGACCACACGCGTGTCATCCACGCCCTTCTCACCGAGACCTTTGAGATCAGTTGCAAGCTTCCCAATTCTCATGGCAAAATCATCTATGGTTTTGCCGGTCTTGAATGAGATTTAAATTCAAAATCTGCCAGCAGCTTCTGAGCATTGACTTCCTTCACCCTCTCTGCCCCTAGGCGCATCGACCTGACTGCCTCCCATGCCTCCTTTGCTGTCTTTTTGTTCAAAAACATTGAGTGCATCTCGGGCAGCACTCCTCGCATCATGGCTCCGAGCACGAGTCGATCTCGATGCCGCTCGACCTTGCTTGCATCCTCTGGTTCAATCGCGTCCCACAGGTACATGGCCTCCAGATTACAATGCACATGCGCAGACCACTCTCGATAATTTGACTTGGATGGCATCGGCTAGATGAGACTGCCGCCGCTTGATTCTAATCCCGCTCCATGACATCCGCGTCCTTCCCACTGGTTCCCATGGCGAAAGCTTCAAACGTTCAGGTCACCTTGTTCTTGAATCTGGTGAACGCCACCACCACACGCACTCTTCAGGTCTCCTATGTCATCGAACGTTTCGCAACCGGCTCCGATACCACGTGTTGGAGCTCGATCTGCTCCACGATGCCGGAATGCGCCGCCAGACCGTGTGGTGACCACGGTGACTAAAACCCTAGAACATGAATAGCACAAGAACTCAAGAGAATATGACACTGTGAACAACCGCAGTTTATTTGGCCCTTTGTTCCTTATATTTATAGCTATACTCGAGGTTTACAGACTCCAAACCCCCCACGCCATATCTCCCAGAGATCGCAACACCGTTTCCCGCAGCGTGCGCTATGTGCGCTTTGAAGACATGGCATGCACCTGACGTACTCCACAATTGAGTCATGATTGAGCACGCCTACAATCATGCCCTAACCTACCAGATCTGCCTAAACTCCACGAGGACTATGATTACATAGATGTAGTGCATTAGTTTATCTAACACCTAAACCCTAGCCGCACTCTCTCTTTCTCTCTCTCTGTGCTGCCAATGCCCCTGCCCTAGCCTCCACGTCAGGCCCCTCGGCCAAAAAATGATACCTTCCTCCTTCCCAAGACAGGCATTAAGCAAATAGACAAGTTTAGAAAGCATTGTCTATAAAGGGGGATCAGATTTAAATTCAAGAAAGCCTCCTAAAGTTGCATGGAAGCTGGTGTGCAACACTAAAGAAAATGGTGGATTAGGAGTTCATGACCTCTATTTGCAGAATGAGAGTATGCTGATTAAGCACTTTCTCAAATTCTTTAACAAAATGGACATTCCTTGGGTTCATTTAGTCTGGCATACCTACTATGAGAATGGCTTTGCTACAACTCAGAATAGGAGAAACTCTTTTTGTTGGAAAGATTTACTGAAGTCTATTGATTCCTTCAAGGAAATGGCTCGAGCTTCAGTTGAAGATGGGTCCACTGTTCTATTATGGTTTGATAGGAGACTTATTGTGCACACGATGGCCTTATCTTTTCTCCTTTGCCAGGTCTGGGACAACTCTAGTTCAAGCTTTCATCAAACAGAGGACAGATCTGCTCTTTTCTATACCCCACCATCAGTGGAGGCCTATTCTCAATATCAGGAAATGAACAATGACCTTGCAAATTTTGAGCTTTCTGAAAACAGGGATATCTTGTCATACAAATGGGGTTCTACATTATTCTCTGCTAGCAAAGCATATGCTCATCTCCGAGGTACAATTGTAGTCCCTCCTATTTATAAATGGCTTTGGGACTCACATTGTTAGCCAAAAAGGAAGATCTTCTTCTGGCTAATTTTGAAGGACAGGCTAAGTACAAGAGAAGTGCTTCAAAGGAAAACATGGATTTGCCTAGCTACAATTGTGTTCTTATCTTCTTGAATGCATAAGAATCTATCAATCGTCTCTTCCTGGAATGCCCTTTTGCAATGTCATGCTGGAATATTTTGGGATTAGCTCACTTGATTCAAGCAGATATCTTTCAGAGTGTCCATCAGTCCAGAGCCCATCTGAATAAACCTTTCTTCCTGAAGATTATTATAGCAATGTTGTGGGGGATCTGGATGGCTAGGAATGATGTTATTTGCAGAGGTCTTCAACACTCTCTTCAATCCTGCAAGTTTGTTTTCAAACAAGAGATGTCCAGAGTTAAGCTTAGGGCCAAGAAAAATCTTCAACAACTAATTCAATTATGGCTACACAGTGTTGTGTGATTTTTCTTATTTTGTTTGTATCTTTCTTTGTTTCCTAATTTTGTTTTGGAGACCAGTTTTGTTGTTTTATATTAATAAAGAATCAATAGGGGGGAAACCCCTCCTGTTTGCCTCAAACAAAATGTTGAATATCCAGACCTAGATACAAACATATCTAAATTCCTCTTAACAAATTAGGTTTCCAATATATTTGGAAAATATCCATACCTTTTGCACCCCTTGATAGAAGCATGTGCAAGTGCCCCCAAATTTTTGTTATTAATTTGTGCCATGTTAGATAAGATCAATCATTATCGCGCCACCATTATTATTGAAATAGTTGCCTACTTATGGTTCGAAACTTGATGTGGACATCCTAGCTTATCATCATGATGCTCCATCTAGTGTCAACCATTCATACAATATAAAAGATACAAAACAAGGATCGCTCACACAATGTCTCGGACCTACAAGAGAAGGTGAATTCATTTCAAATTGAAATTATCTTTGATATACTTGATAATGTTATACTACCTAAATCTTCTATATTATGTCCACATATTAAGGTTGACACAGAAAGGAGCTACCGCTAGACCCAAGGAGAGAAGATGTTTTACACAGAAGTTGAATGGCCACACCACCTGCATAAAAACATGAACTAGTAGTCATAACTCTTGATTCCCTGAAGCTTTGGAGGTCCATAAGGACATTGGAAAGCTCAACAAGTCTACTTCTGCTGTCCCAAAATGTTTATCATCGTTAGTGTGTGTGCCATAAATTTGGCTCGATTTAAAGAAAATAGTGCAACATTTGTATCTCCAAATAAATTTATTAAAAAATTAGATACAAATATTTTTCCAATAATACTAATTATGTGTCATAAATATTAATATTTTTAATATATATTTAATTAAATATATTTCTCAGAAAGCAAAAGCGACAGACATTTTAGATGTGAGAGAGAGTAGTTTCTAATGCAACAAACATCACATCATTAGGAGTTTGCAATGAAGAGTTATGGTCAAATTATGAGAAACTACCAGAAAACTTAACAGTCACGCAGGAATTGATCTGGTGGAGAACTTCTCGTGCAAACCTGTATTAGTTCATGGTGCATACTATACATGGTTGGAAAGTTAATTTTTTTTAGATAATGGATATACGCGGCTTCATCTATCAACAGATAGAATCAGACCAATTATTACAGAGTTCTGAACAAAGTCTCAAACACGAACTGTAAAAACAACACTTGCAGTCCGCCTAAAGGTAAAACAAACAAAATAAAGTTTAATTAACTTTCTAATGCAACAAATGGCTCATCTGTTTTACTAAAGACTGCCAGAAGTTGAAAGTGTTGCGTGAGGTTCCATGGATTTCCATCTCGTGAATGCCTTTCACCTCCTATAACTTCATAACCGTAAGTCCACTTGATACCAAATCGGAGGCTTGGTTATAGTATATGTATCTCCGGCCTCTAAGCTATTTGAAACTTCTGGATGAATTGAATTGTATGATAGTACTGCCAAGCCGCCCGGTGTCTTACTCACACCTTTATTCTTCCTTGTTATATTTTGAATTATGAAGACACCTTTATGGGTCCCCTAGTTCATGATCTATGGTTTTTCATACGGCTGCACCATTTTGTGTGAATTAATTCTGGATTATGGTTTTGCAGTTGTTTGGAGATCGATTCGAACTCTTCATGGTTTCGGTGCCTCTCTTCGTGGTGCTTGGTCGCATCCAAGCTTGCAGGTATAAGCTAATTATCCCGTTGTTCGTAGAGTCATAGCAAGTAATCTTTGTTTTTTGACCTACTGTTGTGAAGTTCGGACCACCCTCAAGGAGGTTTCTTATCAATAATGGTTTGGCTTTTCCTATTTTTGTAAATCCTAGCTCCAGCCTTTCCTCCCATCACACAAGCATATGTGCATTGCCGCATTGTCGATGTGTGCGGACCATGTGTTTCCAATCTAGTTCTGTGACACAAAAAGCAATTGAGCAGTGTCTTGCACGCCACCAAAAAGGACTTCCCTGAAAACAAGACTAGAACGCGCGCAAACATATATTGTTGACTGCAATAGATATGCATCAATATATTCATCTGTATCATCTCACTCATCCAGCAGAAAGTCGTCACACTCATGTGTGCGCAAGCCTAATTAAAAAACTCGTGCACACGTACATGTGAACACCGCCGACTTCATCTTCCTACTATTCGGCACTAATATACTTATATATATTTTTCCTCAAAAAATATACTTATATATATATATGATTTAATATAGCAATCACCACGTTTTTGTACCAAACTTATTTATAAATTGTCGGAATATGATGAAATATGTATGTCAACATATCTCTGGAAGGACAAGAGTATCATGGACGTCAATATCAGTAAACTATGAACCTTCCTCTACGTACGAGATGAATTTTCTCATCTATATATCCTTAGCACGGCTGAACTTTTGAATACCCAATGTGCTACTATCGTACAGAAGATAAATCGGCGAACAGCTTTTGTGTCAAATTGCTCAAATCACGTCGTTGGTCGTGGATCACACATGGGCAGGAGGACTAAAGGAGGGATGGAAGGTTCGTGATCCTAACAGAAATGGACAACAAAGATGGCATGTTGAGTATTTCACACTCAATTCTAAATTCTCGCAGCGCTTTCTCATCTTTCCATTCAGCTCGCTTTCGTGTAGCAGAAGCGTCTCGTGCACGGCCTGGCCCAGGCGGCCATGCTGTGGCTGCTCAGCTGCTCTAAAACCAAACGCAACGCAGCAGGCTTCTGCAGTTGACAGACACAAGCTAGAGATTGTGCAGAGCCTCCATGACGAGCACCATGATGGACGGCTCCACTGCGCTGCTCTTCCTCTTCCTCATCACAGTGCACGCCGCTGCGGCGGCGACCGTTCATGAGCACTCTCAGTGCCTCGACAACCCGCCTGACCTCTCGCAGCACGGTGTCGAAGCTGGCAAGGTCGTAGACAAACTCCCGGGGGGATTCAGGGCCTATGTCACGGGCCCGTCCAGCTCCAGACGTGCCGTCGTCCTCGCCTCGGACGTCTACGGTTGGTTCAGGCACCTGCACACTCGATTTTGTTAGATTGGTGTTTATTTTGTCGTCCGTCTGACTAAATCCATTGTCTGTTGTTTCGACATATATTCTTCAGGGTTCCAGGCACCTATACTGAGGTACATATGCAAATTGGTTTTCATGCAGTTCTTGAGCTTAAATTCCTTCTGATTTAAAACCCAGGACAAATTGCATATTGGCAATTTAAATATGTAATATAAGTCCCACGGAATATCATGAGGCTCCCCTGTGTTCTGTAGTCCAAATAAAACAAGCGAGAGCTCCAGTCTTTTGCTTCTCCTTTCTTCACAACCAGTCCACTAGAGAAGATGACATCACTCTTCTTCATGCATGGACACCACAACACACCAGTGAAATCCTATTCGAATGGAATTTCCGCTCAGACTAGAACAAGTTGCCAGTAAATACTAAAGCAGAAGAAAATAGCCATATATTATAAGTTTGCAACACTAATCTGCTTCGACTCAGTTGTTTAAAAGATGCTCAATTCTGTTTTCAAAAATAAATGACATGGGAACTTCACCTCCTCATTTGCTTGTTAAAATATAGTACTAATTAGTACCAGTGCATCTGTAACAATGCAGAAACATAGCCGATAAAGTTGGCTTCACAGGATACTACGTTGTGGTGCCTGATTTCTTCCATGGCGATCCATACAACGACAGTAAAAACTTTTCAGAGTGGATCAAATCTCACTCCCCTGTAAGTTCATATTCACCTGTCATGGATAATTTCCATTTCTAGTAAAGTTACTTTGGACATGACGAGTTGCAAATAAATCGGTTGCATGCTCAATCAATCTTAAAGGTCACAGCTGCTCAAGATTCCCAGCCAATCTTCGATTATTTAAGACAGGAAGGAAAATCCATTGGGATTGGAGGTTACTGCTGGGGTGGTGAGTGAAATCCACACCAGTCGTCACAACCATATATATATATATATATATATATATATATAGCCCCAAACGAATTTCATTCTCAAAATCCTTCTTTTTGTACGACAAAATTCTTCAATATACAAAGCATGCTTATTTCTACCTCTTCCTGATTAATTGACAGGAAAGTTTGCCGCGGAGGTTGCGAAAACTGATGACATAGAAGTCGTTGTCCTTTCTCATCCAGCATATGTAACTGTTGATGATATGGAAGGTGCGATTCTTGCACCGCAGTTGCAACCACACGGTTTACCGCATTTGGGTGGTACATTGTGTTTTGTGTATGACTAGGCTTGTGTTTGTTTGCTAACCATGTCCACCTAAAACACAGAGGTCAAATGGCCAATCGAGATTCTTGGAGCTCAGAATGATACAATCACACCTCCTGAACAAGTCCGTCAATTTGAGCAGGCCTTGAGTGAAAGAAAGGATAAGGTGAGTTCTTTGCCTCTTGAGGGTTCAGAAGCACCCATTGCTGGTGTGCCTGCATATATTTGAAGTGGCAGATTCAGTACCTCACATATCCGAACTTTCATTCTTGCAGATTGAATACTTTGTCAAGATCTTCCCAAGAGTTGCCCATGGATTTGCTTGCAGATATAATACCTCTGACCCATTTGCAGTCAAAAGTGCTGAACAAGCTCTGGCTTACGTGCTTGACTGGTTCCATAAATACTTGAAGTGAATACATGTTTGCGGACTCGCAAAAGAAAAAGAAAAGAAATGTTTGCGGGTCCACGAATGTTGGAATTGGATAAAAATAATACTGTTTTCTTAAATTGTAAGCCACCTGTAAATAAATGGTGGATATTGATGCTTCGTTCTGTCCTTGTCAATTTTATACGCACCTAGCTCAGATCACACCTGGGCATCTTTTTTATGCACGCTCGAACAATTGTAGCTTGAGAGATTATTCCGTTGGTCTCAAGTTAGTTATCATACTAGTTTTGTCCTAAGCATTATTTGTTTCCCTAAATTTGAACGCTCGTGTACACCCATGTAAACGGTACATGCAGCTCTGCATAGTGTGTATGGCCTAGTCACTGAATTAATAAACATGTTTAGACAGTCAACAAAATCAAAAAGGGTTTAAATGATACAATTTAAAAATAGTTATAAACACTTTTAAATGGTTTGGTAATCGACAAAAAAGGCATAAATATGTGTTACAAGAGACTGTTATGTGGCATACTGGCATGTGTTGTTTCTAGATGAGAGATGAGTATCTACACCTATTATAATGTGTAACGACATTTCCGCTTGTGAGAGCCAAGTGAGAGAGCTATGAGTATGTGACTATCTTATTTTTTATTATCCATGTACAATTGACTTTGTGCCTAACTCAAATCATACTTGAAAAAATAAGTTAGCAGGGAACTATGATATTTATATTTTGGTTTGCATATATTACTACTACAGTGTGAACTTTGAACCAAACCATCTATACAATAAATACAGGGTTGCTACAAACAAAAATAATTAGTCCAAAGAAGGTAGACAAAAACTGGTATGTGCTGATCTAGGGTTTCCCAAAACTGGTTGGGCTGGTTTATGGTAACTTTGTCAACATGCAAAACGGACTGCACTATTACATTCTCTCATTAAGACAACAGTAATTTAAAAGTAGGTTCCCCAATTAGAGAGCATAAGCCTACCTCATCCTGTAGATACAAAAGGCGAGGCCCTTGAGAAGAGAAAAGTTTACTTTTTCATCATGTCTCCAACCCTTATTTGTTGCTTGTCCTTTTACTAGATGACAAAGGTGGTGCTTTAGAATAGGGAAATCTAGTGACACCACTAGTCACTTATGAACACGTAAGCATGATATGTATTGAAGAGAGTCCAACTTAACCCATGACTAATTCTCCTAATCAGCTAGGGACTTAGAGCATCTCCAAGAGAATGCTAATAATAACCCTTAAATTGAGATTTACTTGGTTAGCACAAAAAATAATAGTCCAATAGCTCCCCGAAACAAACGCTAAAATTTGCATGGTCCAAAAAACAAAGGCCGCGCCCCTGATATTTGGGAACTGATGCCCCCCCCAAATCCTCCTCCTGCGCTGGTCCTCTCAGTTTGCGCCATTTTCTGAATGTGTTGCCGCGCTTTGTCGATGATGTGGCAAGCTAATAGTTTTGGGTGTATGATATTGAGGAGCTGCTGCGAAGGAAAGTAGTTTTTTGAAAACAATTATTTAAGAGAGTCCCTAATATAGAGTTTTGAGGGATAGTTTTTGGAGACTCTTGGAGTTGCCCTTAGAGTATCTCTAAGAGACTAGTCAAATTAGCTACTATTGAAGGAAAAAAAGCCTCCAACAGACTCTCCATCCAACTCTCTAAATTGGCTAGCTCTCCACCTCTTCCCCACCGCTCTCTATTGCTGGACAGCGCGCATCGCTCGCCATTCTGCCGGTTGACGCGCTCGATGTTTCTTTCCCGTGCCTCGCGCGGTTGTACGGTTGACGTGCTTCTTCCATGCGTCCTCAATTCCTCATTGACTTCCGCCGCCAGATTGCAGGTTGCCTCCGTATGGCCTAAATAAACAAACATATATGGCCGTGGTGCCCTTCATGGCTCGATGGGGCAGCCAAAAAGGAGCAGGTTGCCACAATGCCCCTCTGAAGCTGTGTGGCGGCGATGCCCTTCAAGCCGTGTGGCCGGCTGGACGTCCGGTCCCCTACGTGGATAGATGGCTGGGCGACGATGCCCCTTCTTCAAGCTGTGCACTCGTTCCCGGCCAATCTGGTAGGCCAGTGGCGGCGCAAACTGACTTCCATGAGCAGGAAGACAAAGCCCACCACACGTAACCTTGCCGATTCGGAAAAAAATGATATGACGTGGCATAATTGAATATGCACTACCGGAAATCGTGACTTGCCGAGTGTATATTCTTTGTCGAGTGCTAAATTTCGGGCACTCGGTAAAGAAAGTTTTTATCGAGTGCCAGACTTCACACTCGGCAAAGAGGTCTTTGCCGAGTGCCAGGTTCCTGGCACTCGGCAAAGTGCCAAGCTTATGGCACTCGACAAAGAGATTTTTAAAAATATATTTTAAGACACTAAATTAACTCAAATGAAAAAGTTTTCTACTACAACCAAAATCTTGAGAAGTTATGAAATACTGCAGTTAAAAACTTTTTTATTTGAGTTCATCCTTTGTCATGTTAAACTACGTTTGAATTTTAAAAATTTAAAATATGAATTTTTAAATAACCTCGGATGAAAAAACACCCAAAATAAGGTTTGTAGGTCTCGAAAAGTTAAGAAAGGCTATAGTTGACAACTTTTTCATTTGAGTTCATCTTGCCATGCTAAACCTACATTTGAATTTCTCAAATTTAAAATTTAAATTTTGTAAACGACCTCGGATGGACAAACTTCTTAAATAAAAAGTGTAGAATCTTAAAAAGCTATAAAACTTTATAGTTGACAACTTTTTGATTTAAAATCGTTTAGGACATCAAAAAAGTAATTTACACTCGGTTTGATATAATATGTGGAGAACTAAAACTACTTATAGACACATGTGATGGTGTAGTGCAGTGGTTAAGGTGAAACCGTGCGAGAGAGAGGTTGTAAGTTTGAATCCCCATCATCACAAAGTGTGCAAAAATAAAAATCCTAGGAAAAAACCGTGGGTCGGGGTAGGTGGGGGCTGGCCAGTGGGTCCTTTCCCCAATTAAAATTTTTTCTATTATTTTTGGGTTTTTTTAAATTTTTATCAGTCTTTGCCGAGTGGCTGACACGTGGCACTCGGCAAAAAAAGCCTTTGCCGTTGTTTTCTTTGCCGACAGCTTTTTGCCAAGTGCGACACTCGGCAAAGCCTTTGCTGAGTGTATATCAGGCTTTTCTAAGTGCCATCGGCACTCGGCAAAGAAGCAGAATCCGGTAGTGATAGAGAGCTGCTGAAGACCATCAGTATTTTTTTGTTATATCTACTCCCTCCGTTCGGTTTTAATTGGACGTCTAGGTTTGAAGGGCAAAATTTATTATAGTAGCAAAATTACCAAATTTACACCTATAAATTATAGATGTCACTGCCAACACATGATTAATTGCATCTGACACAATAGAAAACACGTGGCTACAAATTATCGAAGACAAGCAATATTCTCTCCACAGGATGTGGTCGGTAATACAACACGTGGCCACCAACACACAAGATTACCAGTAATACAACACGTGGCCACAACGCACAAGATTATCGAACCTTCTAGCCATTACGTCATTGGGCCTGGGCATTTAAGAAGCTCGGTAGGGAAAGGATAAACATGTGGACCAGAGGACTCGATAGCCTCAGGGATCTTTTACCATCGTTGGACTCATCCGTAGGTACTGAAAATAAAATATTCGTTCACTTGCTCCTTCGTTTGCCTGCCAGGCTATTACTGCACTTGTTCAGGTCTATGTGACCAATTATATCCGGAAACTTTTGAAGTGGAAACGAGCAAGTAAAGCCAAACGGAGGGAGTAATTTAGAGTGTAGCTAAATCAAGAAATTTAGCTAGTATTTTTAGCTAATCTCTTGAAGATACTCTTAGGGGCTACACCCATCTCATACGCTAGTGTGAACACTCCGGCCCATAAGCGAATAGCCTAAACCACCTCCTAAGGGAAGGGACCAATTACCTCACTTGAGCCACCTTCACTTCCCCAATTTGAGCCACCTTCGCTTGGGGGCTCATGGGCTTGCCCACGAGGTAGGGAGTTACCAACCCAAGGGAGCTCGGGCTGAGCAAACACCCTCATAGTCGACCCAACCTAGGCTCAAGGTGAGCATTCACCCCCAAACAATGCTAGAAGCAGCTCTAGAATTTGTTAGGTACCAGGAGCCTGACAAGCACAAAAGAACTACACCACCATCATGTTCAATGAGCACGCGGGTCAGTCCCTCAGAAAGGTCACGGCATTACACCACCGTCTTATTCAATGAGCACGTGGGTCAGTCCCTTAGTAAGGTCATGGCAGCACCTGTCACGTCAAAACAAGGAACTCCCCCAACCCCGCAAAGGGCCGTGAGGCTCTGGCAGCCCCTCTGGGCAAGGAAAAGCTTAGTGTGCTAAGGATGCGAGAAGAAGGCTCACCTAACGATGATGATGCTGCAGCAGACAATTGGTCATCACTAGGCCGAAGTGGTGGCCTGAGAAGGTGGTTGCAAATTTCTCAGTGTAAGGAAATTAAAATGAACCTTGGTCAGTTTAGTTTGGATTTTAGTGTTTAATGATAAACACAATCAAATTGTACTAATGTGTGTGTAAGTACTAATTTTGTAGTCCCATAGGTTGCACAAGCGGACTCGGATTTATTTTGAGCAAGAAGATCTTAATCAAAACCTCATAGAAATATTTTTAAAGCTAAGTTGAAGACCTATATTAACAACAAAGTGATGATGTTTGGAGCTATAACAAGTCGTGCACAGGGGGCATGTGGCAGCCCTGGTGAGGCTCGCGGAGGGGGTGGCAATGGCTGGCAATGGCGGCGCAGCTGGGAAGAGAGGGAGAGAGTGGGGATAAGGGAAAACCCTTTTCTTTATTGCCCTTAACTGATTACAACTCTTAAATATTTATAGTCCCAATTGGACTTGACTCCTAAGCAATCAAGAGATATTGCGGATCCTCAATTCCTATTTTATTTAGTCTTATTTTCCTAATTCATCTAGGTGACATGGCGGTCTTGCAGACGCGACGATGGTGGGATCAGGATGGCGGCGACGGCGCAAAGCACGCCCTACTCGTCTCTTCTTAGGGTTTTGCACAGGCTCTTGTCTAGTTGGTTGGGCTATCCTCCTTTTGGGCCTCAACTGGTGTCATGATCATCTCCATTGTTGTGGCTGGCAAAGATGAATGAGTAGTGAAAAAAGCCGAAATAGCCTGAGATGATGTAGTCATAGATTTTGTTGTTGTCGCATTTAGGCGAATTTTTGATGGCATCCATCATGTCATTTCTTGTTAGCATCCCTGTGAAGTGAACCATTTTCATTGAAGTTGGTGGCCTTGGTAGTGATAGTGCTTGTCCTGCATGTATGGTACCCTTAAAGTGTTTATACACTGTAGGTGGTGTTTGGAAGGTTTGATCTGCATTCAGATGAAGCATAGTCCCGAATATGGTGGCTCCCTTAGCTGCATAAATCAGGGATATTGGTGGATGGCTGCTTCCTCTATGAATTGGCATGTGGACATTCTTGATGTTGATAAAATGTTGCCCATGATCATCAAAGAAAATTACTGTGGCCACTGGTAATGGTTTTGTTGGTCATCACTCAAGCAAGATTTGGTGGAAAGGCATGTACCAGGGATGTAGAGGAAGTTGTATGGAATCCAATTGCAATAATGTGAGGGGCTGTCATACCAACGATTTTTGTTATTTCCTTATTAGTGGAGAGGTTGTTGGGATGTAAAGGTGGTCATTGTAGTATATTACTCCCTCTTTAAAGGACCAGTTCATTGTAGCCTAAACTATGATAGTGTCATAGATTACCTAAAGTGCTTGTTCATTCCCATTGGCCATGCGGAGTTTGAGTAGTGCCTCGGTGAAATCTGCTGAGAATTGCTTGGGTGTTGTAGGTGGAGTAGATTTAGTTGATGATGCTGTGGAAGTGCTTGATTTATCCTTTCTTTCCTTAAGGTCTGGCAGAGTGGTGTAGGTTGCTGGAATTTGAATGGTTGAGGGCATAGCGTTTATGTGCTCCTCTATGCTATTCTTCTGGTCATGTTGGTCCTTTGTGATGATGATAGGAGGTATGTATAATATTGCTACTGCCTCTAGTCGTCAAGCTAAATCAATTATAGTTTCCATGTTTCGTGGGAATTGAGGTTGCACTAGTTCCTATAGTCGAGTTGGAAGTCCCAGAATGAAGAGGCTGACTTGGTGAGGGATGTTGTCTAGGTTGATGTGGGTAACGTAGTCCTAATAGTCATTGGTATATTCCTCTAATGTGCCTTGGAACATTGGTGGAGCGTACTCATTCTGATGGTGATGCATTAGGTGGCCAAATTCTTTGAGCAAGGCATCCTAGAAATCCTTCCAGTTTGTTGGCATTTTCTCCTTTTAGAAATTCAAGAACCAAAGTTGTCGGTGAGATGGAAAGCAACATAAAGTACCTGATCTGGTGGCTCCATATGGTCTAAGTTGAAGAGAATACATAATCTTGCCATCCATGGTCTAGGGTCAGATTTTCAATCATATGTTGGTGTTGTTATGCGTGTAGTCAATGTCATACATCTTAGCGGATGTAGCTTATTGTTGTGGTGGTCTGCATTTTGCAGTAGTGGACAAGGATATCATGGTGGTGGTGCCCTTGGGCCTGCACCTTTTTGGAAGTTGAGGTTGGTTGCGGGATCCATGACAAGCAGGAGATTGTGGGAGACTTCGCTGACGATCACAGGTGAATCGGAGGAGTTAAGTCCGTTGATCTTACTTTCAAGGTGGGCTCTGCCAATGGCAAGCATGATCTCCTTGGTTTCTGTGGTGAGTTCATTGACAGCTGCTTCATGGATCAATTTGGTCTGCATATTGGTGATGATGGCAGATCAAATCGTCTTGTCTTCAATCTTCTTGAGGCGGGCATTGATGGTGAAGAATTGCTTGTGCATCCCGTCGATTTTGTTGTTGACAGTGATGATGAAAGATTGTAACATCTCGGCGACGTTAATGGGTTCGTTCTCCATAGTGTAGATCGATCTGGTCATCCGATACTAGCTTCAACAAGTCGTGCATAGGTGGGCACGTGGCAGCCCTGGCGAGGCTCGCCGAGGGGGTGGCGGCGACTGCAATGGTGGCACGGCGGTGGCGCGGCACGCGCGGCGGGGTAGAGAGGCGACGGTAACGCTGGTGGGAAGGGAGGGAGAGAGGAGATAAGAGATAACCCTTTTCTTTATTGACGTTAACTGATTACAACTCCAAAATATTTATAGTCTCAATTGGACTTGATTTCTAAGCAACCAAGAGATCCCGCGATGCTCAATTCCTATTTTATTTAGTATTATTTTCCTAATTCATCTCGGTGACGTGGCAGTCTTGTAGATGTGACGAAGGTGGGACCGGGACGGCGGCTGCGGCGCACAGCGTGCCCTGCTCCTCTCTTCTTAGGGTTTTGCACGGGCTCTTACCTAGTTGGTTAGGCTATACTCCTTTTGGGTCTCAACTGGTCCATTTATTCTGCTTTTAGAGTGGGTCGGAATTATACTTATTACAGGAGCTGAGCCAGACGATAAATGCAAAAAAATAAAAAAAGAAGAGAAAAAACGTATACATGTATACATTTGAAGTACACGTAGTGCAGCATGAAGTAACCAGCAGCAGCTTGCCAACGCACGTGTTCTAAACAGCAGCAGCGGCAAGTACAAACCAGGAAGGCAGAACAAGCTACTCCCTCCATTTTAAATTGTAAATGATTCTAAAAATATTAGAAAGTCAAAACATTTCAAGTTTGATCAAAATTATAGATAAAATTATAAAGATTAGTGACATAAAATAGGTATATTATGAAAATATAGATAATAATAAAGAATCCAATAATACTTAATTAATATCCTAAATATTATTATCTTAACATATAAATTTGGTCAAAGTTAAGATAATTTGATTCTCCAAGATTCTTAGAATGACTTATAGTTTAAGACAGAGAGAGTTCACAGCAGTACAAGTGCAAGGCATCATATACGTACACATGCATGCATACATATATACTAGTATATGTATATATGCAAAGGACGTACTGATTTGCTTGATTAGGCTTGGATTGCGTCAGACCAATTCGAGCAGTTCAGCGCAGCAGCAGCAGGGCGTCGGACCGTCGGCAAGGCAGGCGTCTGATCGATGCACCACCGTCCGACGAGTTCGAGCGGAGAGTGCTCGAGAGCAACTTCAGGCCTCGGACTCAGAAGAGAGGAGGCGTCGGACCATTATACACCAGGGTCCAACGGTTTACAGAACGGTCGAGAGAAGGTTCGTGAGCGTCGGACTCTGTCCGACCAGCAGCGTCGGCCATCGGACGACTAGGGGCCAGCAGTCGGTGAAAATTCCAACGGTCATCTTGCAGTTGAAATGGGCGTCCGATGGGCAGCCATTGGTCCGACGCTACGGCAACAGCGTCCGACGCTAGGCAGTTCTGCCCAAGTTGAGGACCAACGGCTCTATTCCTTTGTAAGCCTATATACACCCCCATGGCTAGCCAAATTGAATGTGTGAGAGACTTAATTCTGGTTGCTCCATCCACTGAAATGCTTAGTAAAATATTCGATCGGTGATTAGCGTGGGTGCTTTATGAATTATTCACCACGCTCATATGCGCTTGCTCTAGGTTTAGGTCTAGTGTTTAATGAAGTTTGCACACCTCTTATCATTCTGTGCTTACACGCACCATTGTTGGTGTGGCTGCCACCTTGTACCAAAAGGAATAAGACCTACGATGGTTTGTTCGGAAACTTGATAGTGAAGACGGCGAGGAGCGATCCGGGAGAGGCTTGTCGGAAGGCACATTCAAGACTCACTTGTGCGTGGGAAAGGCCCGAGGCTATCAACAAAGTTATCCGACCGGAAGTTAGGCCCTTGCGAGTGATTCCTTGTGAGGGCTACAACGAGAACTAGGGGCAAGCTTGTGCTTCTAAAAATACCAAAGTCGTCGATAAGAGTTTACATCTCTAGCGCCCTTTACCTTTCATATTTATATTTGCTACCTTGGTTGTGTGCTTTACTATTCTAGGTTAGTTGATATAGGCTAGTTGATAGGATTATAGTAACCTAGGTTGCATAACTCTTTTGTAGTCGAGATAGTAATACACCTAGCAAAACCATAGTTGCACATTTAGATAGTTCACTTTGCTGCATGGGTTTTGACAAGGTGAAGATTAGAGGCAATAGTAAGAAGTAGAATTTTAACTTGCCTAATTCATCCCCTCTTCCCCTCTTAGGCATCACGATTCCTTTCAGTTGGCCCCTAGCTACAACATAGGAGGACCAATGGCGCCAAGAGGAAGATGACTGAATCATATATAGAACCATAATTCCCAAGAGAAACCATTTGCTTTGTACCCCCATCTCCTCCCCGGTGTATACAAGGAAATTAAAGGCACGTGAGCTTCTATAGAAGGGATTTATCGGTAGAAACCAATCGAACAAACCATTGAAAAAAACTAGAACAACTAATAGAGATCGATTAGGACATGGCAAGAGTAAATGAACCCAATCAAACCCTGCATATTGCATCCCCACACCTCTATCTTGATTCTTCCATTGTAAGAACGTCTCGGTTGAGCATTTCCAACACGAAGAACATCGCCGATAGGCGTAGGGCTTAGAACCTCAAACTAAGAAAAATCCCTTGTGTTTTGAGTGCTTAAGCCACGAGAAGTACACACATCGACCCACATCGAATAACCCGATGATTTTGGTAGCCTAGCTAGTTCACACAACAATTCTTTGGAGATGATTATTTCAAAAGAGAATATTTATATAATTTCTCAAAAATAAATGACATGGATGTGAAACCATCTTACATCAAAATATCTGGATGTAAACATAACAAAAATTTCTCAAAAATAAACGACATATGGATGTGAAACCATCATACATCAAAGTATCTAGATGTAAACATAACATTTTTTTCTAAGAAATGTCAAAAACAATAAATCCTTGACTAGATAACCATGTCTAAGGCTTTGAAATCATAACTTCAATTATGTAATAAAATAAAAGGGTGAAATGATCGATAATTTTTCTTCCATGCACATGGATATCAGCCTCCAAATGGACCATTCAAGTAAGGGGAACCATGAAGCAGAGAGTTGACGAGAGGCTCTTCACGCGATCCACTGCTCAAACTAGGAAATGTGGCATACATGGTTCCGGCATTTTGGCCACCAAACAAAACTTGTGAGGGCATTGCCACCATATGCATACGAGATTGTGGTGGCATCCTTCTTGTTTTTGTAGCATGTTGTAGCACCTCATGGGATCTCTTCTTGACCATGTCATCAACCATACAAAGCTCCTTTCTCAACTCCTCCAACTCATGTATCCCTAATGCACCAACCTTGGCATTCAAAAATTGCATTACAAGTCCCCCGCTCTCCCTCTCCATAGCCTCTATTGCCTTCTCTTTCCTCCTCTTCTCGGTCTCCAGTAATTGTTGCAACTCCATGACCTGTTGATTCATCTCATGGCTTGTACTAGTCAATCCTTGACTACCATGGCTCTCAATTCCCATGGTGAGGCCACCCAAAGTGTGCACATCAAGGAAGCGGTCAGCAATAGATGAAGTAGAGGGATGGCCAAAGGAGAAGCATTTTCCACCAGGGGAGAAGGTGACAACCGCAACTTCTGCACCGCACAAGGTAGAAAGCTCACTGGCCTTCTTGAATAAGCTTGGGCGACGCTTGGAGAAGCATACCTGACGTGCCTCCTCAGCTTCTATGCGCTTCATCTCAATCCTTCGCCTACCCTTGGTCGACTTACCCTTCACCATCTCCAACCTACTTGGCAAGTTGCTTCTTGGCTACCAATATGTTCTAGAACAAATGCTGTTGGATATCATATAGTTAGGCGATATGTACAAAGGGGTTTATATAGAGTTCTAACAGGAAGAAATATTGTGATTGGTGTGGAAGCATGGTGTATTTTTTTTGTCATTTTTTAGCTAGGCACCATGTTAATTGATCTGTATGGCATTTCTTGGATGGAAAAAATTTAATTCATAGATTCTCGAGGTCATCCTACATTTTGCTATCAACACTTTTGGAAGAAAACAGAGAAACCACATTAATTGTCATGCAAAGAATGGAATGAATACGCCAAGAGTCCTGTCAGATGTACAACAGCTGGATGTAACATAAGTATTTGCCTATTATAAACCATCCATAAGATAATTGTTGAAACCTAAGACTTGTGTTACATTCACATATAAAAATGGTTAAGGAAAGCACTTAATGTATACATGTGAATGAGAAACTTAGCCAAATGTTAGCATTGCTAATTTACTTAACTAATTCTTTGGAAATAAGGGAGGATCATGGTCATTTAAGGTCCACAAAATTAATTGGATATACGAAGAGACCATACCAGCTAGATATGTGCTAGCCTGATAGCGTGGAATGTCAAAATGTGGAGTACAAATGTTATACGATTGTTGTGGTCATGATAAGAGCCTGATTAAACACGAGAGCCATGAGCCACAAAAAATGAAACCACTTGAAAAGTTAAGGGAAAGATTGAAAAGGTGAAAGGCAAAGGCCTAAAACATTGTGCATATATTCATGGTTGGATTGTACACATTAATATTCATATGGAAAATTTGGCAAAATCATTTCTTCTTAGAATATTAAAATGTCTAAGGTTATAGATTCTGTTTCTTTATCTTCATAAAATTTGATAAACGTGCCTAGCCCTCACCATTCCTCCATCCATGATCGTTGATTTCTCCTAGGCAAACTTGTTCCTCCTTGTAGCACTAGGTTTTTAGAAGAATATCAAAGACTAACTATTTTTATGTTGAAGATGTCCACAAAACAAATATAGTAGTGAAAATGACAATATCCAAAAATTTTATTATTAAATAGCGTGTTACATTAACCATACCATATAATAGAAAACAACAAAAAAATTCTCAAAAAGTTTGAAATTTGTTTTCTCAAAAATGTATTATATTAAGAAAATGGGACAAGAACATTGTTAGAAACACACTAGACAATGCCACCATTCTCTGTTAGGATGGTTGACTAAAGGAGCACATATCTAGTGCTTATGGAACTTCTTTGGCAAAAATCAGAAATTGTTCTTATTGAATAGTTTGATAATAAGCCATACCGGCTGAAATGAGTCACAATCCATTCTTCATATGGACGATATTGACTTTGGGAGCACACTTCTTTGGAAATTCTTCGAGCTAGTACCCATCTTGGATTTTGTTGGGTTTAAAAAAGTGTGAGATTGCCATGCTTAACAAGTATTATACAAGTTTATGCAAGGATTAAAAGGTAAAACCTAGTCGCACTATGTTAAGCATTTTTAGTTGACCAAATTTTATTTATTATTCCTAAGTTGCTATATTATGCTTACATACCCAAGAGATGAGAAATTGCTTGATTGGATCAAATTTAAACACAAATCATCCATGGTGATCAGCCACAATTATTATAACGGTTATAAGCAACACTCAAAAGAGGTCGTACAACTTTACTGATGAATCGTGACTCTAACTTGGCCATAGTAGCCAACCTCTTTACTCACTTCGAAGGTGAGTCAATAGGATTTCAATATGATACTTTTCTGAAGCTACCTTAACAAGTTAATAGCACTAAAGTTTTGACCTACCTAGTGCATGGAAACACACCTCTCAATTGGCTCATATGTTTGCGGCACAGCACATAGCAAGCTGTGGGACAATGCACATCCAAAGTTCCCCATCTTGAGCCTTTCGATAGCCAGGCTAGAGTAGTTCAAATTATTTAGCCAAGATCAGAGCCATAATATCCCTTATGATTATTGTACCTTAAACACTAGTTTGCGGCTTTAAGAATATGTTCTTATGGAGAGCAACTAAAGTACCAAAAAGGCTTATGTTCTTGTTCTTTTTTATCCATGCTGCTAACAAGAATCATTTTAACATAATTTTTAGAACTTTCCTAAATATTTTAGCTTGAAAATAATTCCAAAAGAAGCTAAAATCATTTTAATCCCCCAAAAAATTCGAAAACTTCAAAAAACAAATTCTCAAGATATAATTCAAACATGAGGAACCAAAAAATAGGTTTTTTCTCTAGAAAAAGGATACAAATTTCTAGAAATTCTCAAGTAAGATTAAATGATGTCTATCTACACAGTTAAAAGCATTCGGACACTAATAAAAAGCATTCGGACACTAATAAAGCACATGATGCAAGAAACCATAAATTCTACCAAGACACTTTTACACTGAATGATTAATGGTTTAATTTATAAAATATTTTTTTTCCTTTACTAAAACTTCAAATTGTTCACCAGACAATGGTAAAAATTTGAAATTTGCGAAAATCAAAGATTTAGTTTTTCATCTATTCACATACCAAGATATGAATATTTTGGGTGCAGTGACAATCCTCTTGGCTTCTTTGGCCTACATATTCATATGCCACTCATCCCAAAAGCCTATCTAACTTGCTTGCCTTAATGAGCTGGCTACTCCTGTATCTGAATAAATCAAGTGCCTTATCCTTCTTGCCTTCTTGGTTCATAACAAGTCATAGTACAAGCAATTGGAAGAACTAGGCGCTTGTTTGAGTTTTGATAATTAATGATAGCACTTGTGGACTAAACTTTCTATTTGAGCGCGTGAAGGAAAGTTGGTTCAGTTCACAAGATCAATTGACTTGGATTTGATTGTTAGTATGTTGGAAAGCTCAAATCAAGCAAAACAAGGAGAAGACCAACACATGGCTGGCTAGGAAGGACCGTGTGCCAAGCGATATGGTGAAGAGAAAGCTAGAGACTCAGAACATGATGGACTAGTGGTGAAGTATGAGTAGAGGGCTTGGCACCAATGGACCGAGGCAACGGTGAAGGGCAAGCTATAGGCTCAAGACACAACCCGCAATCAAATCGGTGAAGTGCGAGTAGAGAGCTTGGCGCCGATGGACCAAGGCAATGGTGAAGGGCAAGCTAGGCTAAGGCCAATGGACTAGAACGCTATGTGATTGTCTGAGTGATCCACATTATCTATATATTAACCATAAATTATAAAAGTATGTTGTCTTTCTTAATTGCACGGTTCTAACATGGCTAAATTAAAATGGTAAGTATAAAGATATGTGTTATAGACCAACTAAACGTGCAAACATTAGGATAGATATTTATTTTAAAGTAAAATTACATGACCGGACAGTAAACTGTTGTTGAATTCTCACTAGATCCCTTAATTAACAAACATGCATGGTTTGGGCTCCCTAATCTATTTTGGTGTATCATCCTGGTCCAAAAATACCACGCACCCAGGTAGTGGCTGATCTGGAACCATATGGTGCCACCATTTTACATGGTTCTATTAGATATGTGACATGTCTAATGCCATAGCACAATGCAAATACTGACCTGCATCCGTACACAATACATTGCCAATAAGCTCAGATAGTTTATTGGTAAGGCTTCAGCACGGCAGTAAGCTTCCAAAGCCTCCATGGTTTCAGTTTATTAATTTTGCTATATCATGGTCTGAGAAGACACTTTGAGTGAAAGATTTCGGCGCCTGAGTCCCTCACCCAGACACAGTGAGTCTGATATTTTTATGCAGTACGTTGACGATCCCTTGGCCTACAATTTAGTGGCAATTACCATTTTCTCCTTGTTTGCCTGATGCTTTGATAAGGAAAAGTTTAAGACAAAAACCACTGAATAATTTGTTGCCTTTTAACTCTCTTTTATGCTTATTAACCATTTCTCTTTGCTGAATCCCAAATGTGTTTTATTTTGCATTGTTAGATACTATAATCTGTGTTTTTTTTTATTGTTGCTGCTGCAAGATATCGTTTAATCTATCTTTGCGTCCTGATGCGCTATAAGCCTCATGCAGATAAAAAGCCTAGAGGTTTCACACACTGAAGTTGGGATGGAGAAGAATTGTTCTTCAATTGTGCATCTGTGGAAGCTGACTAAAATAATCTGTAGCCATGAGGCAGTTTGGCAAATGCAGTGTTGTAGTTGTAATATATCAGTTGCTGGTTAAAAAAGGATTATGGCCTTGATGTGGCACCACAATTGAACAAATTGAATTCTTAAAAATCCTCTCGATTATTGTTTAGGAAGTGATATTGAATAAAACACACAACCCACGTCTGCGTGGTGAAAAAAATATGATGATTTTGCATTGGTACTTGGGGGAGAATAATGGAGAAAAGGGTTATTAGATAGAAAATTGTGTGAAATATGTATTCGAACTTTTGTAGACTTGCTAAGGAAAGGGCAAAGTGCGAAAATGGTAGAGGGAGGGACTGATTAAGTACTACTTGATAGTTAATTACTAATTAAGAACCGGAGTAATAAAATAGCTGGAAAGCGAGATGTAGTAAAATACTAAATAAGAAATTATTAATGGGCTGCAAGGAATAAAAAATTCTAACATCTAAAATACGTACAGTAAATGAAATGAAGAAAAAAGATTGTGAAATAAAAAAATCACGTCCAGATGTAGTTAAGTACTGATTCAGAAAAAATAATATCATTTGGAAAATACTGTTAACGGAGGTGGGAAGGAAAAAAGATGTACTACGAGTACTGTGTGGGAGACAGAGGGATAGAGTACCAGCTGCAGTAAAAAGTTGAGAGAGATAAAGAAAGAGAGCATTTGGAAAAGAAAGTACGGTTCATAAAAGAAATAAAATATGAGGTGAAATAGAAAACCACGTGTATATGTAATTAAGTACCGATTAAGAAAAGATGTAAATAAACATTTAGAAAAAAATAATCATTAGAAAAAAAAGGTTCTAAACGGAGGTGACGATAAACAAACAAGATGCAATCACGTACTAAATATAATAAATGAACAAATAAATGAATTAAAAATAAAATGAATAATTGGTGAAAAAAGAAAATACAAAATGATCAGTGAGAAAGAAACAAAAGAGAGTAACACTAAGAGAGAAACAAGAGGAGAGTACAGCTAAAGTACAGAACCGATAAATATTTTTAAAAAAGTACAGCAGGTGAGGGAGGATGAGAGGGAGAAATGGGAATCAAGAAAAGTGAAGCTAACCAGTGGTCAGGCAGCATGGCAGGCAGCACGGGAGGGGATGGGAAAGGCAGATACGGTGGAGGGAATGGGTGTGTGGGAAAGGGAGTTGGATGGAGAACGAATCTTGAAGCACGAGGGACGGCGGGAGATATAGTATGCGGCTGCTTAGGTTTGTGGTTATGACTTTCCGCAGTTATTTGCATAGAAAGTGAATCTAAGCTGCTATCGTTGCCATTGGTTATTTTAAGAGTGGTTGTGCATGGACTGTTCAGTGACTCGCAAGAGATGGCCACCACCCTTTCTTTTGTTATTAGCTGAGATTATAGAACTTGTTTTGCCATGGGGTCCTGGTCTGTCGGATTGTATTCGAGGATTACTTAAGGGTGCAATGAACTGGAAGGGATGTCGTGTTCTGAAGTTGCCTGAACAACAACACATGCTGCAGTTGGCAGGAAAATACATTCTCTATATGTTACGGTCCATGCACCAGATCACAGTGGTCTTACTTTCGTCCTAGCTGCATTAATATTTCTAATCATACAACTGCTGGATCATTGCACCTTCATTGACTCAGTACTCATACAGAGGCAGAGATTGTGGGATCCTGGGATTCCTTCACAAGTTTCAAGCCCCAACGTCCCAGCTTTGGCGAATTATTGTGTTCAAGCTACAACACAGATCAATGGTGGAACCTTTTCAGCATATGTTCTGCTGGTGCATTCGGATACGTGTGCAGCTAGCATCTATCAAAGCAATACAACATACCGGCATGGATTATTGTTAACAAAAGATTGTGTCTACCTAACATTATTCAACATTAGGGTGAAGCATGATCCATGGGATTCTGGTGCTTTACTACAGCCACAGCTTGGGGACACCGTGTCTCAACAAGGAAAATATGTCAGGAACCCATGAGTTATAGACTGATGTAGCTATTGGGTTGGAAGAATAAAAGGGCTCCGGCACTAGACTCACCTTGGCCCAAGAAGAAAGTCACTTGGGATGCAGCGTGATACAAATATAGAAGCAAGCAGAGCGGCTGAACTAAGGAAGAACCAGAACCTTGAACCCGACCGCGAGCTCTACTCAAGGCGAGTCTTTGAATCAATTTACCTTTTCTTCTTCCTTCCTTCATTACCTCAGTTTAAGGCTAGACGAAAAACTCAAAGCTCGTTAGTGTAACACCCTAAATTTTTTTATGCATTTAAAATAGTCAATTTGATTTAATTTAGTATTTTTGGTGTGCATTTAACCTAGACAAAATAATTATTTTTATAAAATTAAAATCAAACCTAGGTCAAGAAGCATATTTGTGCATTCATGCTGGTGCATAATTTATTTGGTGATGTTTGGTTTTGGTTGGGTTTGATTTGGATTTCAAATTCCTTTTGAAAATAGGTTTGAAAAATAGTTTAAATAAAAGAAAAGCCATTTCTTTTCCCTCCTCCTCTCTTTCTTCCTTTTCGGCCCAACCAGCCCGAAGGCCTGCTGCAGTGGCCTGCTACCTGTCCCTCTTGGGCCAACAGGCCAGAAGCCCGCAACCGCTGGCAAACCGCGCGTGCTCGCCTTCTTCTTGGGCCGCCAGGCCGAGGCCCAGCAAGCCGCCGCACCACGCGTCGCCTCTCTCTCTCTGACAAGCAGGGCCCACACCATCTCCTTCCTCCTCCGACCCAGAGCCGAGTCGGAAGCTTCGACTCCGACCCGTGCCACCTCCACGCTCGCTCCTTGCCTTGGGCTATATAAGCATTGAGTCCGTGTTTGCAACTCCTCCCCGAACCCTAGCAAGAGCCGCCTTTGCCTTGCTTGAGCGCCAGCGCCGCCAAACCCTAGCCGCCATTGCCGCCATCTGTGGAAGCGCAAAATTTGTCATGGCCGTAGGGTATTTATTGTCGTAAGTCAATTTCCGAGCTTTGCTTGGACCTCCTGAACGCTCTGGCATTTGGTTCGCTTTGGCTTAACCCGAGCCACCGCCGTACATAGGGTGCCGTCGTCCGCCTCTCGCCGTCGCCCTCCGTCCACGGTTGCTCCCCGCCTCCATCTTCATCACCGGTGAGCGTGGCACGAGCTCCTCTTTCGATTGGTACCAGCCACGCTTGTTTTCATGACCGGAATCACTCGTTTGATCTACGCCGGCGAGCTCCTCTCGTCGCCGGCAATGGCCGCCGCCGGGATCGGCTTCTCCTCCAACTAGGCGCTTGTTGAGCAAGGCTACTTTGAGGATTAGCAGGACCAGTAAGACTTTGTGAATCAAGGCAAGTATAGCATGGATTCTCCTTGTTACCTATACACTCTAAATAATATTACATTTGCATGTGTCCACCTGATGACCTTAGAGATTATAACTAGCTGCTGTTATCTTGATACCTTGACACCTTTGGGTTGCATTGGGTAGTAGTGATGCTAGTGCTCTACCGGTCATGATTCTATAACATGATGTGTGTTTATGCTACCAACGATGACGATGACTCTTAACAAGTATGAGATCTTATCTGTAAGTGATTTATCATGGATATTCCGTACAACTGCGAGGGCTATATGGCTCTGGCTTTAGTTGTCTAGGGGACCTTTTCTAGCTTGTTAGCGATTCCTATTTTGGCGCAAGAGGGGTGTGTCCGGTTTGGGTGTAGTTGGACCCCTGTCTATATGTGTATAGGCTGCGGTTGTGTGCCATCTAGAAGGAGGAATACTACATTCGTAGGCGTAGAAACCTTAGCGGCCCTAATTTGTTAGATGAACCCTTAGGTGCCTTTATATGTTTTACGGTGGTTTGGGAGTAATTAACCCACTCAGTTATAAAACATGGCTCACAGTGAAAGTGTACACCTCTGCGTAGAGTTTAAATCAATATATTGTCCATGTCGTACGGTTAGGGCGGCCTTGACACATTTACATTAAGGATAATGGTTATTAAATTGTTAAGATGTTTATTTTAATATCATTGTTGCTACACATTTATTATTGTTATTCCGGTCACGAGTATATGGGAATTTTTACTACCTTGATGCTATGCCTCAATATGATTAATTTATAAAAGCTAAATGCAGTCAAACAATGTCAGCTTAATTGAGCCTCATTAACCCATGTTATGCTTGTTGAGTACGGTTGTGTACTTACGCTTGCTTTACTTTTAATTTTGGAAAATCCCGGATGGGTAACGGATGAAGGTTAGAATGAGAGCTATCGCGATGAGTACTAGGCTTGGTGTTCACCAGTTGGCATGTCCTTGTGTGGAGCTTCCGCAATAAAGTTATATTAGTTATCTATTTATTTATGTGCAAGACTCTGATGATAATTATTGGTTCGTTATGTAATAAACAGGGTGATGATACTCTCTATAATTTGTCATCTTATATGTGCGACTGTTCCTGGGACGCATATAAGGCTATTTATACATTCTATTTTTATCCTTAAAAATGGAGTGAGACAGTTAACTCGCTCGGCTCGACTCTACCCGATATGATAATAGCCGAGCCGAGCCAGGATTTTAGCTTGTTAACTATAATGAGCCAACTCAACCCAGCTCGCGAGCCGTTCACGAGCTAAACGAGCCATAAGTCTAGATAAAAGAGTATCGTGACTTATATTAGTTATTATATTACATAATGACTGCTACTTTATAATTGGTTAATGACAGGTCTACACCCTATAAACTTAAGATTATTATATGACTTTATCGTTAATGGACTAAGGTGTAATACTATATCATTGCTAATATTTCTTTACGTTACTCGTTGCTGTAAGTAGATGCAGAACTTTTGTAAAAATACTCGATGGTGCTTACAATCAGATCCGATAAAAAACAAAAATTACTACTCACAAGTGAACAAGTTTTTTATTTCAACTCTTTTAAAATATTTAAAGAACACTAAGAGGATGATATTGTGTTCAAATAAAAATTATGCAATCACAAAATAAATAGTTATATTTTTTTAACTTATTTATCGCATTTCTATGTATGCATACGTCATTTTATTTTTCAAGGCCAATGGGGCCTCGTTTATAGTTTGGAACACGGCCTCAAATTTTGACGGCACGGCCTCTTGCTCCTCAAGCAGACGCGAGAAGCACACAGGCAAGATGCAGAGATCGCCAATACACAACTCCGAAGCTCTACCTACATACTTCCCAGAAATATACGACTGCAAAATGGTCTGATTGAAAGAATTATACAGGATCGTTGGCATTTACCTTTTATTTCATCAATGCAGCTCATGCATGGCTGCGGATATCAGTCAGGGATAACCGCATATTCAACCCACAAAGGCTGTGTTTAGTTCCCCCAAAATCACCCCAAAATTTACTATGCAGAATTCATATCACCCGTCACATCAAAATACCGGCACATGTATGGAGTACTAAATGTAGATAAAATCAAAAACTAATTACACAGTTTTGTTGTACTTTACGAGACGAACATTTTGAGTCTAGTTACGCAAAGTTTAGATAATTTTTACCAAATACAAACGAAATGCTACAGTGCGCTGAGGTGACATGATGTGATATTTTCATTCGAATTTAATATACAGGACAGGTCGTATAAGAGAGCCTCGAATTTAATATACAGGACAGGTCGTACAACCCATAATTTAGGGACTCTCTGTAAGCTATTTTAATGTTTTACATGTAGTCAAGAACAATCGTGACTACGTTTTGTAATACTATGACGTTGCTATTTGATAGATGATTGATAAACCATAAATCTGACTAAACTTACAAGACCGGCAAACTGAAAAAGGAATATTTTCAGACAAGCTATGAAGCATCCAGGTAGTTCAACATGACAACTCCTTTGGTTTCGAAACCGAGGGGACATGCACTAAATCTTGGCGCAGTACATCCCTAAATTTACATGAACAAAATCTGAAATAAAAAAATACAGAATAACCTATCTAGAATTTTTTTATCATCTTCTTCTCCAGTGGCTTCCCCAGAATGCAGGAGCCAAAGTGTAGTCCTCCTGCCAAATCCAATGAAGAACCCAAAATATTGACGTGACACAAAATCCAGCACTTTGAAACCAATCCAAAATGCATGTAAATAGTTGAAATAATATCGGCATTTGTTGTATCTTTGGCGTGCGCCCTTGCTAACACTTGATTGTCTTCCTTATCATCTTTTGTGATATGAGTCTTAGTGAGGTTCACCTATCTCTAAGGATATATTACCTACGTTAGAAGAGATCACAGCTAAATTTTTTTTGTGTGTGAAAACATTACTCTTGTAGGAAAAGGCCACTTTCCTCCAGCAGTGCGTGCTTTTTAATTAGGCACAACACATATGGGTGCGTCTACCTTATCTCCTCTCATGGAAAGCAGTTCTCCCGTCCTCACCGATCTCTCCCTAAAATCCATATCTGCCTAGGATCCAAGGTTTCCTCCTCCCACAAATCAAGCCCGATGCCTCCTTCAACAAGTTGAGCGGATCTGACAACTACAAGCCAAGTTAGTGGTTAGGGTTTGTGCTTACCATATGTGAAGGAATGTTTGGGGACCAGCTGACCTGTCGTGTCATGGTCAAGAAGGTGGTGGGGGAGGGTGGCGTCCCCGGCACCCACTAGGCAAGGGAGATGTTGATTCGATTGTGTAGTCATAGGCAACTCAACCATATATCCTCTCGTGTGGAACTATCCTACTACCATCCTCCACCTTTCTCCATGTTCCTCATTTCTCACTACCCAAGCTTTAACGGAGGCGGTCACAAATGTAACCGTCTCATAAGAGCATCTCTAGTAGGCCTCCTACTTAAGCCCTCATCTTACTTTTGAGGGCTAAGAGTAAAAAATTCACTCCAGCAGGGCCCCTACTAAAGCCATCAAATTCGAGAGGTCTCTCAAATCACTCATTCAGTCCTCAGTTCTAGGGGTGAGACGGCCCTCAGATCTCAATTGCGTTCATCTATGGGCATGACATAGCTCAAGTTAATTGTTTTGTTCAACTTTATGTTTAATGACTATGTTATTTAATTTGCAAACATGTTATAGATTATGTTGTGATTGACTATAATTAAATTTGGACCAAATTTGTATTTAAATTCAAATTTAAAAATTCATATTTTTATTTATAATTTAGTGTAGTGTCTTTATCGTTAGAGTTTAAATAAATTATTGTATAGTATGATGTTCTCAAGTACATATATACATATTATGTGTGACAAAATGGAGGGAATTAAGAAGTAGGGGCTCTATTTTAAGGGCTATTGCTGGAGTTAACTCCAAAAAATAGACCATATTTTTAAGGTTATTGCTAGAATTGCTCTAACATAACTGAGGATTTTCGAAGGCATTTATTTTATTTACGGAGGCGGTGAGCATTGCCTATCTCGCAAAAAATATTTATGGAGTGGATGTTTTGTTTACACATGTGGTCAGATTTTGCCGATCTCTTAAAATGGATTTACAGAGGCGGGCCTCTTATGAGTTTTGCCTCTGAAAATGCAAGCCCTTTTCACAGAGGTCTACCTTTATGAATGGGTGTGAAGCCCAACCAGCCTGTCTCTAGGCCTATAATCCCTCAACTATATAATCACCAAGCTAGGGTTTTCATCCACTCATCTCCCATTGATCGCTGCGCCTCCAACTCACATCTCCTACCCTTCTCTCTCCCTCTCATGGGAAGATGTGAGCAAGTGGGCCCTCTCTCATCTCCCATCCCATGGCGGCGCGCACATGGGAACGCATAAGTCTGCCACCACCAATGGGGATTTGGCGCAATAGATGTGGGGCACCAACAATGAGACAAACAGTTAGCCAGTCCAGGCCTTCTCCAAGTCGAGCAGATCTAGCGATTGCGTACCAGGTTAGTGGTTATGGTTTCGAGGTTAGGGGTTTGGGACTTATGTGTTCTCTAACTAATAAGGGAAGTTTGGGAGGCTGACTGATTAGTAGTGGTGATGGTCGAGATTATAATAGGGGCACTGCGGTGGGGATTGTGCCCAATAGGCAGTGAGAGAAGCCAAATCGATGGCACCAACGATGAGTGAGCCGACCTTGTCTCTTCTTGAAAACTATTCCTCTCATCATCCTCCACCTTTCTCCATCTTACTCATCTTTCCCTCTCCCCCTTAAATCCATGTCTACAGAGGACCCAAGGTTTCCTCCTCTCACGACTCAAACAGATCTGGCGACTGCAAGACTCTTCCAGTGAGTCGAGAAGATCTGACGACCCTAAGGGAGTTTGTGGTTAGGTTTTCGGTGTTGGGCATTTATGTGTTCCGCGTCTTTAAAGTTTAGTTTGGGAGGTTGAAAGACTGACGTTGGTGGTGGTCCAGACGGTGGTTGGGCAGGGCAGTGGGGATGTTGCACGATGGGTTGTCGGGAATGTAGTTGGATGGTACGGGTGACAGGGTCTTCACGTGGATGAATGTTGTGATTCAGGTTGGTGCTAGACGCCATTTTGCCGCTTGAGCCAAGCGCGAGGATCAAGATGGATGCGAGAGCATTCAACTGAAAATGGTTCGTTTGCGCGGCATGCTATAATGGCATGGTTGTGCCTAAGTTAGCCGTGTCTTACTCTTATTGCTAGGAAAAGAAAATACACATGCTCATTTAAGGTTTAAAGTATTCTAACGCAGGATCTAATGTTGTTTAGAATGCTTTATCGAAATGGAAAGCTTTTGATATTCCACTCCTTTGACTTTTTTTGGTTGTAAATCTTTGAGGAACAAGGATATAATGTCGTCGTCCTATCAGTCCTGCAACCGAGTGTTTTGTTGATTGTGCTCTTAATAATATATTTTCCTTAACCCATTTGATGACAGCAGATATCAAATATGTCGTCATGCACGATCACTTTGGACCTAGCCTCTTTTGTCAATGACTTGCAAGGTTCCACTACCGTTATTTAGTCACCGACGACACTAGCAGAACAGCATGCAAGTAATGCAAGGTATATAGAAGTACTTCACCCATTGCATTTACGCTTGAGGCAAGTAGATTTTTCCACCAACATGTCTTCAGGTGCAAGCGTCTCATACACAGGAATATTTTGACGTGCCATCATGCAATGAACACATATAGTTTTTTAAGAAAGTATGTATATGGGTTTTGAGACCTGGAAGTGACATCAGTAAAATATGGCCAGAAACGAGGTAGCAGAAACTTTGCACATCGGAGCATAGCTACATCCTTTGGTGTGATCAAAGAATTCCAATGACTTCTTTTTTTTTAGAATTACACAGTATAATGCAGACGACCACAACAAGCACGCACACTCACCCCTATTATAAAAGAGTATTAGTTAATCCACCATAATCCCTCATTAACAATAACAAATTCTTCTTCTAAGTTGCTACTATAGTCCCTAGTGACTTGCTCTGGCTCAACACCTGCCAACATACCACTTAGAGGTGTGTGTATATATGTCAAAAAGCTTTTTTCCACATATATGAAAACATATCTTGCTAGAACATTTTGGTAAGCCGTATCATTTTTTCAATTTTTTAGTAAGGAATCTTAATTTGGTAATCTTAGATAACCACGTAGAGATGAAACAATTGTACTAAAACCACTCTTGGGTTTTTATAGCTAAGATACACATAGCATAGAGTTGTTAAGAATACCAAAGGTCATGAAGATACATATGTTGATATGACTATCTACCCTTCTATAAGTCATCTCTAGGTTTCTTCACTACTATGGCAAATTTGATTGGAATAATAAGGAATCGGCTTGTTCATTCATGTTTCCTTATCTTCATTTCTTCATCTATTTTGTAAGTGAATGAACTCCTAATTATGTTGTGTGTTCGCTTACCATGACGTTCCATCCTTATACGTGTGGATACCATAGAGATGCTACTAATTAATATTGTTGCGGCATCTATTGATGATGAACTTTTTAAGCGGATGAGAAGGCAAGCACACACAGGGTTGCTGCTGGAGCATGAGGACACAAATCTACTTCCACTACATTGACACATACGACACTTGACTAAGACGCTCCAACTCTTCTTTCATTATGTTTAGGGACAGGCATAATTAACCAAAACCCAAACCAAAACAACTAAAGATATTTGGTTCCTTATTTGGTTCCGGATAGGAATCATGGCGGTGGTATCTCAAGGATTTCATTGGTGGACCGTCCTAATTTAATTTGACCATAAGCTAAAGATTTTGCTTTTATATTGCTTTCATACAAAATGATTACCAATGACGAGAAAGTTGACATCATAGAAATGGAGAATTCTAGATTACCTCAGTTAGACTAGATTACTCCTACAATTTCTTTGTGTAAAAATATTTCTCTTATGACAAAGGCGCCTTTTCGCAAACAGTGTGCGCTTCTAACGCAAAACAAGCATGTGGATGAGTCCACCTTATCTCTCCTCATGAGAATTAATCCTCCCATCTTGTGCCATCTTCCTCGTCTCTTTCTCCTTCAAACCAAGGCTACCAAGGATCCGAGGTAAGCCCGATGACCCGAGCCTCCTCCAACGAGTCAACCAACCACTCGGGTATGTCCCGGTATTAAAAAAGTCTTTATTTTTCAGCCTGATTTTTTTTTACTGGAAACCACATCACTGCGGCTATTAGAATGTACCCCCATCACTGTCGGTTCCATTGTGCATGTTAAAAATCCTGCAATGAAGGACGGCTGGTAGCAAACGACGCTACTAGACAGACTTCACAAGTTCCCTAAAACTCTCACGTGTCTTTCACATGATGAGCGGTGGCCCCAGGCTAGTTCGCACAACCATTTTTTTATTGGAGATGATTTATTCAAAAGAGAATCTTTAAATGATTTCTCAAAAGGAAACTATATGATGTGAAACCATCATCTTACAAAATAGTATCGGATGTAAACGTAACAATGTTTCAAACAAACTATAGAAACAAGAAATACTTCACTAGATAGCAGGATTATCTGTATCTAGTTTTACAGTGCAAATCACAAGTACTTTATTTTATGAAAAATAAGAGGGGAAAATACTAGATGAACTTTCTTCCACGTCGACACATGGAGATCAGCCTCCAAATTGACCATTGAAGTAATTGCCGAGGCCACCAAGGGAACCATGCAGCAGAGAGTTGTCGTGAAGCCCTTCATGTTGTCCATTGCTAAAACTGGGAAATGTGGTATACATGGTACCAGCCCTCTGGTCACCAAACAAACCTTCCGACGGCATTGCCGCTGTATGCATATGAGGTTGTGGTGGCAGCCTTCTTGTCAGCATGGCAACTTGCAGAACCTCTTGGGACCCCTCCTTGACCATGTTTTGTACCATACACAGCTCGTTTCTCAACTGCTCCAACTCATTGATCCCTAATGCACTAACCTTGGCATTCAACAATTGCATTACATGGTCCCCCACTCTCCCTGTGCAGAGCCTCTACTGCCCTCTCCTTCCTCCTATTCTCGATCTCCAGTAATTGTTGCAACTCCATAACCTCCTCATTCATCTCAAGGCTTGTACCTGTCAATCCTTGACTACCACTGCTCCCACTTCCCATGGTGATGTCATCCAAAGGGGGCTTGGCACAGAAGCGGTCAGTAACAGAGGAAGCAAAGGGATGGCCAAAGGAGAAGCACTTGCCACCAGGGGAGAAGGTGACAACAGCAACCTCAGCACCGCAGAGGGTGGAAAGCTCATTGGCTTTGTTGAATAAGCTTAGGCGGCGCTTGGAGAAGCATACTTGACGTTTATCCTCACCTGCAATGCGTTTCATCTCAATCCTTTGCCTACCCTTGGTCGACTTACCCTACACCATCTCTAAGCTACTTGGCAAGATGTTTGTTGGCTACCAATATGTTCTAGAACTGATGCAGTTGGAGATTATATGGTTAGGCAATATGGTACAAAGGGGTTCATATAGAGTTTTAATAGGAAGAAATGTTTTGGTTGGTTTGGATGTGCATTGTGTATTTTTTGGTCATTTTTAGTTGGGCGCCATGTTAATTTATCTGGACGGTATTTCTTGGATGGAAAAAAATTAATGCATAGATTCTCAAGGTCATCCTACATTTTGTGGTCGACACTTTTGGAAGTAAACAGCAAAACCATAGATTCTCAAGGTCATCCTACATCCTCTCAGATGTACTATAGCTGGATGTAACCTATTATAAACCATCCGTAAGATAATTGCTAAAAACTAAGATATGAACTAGTACAGAACGCAAAGGAGTATCCCATTTTACCTTTGATACTCTTTGTGTTACATTCACATATAATTGGCTAACAAAGAAAGCATTTAATTTATACATGAGAATAGGAAACTTAGCCAAATGTTAGCATTGCTTATTTGTTTAACTGATACTTCTGGAAATGAGGGAGGATCAAAGTCATTTAATAAGGTGCACAAAATAATTAACTGGATGTATGAAGAGACCAAACCAGCTAGATATTTGCTAGTGTGGAATGTCAAAATGTGGAGTACGAATTGTCAAAGTTTTTTTTGACAAATTAATTGTCAAAGTTAACTCCCTTACATTTTCATAAGATTGCCGTGGTCATGATAAGAGCCTGATTAAAAAATCAATGGTGTGCTTTAGCAAATATGCGTTTTCATGTGTTCTAACATGAGCGATGAGCCAAAAAAATAGAACCACTTGAAAATGAAAGGGAGAAAGATGAAAAGGTGAAAGGTGAAATTCTAAAACATTGTGTAAATTAATATGTCGATCCTACATATTCATATTCCTCTCAAAATTTTTGGCAAAATCATTTCTTCTTACGCCCTCCATCTCAAATTATAAGTCATTCTAGCTTTCTAGAAGAGTCAAATCATCTTAAGTTTAATCAAATTTATATAATAAAAAATAACATTTCTGATATCAATTCAGTATCATTAGATTCTTCATTAATTATCTTTTAATAGTATACCTATTTGATATCATAAATCTTTATGATTCTCTAAATTTTTTTGTCAAACTTGAGATGCTTTAATTTGACTTTTCAAAAAAGTTAGAATAACTTATAATTTGGGATGAAGGGAGTAGAATATTAAAATGTGTGATGTTAATTTTTTCAGTTTTTTCCTTCATACAATTTGATAAACATCCCTATAGCGTCATCACCATTCTCTCCATCCATGATCATCGATTGCTCCTAGGCAAATTTGTCCCTCCTTACCACACTAGGTTTTTAGATGAACATCAAACACTTAGTATTTGTGTGTTGAGGATGTCCACAAAACACAAATAGCAATAAAAATGAAAATAGCAGATGTTTTCTTATTAAATAGTGTGATATATTTACATTAGCCATACCATAATAGAAAAGGGATGAATTTTTTTTCTCAAAAGCACATGTGAGCTGCACTTTATTATATTATGAAGAACATGGGACAAGAACCCAGTTATAATACACACCACACAATGCCGCCATTCTTTATAGAGAAGGTTGACTAAAGGAGCACGCATCTAGTGCTTATGGAACTTCTTTGGAAAAAATCAGAAATATTTCTTACTAAGTAGTGTGATAATAAGCCATACCATAATACAACACACAGCATAAATGATTCTCAATAGGAACGGTTTACTAGGGGACCACACTCCTTTGGAAGTTCTTCGAGCTAGTACCCATCTTGGATTTTGTTGGATTTAAACAAGATCACCAAGCTTGACCAGTATATATAACACGAGTTTATCCAAGGCTTAAAAGGCAATACCTGGTTCTACTACGTTAAGTAATTTTAGTTGACCATTTATTTATTATTCCTAAGTTGCTAAATTATGCTTACATACCCAAGAAACATGAAATTGCTTGATAGTATTAAAGTTGAACCCAAATGATCCATGGTAACCAACCACACTTATTATAGTTGTTATAAACAACACTCGAAAGAGATCGTGCAACTTTACCCATGAATCGTGCCTCTCACTTTGCCATTTTGCCAACCTCCTTACTCACATCGATTTGATAGGATTTCACTATGAGGCTTTTCTAAAGTTCCCTTAACAAGTTAATAGGCATAAAATTTTGATCTCTACCCAGTGCTACGAAAACAATCCTCTCAAGTGGCGCATATGATTGCGGCATAGCACATACTTAGCAAGCAATGGGACTACAAACTTCCAAACTCCTCCCCCCCCCCCTTTCTCACGCCTTCGATAGCCACAATAACAAGTTAGAGTAGTTCAAATTACTCAGGTCGAGCCATAATATCCCTTATGGTTATTGTATTATAAACCTTAGTTTGCCAGAAAATAGTTTCTCATTGGAGAGCAACCAGAGCAGAAAAACGCTTATTGTTCTTGCTCCTTTGTTCACGTTGCTAAGAAACAATCATTTTAACATGTTTTAAGAATTTTCATAAATATTGTTAGCTTAAAAATAATTCTAGAAGAAGTTATTTAAACCACCAAAAAAATATTTCAAAATTTTCAAAAACAAATTCTAAAGATGTAATTCAAACATGAGGAACCAAAATAAAATATTTGAATTGAAAATAATTTTTAAAGCATCTAAAAATTGGATTTTCTTTCTCTAGAAACTTTGTTGAAAGTTCTTGAAAATTCTTGAGTAATCTGACATGATGCCTACATACATAGTTAAAAGAATATTGACACTCATAAAGCACAAGATGCAAGCACCATAAATGGTACCAAGACACTTTTATACCTTCTAGTTAATTGAGTTAACTTTGAATTTTTTTTCTTTACTAAAAATTCAAATTACTCACTAAATAGTGGCAATAATTTAGAAATTTGAGAAAAACATAGATTTAGTTTTCTCACTTATTCACATCCCAAGATATGAATATCTTGGGGCAAAATTCTGTTGGACTCTTTGGCCTACATATTCTTATGCCCCTCATCTAAAGAGACTTTATCCACCTCCCTTGCCTTATTGAGCAGGCCATATCTTAAAAATCTTGTTCCTTATACTTCTTGGTTCATAAACAAGTGGTAGTATAGGCAATTGAAAGATCTAGGCCCTTGTTTGAGTTTTTAATCAATGGAGACATTTTTGTACTAACCTTTCTATTTGAGTGTGTGAAGGAAAGTTGGTTTAGTTCACAAGATAAGATGGCCATTGACATGGATTTGATTGTTAGCAAGTTGGAAAGCTCAAATCAAGATAGCAAGGAGAAGACCAACGCAAGGCTTGATGACCATCTGAAAAGTGATGGTGAAGGGGCAAGCTAGAGACATAGGACACGATGGACCGTCGGGGCATTGAACTATGAGTAGAGATAGTGGTGGAACTAAAAACATGTTGTGCCCCGGGATAACTGTTGTTGCCGTTCGCTGAGGGGGTGGGGCGCCTAGGACCACGGCGGTGGCTGGCACCAAGCGAGCCGTGCAGCCAGCGAGGGCAAAGCAATACAAGAGGAGGTGAGGAAGGTGGATGGATAGAGGACACAGAGATGCAGAGGCCAGAGTCGGAGCAGGCAGGGGCACCATTGCGGGCATGGTTTCTTTCTCGCCTACCATCACGGCCATGAGACCTGTCGTCGCACTTTCGTGCTCCATCCCACCACATCCCTCTCCTGTGTCTTCTACCACTGGGTCCGCCACCGCCACCCCGGCCACGCCGGCGTCCAAGTTCTCCTACCTCTCATCTCGTAGTGATGGTGTCATCTTGAAAACCAAACCCACCCAGACCTCGCCCCCGCACTGGCCAAGAAGAAGCCATCCTCTTCATCCAAGGACAACAAAACAGTTAGCACTCACATAACCAAACAGATAGTTATTTTTTTAGTTTCCATGTAAACGTTAGTGCCGGTAACTGATTGCATTAGCATTCCTGCATTCACTCCGGCACTGGCCAAGGTGAAGCATCCTCTTCCATGTAACAGTTAGCAATAGTAACTGATTGCGCTGGTAACTGCTGAACCAAACAGCTTTGATCTCCTTTGTTCTGAAAGTACGTACTCTCTACTCCAAGTTTGTTAAAATCTTAAATATATTCTTTTGAATTATTTTCGAACTACAAACAGTAAGATTTATGCACTGGCGTCAATGAGCGCAGCTATATAGCATGACAAAAACGAACGCTTGCTCAGTTAAAAGATGTCATGTAAGTGCAATTCAATACAAAGATCCAAATCATAAGCAGATTAGCTGAACACCACTGCCTGCAATTGATCAGTTTCATCATTCAGATCACTGGGAGCTTGCAAGTTACCGCACACACAAGCACTGAAAATCTCCAAGATCTTCAGTTCTGCACCTTCCTCGAGATTTCCGTACATGTAACACAGAGATGTTAAAAATAGGTTTCCTGCGAAGCGTCCAACACAGAAGTCAGAGAATCTGGGAATCAATACCGAGACTAAAAATATGTTAAGCAGAAAAAAATAGTAGAGCCCATACGCACTACACATGCGGTGCTCTGCTCTCTCCTAGCACCGCACCCAGGCAACAGAGTTGTCACAGAAAGATCTCACAACTTCTCATGTGCCTAGACATTTGCAAAGTCTGAAACAAAGCCTAAACAATACTGTCAGCTAATCTAAATCACGACTGCATTGGTCGATGGGATCTCATGCATAACAAAAGGTGGACATTAATTGGAGGTTAGACTAGATGTGTCTATATACATCGAAAACCGAAAATTTACGGCTCATGTGACCTGTACAGCTGACTGCAAGCTTCACGGTCTTCTACACAAAACACGGTTAAAGTGTGGTTCGACAAAAAAAAAACACGGTTAAAGTACTACGAACCAATTTGACCGTATGTTGTCAACCAAGACATGTACAAGTCAGAAAAAAGTAGTGGCAAGTTAAAGAAAACAGTATGAATAATGGATGCTTGATCTATATTAACAGGTACCCAACAGATGTAGGTAGTTTTGTCAGAGTAAAACTGGATGATGTATAGGAATTGCAGAATCAGTCTGATCACTCACTGAGAGGTCCACAGAACTGCAGCTTAACATAACTTCAGTGGTATATAGTCTGTACCAATAGGTGCTTTTGTAAAATGCTCTCCCTCCAAACACGTCCGCAATCCCACCTTTTTTATGAGTGTGGACGGTAGAGAATCCAATGTACTCTTCTAAATTAGAAGTTGTTTGACATTTTAGATACATAGAAAACTACTTATCTAGTCGAATAGTTCTTATCTTTGTAACATCCAAGTATCAACGATGCATAGCATATATCTAAATGCATAGTATAAATATTTGTACCTAAAAAAGCTAAAAAACAACTTATAACTTGCAAACCTTTTGTGCACAGAAAATGCAGAGAGTTATTCATTCAACACTATACAGAAAGAATTCACATATCAAATGAAGATCCACTCAACAGGCATTTTCCTATGATGAGAACAACTATATTTGCATTAGAAATGCAAAAGCAATTTGATGACTGCACTTCTTTGCGAACAACTTTTGTTCACACTTATAAAGTGAATCGATGTTTTGAGCATGTTATGAAACCCTAGCTTTGTTTATTTCAGACATGCATTAACAGGAGCATCTCTAAGCCTAGATGCATCAGAACATGCAGCTAGAATGTCACGTACTGGTACCATTCAGTACAAGTTAGGAGTTTAGACCATGTCCTGAAAAAATAGCAGTGAACACTGGACGTACACATGCACAAATGTAAATCAGAAACTTTTGGATATCTAAATTCTACAGTAGAACTTCAGAGCAAATGTATGACCTCGTGATCTACACGAGGCTGGCCATTTTCTGACTCTGCGGATCTACATGGCTATGGAAGCACAAGCCAAATTAAAGTGGCCACAAGGATGTAAACCCTCTAATCGAAATAATAAAGGCACCCTAGAACTTCTCGATTCCCCATGCAAACCTTTAGTTCAACTTGCAGAAGAATCAACTACGTCTGTCAGAAGCCACAGTGGGGCGGCTCGCAGATTGGTGCTCCATGCATGAGAGCCCTCGATCCAATTAGTCAACTCTCTACTCTAGTCTCTCTCTCTCTCTCTCTCTCTCTCTCTCTCTCTCATTGAAGTCATGATCAACTTTTTTAATTATATATACCCACTTACTCACCAGCTAGATGATTCTCTCAAATTTCTTAGATATTAAGAGAATCAAAGTAGCTATATGCTATACCAGGTTAGATCTTGGTTGCAGTACAGAACCCTATTGTCCACTTCTTCCTCTTCTCTATATAAGTTGACAACATTTGGATGAAATGAAAGCGTTCTCGCACTACTATACCTACTCGCTCAACAACACCTACAGCCATGGGGCAGGCTAGGGCTCATCAGCAACTAGCCTCCCTAGCGGCTATCTACCTCATCCTAGCCGTCACCCAGCATGTCACTGGCAACCTGACCGATGACCTCGAGATAATGTGGGGCAACGCAAAGTTCGTCACTGACAGCAGTGGCCAACAGGCTATCGCGCTAACTCTTGATCGCTCAACTAGCTCTGCATTCCGCTCCAAGAAGACATGCCAGTTTTGCAGGGTGGATGTAGAGATCAAGCTTGTCCCTGGAAACTCAGCCGGCACTGTGGCCACATTCTATGTAAGTACCTCAGAAATTAAACAAACTGTTTGACATTGTTCAGCCACCACTTGTCAATCGATATCCTTAACACCAACCTAATATATAGTTTGTGCTGCAAACTGGTTTCTGGTGACAGATGATAACCGAGAACCCATGGCAGTTCCATGATGAAATCGACATTGAGTTTTTGGGCAACAGCAGTGGCCAGCCCTACACCATGCACACTAACATGTATGCCAGAGGACAGGGTGGCAGAGAGAAGCAGTACAAGTTTGATTTCGATCCCACTCAAGATTACCACAAGTATACCATCATCTGGAACAAAGATTGGATTCTGTAAGCTCCCGTTCTATATAAGGCTCAGTTTTCTATGCCTATTGTGTATATATCATTGGGTGGTACGGTAATAATCATACAACTATATATTTCCTGAGCTGATGCAGATTCCTTGTGGATGACAAGCTATACCGGCAGATCAAGAACAACCAGATATATGGTGCCCCATACCCTTACTACTATCCAATGAGGGTGTATGCCACCATCTGGAACGCCGAAGAGTGGGCTACACAGGGCGGCCGCGTCAAGACTGACTGGTCACAGGCGCCATTCACCGCATACTTCCGGAACTACAGGGCCATTTCATGTGACCTATACCAGGCCTCCCCTTTGTGTCTCCCAGGCTCCGGTTGGTTCGACCAGCAGTTGGATGGGTCACGGAAACAGCAACTGGCACAGGTGGACTCCAGTAACAAGATATATGATTACTGCACAGACTCGAAGAGGTACAAAAATGGGACCCCTAGGGAGTGCGGGATAACTAGCTAGAAGTGGTTCAACTAGAAGACATAAAGGGTGAGGGTTGTATTGCGTGATTCAGTAATTCAGTATCATTCTTTAATTTCATAAGGTTTTCTACAGCAAGTCTAAGTGAATGTGGACCGTCCATTAAGACAGATCTAGATGACTATTATAACATATTACCTTATAGAAGGCAATAGGTAAGGTGTGATCCTTTATTTGTTTTACTTTGGATTGTCCAATGGCAACACAGACGTGAGGGATATGATAGTGGCAGATCCAGAAACGGGGCAAAAAGTGTTTAAATAATTGAAGGCTACAAATTTTACTAGCATACACGGATAGATATAACAGTTACAAAGAACATAAATGTTGATACAAATTCAAAATGATCAACTAACATGTAGTATAATATGTATAGAAAAATATCAAACAAGATCATCCGGTAACCAAAAGATCGTAAACGACGTCTTGGCAATTTCACACCGCTTTGACCAGCATCTTCAATTCTACATTAAAATTTTGAAAATGTCAAGGTTCTTCAAATGAAAAGGTAACATTAAAAATTGGAATGAACAAATACAATACAAACACATCAGACAAAAATGATCTAATCAGTAGAAACTAAAGACATGGTCAGCCTTATAAACAAGAAATATGTTGAAAGCTAATTGCTATACTCAGATCATTTGTTCGAATAAGCAAAACCAAACAATGAAGGTAGACGAGGAAATCTGTCCTTTGAGAGATCATGCTTGCTGTTGACGTGGGTAGAGCACAATGGCCAGACCATACATGAGACAACCACGACCCCCTCCTCTTGAGCATTCCGTCGAACACCTTGCAAGTGGTGCATCCGATTGGGGTCTGTAGATGTGAGTAGCATCAGGTGGGAATAAGAAAAAGACGAGGAGGCATAGAAGGGGAGCGGACTAGCTGTGGACAGTGGGGGAGCTGGCCAACACATTGCGCCATTGCCGCCATCCTTAGCTCATGGACGGCCACGGTCGGCCGCGGAGTCACGGTTGGGGACTCGGAGGAACAGGCCATCGGGGGTTGGGCCTGCTGGCTGCGGCGCCGATAGCTGAACACGAGCGCACGCTCTCAATCCAGGTGAGGCTGAAAATTCTGGACTTCTGGGTTCTCTTCTTTGTGGACTTTGCGTTCGGTTACGAGCCTGCTTGATCCCTAAACAAACAACCAGTTGACCACTCTCTCCGTCTGCGTCACTCTCCTCGGGCGACAAGGGGGGCGACCCGCCAGCTCAGCCAGCACCGTCGCAGGCGTGCCCCGCGGCCGCCGTCGCCGCCCCTCCTTGTGGCGGCGGAGGCCTGCCCTGCAACTCCTCCTCTCTCTCTCTCTCTCTCTCTCTCTCTCTCGTCCTCTCTCTCCCCTCCCCGCCCCCCTCCTCTTCTTCCTCCGACCATGGCGGCCTTGGTCGGTCGGCGTGGACGACCGGCTGCGCGGGGCACAAGATCCGGCTCCCCTGGACCTGGATCCGGATGCCTCTGCCCCGGATGATGTGGCTTTGGCCGGCGTTCGACCTCCTCCTGGCGTCCCGCCTCCGGCGTCTCCTCTCCAAATCCCCGGCGGGCCTAGGCGTCAGCAGGCCGGATCCACCCCCTCCGCGGCCAGATCCAGGTGGTCTGGGGTGGGGTGCGCCGGCTGCGACCCGCCCCCCTCTCTGGTCTGCTACCGGCCATGGCCGGGGCCGCCTCCGGCTGCGGCCGCCCCCTCTCTGCCGGTGAGGGGCCCTGCTCCCCGAGGCTCTTGGGGCCAGCGCCAGTCCCTGGTGGTGCCCCATGGTCGACGGCGGGGGGCGGCCCCTCCCTCACCGGCCATCTCTGACATGGACGGCTCCTAGTGGTCGCTTCGTGGTTGGGGCCCGCCGGGACTGCTGGTCACCTTCTACGGCATGGGGCGCTGGCGTGGGGCTGGCACTGCTCTACCTCGCTCTTGCGTCTCCGGCGTCTCGGTGGCTGGCTTGCCGGGCGAGCAGTGCTTTTTGGTGGCGTAACCGGGTGAGTCCGCCGTCTCGCATTGTGGTGGTGTGGACGGTGACTCTGGACGGTGCGTCATCGACGCTGTGGTGGCATGGATGGCATCGATTCGCTCTCCCCTTTGGGTGATTTTGATGCATGTGCTCCGAGCGTAAGCTCAGTTTGCATGGCGGACGACGGTGACGCCTTATGATGCCACATCCTTCTTGGAGGTGTTGTCTTCGAGTCTCATGCTCATGTCTCTGGCGTCAGATTCTGGGCGAAAGCCCCGCCTTAGCTCTAAGGCCAGCGACGATGGCGTCTTCGGCGTCACCCCCTTCGTGAAGGCGTTGCTGAAGAATCCTGCTGCCCGCCGCTCCTTCTCCGCGGTTGCTATGGTCGTCCTGTTGCACCTAATTGCGCTTCATGTTTCTCTTCACCTGGGTTTGTCTAGATGTTGCTCATTGTAGCCGTTGTTGTGGTTGTTTCGGCAGATGCTTTGCCGCCGAGGGTTTGTAGGTATGCCCTCCTCGCCCGTGGTCCTGTGAGGTTTGGCCCTAGTGACTCGGAGTGTACTCATCTATGGGCCTTTTTGGCATGGCTCCAACTTTAGGTAGAGCAGCTCCACCCTAGAAATTCAGGTGGAGCTGACTCTGAATGAAGTTAGAGCTGCCTTTTAGGGGTTTTTAACTAGAAAGGTACTCTTAGCTCTAGAATGATGATTTATTATGTGGATTGCCCATTTTACCCTTCAGATGGGACCCACACATCATGCTCTTTTCATTCTCCTTTGCTGGTACCTGCAAACGAACTAGGCCATTGCTGCAGGAGTGGCATCCTTCTTCCTAATGTTTGGTGCCATCATCAATCTATGCAAATTCCAAAAGAACCGAGCAAATTCCAAACAAAGCAAATCGCTGAAAAAAATAATAGTACGAATCTGCAGACTTATATCAAAGATTAATTTAACTAGAAAAATATCAACTATCCAGAAGAGCATTCAATAGGTTCCTTTCATCAGAGACATCGTCAAGGTCAGAAAATAGTTATGTACTGTATGTTTGTTCATCCTAGCACTCATCAGATCCAACGACAAACTCCAATCAATCGAACAAGTAAAGGACAGTAAAGGCAGAATGAGCAAACTGCTGAAGAAAGAGCACCACGCCATGGATCACCCAGAAGACGTCGGCGCCCATGCCATCCCTGCCTAGCGGCCGGCTGCTGGCATCCTGTACGTGGGAGGCGTTGGCAGGACTTGGGCATCCTGGACGTGGGATCCGAATAGATGGCGCCAGCACGGACGCGAACGACGACAAGCTCTGAGGGAACATGAGGCTGGAGCTCGCTGGCCGCCCCTGCTCCATGCGGAGGTCGCCGGCCCGTGCCGCGTGGGCCTCGTCGGAGGGTAGGAGGGCCGAATCATGCTGCTGCACTTCAATCTCCACAGCGGGAGGTCGCCGCGGCACCCAAGCTCCACCGCGGGAGGTCTGAATCGCGTCGCCGCCGCCGCCCATCGCGAGCTTCTTCTCCTCATCTAGGGATACGGTGAGGGATGGAGGCCGGCAGTGGGGAAGAGATGCGGGGGAGGAGTTCCTGGCCGAGAAGGGGCCGGCGGCGAGCGCATCGCCCAGTCACGCGGGAGAGAGGGAGTGGAGGAGCGAGTCGAGTGCGTGAAGGGTGGGAGTCGCAGAATAGAAGAAAATAACGCTTCACTTGTGTAACCTGTGGCAATCATGGGTAATTTTACTTCAGCTCCATGTCTTAGTTTATTTAGGTCAATTCTGAAGTAGAAGAAGAGGTACTTCAAAAATTTGTATTAGGGCTCTAATAATTCCATGGAGTTGGGCTGCTCCAACATTTTCTGGAATGGGGTGTTTTGCTAGCTCCACTTGACTCTGGGGTGAAGTTTTACTCAGGAGCCATGCCAAACAGGCCCTATGGCTTCGATCACTGCTGGCTACCTAGGTGTTGACATTTTTGTTATATTAGGCGCAGCTGTTGGGGTTGTTAGGTGGAGGGTATCCCACCCCTCATGTTTCTTTCTTTTCCTTTGTGTTGGGGATCTCGTTGGTAATCCATGGATTACCTACGAATCTTTATGTATCAACTATTGTATGTTTTTTGTTTATTCTGCTTAATGAAAAGCGCGCAACGGCGTGGTCTCAAAAAAAATACTCTCTCCGTCTCTTTAAAAAAGTTGTTTTAGAGTTGCACACATAGACCAAGGTGAAAGAAAAAACTATCAAAAACGAGGTGCCTATAATGACTTCATGAATCTGGTTTAGTCTTTCGCAAGTGCACATAAGGATAAGATTTGCATACGTGTATTCATAAAAGTCATTATACGTGCGTGTTGTGAACGTATACGTTGTACTGTTTAATTCTCAAAAAACATTCATCCCCTATTTTCTTTCCTCCCATCCAAATCTAACGTGAGGATTCACCTACTAGCTAGAAGGTGAATGGAGAGAAACAAGGTGGATGTGAGAGTGGTGAATGGAGCTCTGGGTAGGGAGCAGGACTACGTAATGTAGTTGATGGCTGAATGGAGCGTTGGACAGGGAGCATGAGCCGGTGGATGGCTCCTACCTATAATGATACTTTTTATGGGATTCGGTCTAATTCGTGCAACGACACTTCTAACGGGACAAACTTCTTACGGGACAAAGGAAGCATTATTTATTTTATGAGGATCCAAATAGGTGAACTAGTGAATGAACTAGCAACTAATCCAAAACTCAACTAGTTATTGGTTCACTAGTTTATAAAACCCAACTATCATAACTATTGATTTTACTAGTTGCCGCATCACTAGTCCATAAGATCCAAGCATGCCCTATATTTAAGCACATGACAGTGGCTCATCCACTTGTAGCCCTCTGCGAGGATGAGGCCCTCTTGCCGAGAAGGCGTGTCCATGAGCATGATGTCCTCTACTGTGAAAAGAAGAATTCATGGAATCCATTTCCATCTCATACCCTATCAATTAAAGACAGCCTTAGATATTTAAACTTTGAAACCTCATGAAATCTCAAACTCTTCTTCCATAACTATAGTCTATACATTTAGTTCAGTTCTGAGAATTCTGGGGATTCAAATGACCACTTATAGAAATCATCTTCTAATGTTGCTCAAAAAATCCCCTTTCAAAATTACCACCGATGAAGTTTTATTTCCAAAACTGACCTATTTGGCCACGCTAGGTCATTTGCAAGCCACCATGGCAGGTCAGTCGTGTGTTGAGCCTTGACATGGGCTCCTCTTGTCGTGCTATTGACTCCCGGGTAGCACTGCCGCACCCCTTCCCCTGCCTGGAGCGGCATGGGGTGGATACAAATTCATTCGTGGCTCCCTCCTCTCTCCCTCCCTTCCTTTTTCCTCCCTTACTTGGGCGCCACCGACCTCACTATGTGGGCTGGCGTGGACATAGGGTTTTGATGAGCCATGTTAGTTGGTGCGGCACATCTTGCCACTCTAGGCACATTGGCATGGCAATATGCTTTTGTCATCAAAGGAAGATGCGTCCTCCTTCCTATATCCATTCTCCACCACAATCTTTGACTACCCTATTTGTGTCGCGGCCAATGAGCCTCTGTTGTGCAAGGGCATAAAGACATAGTGTGACCATGTCTCCCCACCATCAAACCTCCCCTTCGATGTGAAATCACCATCAAAATTCTCCTAAACTCACAAAAAAGCTCAATAAGTCTAGGCGGCATATGAAACATTTCCAATTCATCTTGCATGTTCCCAGAACTTCTTCATTGAAATAAATGGACTAGATAATCCATCTGAAAAGTATTTCACCAAACTTCATCAAAACTTTGAAATCATTTTAATAACCTATACATACTAACCCAAAATAAGTAACTATTCTAACAAAAACTAACTAACTATACAAATAAAAACTATATACTAACTATACTAAACTAGCCAATTATACATTAGGGTGTGGAGTGGCTATTTGCAGATATGTATAGATTGACACCTTCAACCCCTACTACTCAACATTCATGGTGGAAATTTTCTTACACGGGCTCATGGGGCTCAATGGGGTTGGCGGGGGTAGAGGGCTTGAGCCCCCCACCACACCCCTCCTCCGACCCTCACCCCCCGCGCCCACTACTAGATTGTCCCTGATTACAACACAGGGTTTATGGAAAGTCCATATATAGGAGGACATGACCATCGAAACTCACTAAAGAAAATGTCAACACACTGCTGACTAAAATGATCGAATCAACTAGTGGACCAAGGACTGTCACTGGTATTGAGGACTGCGCAAATAACACTTCTGTTAATGGCCATGCAAAATTATTATGGGTTGCCAACATGCATAAATCAAATGTTGGTAAAGGATTGTATTAGGTGCATTACAAGTGTACTCGATCAATTATTGGATTGTTACGTCCTAGTGTGGAGAAGTTTTAGAATACTTCAGAGCTTTTGGTGATTAATGTGAGCCTGGAAATGAACGGAAATTCTTTTTCACATAGTTTTGGCATCATACTCATAATAAATTTACATTTCTTTGACATATATTATTAGTTTGTGAAACATGAACAAGTTATCTCCATTTTGAGATTCTCTAAATAGGTATTTCAAATTGTATTAGTAGAAAAACTAAACCAAAAACAGCTCCGGTGGAGCATGTGGTATACAATACTAAAAGGCATTGTGCGTGGCCTAAAATATCTTCTATCACTTACATTCTAAAAGAAGTCATGCTACAAAGAGATCTTAAGCCTCACAACATACTTCTTTACTCAGCATTAAATGCTAAAATAGTCAATTTTGACTTAGCTAAAGTTCACAATCGGGCACATACTCATGAAAAACACAACGCAGTGTAGGTCATCTATATTTTATCTGTCTTTCCTGGTTCATGTGTCACTGTGCAAAGCCCCTTCATGCCCCAACCACCTGCGAAAGGGGTCACGCGCCCCCGCCTCCCCCTGAAATCCATTGGAAGGGGGATAGCTTTTCCTGGATTCTCTCTGCTTGCTTCCCTCTCTTGCCATCTTCATCTCTCTTTCTTCTTTGTATTATGTGTTTGGATCCCAACGGCTAAATTGCTTTGTACTATATATTTGGATTTCTAAGGCTAAACTTTAGCACTATGTTTGGATGCTAATTAAAAGTTCTAAACATTGGTTAATTTTAAAACTAATTGCATAAGTGATGGCTATTTGATGAGTAGAACCCATTAGTACTCATTAAATAGCCCTGACTTATGCAGTTAGTTTGAAATTATCATGGATGCAATTTCACGGGATGAATAATTAGTCTCTTATGTACCATGCACCCATTAATTCTTTAGTCTCATTATGTCCATCATGTAATACTTGGCTTCCCCGAATCATTTAGGCAATACTTTTTAGCATATCCTCACAGAATAATGATGGATTTACTGCATGTCATTTACTACCACACATACCATGTGTGCTTCATAATTAGAAGCCAAACAAGTACTGTAAGCCTGAAATGATAATATATGTCATCTCAGCATTAAATAGAAGCAATCTCTATGTGCATTGGGATATACAAAAAGGGTAAAATATCTAGTGGAAACTCAATGATAGGTGAAAACTTGGAAACTTAGATCGCGCATCGTTGGATATCAGATGTGCGATGTACGGAGTCCTTTAACACATTTTGCATATACATCCCCATAAAATCATAATGCCTCAGTAACTTTTTCAATAGGAACCCTGAACTAGATTGAAAATGGCCGCCACCTCCATTTGAATCGAACTGAGAGAGCTTCCTTCCAACGGAAGCCTTCGCTGCCTACACCTCCTCTGTTCTCTCCGACCACCGAAACGGCCCCTGCGCCGCTAGGTTCGCCGCTTCCTGCCGCCCACCGGCTAGGGTTAGGGATAGCGCGGCCGTCTACCACTCTGCAGCCTGCAGCGGCGCTGCCGCTCGGCTCTCGCGCGGCCACGGAGCCGGGACACAGATGCACGATCTCCCGTCCTGCATGACGCGGAGCCGCGACCTGCACAGGTAACGCCAAGCACGCCGCGGCACAACAGGTAGGTAGTACTCTTCTTAATCCCCTTACTCGTTGTTTCCCCAATGCTCCTTCGGGTGCATCAGATCGGTTGTCACCGATTCGGTGAAAGGTAAAGTAACACGGCTTCTAGCAAACCCATTTATCTTGAATTGACAAATATTGAATCAAATTTCTCAGCATCAGGGATAAATCTGCGTACTAGTTAGAGCACACTCCCCTTTCTGTTTTGTTTCCTTCTCTCTTGTGGTAGCAATTTCTTCTATCCGACACTGCCTAATGTTACCGTGCTGCAGCAAGCATGAAAAATCATATGCAGTCATTCAGTCCGTCAGTGCCCTACTGAAGAATGCAGTAGCTAGCATGAAATCCTCCAGATTTGCCTGCCTGCAAGGAAGCTAGCAGAAGCTTTCATGATTGTCATGGGAGACCAATTTGATATTGTACATAACGTCCACTAAAGCTCTTATTTGCTGGGAAGCTGTTAGTAATCCTAGCGTAACTATCAGCACAGCATGTTTATTTTTAGCAAATGCATGCACACGAGGACCGGGATGTGGTTTCCGTGTGCGTAGGAAGTCATGGACGAGAATCGCTCGGCATGAACTCGAGCATGCAAGCCATGGCCGGCTATTGCGGCGCATGGGGATGGACGTGCGCACTTTGCGCAATCGTGGGCACCGTGGCTTGCATCTCACGGCTTTGTAATTCAATAAATAGCAATACAATCACAGAAAACGCTGCGCCCTTGGCAGCACCAAATTCTTCTGTCCAAGTGTTCTCGCGTCGTGTTTTCTTGTTCCAGTTCACTCACCGTCGGTGTAAACCGCCGTTCGGTTTCCAACAGAAGCAATATCTGATTTGATCAGAAGACGACACTCTGTAGTCCTCCTATATCAATAGCCTCTAGAAATTGATGGCAACTTGTTCTATTACAATTTAGTGTTCTGTACTCACTTTTTCAGATTGGGATGCCGACTGGACTAGGACTAGTTTGGGAACACATCTTTAGGATTTATTAGGAACCAGGTTGGGTGGTATTACAAATTCAAAAAAGAGTGATATGATAATTATTATGGCCCAATGCTAATTATAAAGGTAGGCAAAGTTATGTGTTTCTAATTCTAAGACAAGCATTACTCAGAGTTCTATTTTATTTGTGCAACCTATTCACAATTTCTCCCCCTTGTTTCTCAGCTACAATGATCTTTGAGCCTGAAGTGAGCATGACAAGGCAATTGGATTTTAATGATTTGCACTCAGATGTTGAGTCAATTGCCCCAATTATCCCAGCTCGTGAATCTACCACACCACAGAAGTTGTTCAACATCCCGTTCTTTGTGAGTGTCATGCAACCATGTACTTTCAGTACTTTTTTAGAAGAGGCCTGTTAATTGACATCTATCATGTATGTTGTAGGGTTCATCTTATACTCCATGATTTGCTTTTGTGAGATTGGCTATCGAACCTAGTAGTCGGTATCCTGGAACCCTGGTATGCAGAACCTGGTGGTTGTGAATCTGGGATGTTAATTTAAGAACTTCTGTAATGACATGTTCTTGCTCAATTCTATCAATGAAATGGCAGATATGTTCTAAGTTTGTGATTCAATCTTGTATCTGTTAATCACTTTGTCCAGCCAACTCGCTGGACACTAGAACAACAACAATTCCTGTCACCCATTTCTTAATATCAAAAAGTTGTCATTCTGGTCTATCCATAAGTGAAACAACCTTATTAGAGCTGCCACCAACCTACTCGCGTATAGCAAACCTGGTTTGTCATCAGAACAGTGCATGCTTTATTTGAATGAAGAGCATAACAATAATTAATAAGCAGACCTCAGGGTTGGACAAGTCGTACTATTTATAAATTTCACGGCTTATATGATACTCCCAATTGAACGGATATAGTAATATCACCCACAGGAACTGCCCCACAAGGCAACTATATATGAACTCTCATCCTGGCCTGCTTGGGTTGGCAGAAGGCACCGTGGGGCGGCTAGCTACCCTGCTCAAGCTTTAATTCCACTACTTGAAGAGTTGAATTTTTGTACGCGCTTCTTCAGAAGCCAGCCAATTCTGCCCAGTTTATTATGACATCCAAGAAACGAAGTCCATACCTTTGTTAGATCCTATTCAGACCTGACAGTGGACACCCTGCTCGATGTCGTAGAGTCGTCGTCTATATAACTCCGCATGGTTCGTTCCAAATGCGTCACACTCTCACAGAGTCACAGTGTGCCCGGCCCATTCACTACGACCCCCACAACCTGAAGGCCGAAGCCATGTGGCAGTCCTCTAGGGCTTACTGCATAGCCTGTCTCTGTCTCAGCTTGGCCATGTCTCCAGCAACCAGCGACATGGCTGATAGCGTTGACATGATGTGGGGCAACACACAGGTGCTCTACGACGGCGCAGGCCGCCAAATGGTGTCACTCTCCCTCGACAGCTGGACGACCTCTGCGTTCCGCTCGAAGAGCAATTACCTCTTTGGGAGGTTCGACATTGACATCAAGCTTGTCCCCAACGACTCAGCTGGCACCGTCACCACAGTATATGTAAGTAATCTAAACTCAGCTGGCATTGTCACCACAGTATATATATGTAAGTAATCTAAACAAGAAATGTGATTAATGAAACCATTATCAGTTTCAGATTATATTACGTGCAACTAGTCTAACCATTATTGTTCTCTTTCAATTCATCAAAAATAGATGGTAACAGAGGGGCCATGGAAAAACCACGACGAGATTGACCTTGAGTTCCTGGGGAACACCAGTGGCGAACCATACACCCTGCACACTAACATCTACGCAAGAGGGAAAGGTGACCGAGAGATGCAGTACCGTCTCTGGTTTGATCCTACTGAAGACTTCAACACCTACTCAATCATATGGAACCCGCATATGATCTTGTAAGTGAGCTGCATTTTTTTCTTGTTGAATTCATTAGTTTCTATCGTGATGTTAAGCCATATTTTGGCATCTCTGTGATATTTGCTAAACGCTTCTGGCATATTGTTGGAATATGTCAATTAGTTCTAATCCATTTGCCTATTGTTGGGATGCAGAATACTTGTGAATGGCGTACCAATCCGGCGGATGAGGAATCAGATGAGGGATGATACTCCCTTCCCACTGTATCAGCCTATGAGGTTTTATGCCAGCATCTGGGACGCTGACGACTGGGCGACCCAGGGCGGACGCGTCAAAACTGACTGGTCCCATGGACCCTTCACAGCCTACTTCCGGAACTACACCGCCAACGCTTGTGTCCCATGGAATAAGGCCTGGATTTGCGGCCAGGGTTCCGGTGATAGCAGTTGGTTCAACCAGGAGTTGGATGAGTTGGGTCAGCAAAAACTGAATGATGTGAATGCTAAAAACAAGATATATGACTACTGCACTGACTCGAGCAGGTTTCCGAATGGATACCCTCCAGATTGTGGGTCACAGTAGAAGTTAGTATTCAGCAAGCACAGAGGAAGGGTACAAGAATACTGCAGGATGTAGTCCATTCTTGATGAGTATGATCATCATAGCAAATAGTATTCTCCATTCATTGTTAGGAGGGAAAATAAATCATGCATTCTCATATGTTTGCTGTGCATGTATCAAACAAATTATCGACAATGTAGAATCAAAACTGAAACATGATATAGTGAGTCAGATTTGTGACTCGCTGCCAAAAGAAAATGCAAACAGTGAAGCCAAAGTGACAATAGAGTTGGCCAAGTGTAATCCCTCATCCCCCCATGGCTTGGATGATCAGCTTCCAAGCTCCTCAAATCACAACGTAGACAACATTCACTGTAATAGAATATAGCAGTTACAGAGAAACTTGAACATATCAAACAGATCAGCTGCGCCAATGATGTCCTGTTCGGCTGCTTGTTAAACCAGTTATTCCAGCTGCTGCTGATGTCTGTTGCTGAGAGTATGATAATTTCAAGTTTTCATGAAAAGTCATGTTTCAAAGCCCTCAATATCATTTCTAATTTGCATATTAATCGACTGAGCACTTCACTCATTTCCACACTGATACAACGACAACAACAGAACTTTTTATTTTTAAGCAAGTTGTGGTAGACTAACACGACTACCAGAAAAATGTTCAACAATGTAAAGAATAAAAGGAGGTATATGCAGATGAATCAACCATTAGGACTGGAGCAGAGCCAGCCAGTATCATTTTCATCAACTGAGCACTTACTTCACTCATTTCCACACTGATACACCGACAACAACAGAACTTTCTATTTTTAAGCAAGCTGTGGTAGGCTAACACGACTACCAAAAAAAAGGTTCAACAATGTAAAGAATAAAAGGAGGTATTTGTCTCTAATAAAAAAGGGAAAATGAGTATAAACATACATCAGTATAAAGAATATGCATTGGCCATAATGGTGCGCTAGATTATGAAGAAAGTTTAGAACTTCAGATTAATCAGGTGTGCACAGGTATAACTAAGGTAACAGTTGTCGATAACAACAGCTTCAGTCAGATATAAGAGCTAACAGTTTGCAAAAAATATATAGGCATGGCTGTTTACTACTAATAGTTTGCAAACATACACAGGCATGGCTGTTTACTGCAAGCAAGCACAATTACACTGAAAAATTGGCTTGTTTCTGTTTTGTGTAAGAAAGATCAGAAATAAAAAAGAGAGGAAGGTTTACAAATCATCCTGCACAATTTCCCAATGAACAGGCCACATCTAAAAGAAAAACATACAACAGCATGAGAGAATTCTCAGAATAATGTTATCAAATTATTCAGGACAGTTCCAAATTCACTGAAGATCCATGAACAAAGTCCCTACAACACGGTTTCTGAGAACAAAAACTGTTTATCGCAAAAATAGATCATGCTGGGACAAACTCTAGTACCCCCATACCTTCTCTCTGTGGGGAAATATCTGGAGTTAATAAGAGGTCGTTTGGTAAAATTCCCAACACCTTTATGCTTGCTAAGATCTAGGTATTCTAATGCTGTCATTGATAAGCACACTTTTCCTATTTTCCTGGTACCTGCCACTAAAATCTAAAAGCCGACTCTGAAGGAAATAAGATCACCTTGTTGCAAGCTTTTCTTATTTATTAATGAATTGCTATAATTTTCATATATGTTCTGCAAATCAAATGTTAAACAAAGAATTTCAGCTTAGTACCAACAAAAAGACTGTCCTGATAAACTAAAGAATAAATCATGAACATGATGCAAGTTTAAGGCTGTCTATAAACATGGATTATGGGTACTTACAGCAAAAATGTCAACTAACTAGAAACAACAAAGAGTCATGGAGAACTTTTCTTCATTATTATATTTGCTTGAGGTTTCACTATACATAGCATTACACACCACGCACAGTTTACAGGAAACAGGCTATAGGCAAGACAACTAGACAGGGGACAAATGTTAGCATCAGGTGGGGAGAATAGTGTCATCAGAAATTCAGAACATTTAAACCAGTTGTGCATCACATTTATACATGTAGAGCTCATACCCAAAAGATTGTCTTCACATTTGTATGATGTCATCTGCCTTCTGCATTGAAAAATATAATTCTAACAAGAAACTTTTGCCATGCAATGCAACACTAGAAAATAAATTCAATTTCACATCAAACAATGTTCTGTAGAAAAACAGAATGTGAAAGAAAAAATGTAAATTTCTCATAGCATTAATAAAAATGAAATATGCTAGCTTTATATTGGAGACAGTAGACATATGAAGTAATCATTTGCAGTCTCTCCAAAAATCAACCCAGGAATATATGGCACGTTTATCCTTAATTTGTCTGCCTTCCATGATCATAGCCAAAGGATGGTACAGAGCGTATATCTGGGCAAGGGCATCAAGAGGTCCAATATTAGAATTAAATATCTAATGCCATTGAAAGATTTATTTCCCTCGTTACACTGCAACAAAAACAACAACAACATAGCCTTTTGTCCCAAACAAGTTGGGGTAGGCTAGAGATGAAACCCAAAAGAGGCATGAAAACAAAGAACACATAAATGGTACAAGAAAAAGATTACAGTTCAGGCACGTTAATTGCTAGTCTCCAAGCGCTCCTATCCATAGCTAAATCCTTAGGGATATTCCACTCCTTAAGGTCTCTCTTAACCGACTCGTTCCAAGTCAGTTTAGGTCGACCTCTACCTCTCCTTACACATCGACCCGTTTTAGAACCTCACTACGCACTGGTGCCTTAGGAGGCCTCCGTTGGACATGGCCAAACCATCTCAACCGGTGTTCAATCAATTTTTCCCCAATTGGTGCCACCCCAACCCTATCCCGAATATAGTCGTTCCGGACTCTATCCCTCCTTGTGTGCCCACAACACCATCGTAACATACACATCTCTGCTACACTCAATTGTTGGATATGTCGCCTTTTTGTAGGCCAACATTCAGCACCGTATAACATCGCCGGACGAATCACTGTCCTATAAAACTTACCTTTTAACTTCTGAGGCACCCTTCTGTCACAGAGGACGCCTGAAGCTTGACGCCATTTGAACCAACCGGCTGAAATTCTATGCCTAACATCTTCATCAATATCACCATCCTTTTGTAGCATCGATCCTAAATACCGAAAAGTATCCTTCTTGGCCACCACTTGCCCGTCGAGGCTAACGTCTCCCTCCTCATTCCTAGTCGCACTGAAATCGCACCTCATGTACTCGGTCTTGGTCCTACTAAGTCTAAACCCTTTCGACTCTAATGTGTGCCACCATAGTTCTAACTTCCTATTAACCCCTGCCCTAGTCTCATCCACTAGCACCACATCATCAGCAAAGAGCATACACCAAGGGATATCACCTTGTATGTCCCTTGTGACCTCATCCATCACCAAAGCAAATAAATAAGGGCTCAATGCCGACCCTTGATGTAGTCCTGTTTTAATTGGAAAGTCACTGGTGTCGCCATCACATGTTCGGACACACGTCACCACATCCCTGTACATATCCTTGATGAGGGTGATGTACTTAGTTGGGACTTTGTGCTTTTCCAAGGCCCACCACATGACATTTCTCGGTACTTTGTCATATGCCTTCTCGAGGTCAATAAAGACAATGTGCAAGTCCTTCTTCTGCTCCCTATACCTCTCCATCAACTGTCGTAATAAGAAAATTGCCTCCATGGTCGACCTACCAGGCATAAACCCAAATTGGTTTTGGGTCACACTTGTCACTCTTCTTAGGCGATGCTCGATAATCCTCTCCCAGAGTTTCATCGTATGGCTCATCAACTTAATCCCACGGTAATTAGTACAACTTTGAACATCTCCCTTGTTCTTGAAGATTGGTACTAATATACTTCTCCTCCATTCTTTAGGCATCTTGTTTGACCGGAAAATGAGGTTAAAAAGATTAGTTAACCATACTATCGCTCTGGCACCTAGCCATCTCCACAACTCAATGGGGATACCGTGAGGGCCCATCGCTTTACCTCCCTTCATCCTCTTCAAAGCCTCTCCGATCTCTGTCTCCTGAAATCTCCTCACGAAACGTCTGTTGGTATTGTCAAATGAGTCATCCAACTCCAAGGTAGGACCCTCATTCTCCCCATTAAATAACTTGTCAAAGTACTCTCTCCACCTGTCCTTGATCTCCTCATCCCTCACCAAAAGTTGATCCGTCCCATCCTTGATGCATTTGATTTTGTTGATGTCCCTCGTCTTCCTCTCGCGGATCCTAGCCATCCTATAAATGTCCTTCTCCCCTTCCTTCATGCCTAGTCGCTGATAAAGGTCATCATACGCCTGACCTTTTGCTATACTCACCGCTCGTTTTGCAGCCCTCTTCGCTATTTTATAGCCCTCAATGTTGGCTGCACTCTTGTCATGATGGAGGCGCTTGAACCACTCCTTCTTCTCCCTAATAGCCCTTTGCACCTCGTCATTCCACCACCAGGTGTCTTTCGCTTCCCGTTTGCCTCCCCTACTCACTCCAAACACATCCGAAGCCACCTTCCGAACTCATGTTGCCATCTTTATCCACATGTCATCTGCATCTTCTCCTTCTTCCCACAGCCCCTCATCTAGCATCCTCTCCTTAAATGTTTGCGCTGCTTCCCCCCTAAGCTTCCACCATTTTGTTCTCACAATCTTGGCCCGATTGTCCCGATGGACACGTACCCGAAAGCAAAAATCCGCCACCACAAGCTTGTGTTGAGGGACAACACACTCCCCAGGTAACACCTTACAATCTAAGCAAGCACGTCTATCCCCCCTCCTTGCAAGGATAAAGTCGATCTGACTCAGGTGTTGTCCGTTACGAAAGGTCACTAGATAGGATTCCCTCTTCTTAAAGACGATGTTCGCTATCAACAAATCGTAGGCCAACGCGAAGTTCAAAACATCCTCCCCCTCTTGATTTCTACTACCATACCCGAAACCCCCATGCACCCGCTCGAAACCTACATTAGTCGCACCCACATGGCCGTTGAGGTCTCCTCCTATGAAGAGTTTCTCGCTGATAGGCACAATACTAACCATGCTATCGAGATCTTCCCAAAACTGCATCTTGGTGCTCTCGCAAAGACCTACCTATGGGGCATAGGCACTGATCACATTCAGAGCCAAATCTCCAACTACCAACCGGACTAGGATAATCCGGTCGCCTTGCCTCCGCACCTCAACTACTCCATCCTTAAGGCTCCTATCGATCAAGATGCCTACACCATTCCTACCCGATGTTGTCCCCGTGTACCAAAGTTTGTAGCCAGTATCCTCCACCTCCTTCGCCTTCTGGCCCTTTCATTTAGTCTCTTGAACGCGTAGAATATTTATACGCCTCTTAATTGCTCTATCGACTAGCTCTCTTAACTTACCCGTTAGGGACCCTACATTCCAGCTACCTAGACGAATCCTAGTTGGCTCGGCTAGCTTCCTTACCCTTCGCACCCGTCGAGGGAAGTGCAAAGACCCTTGCTCATTTTTCACTACACCCGGGCGCAGATGTAGCGCGTCACAAAGGTTGGGACGACCCGACCCTTGCTCATTTATCATCGTATCCGGATCACGATACGACGCGCCACTAAGAGGATGACGATCCGGCCCTTGCACATTTGACACTACACCCGGGTTTCGATGTAGCGCGTCGCTAAGAGGGTTACGCCCCATATTTCCCTCGTTCCACTATTTTAATAAAAAAGATTAATCATACATAAATCACAGAATACAAAGTGCTAACCTCAGCAATTGAGTATTGTTTCAATGCTACAAACAAAATTGGTATGTGTATGGTAGAATGGATGAAAGGCAAGAGAAACAAGAATATGCACTCTATTACAACTGTATGTCTGTTAAAACATCACACACCTCATCTCTAGACAGCATTCAGGCAACACAAACACACACACACAACAAGACAAGATGTCAGGCAAGTGTCTTGGTTGTCGCTAAGATCATAACTGCAACAGAACTTAACTTCTATGGTGAAGATAGGGATGTTATACAAATACATAATTATTGAACCAAGTCACAAACTACAAGTTAATTACCATTCACCTTCAATCAATGCCAACATGTAAGATACACCAAACAAAACTATGCACATTATAGGCCAGTTGTGGTTAGAGCAGATTGCAACACATCTTCTAGGTACTTCTCTGCGGCCGCATACTGCCTCTTTTTGTCCTCTATAGCTAGTGCAGCTAGAGCTTTATCCTGATTACAAATTGCCAAAGTAACCAATAATTAGCAATGCATTAATCAGAAACAGAACAAAACAAATGGCAAAAGGCATACTGGAGGTAAATCCTGGTAGCTCCTTAATGTATCGGCTATGGGTTTTGTCTTCCTCTCAAGGTCCTTCTTATGCTCAGCCATTTCCATCAACACACCATGATTGATCTCCGGCGTATAACCCACTCTATTAAGCATTGCCTGATAAAGATATGAAGACAACAAATCTGTAAGGTGTAGAAGCAGGTTTGCTAATCAGAGAACAGTGTGCATCTAATAGCAACAAAGCTGAGACAGTTGGTCAAGGGTGTGGATGTATGCCTAGACCACCCAAGTTCAAGTCCTCATCGAGGCGAATTTGGGTTCCTATTTTCTACTTATAAAATGCACCTAGTTACTCCTAGTCCTAGGTTGGTCTTATTTTATCAAATAGCACACAAATTTGTCCTACATAGAGGCAAGCAGCTCTTGATAAGGATGAAAACATAATACCACATCAGCTATAAAATGGTGGTAAAAACCTTTTTCTAGTAACAATATCAGATCTTCATGTCAGATTTTTCAATTCACAGTGACTTAGTTCATCACTTGCTATCCATAATCAATCACAGTGTTGAAAACAGGTAATGGAGAAATAATAAATGTGTATTATTAGTTCACAGCTTCACAACCTATACAAATTATGTTTATTATTCCTACGTCCAACAACCAGTCAAAGGTACACATCTCTAGAACCTCATCTCTACATGGAAAGACTGAAGGTAGCTTAGCATATATATATTTGAGGGATATGATCAACTGCTCATAGAGCCAAGACTTATGAAGTTAGCAGTTACACAGTGCTTCATCCCAACTTTATACAGACATGTCCCGTGAAAACTAGAAGTTCCATCCTACTACGGAAGTACGTAAACAAATCCAGCAATGGTAGATGTGAACCAACAACACTTGCTGGCACACAAAGTTCAATCAGAAAGGCTGGCTATATAATTGCATAACAGTTGTGGTAAGTTTATCAAAGTTTCTTAAAATACAGAAATACCCTGTCTGAGATGATTTGGGCACACATTCTGTTCAACAATCATATATTAGAAATACTGTACTTAATTAACCAGCACATGAAACTGATAGCTTACTAGTTATTGCAATAGTTGACAGTTTCTAGCCAAAAAAGCATATGTTTCTTTATACCAATGAAAAATGTCAGCACAAGTTTGTTTAGGGATTGTCACCCACACCTAGCAGGTCAAAATCAAGAACTGGAAGCACAAGCAAAAGCCAATTCCTAATATAAATCATACAAAATGTTATTCACCTTATAATTTGAGACTTGTAAGATATACTGCCGTTCCTTGGAGTCCATCATAACAAGCTTTGTTTGCCAATCCGTCATTTGATCTGCTTGTTGCTTCTCAACATCATTTTTAAATTTCTCCAGCATCCTAGAAACAACACAAGTACTTATCATGTTTGGCACAGAAATCTAGGTGACAATGATTAGTAACTATTCACAAGGGCACTCTAACTATGAAATGAACAGGTTTCCACTAACTTCTTCAGCTCAGTAAGCTTGTTTATGGCCTTCCTTGTGTAATCAAGTAGTGCCTTTGACTCCTTATACACTTTGTCCCTCTTCTCCTCCACCTCTGCTCGCCTCAGAGACAAGTCTGCACTTGCTACCACAAAGCTGCATGATAAATATTTTAGAAACTAGTCGAAAAAATGCCAAACAAAAAAGAATGATGTAACAGTTCCTACCACCCAAAGACCAAAAAGTCACTAGCTTCCTCAGATTTTATGACAAAGTAACAAAATCAGATCCAATATATACATTCAGAGAAATTTCTTGTATATACAACATTGAGGACATAGTTTGACATGAGTCATGTTAGTTTAGTCTCAATTTAGTGTGGATCCAAACTAAACATAAATGCAAAAATAGCACAGGGTCTCCAGTCAAGCATCAGTTTTGTTAATTTCTGAGGATCAGAAGCTGGAGGGCATAGAAGGTTGAGGAGACATATGGTTTATTGTAACAAATCTTGGTAGGTTGTCATGGTTGTAAGGCAGCCCTTTGTTGGGTTTTGTTCTGGATTGGATTAAACCCTGCACTCCAATCTGAAATGTTGTCTTTTGATCTTTATGTAAGACGAGGCCTTGCCCTAAAGATCTAAAAAAATGGAAGATTCATCTTTCACGCAGTGCCAGTAATAAAATTTGAAACATTGAACATGTGTACCGGTCAGAAGTACAGATCTCTCACTTACTGCATCTCTGAGAGAAAAGAAGAGCTATATATCCTTTCGATAATGCGATACTCGCGGAACCCTAGCGCAAGGAGTCACCTGCTCATCTCGGTATCACGGATGGCGACGAGGTTAGCGACTGCAGCGACGGCTCGTGCCGCCGCAGCTGCGGGTGGCGGGAGCGCATCCCTCGCAAGCCCCGCCCGCTCGAGAGCCTCCCGCAACCGGGCCGCCTCGGCGCGGTACTCAGCCGCCTGCGCACGCAGCCCCGCAGCCGCGATTCCGGCGGCGCGGGACCGCGCCTGCGACGCAGAGGCCAGTGCGCCGAGGTAGGCAACCCCGCGCGGCGTGGGGTCGGGCCCCAGCGACAGCTCCGCCGCCGCACCTCCGCCGCCGCCTCGCCCTCCGGCCCCGCTCGGGCCACCCGCCTCGGCAACGAGGGAGGCCAGCCACGCGTTTACCTCGGCGACGGCTGCGGATGAGGAGGCGGACGAGGGCGCCGGGGTGGTGGGGTCGAGGTGCTCGGCGGCGTGATCCATGGGAGCGAGCGGGTGGATCAGTGGGTGGCCGGCGACACGGAGGAGAGGGGAAAAAAAAACGGAGAGGAAATGAGAGGTTGGTGTTCAGATTTTCTTATGATTTATTTCCCCGGAATTTTTTTTGAGGAAAGCTCTGTCTTTGTTCATTAATGAAACATAATTACAAATATCATCGAGAGACTCAAAAACCAAACATATCTACCTACCTGTAAGTTTATTGAGCTTCTAGCTAGGAGATGCGCATTAATATTTGAATTCCGTCCTTAGAAGACAAAATCAATCTTGCCAAAGTTCTTTATTCTAGACTTTATTTTCAGGATGATGGTGTCATACCTGCCCATTCCCTCACCCTGGATACTTCGAACCACGTTGGCACAATCACTAGCTAGCCGTGCTGCTTGCAACCCAAGGTCACTAGCTAAGGCTAACCCTTCACGGCAGGCTATCGCCTCAACCACTTCCGCGTCAGTGTTTCCTTCCAGTACTAGTGCAGAGTCTCCCAAGAACTTGCCTTTCTCATCTCGTGCCACAGCAGACGATGCTGCCCGCCTCAAATTCTTGGAGATTACCGCATCCACGTTGATCTTGGACATCCCAGCCAGCGGTCTGATCCAATGAGGTGGCCGTGCGTTGTGAGATGTCTCTGGCCGATTCTGTTTCTTCTCCGGCTTAACTTCCGTTAGCTCGCCAATGAATCGTTCCACAAACATGTGGGTCGACAGAGGGCTCTGAAAATTGTTCTCGTGTATCGCCTTGCGTCTCGTATACCAAATCGCCCATTGTCGAACGACGACCCTTGTAAGTTCTTCCTATTTAAGCGATCTCATCACCTCCGCAAGCCAAGCCCGAGCTTTCAAGTATTGCACTTGGCTTAAGTACTAAGTAATCTCCTCCCTATCTAGGGCCCAAACATATATAGCTAGGTTGCACTCCAGTAGCGCGTGCCTCCATGAATCATCTGCACCGCATAATGAACACCCTCCATCGATAGCCATTTTCCTATGGTGCCTGACATCACCCGTTGGAATTGAATGCCTAGCCAGTCTCCACAGGAACACCCTGATCTTGAGAGGCTTGATCTTCCACAACTCGCTCCATTCTTTTTTTTGTGATCTAGCTTCCGAATTGCTTGGACGCTCCTCCACCCAAGCTGAATTCTCTCCCGGTTTCACACCAGCATACGATAAGCCGACCTAACCGTGAAGACGCCAGACTTCTCATTGTGCCATGCCCAGAAATCTTCTTGCGGCATCGCGCTCAGAGGAATATCCCTCAATAAACTCCACATCAATCACCATGAAAAATTCCTTCAGCTTCTAATCATCCCAGCATCACGAAGTCGAATCAATTAGCTCACTGACCAACTATGGTGGATTAGGTTTTGTTGCTACAAGTGGTCGTAACAGGCTGTCTCTTGGGATCCACTGTGTGTCCCAAATCCTCGTCATCTCACCCAAACCAATCTTGCAAATCAGGCCTAGACGCAGCACTTGAATCCCATCAACCACCGATCTCCAAACCCTGGACGGCGAAGAACCCACCTCCGCATCCAGTAGATCACCCGCCGGGAAATAAGCAGCCTTGAGAACTCTTGCACTGAGCGAACCAGGGTCCTTCAAAAGCCGCCAAGCCTGGCGAGCCAGCAAGGCTAGGTTAAATAACTCAATATTTCTGAAACCTAACCCTCCCATATACTTCGGCTTTGATATGTCATCCCAAGCAACCCAGCACGTTCTGTGCTTACCCTCCTTGCTTCCCCACCAAAAGTCACGGATGACACCATCAATATGCTTGCATAACCCTCTCGGCAGTCTAAAACATGACATAGAATATATTAGAATGGCCTGCGCAACTGCTTTAATAAGCACCTCTTTGCCCCCTGCCGAGAGGCTCTGCTCCATCCATCCCTGAACCTTCCGCCAGACTCTATCCTTCAAATAAGTAAAAGCTCTACTCACTGAAGAACCCACGTCTGTAGGCATGCCCAGGTATTTCTCACTTAAGGCCTCAATCTGGACATTGAGAATTGCCTTAATCTCGCTTCGCACCTCGGTGCTACATCCCATTGCAAAATGAATTGACGACTTGTCCAAGTTTATCTACTGTCCAGATGCACTGCAATATAAGTTTAGGACATTCCTCACCTCATCCGAGTTTTCTTTATTTGCCTTGAAAAGCAGCAAGCTGTCATTAGCAAAGAGTAGGTGACTCACCATCAAAGAAGACGAAGCCACCCTTATTCCCGTGAGACTCGATGACAGAACACTTGAATTTAAAAGGCACGAAAGTCCCTCTGCTGCTAACAAGAAGAGATAGGGAGATATCGGATCTCCTTGACAAATGCCTCTTGTCGGTTTGAAAGCTTCCAACTTTGCCCCATTCAGTAACACTGAGAACGAAACTGATTTTATCATTCTCATAATCATCTCCACCCATCTACTATGAAAACCCAACTAGGTCATAATCTTCTGAAGATAATCCCACTCCAGTCTATCATAAGCCTTCCGCACATTCAACTTTAGAGCACAAAATCTATTCTCTTTGGCTCTCTTCTTCTTCATGTAGTGCAAGCACTCATAAGCTGTTATAATGTTATCTGTAATCAAGCGGCCAGGTACAAAGGCAGACTGCTCCTCTGAAATTACATCAGGTAGAATAGTGCCTAACGATTAGCCATGGTTTTCGAGGCTATTTTATAAATCACGTTGCACAGACTAATCGGCCAAAAATTGTCCAAGCTCCTCTGGTTTTTTCACCTTCGGAATTAGGACAATACTCGTCTTGTTGATAAGAGTTGGATCATTCTCCCCTCTCAACACCCTCACACTACCGCAGACACCTCCTCTCCACATATATCCCAGTGCCTTTGAAAAAAGTGAGCCGGGTACCCATCTGGCCCCGACGCCTTTGTTGGAAACATCTGAAAAAGGGTTGTCTTCACCTCATCGCTACTAAAAGGCTTTAGCAGCATGTCATTCATCGCCTCGGTGACCTTTACCGGTACCTTATCTGGTAGCTGATCCATCTGCACCATCCTTTCCGACGTATATAGTTTCTTAAAATATTCTATCGTAAGATCAGCCATCTCATCCTCATCTTCTATAAAACTCCAATCGCTCTTCAATAATCTGGATATTCTATTTCGTTTTCTCCTTTGATTCGCTCTCAGATGGAAGAAACACGTATTTTGATCCTCTTTAGTGAGCCAGGCAATACAAGATCATTGTCTCCACATAATTTCCTCCCTGCAATTAAGCTCCACAATTTTGTCGATCACCTTTAACTCCTCATGGGGCGGGTTTGTTCTTGACGGATCCGATCTCAGCTGATCCAGCCGTGCCGACAGACCCTTCAATTCATGATTGACACTGCCAAAGGATTGCCGCTCCCAGCCACTCAGGCTTACTGATAAATCCTCAAGCTTCTTCTGCAGCCCATCCAAAGTCATCACCCGCAGATGGTCACCCCAGGCCTGGGCTAGCATACCCCTGACCTCCTCGTGTCTCTCCCACATTAACTCATAACGAAATTGCTTGCGTCGTCTTCCTCCAGAGTTAAGTGGTCTATATTCCCATCGTAATTCAATGGGGCCATGGTCCGAGGCTGCCGCAGTGAGGTGCCTGACCATAGCGGTTGGAAACTTGGCGCTCCACTCTGTGCAAGCCAATGCCCTATCGATCCTGACACGACAGAAGGATCCCCCTGCCACTTTCTTTCATACTTCCATCTGCGCCCTTCAAGCCCAGGTTGACAAGGCCGCAGACATCCACTACCTCCCGAAAGCCATCTATCTGGCATTGGCTCCTTTCTTGTGTACCTTCATGTTCTGACTGTAACAGGACTTCATTAAAATCTCCGATACACACCCATGGAAGATAAGAAGAAGCCTTGATGAACTTTAACATCTCCCATGTCTTGTGGCGTTCCGCAACCTATGCCTCACCGTAGACACAAATCAATCGCCACGGCTCACCCCGACTCTCTGTAATGATAGTATCAATGTGATATTGAGAGTACGGTAACAATTCAACCCTGGTATTATTTTTCCAAAAAATGCCAAGGCCACCACTGTGCCCTTGGCTGCTTACGGTGAATGCATTGTCGAAACCTAGGGTACCTTTCAAACCTTCCACCCGTGCTCGATGAACTTGTGTTTCAACTACGCAGAGCACTATAGGGGCAACTTTCTTTGTGAGCTCGCAAAGTCCTTGACTATCACAGCGTTGCCCAAACTGTGACAGTTCCAGCTGAGACAACTCATTGGTCCCGGCGGACCTCCGATCCGGAGGCCGCCGCAACGTTGTTCTTCTCTTGCACTTCCTCAAGCTTTGTCATCTTCTTTTTATCATTGGGGGCCATGCCCGCCATCCTCTGCACTCCCGCCAAGTCTGGGTAGCCGCGCCAGGCAGCCCCATGCTCAGCCCGAGCAGTCATGTGGAAAGGAGGCGCCGCCTGAATGAATTAGATTTGGTGGATTTGGATTTAGGAACCGCTCGAAGCTATAGTAGCTCCGCCCTTGACACCAGTGTGTCGGCGTTGATGGTGCCATTGCTGGAATCAGCTGGGACCTTCCTTGAGCTTAGTCTCCATACAAGATGAGCACTGAAACTGCCATGAAAGAACATGAACGACAAGCTATGAATAGAAATAGAGAACTGATGAACGAAGGTTGCGGAGACGGCGCAGGTGCCAGCCGCCACCACCCACCGTGACGGAACTGCCTGCGCCGGTGCATTTGCGCGTACCTGGGAGGAGCCGACGAACGTCGTAGCAGGCGGGCCGGCTGATTCGGCTGGCGAAACGTCGTTGCCCGCCGTCGGTCAAAACCGTAGCAGGGAATCCGCACCACAAGGAGCTGGTGGCGGCGCTTCGGGGACGAGGCAAGGACGCAAAGGACATGGACAAGAATAAGAACGCTGGGATGGGGCGAGGACGCCGCAGATGGGGATAGGGATGAGCTCACCGGGACGATGACGGCCGCCACCTACTCGAGTCGCCTAGGCGTCGAGACGGGAGCTCCAGCGCCGAGACGCGAAGAAGACCTTGAATGAATTGATGATGATCGATTCTTTTATTTCCCTAGAAATGTAAGGAGTCGAGTAGGCCCACGTTGTCCATTGGGCCTAGCCAATTTTTGATTGGAATTAAGGCCCATTTAGCCAATTCTCAATTGATTTCTTGATTGGAATCGCTATCATGGTAGGGCTTCTCCCGTGGAGCCCTAAAGTCAAGCCATTTTCTTTGAACTCTAGCTTCTTAGTGAAAAGGGCTCTAGCTCCTTCGAATAGGCGCTAGAAGTGCTCCTTGCTCATGTGGCATTCGGTGTGGCTCGCCAACTCTGAATAGTAGTCAGGGTAATACGGGGTCGTAGCTGGTGAGAGGGAGAAAGAGCTTGGGCTGGCTATCGGCGCCGCAGATCCACCTACACTGGGTCTTGGTGTCATTGTCCCAGTTGGTGAGCGGACTGTTGGGGAACAACTTTGACAAACAAACTTCCATCACAAACTTTGGAGTCAAGAACAAACTCTTCATTATAAATATTTGAGACAACTCAATATTCAACGAAGATGACGTGGACACTTCGCTGTGACTATTTCAAACTTCGCACATATGTTTTCACATGTTTTAGGTTACCTAGCGAAGATGACTTCGCTAAACTCCTGTCGATCAGCGAAGCTGATATAGTAGCTTCGCACAAAGGATCAACGAGGTTGCCAGCTAAGTCAGCAAATCATGATCAAGTCTAAAGTTGCTTAAAGAGACAAGAGGAAAGGGGCGAAGTGTGTTTCACCACTTCGCCGATGTGCTTTCTAGCTAAATGTATAGGAGGTGCCATGACTAGTTTTGTAAGATTCCTTGAATGGCAAAGCCAGGGGGTCTATAAATACCCCTTGGGGTGTAAATTTTTGAGACAGAATGAAATACAATTGCGGCCAGCATATTGTTTTCACCTTATATACGTGCATGTGATTTCGTTACCCAACATCTGGCGCCGTTCATGGGATCGAACGTGGCACTGCAGCTACCAAAGGTCAACCCCCTCATTACACAAGGGGCATCACCTTTTATAGTGACTTCCTAGCTCAAGATTAAAAGTACAAGCATGCCCCCAACGGAAATATCGACACACTAGACACTGAATCTATTACACGTAGGCCCCTCAAGGGCAAGCTGGTCTGTTACTTTGTCGCTATGACATATGGGTCGAGGCCCATCACCGCCCTTGAGGGGCCCATCATGTTCGCTTCTTGACGATGAGCCTCCGCTCGGCCCATCACACCACCTCGACGTCGCTGTCTTGGGGTGTCACCACCTCCGTGCCACCTCCGCGTAGAGCCTCCGCAGGAGTCAGGGGCTTGGTCGATAGACCTCCGTGAGCATGGGAAACGACATTGGCGATGTCGAGGTGGTGTGAAGGGCCGAGCTGAGGCTCATCATCAAGAAGCGGACTGTTGATGCAAAATTCTGTCTGCAAACACACCGGGCTAATACCCAAACTCGATATCCGAAGCGTGCCAGTCGATTTGACCTGTTAATCGACAAGGATGATAACTTGAATAAAAATCGAACAAGACGACAGCGATACGCCCGGACGTCAAAGCTCATAATGTATTCGATAACTGTTGAACAGATCAGATGAGACGACAGCGATACGCCCGGAAGTCAAAGCCTGAATCATGCTCGGTAAATGCGGAACTTGCAAGGTCGCCGGAGATCAAGTTGATGCAGCCCGTCGATTCTTGAAAGAACTCATTGAAAAAGAGAAAATACTTGACGAAGTCATCGAAAAGTAAAGTGCTGATAGAAGTAAATTGCGATAAAAATTAGATTTGTTTATTGATTCTTGGATCCCTATTACAGTGCCCCCGGCATATATTTATACTCCGCTAATCGAAGAGTCCTAATTTAACGCGCAAAGCTCAAATATAGAAGAAATAAACTAATTCCTTATACGAACTCTACCTCCTAAGGAAAGAAATAAAACTCATATAGGAGTTGGACTCAAACTATACTACGAAAATCATAAGCTCTATGATGCCAATCCTCTGTCCGCTTCCGTCGTGATGAAGTTATCTCCTCATCGGTATATTCCTGGCATCGGCAACAACCTCCCAATCTTCCTGCCATTCTTATCGGCAACAGCTCTTTCTGCCTCATCGGTAACAATCCTCTCATCCTCTGCCAACCTTATCGGAAACAGCTCTTCGACTTCATTGGCAATGTACGAGATCAATATGCCCTTCATCGGCAACCACCCATCGGCAACTCGGAAGCAATGCTGAAGAAAAACCATCCTCTTGCCGATTTAGTTTAGTCTCCCGATCCTTATTGACACGTGCCGAAAAATGGTATCAACACATGCCCCCCAATTTCGGAGTATAAAATACTTTATGCACCAAAATTTCCTCCAGGTCATGATCACCCAAGCCGCCTGAACTTCTCGAAGGTTGCGTGCGCTGTAGTGAAAATCCTGTACCAACGGGCCCATCTAATGCTTCTTCCACTGTGGCCCATTTTTCATCTGCGATTCAACCCTAGCTTTTCTCTCTCTAGCGGCGACATCAGCAGGCGATCCTCTGACGAACTCAATCGACGCCACTCTTAGCGGCGATTCTTAGCCTCCATTAGCATTCTTCGTTCTCTCCATCTTCATCCGCGGCCATGCTATCCCCTTCGACGTCCCAAAGGTTAATCTTCTTCTTTAGTCGTCTTTTAACTTTTCCTCTCTTCCGCAGAGTTCATGACTCCTCCTCATTTCAATCTTTAATCTTAGGAACTTCGCAATAAACTTCTCATCCCTATGCATCAAAACCAATTCATCTGCCTAGGCCCAATGGGGAATCCAGACCCAACTGATATTATAAATGCGAAAATCAATCGAATTCCCTTTAGAGCTCAGAACTTCGACTTGGGTCTTTGGATTGACACTTTCCAATCTTGGCGGAAAACCACTAAGGGATGGAAAGATTGGTATCTAAGGGTTGCCAGGCCGATGGAGCTATACTGGGCAGAATGAAAACTAGACCAGTGCATCAAATTGTCCATTGCCGATATGGAGAGGAAAGAGTCACTGCTAATCGCTGCCTCCTATTTTTGGTCCGATACCATGAATGCCTTCATCTTCAAACATGGACCAGCCTCCCCCACTCTTGCTGATGTAGTCATTCTCACTGGCCTGGATGTCTCAACTGTCGATGACAACACTCTATTTCAGAGGAAGCCTGAGCATCGGCTGACCACCAGGAACATCGGCGGTTGGACCGGATATATCAGCGAGTATCAGAAATCCGGATCTGTTAATCACACGGAGCACTCAGCTTTCTTGAACATGTGGCTTGAGAAATTCATCTTTTATGGCAGAACAGTTGGACCGACCAATATGCACCTTCCTACAGCAGAGATATTGGCTAACGGTGTCAGACTCCCACTTGGCCGATATCTCCTTGGCTCAGTTTACTATCTTCTTTACCAAGTGTCACAAAGGCTGCTGCAAGGCAAGTCCATCGGCAATCTGGGAGGTCCTTGGTGGTTCATCAATATGTGGCTGAACGCCCATATGCACAAGTATTTTCACATTGATCTGTTCGCCCAGCGGTTTCCTCAGAATCTTCCTGAAGACTATCAACTCGGGGAAGAAGAATCGGCAACACGCCCCCTCTCAACTTTGGAGAAGCACTGGCAGTATTACCAGGGGCGGAAGCAAACAGAGCTCAGATCGGTAATCTCTTCCACAGACTCTACATAGGCATCCCTTCTGAGCTTCGGGCCTGAGTCCCTTATGTTGATGAAGAAGCAAGATTCCCTCTTTTCTTCAACTTTATTGATGAGGCCTTGAATAAAGATGTCGATATTCTTAGTGCAATAATCACCCCTCACACCATCCCGGTCAACATATTTGGAAGTGGGAAGAACATCAATCCCACATACGAGTTCTATTATCCATCGGCAGTAGCCAGACAATTAGCTTTTGGACAACTGCCCATCAACCTCTGCTTTGCCGATGTGATTAAACCAAGAGAAATTATCACTAGCAGCATGGAATGGTGCAAGATAGTAACTCTTCCTCCTGATGCCGATACCTCTAATGTTGACCTGACTGATTGGGTACCGGCTTCCTTCGTCACTGAATCTTTCAAATTATGGTGGCAAGAGTGGAAAGAGCAACTATTCTCATCTCCTCACTTCTATTGGAATCTCATGCCATACCTACCGATGCAGTAAGTTTGACCATCTGCACTTCTCCCAATTCTCTTTTTCAGTCTATCGGCAACTAACTCCTTTTCAACAGGTTGATGATCCGATTCCAACATTGAGCAAAAGTGGCAAAGTTATAAGGCTACAGCCGATATCTCCAATATCCACAATCGGCTACAGAGCTCCCTCATTAGATGCTCTGATGTGCCGCGGTCATTTTAAGAAGAACTCCTTCAAATCAAAATTGACCAGAAGTATGGCTGCTCCATCGGATATGGCTGCATCTCAGCACGGACATTCCAGGTAACTGTCTTATTTTCTCCTGTGTGCCGATTGCCGTGATATACTGATCTCATATTTCAGGGTGCAAGTTCTACATTTGATGAACCCTCATCGACAACTCGCCGTTCATCTCCACCTACTGCACTTTCATCGGCACGCTTCGTCATCCTTGACGATTCTCTAGAGGTACCCCTCAAATTAAACTCTGACCATCGTATCGGCACTTTTACTCATCTGCTTCTCTCACAGCATCAAGTAGTCACATCGGCAACTGCCCCGAGTGCGCAGACACTTCAACCATCCATTACCGATGCCCCCCAGCCATCCGATGCCGACATTTTACAGCACAAGCGTAAGGCTTCATCGGAGGACGAGTCTCAATCAAAACGGCCGAGGCTTTCACCAGCTCCAATCGCATCATCGGCATCCTCGCCTCGCCAGATATCACCCGATGCTCCTACGCAGGCTTCCCTATCGGCAACTGTTCTTCAACTGGCAGTTGTTCCTGTACAAGAGTCTTCATCGGCACTGGTGTTGCAGCAACAGCCAATCGAGACGCCAACTCTAGAGACGCCATTGGCAATTACTCTTGAAGTTGCTTCTTCTAGCCAGAGGCAAGAGGTTGCTTTGAAACAAGTAAGTTAGCTCCCTTAGTTAATCTTCAACACTTAGATTCTTCTACTGATGTCATTTTTCTCTTTTAGGAGCAAGATTCCCTTGACAACCTATTCTTCTTTTCTATCAGTGGGGTTATTCCCGATGATGAAGAGCCTGAAGAAAGCTCCACTCCAGCCCTTGAAGCTCTATCATCTGAAACCAAGTCAAGGTTAGAGATGCTACTATCCCTGCTGCAACAAGAAACCTCCTCGCTGATCCAGGACTCTGATTTTACAAGAGCAGCCTTCAAAGCAATTCGAGGCCAGATTCCTGCCGATGTCGAGGAAGTACTCTTCCAAGCTGCACATCTGGAGAGCCGGTAACTGCAATACCAGAAGGCGGCCCAGCGAATTACCAATAGATCCATGCAGGCACAGCTCCAGGAGGATGTGATGAAAAATAAGCAATCTGCCGTTGAAAAACACAAGGACATCGGTAAACTAGAAGCCTCTCGTGCAGATCTGGAAGGGTCGATCGCTCAACTATCGGCAAAGAGAGAAGCCTTGCTAACGGAACTGAGGAAAGTCAAAGAAGCTCTGAATGCAGCGAATCAGGAGAAAGCTCAAATGCCTAAAGCTATCAAAACTCTCCAGCAAGAAAGGGACAATCAAGCCCTCAAGACGCTGGCGCTTAAGAAGAAAATCAAGTTAGTTGAAGGTAATGCCGATGAAGACGCAAAGATACTGGAGGAAGCAGACCAAATTCGCCTGCGTGCGATATCAACCATCCATTCATTGTTGAACTTGTAAACCTTCTTTCTATCGGCAACGCAATGCATCGGTAATTGTAGAACTTCATATTCATGTAATGCCGATACGTTCTCATTGAAACAGTAAATGCACCTGTTCCTTCAAGCGTCTATCCAAATACTAGGATAATATTTCTTCAGATATTTACCGTTCAACGCTCTTAGAAATACTTCTCCTTCGAGAGTTTCTAGGGTATAGGCATTACCAGGAACGGACCGATTGACGCGATAAGGACCCTCCCAATTAGGAGACCACTTGCCGAATTTTGCGCTCTTAGTCCCAATCGATAAAATCAGTTTCCATACTAGATCACCATTAACAAATTCCTTCACCTTTACCTTCTTGTCATACCACCTAGCAACTCTTTTCTTATTCTCTTCAATGCTAACTAAAGCCTTCAGCCGATGACTCGCCAGATCTTCCAACTCATCTTTCATGAGTGTACTGTAATCATCGGCCAACAGCTGATCTTGATGAAATATCCGCCTCGAACCAGTCTTGATCTCCCAAGGCAAAACTGCATCATGTCCATATACCAAGGCGATACTTTAGTAGCACTATGGCATGCCATCCGATACTACCATACAGCTTCGTTCAGAACCGTGTGCCACTTTCTGGGATTTTCCTTAATCCTGTGCCTAATGAGTTTAATAATCCCTTTGTTAGAGGCTTCGGCCTGACCATTGGCTTGAGCATAATAAGGCGAGGAATTCAAGACCTTGATCCCCATCTCATTGGCAAATCTATGAAACTCTCCTGACGTGAACATGGTTCCCTGATCGGTCGTAATAGTCTGAGGAATACCAAACCGATACACAATATGCTCCTTTACAAAATCAATCATGTTTGCCGATGTCACATTCTTCAGAGGAATTGCTTCGACCCACTTTGTAAAGTAATCAGTAGCGACAAGTATGAATTTATGCCCCTTGCTTGATGGTGGATATATCTGACCGATGAGATCAATAGCCCATCCTCGAAATGGCCACGGTTTAATGATAGGATTCATTGCCGATGTAGGCGCTCTTTGAACGTTACCGAATTTCTGACACTCCTGACACCCTCTAAAATACTTGAAACAATCTTCGAGTATCGTCGACCAGTAATATCCATTCCGCCTAATCATCCACTTCATCTTGAAAGCCGATTGATGCGCCCCACATACTCCTTCATGGATTTCGCCCATTAAACTCTTTGATTCTTCTTTGCCAAGACACCTGAGCAAAACTCCATCCATCGTCCGATAATATAACTCATCGTTAAGGAGCACATACTTAGTAGCTTGAAACCTTATCCGCCTCTCAACTTTCCTAGATGGATCCTTCAGGTAATCGGCAATCTCCTTCCTCCAGTCATCGGCATCAGTTACCGATGTCAACACTTCATGGATTGGCTGATACCCCGAGGCATGCTGTGCTAACCGATTGGCTTCTTCATTATGCAATCTGGAGATATGCTCAAGACAGAAATCTCTGAACTCCTTCAATAATTGTCGACATCTCTCATAATACGAGATTAAAACCTCACTTCAACATTCATATGCCCTAGCTAATTGATTAATGATCAGCAATGAATCACCGAAGATTTCAACAACATTGGCACGGACTTCCCTGAGTAGCTCCAAACCTTTCAACACAGCCCGATACTCAGCCTGATTGTTTGTCGATGTGGTAGCAATCGGCAATGAGAATTCATATTTCTTCCCCTGAGGTGATATCAACACAATGCCGATGCCTGCTCCTTCCCCACACGTAGAACCATCAAAGAAGAGTGTCCGTGGAGCAATCTCCACAAAACTCATCGTGCCGCAGTGCTGAGTAACAAAATCGGCCATCACTTGCCCCTTGATTGCTTTAGCTGATTCATAGCGCAGATCAAATTCCGACAATGCTAGAATCCATTTACCGATTCTTCTATTTAGAATTGGCATTGATAGCATATATTTGACCACATCGTCTTTGCATATAACAGTGCATTCGGCCGTTAATAGATAATGCCTTAATTTAACACAGGAGAAATATAAGCATAAACATAACTTTTTAATGGCCGAATACCTGGTCTCAGCATCTACCAACCTTCTGCTCAGGTAATAGATTACACGTTCTTTCCCTTCAAACTCTTGGATTAGAGCTGACCCAATGACTTCATCATCACCCGTAAGATACAACCTGAAGGGCTTCCCGTGTTGGGGTGGAACTAGCACTGGAGGATTCACCAAATACTTCTTAATTTCTTCTAAAGCCAACTGTTGTTCTTCTCCCCACACGAATTCCTGATCGGCCTTCAGCTTCAATAATGGACTGAAAGCTTTGATTCTTCCTAAGATATGAATCTTCGAATAAAATTAATCTTGCCGATCAGAGACTGTAGTTCAGTCTTATCGATAGGAGTAATCACTTTATTGATGGCATCAATGGATTTCCTGCTAATTTCAATACCCCTCTGATGCACCATAAAGCCTAAGAATTGTCCTGTCGATACACCAAATGCACACTTGTTGGGATTCATTTTTAACCCATGTTTCCTTGTGCACTCCAATATCTTCTGCAAGTCACCTAGATGATTTCTGAAGTCTCCAGACTTAACCACCACATCATCTATATAAATTTCAACCAATGTGCCGATGTACTCATGAAAAATGTAATTCATTGCTCTCTGATAAGTAGCACCAGCATTCTTTAAACCAAAAGTCATGACTATCTATTCAAATAACCCCATATGACCTGGACATCTGAAGGCAGTCTTGGAGATATCTTCTTCGGCCATAAAGATTTGATTATGTCCGGCGTTCCTGTAACACTCTGGTGTTAAGCATGCATAACCACTTGCATTCTTAAGCATAAGCATATTATGCATGGCATTGATGAAAAGAGCAATTGTTATTTTATGTGGATGCTTGAATTATTCAAATTATGGTTGCATTTCACATGAATTGGATAAGTGGTATGAGTGTTTGGTGTTTGATGACCTCTAAAGTAACCTAGACATGATTAGGACACCAAATGAACCTAGGTTTATGTAACACCTCTGGTATTATATTAACTAAAACGTGCCATGTCATCATATGCATTGCAAAGCATTCATGTTTAAGTCAACCTTAATGTGAATTAACTAAAACAAGTTTACATTTCATCGGTTGATTGTGTTTCTGGAATGTTTTGTCACATGAAATAATAAAACCCTACTTTTGAATGTCATCACAAATACTTGGTTTATATTCTATGTACTTGAGGTGTAAATCATGTTTACACTAGTGTCAAGAATAGTGTATAAACCTAAGTTCAACCCTTAAAAATTTGTTTCCATATTTGAAGTTGAATTTGGGTTTCAAAGCTTATTCCCAAGCCTTGCAATTCAAATTTAAATTCAAATTGGAAAGCTATAAAGTGTTTTTCGAAAGTCGATTTGGTCAACCAAGGGTGTCATTGGGTCAATGACCTAAAAATATCCTTGGATGATGTTTGTGATCACTAATGACCAACCAATTAAGTTAGAAACCAAATTGAGATTGAATTCAATTTCAAAAAAAACCCTTTATTCTAAAACCTAGTTTTACCCCCTTTTCCGTAATTCAAAATCTATAAAGAATTTTGAGATACTCTAAAAATATAGTTTGTAGATCTTGACAAGAGCTACAAAGTTGCTATATAAAGTTTTTCAAGTTTCCAAAAGAAATTTCAAATGAATTTGAAAATACAGTTTTCCAGCATTTGTCCCCTTTTGATTTTGAAACCATAATTCAAAAATTATGCATAATTTTGGAAAATTTTGTATATGAAAAAGGTTTGGTTTGGAAAGTTAAACATTTCATAGTTTTGAAGATTTTCAAGTTTTATTGAAAAATCAAAAGTAATTTCAAATGTTTGTTTCTAGGGTTTTATCCCCTTTTTGAATTTGAATTCAAATTTCAAAATCCAGACAGAATTTGAGGATGCCAGTTAAAAGAAAAGTGTAGCTCTTGAAAAGTTATGCAAATTATATTTTTGGAGATTTTCAAGTTCTTATATAAATTTTAGAGTAATTTGTATTTTTAACGAGTGACATTTCTGTAATTATCAAGAACAGAGCTGAAACCTATAGTCGGCCGCCATCGCCGGCTTCTCAACCCGCGCCGTCGTCCACCGACGTGCACATGCTCGGCCGCCAACTTGCCCCGACCGCGCGAAGCTTCGCCGCACGCGTGTCGGCCGACCATACTTCGCCGTCGTCCTTTATATAGGAATAGCCGGCCGTCATCTTCCTCTTTTCCTCCTACTCGTCACCGCCGACGACCTCGCTTCGCCGCCCAAATTCCACGCCGTCGCTCCATCATCCCCCGATTGCTCTTGCCATTAGCTCCGCCACATCCTTACGGTCAGTTTGAGCTAGCTCGTGCTTGATCTTCTCGCCCAAGCTGCTCGCACGCTGTCGTCTTCTTCGCGGCCGGTCGCCGAGCCGCCGCGAGCTCTTTCACCGTCGACCGCCGCACAGGGTGAAAACATATGTCCATTAACTCTCCTGTCGTGTTTTCCATCTTCGCTTGCTCCTAATGCGTACCATGGTTCGCTCTCTGGTGCACAGGATACCCTGTGACGCTGTTCTTGCCGTCGGAGCGCCGCCGCCGCCATCAGCGCCGACGACCGCAGCTCGACTCAGCCACTCTAAGCCTTCATCTTCGAGTGCACCATGCCCGTGGTGAGCTCCTGCAGCTGTCTGCGCTATCAATTTCATCATTTCTGTGTCGTAGCCGCCGGTTACCATAGCTCGCCGCCGGCATGGCCATGCCGCTCCGCCGCGCGCATTGCCACTTTGGCTAGGGACAGGGGACGGTGTCATTGCGGTTCGCCTGAGTGCCCTGCATATGTCCGTGTAGTCATCGTCACCGTAAATAGCTCCGGTGAGCTTCGCCGCCGCGCCCGAGCTCCGCCGCGCCGCTATGGCCGCCGGCGTGGGTGCCGTCGTCGCCCCGCCGCGCCATTAGCTACCTCAATCGACTCGCCGTGTCGAGATGAGCCTGTAGGGACAAACCTTGTTGCTGGAGACCTCGCCGCCGGTGAGTAATCGCCGGCCGGCCGTCGGTCAGCGCGGGAGCATTGTGCTCCTTTTTCTTTTTCTTTTTTGAGAAAATAATTTAAATGCTATTTTCTTTGAAAAAATATAATAATTCATGTATAGCTCCAAAAATTCTGAAAATTTTTGTGTGTGTTCTTTATGATGTCATCTACCTAGGAAAAATATGAAATGCCAAATTTGAGTACTTTTTGCATATGTTAAAATTAGCCCTTTTAATTGAAAAATGGACATTCAATGATTTTTAATAAATAAAATAATTGGCTTTTAATTCTAAAATTTGATTTGCCATCTAATTAGGCCAAGAGCTTTTCAAAATAAAAGTTTGAGCTTAATTAGACAACTTTAATTTTTATACCTTTATTTTATGCTTTTAAATAATTAATTAACCCCTTTAGTTAAGGTTAATCATTATAGGATTTATTTGACTTTGGGATTGATTGATGACCTTGGGTCATTAACCGTAATGACCTTTGGCACTTTAATTAATTATTTGCGCTTACCTTAATTATGTCATTAGGGCTTAATCAACGTTATTTTATGTGTTTAATTAATTTCTTAAATGGCGTAGTTAACCCTAATGAGCTTGATAAGCGAAGTTTTATTAGCTTGCAACTTTATCGTGAAGAAAAGTTGTACTCAAGCCCTTAATCTGATCATGCATCCATCGAGCATCATGTTTACTGTTCCATCATGTTAAAGCATATCAATTATCGAATAGTTTTCGTTAACGGAGAGTTAACGTTGTCGCACCAGATCCCAAGGACGAGCAGATTCAGGAATCGGGAGTTGATCCAGAGTTAGAGACTGTCTACCCCGAACATCAAGGCAAGCCCCGGATGCATTCAAACCTTATTCTATTTATAAAAGTTTTATCGCTTCAGCCATGATATGTTGCATTAAGTATTAGGAGTTGAGTGAAAACCCACCAATTGCATTACCTGTCTTATTTCCTTATTCCTTGTTACCTACTTTGGAAGATAAGTAGTAACGCTTAGCCCTGCTTAATTAGTTAAGTGTTCAAGAGTAAAGGAATGAAAAAGATGAGATTGGATTTACTGGTTGGAATCTTGATGATAGTTAATAAATTGAGTCCGGACGGCTAACTTGCATTGGGAATGGAGTCCCTCTGTAGTGTTTCCGTCTGTTGATGCCCTAGGTCCCGTTCGTTGGTGAACTGGTGATATCGAGAAATTAGAAATCTACATGCATGAAGTGGTATGCAGTGGGCCAGAGTCCCCACGCATATCATGGAGTGACATATAGTGGGCCAGAGTCCCTACATATGTCATAGTGTGTTATACTATGGGTTTAAGTTCCCATGTATATCGGTGCACAGGGCAGAAGAGCTCAGGTGTATCATGTGGTGATATATGGCTGCGGTTGTTATCCCGATATATCTGTGATCTGGTATGCATCGGAGTTAAAGTCTCCGGTATCCCAGTGATCTAGGTCCCAGCTGGGTATGAAAATGGATTCGAATCGCCGTTGCTTCTCGGAGAAGAAGACTCGATCGGTGTTCATCATCGTAGTAGCAACTTGAACAATGACTAAGGTTTAATAATGAAGTTGGTTGGTAATTGGAGCTAGATCAAAGCAAACTTTACTTTCTGTTAAGCTTTTTCGCAAAAATTTCTTATCTCTTACAAGCCTTACCTTGTCCCTCTAGCCTGCATTTCTTGAGTCTTCACCCCTCTTTTTCGTCGGGTCAGTCTTGTTGAGTACTTTTGTACTCAGGGTTTGTTGAACCCTTGTTGTAGGTGAGCCTCATGGGCAGGAGTGCTTTGCGTCCTGATGCATGACAGTCGTTGAGGAAAGTGACAACGAGTAAGATGTTTAGCTCCTGGGCAGAGCTTATCGTTTGGTATTATAATAAAGTTATCTACTGCTACTCCACTACTATTATGGTTTGAGCAGTTTAAACTTATGGTTGTAAATATTTAAAACTCAAAGGTTCGTAAACTTATGTCATTGTAAGTCTTCCGCTATTTTACTCCGATGTATATTATTTATATCAAACTGTTGTAATGATGCAATGCCTCTTTATAACAATTGATCCCTGCTCGAAGAATTGTGGATGATTTGGGATTTACCTGACAAACTTTTTAAGTCGTATGAAACACATTCATGGTTATTTGGAGTATATTCAAACAATAATCGTGCGTGTGGTCCAAATAATTTAGGAGGTTCTACCACAGTTTATGTTCATGGTTTTGGTTAATTAAGCTTCGTTGTCATGGTTGACCAAGGTGGACCATGAAAGCGGTTTTGTTTGACTGATTTGAAAGTGGTAGCTAGATTTCTTACATGTGTGTGCACCCTAAATAAAGTTTGTAGAGAATTTCATAAGGAACAAAAGTTGTTATTATCACTTTTCATGAAAATGCTTGGAAGATATTCAAAAATGTTGAAAAAGACAGATTTGGGGGCTGTCTTTCCATTTTTAGGGATTTAAGGGGTATTTTAATTTGGATTTTTGTATTTCAAAATATATGCAGAATATAGCCATACTTTGTATAGATAAAATGTTCCGCTCTTCTAGAGCTACATTTTATTCAATATAAGTTTTGGCTAATTCGGCTTGGTTTGGGAGTTATAGGGCAGAAAAGTTTGTATTAGAGATCATGGAAATAGTATTTCAGTGACGGTTGGCCAAAGCCGTCAGGGAAATGGCCGGCCACCGCCCATCGTGCCCAGCCCGTGCGCTCCGCGTGGCGCGCGTCCACCGGCGGTCCGGGGCGGTAGCGACCACTCCGACCGTGTTAAATCGAGCGCGGCAGCTCCCTCCTTCCTGTCCCCCTCCTTTTTGCCTGCTCTCCCCACCTCTCTCCTCCCCGCAGCGCAGCTCGCCGGCGTCGCCATCGTCCGCCACCGCCATTTTCGCCCGCCACCATGCCATTTTCTTCCTGGAAGCCGCCATCGAGCTCATCCGCGTGTGCTCCATCCTCTGCTGCCCTCACCTCGTCAAGCTGAGCCCGAGGTTTGGCCCAATCGGGCGTGTTGCCGTCCGTCGCCATGACCGTGGCTCCGCGAGCTCGCGGTCTGCTGTGGCCTTGGTGATGGAGCTGCCATTTCCTTTCCCTTCCTCCAGCATTAGGTGCGCCTCATCGAGTAGCAGCTGTAGCCCTAGCAAATGGAGCCAACACGGGTCACCTCTCGCCGAATTTGGCCTCGCCGTCGGCCAGGGAGCCGCCGCTCCGGCGTGCGCGTGGCCGAAGCCGCCTCGGCCTTGCTCCGCCGCGATAGAACCCTCTAATCGACACGCGTAGTCCCCCTCGTGCTTCCCCTCTGCTCAGTTTCACCGGAGAGCCCCGGCAACGGCCGGCGACGCCGCGCCGACGCCGTCCTTCTGCCCCTCTCCCACGCAGGGACCTTGTCCTTGAATTCAACCAAAGTCAAGGGTCTTCGTGCATAACTGCCAGACACAGAGAACTTCTTTATAGGGCTTGGTGGATTTCTGGTTAACTCAGGGTCTCCGGTGCAAAAGTGTTTTTCCTTTTTCTTTTTCAGAATTGATTCCAGATTTTTGATTAAACCTTTGAAAAATCATAACTTCCTCATTTTTAGTCCAAATGAGATGGTTCAACTTGCAGTATTTTTCCTATGAGGAGATCTATGCATGAATAATATGAAATGTGAAATTTGTGATACTTTTCTGTATAGATTTCTTTATCTCTATTAATTGCTTTTATCTTAGAAAATGCATAAGTAATTCTCTGTTGCTTAGAAAAATATGAGACCAAGTTTGTTAGTCTTCTTATGTCATACTCTATCTATGAAAAATGTTGTGAGGCTATGTCCTATGGAAAGTTTGCTCTGTCTAGTTATGGTGCCTATTTTCATTAGATGATAAATAATTCATAATAAATAATATATAAGGAATTTGTGCATGAAACTTTTTGGAGGATGTTTTTATGTCAATCTAGAGCTAAGAATATTCTGAGATTTGTTGTTTGATATCTTTCTATATACAAAGTATTTTATGCCCAGTGAATTGTGCTGTCTTGTCATTTTTGTGTAGGATAAAGTACTTACTGTTTTGACCTAAAATTTTTATGGTAGTCTACATTAGACATGCTTAAGCTCTTGTAATTTTTATAGAATTTTCTAAATAATCTAAAGTCATATTGCAGTTCTACCCTGATTTCTTTTAATAAGTAATAATGCTTTAAAGCTATCATTTCATGTGTGTAAAAATGCTTTTTCGGATATTTGTGATGTGTATAATCTGTATGGGTTTTGGTTCAGTAGGGGGTAGTGTGAAAAACAATAGTCGTTTATAATTCCTTTTAATGTGTAAGTAAATTGTAATGCGAGGCTTGTTTAAGATTTGTCGGTAGAAGAGAATGCAGATGACATGTGCTTATCTTATATGTTTCAAAATCATATCCTTTATCTTAGCTGAGAATTTATTCACCATCAGCATCAGCATTGTATTTCTATGTATACATGGTATTCATATGCACTATGCATCATACAGGATCGTCAGAGCTCGAAACGGTAGTTCCCGGAGTACAAGGAGAGGAAGGCCAGCAGGACGCTCTGGTGTGGGAGATAGCAGCAGAACAGGATCCCGAAGTTGACCTTCCCTAGTGTCCCGACCATCAGCCAAGCTCTTTCTTGAAAGGCAAGCCCCGGAGCATTCTCCCTGTGGTTTGTAAAATATCTAACTTGAGTCCTTTACTTGTTTGATGCATTAAGTTATAGGCGTTGTTTTATACCATTACTGCAGGTTTAGGTGCGATTATCTGCTTAGCCTTGCTTAAACTAGATCGATAGAAGTCGGGTGATTTTCTGTCATCCGCGAGTTATAGGTGGTGACTCAGAATGGTTGAATACATTGTTATCTTGGATAACCATGTGGAGATAATAAATCGAGACCGGGCAGGATTGGTGTTGGGACTGAACTGGAGGTTCAGTGAGGTTATCCCGTCTGTGTCGAACTAGAACCCCGTCCGTTGTACGTCCTCAAGTCATATTGAATTTATGCCTCACATTTAGCTAGAAGGATAAGTCGTTCCGACCGCGAAGCTGGGTTTGGTTTGGGCCGGGAGTCGACCTGTTGTACGCATCGTATTGGAGAAGATGGGAGACCACGGGTTACGCGGAGAGTAAGTCTGAGGTCAGGGTCGCCCTGAATAAGGTAGCCGGGTGGTTCCCGGATATGATGGTACCTATTGATCTCGCGATTTTCCCGAATTGAATTTTCGGTGATCTGTAGCTCGCCGTGGCAGGTGAGTGTGGTTTGTGTGAGGAATACCCATCAGCTGGTTAGTAATCTATTATAATCGCCATCGTTCCTGGACAGTGAACACTTGACTTGAGCAGCGGCATCGTAGTAAGAACTTGAACAAGAGATGAGATGGTTGAGCTGTTGAGATTGAAAGATACTCAACCGGAATTGGTTACTATTCTTGTTGAATAATTATTACCATGCTTGTTTAGTACAGGTGCTAATGTAGCATGATAAGGTTAATCAGATTAAAATACATTGCTAGAAGGTTCTTATTAATTGTTTCTTTAATACCAACTTTTTTGCAATTAAATGAGTCAACTATCCCTCTTATACAGCCTTGCATACTCCTTGGAGTCAATTTATTTTTAGTTTATGACGGGTAAGTCTAGCTGAGTACATTCTCGTACTCAGGGTTTTATTTCTCATGTTGTTGCAGATGGTGAGATGTTTTATGGCTATTGTCAGCACTGCTTCTATCCCGCCTTGGGAGATGACTAGACCTTGGGCATGGTCACTCTACTCTACCTTATGCTTTTGTTGGATATTGACCGAGGACCGGGCACAGTATTTGAACTGGTGTGTGTGGATTTGAACCAAATCGCTTCCACTTTATTTTGAAATTTGAACTTGGTTTGTAATAACTTTATTCGTACTCCGATGGTGTAAAACTATATGCGAACTATGTACGTTGTGAATGGTGAACGCTAAACTCATTACGATCTTGGTCGTGCCGGAAATGTTTGAAATCCTTCGAGATTTTGGAATGACTACCGGGTTTATTAGGTCTCAATCATGTAGTTTGCTGTCTTAATGGCGAATTATGTGCTTGTGCTCTAATAAATTGGTCGGTTCTGTCACAGCTGGCATCGGAGCCAGGTTTAGCATTACTATTCATAAGTATTTAAAATAAAAGAGTTTTTGTTTGCGAAAAGTATTTACAAAATGTATAGCTATACATAGGTGTTCAAATCTATGGTTTTGGAAAATTTAGAGTGTGCCAGTGGTCATATCCTTTATGCCCAATAGGATTCAGGTGGCTTAATTAAGTACTGACTTGGGGGAATTGCATCATATTTTCTGTTTTGTCGTTGTCTATACAATGACGGAGTTGTATGGGTGCCATTCACTTGAGTGGTAATGTATGGATCAAATTGCCTCTATGCCCTGGTAAGTTTGAGTTGTGAGGGCATGATTGGATGCAATGCCAGTCTAGGGGAGTGCTCATTGATGCCGGATTATTCACATGTTGCACACATGTTTATATGAAGGTATCCCATGTTGGGACCGTCTTCTAGCGGTGTCGTCTTCTGCGTGACTTGTTGGGGTAGTAAGTAATCGGTGTTTTCACCTTGTTCAGAAGGTGCGTGAAATTTTACGTCGAATTGCATTCATATGGGGTATGGGCTGAAATGAATTTTCTGCAGGTACACTAACCGCGTGAACGGTAGAACGAAGTAGTTACGTATAAATGAGAGAACGATGTATGCCACCGCATAGCGCATTAGATTATTAGTTCGTGAGGACGTATGTAACGTGCATGCATCATGGTTAAAATTGCTCATTCATGCATTCATGGTTCCTTCCCTTATAAATAAATTGTCTCATTTCTTTAAAATTTTAAACTTATGGGATATACAACTTTTGGACAGATGCCGAGAACCAAGCAGACTGCTCGCAAGTCCACTAGAGGAGGAGTGCCCCGTGGTCCTTTGGTTGTCCATGAGTTAGCACCAAGGGAGGTGGACACTTTTCTTGAGGAGCACGCCATGCCTAGCCTTCTTTGGAGGATTCTCTCCAACGCTGGGTACACGGTAGGCATGGAGCCTCACTACTACTGAGACAAGGATGACTTGGTGAACTATGGAGAGGCTCGGGTGGAGGTAGTTGTCCCACCTTTGGATGGTGACCCCCACTGGGTTGGGTGGCACTGTTTTGGTGCGGGCAGGACTGCCAAGACGGGTGCCACATTTGCAGCTTTTGACGTGGTGGAGCACCTGATGGAGGAGATACCTCACCAGCTTGCCCAGGCTTTTCCTGGAGTGTTTTCCTTTGCTCACCGCCTTTTTAGGGGGCCACATGCTGAGGGAAACCCACTGGAGGCAGGTCCTGAGGAGGCGCAGGGCAGTGACACGCCTGCCATGAGTGCTATGTTTGCAGTGATGAGGGCCTATGTCAACATGGAGACTAAGGCACTTCGTCTGAGTGAGGAGTTCAAGGAGGCTCGAGCTGATACATGCAAGGAGAAGCGTGAGTTGACACGTGAGCTTTAGCGCTCATGAGAGGTGGTAGCCCATGTGTCTCAGCATCGAGACAAGATTGTTCAGGAGAGCCAGAAGATGGCTCAGGCTAGGGATGAAGCCTGGTCTGAGTTTCGTCATCTTAGCATCCGTCAACAGCGGGTGCTAGAGGACGTGGAGGACGTTCGTGCTTACAATGCTAGTCTTCACAAGGAGGTGCACAGGAAACAGGAGGAGATCCGTCAGCTGAGAGTAGCCTTAGCAACAGCTAGGAAGTCCTTGGACGGTGCTTCTAGTGAGAGTAGCAACAATGGAGAGTAGCCTTGTTGATGATCGCTAGTCTCTAGTTGTTCTTTTGCGTTCCTGTCAGGTGGTCATGTAACCGTTTTGCACGCTATTGAGACTTTGATGTAATGTTGGATCATGGTATTTGATGTGGTGATATCCGTATAACTTTAAAAGTCCACTGTATGTATGCTGGCAAAAGGTGGATGTTGTAAGACGTTTTGTGATGGTTCGAAGTAATATTATTAGTGATGTTGTGATGTGAAAATTGGAATTATTGTGCCTCTATTTATTGTGCGAATTTATTTCCCTCAATAAATTCAGTTTGGCATGATTTTTACATTCACCTCTCATTATGATAACATTCACCTAATAAATACTTATTGCTGAAATATGCAGATGCTGGTTACCCATAGTGGTTCGGGTGGTAATGGTAGTGGTGGTGCTGAAGAGGGTGCCGATAATACTGCACGTGGTGTACCACCCCCACCTCTGACCAATGCGAAGCAGCTGTTTGCTCAATTTTTGGGCAGCCAGCGTAATGTGGAGCAGCTTCTTCATGAAAGTTTGGCCCATGATGTTTGTCAGGGTCCTCAACAAAATTAGTATAGCAGCTTCAAGGACTTTCAGGACACTAAACCTCCAGTATTTAAGGATGCTCCTGAACCGCTTGAAGCAGATGAATGGCTCAACACCATGGAAGATAAATTTCATCTTCTAAGGTTAATAGAAGAACTGAAAGTGGAGTATGCAGCCCATCAACTTGAGGGACAAGCGGGGACGTGGTGGAAGCAACATCGCACCACCTTTCCACAGGGTGTTCCTATTACTTGGGACCGCTTTGTACGTGATTTTTGGGGGAATTTCATTCCTCCCAGTTTGATGGCTATGAAGAAGACTGAGTTTCTGTCACTCACTATGGGAACTTGTAATGTAAAGGAGTATCTGCACGCCTTCAATACCTTGAGTCGGTATGCTCATGAGTTTGTTAACACTGATGAGAACAAGATAGCTAGATTCAAGAGAGGCTTAAGTTCCAAGTTGATGAAGACCATGTGCACTTCTGCCCGTGTTACTTTCAATGACTTTCTGAATGATTGTATTATGCAAAAAAACAGTAACAACGTTCATGCTGCCGCCAAGAATCACAAGAGAGCTCATGATGGAGGTGGTTCTTCTCAGGCAAGAGCCCCAACTGCTTTTCGTACGCCGTTTCGTCCACCGATGTCTGGGGCGAGATTCAGGCCCCCGCAGCAGAAAAGGCATAATAATTATCTAGCTCAGAATCCGCAGAAGCATCACAGAGCATTCAAAGTTCCTGCTCCACAGGGGAAACCAGGACAGAGCAGCTTGACCGGTGCTAACAAGACACCTATTAATGGACCTTGCTACAACTGCAATCAGACAGGGCACTTTGCTCGTTATTGCCCTTTTCCCAAGAAGCAGCAGGCCCCGTACCAAGCTCGTGTGCACAACACCTCGATTGAGGAGATTCTTGCTGGTGAACCAGTGACTGCGGGTATGTTTTCTGTGAATCAAATCCCTACCGCTATTTTGTTTGATTCTGGATCATCGCATTCTTTCATGAGTCAAGCATTTGCACAGAAGCATGATCAAAAGATACTTGAATTGAGCATTGAATTCAAGGTTAGTTCAGCTGGGGCTGATATAACTACTAAGCAGATATTCCAGGGTGCAACCCTAGACCTAGATAAGTGGAGGTTTCAGTTGAACTTGATAGTTCTACCTGGCTTAGGAGTAGACGTGATAGTGGGGATGAGTTGGATGAAATTCTGGGGTGCTGTGATCGATACAGGTAATAGGATGCTATCTATCAGAAATCCTCTTGGGGAGGGTACCTTTCAAGTGCCGTTACCCCAAAAGTTTAAGCTGGAGAGCGTATCCTATTCTACTCGTGTGACCCCTCTTCCCGAAATTCCTGTCGTGTGTGAGTTTCCGGATGTTTTTCCTGAAGAGCTTCTGGGTCTTCCACCAGATAGGGATGTTGAGTTTCACTTAGAGTTACTGCCTAGCACCGCCCCAATTTCTAGGAGGCCATATCGGATGCCACCAAATGAATTGGCAGAGCTTAAAAATCAGTTAAAGGAATTGTTGGACAAGGGTCTTATTCGTCCTAGTGTGTCGGAATGGGGTTGTCCTGCTATCTTTGTGAAGAAGAAGGACAAATCTCTACGGATGTGCGTGGATTATCGTCCACTCAATGCTGTGACCATTAAGAACAAGTATCCGTTACCCTGTACTGACATTTTATTTGACCAGTTATCCAAGGCGAGAGTGTTTTCCAAGATTGATCTTAGGTCTGGTTACCATCAGATCAAGATTAGACCAGAAGATGTGCCTAAGACCGCTTTTTCTACCAGATATGGATTGTATGAGCATCTTGTTATGTCCTTTGGCTTAACAAATGCTCCTGCATACTTCATGTATCTGATGAATTCGGTCTTTATGCCAGAGTTAGACAAGTTTGTGGTGGTGTTTATTGATGACATCTTGGTGTACTCAGATAATGAAGAAGATCATGCCAAGCATCTGAGGATTGTTTTAGAAAGGCTTAGAGAACATAAGCTATATGCCAAGTTTAGCAAGTGTGAGTTTTGGCTCAAGAAAGTTCAATTCCTTGGCCATGTTCTATCTGATGAGGGAATCTCAGTAGATCCGAGCAAAGTACAAGAGGTGATGAATTGGGAAGCACCAACTTCTGTGCATGAAGTTCGGAGTTTTCTTGGTCTAGCCGGATATTATCGTCGTTTCATTCCGGATTTCTTGAAGATTGCCAAACCTATGACAAATCTGTTGCAGAAAGAGAAGAAGTTTGTCTGGACAGAGGAGTGTGAAATAGCTTTTCGTACCTTGCAGCAATTGTTGACCACTGCTTCTGTTCTTGCGCAACCAGATTTAGGAAAACCTTTTGATGTATATTGCGATGCATCAAAAACAGGTTTAGGATGTGTGCTTATGCAAGAAGGAAGAGTCATAGCTTATGCCTCACGCCAGTTAAAGAAGCATGAAGTGAATTATCCAACACATGATTTGGAGCTAGCAGCTGTTGTGCATGCTCTAAAAATCTAGAGGCATTACTTGTTGGGTAACTTCGGCAAAGTCTATACTGACCACAAGAGTCTAAAGTATATCTTTACCCAACTCGAGTTGAACATGAGGCAACATCGATGGATGGAGTTTATTAAGGACTTCAATATGGAGATATTGTATCATCCAGGCAAGGCAAATGTAGTCACAGATGCGTTGAGGCAAAAATCACATTGCCATGCTATTCAACCTTTGTTAGCAGATGGTTTTGGCCTCATGCATCCTGTTGTGCTGTGTAACATCCAAATTAGTTGTTCGCTTGAAAGCAAGATCATCGAGGGTCATAAAACTGACAAGGGTATAGGTCATATCAAGGAGAAGATGCTGAAACAACCAATCAAGCATTTCAGAGTAGATGAGAAGGGAATCTTATGGTTTGATGATCGTCTGGTCATACCAAAAGATAGAGAATTCAGAAACCAAATCATGGATGAAGCTCACTTATCAAAGTTATCTATTCATCCTGGAGGTAGTAAGATGTTTCATGATCTGAAGGCTCGCTATTGGTGGACAAAAATGAGAAAGGAGATTGCAGCCTATGTCGCACGTTGTGACATCTGTTGTCGCATAAAGGCTGTTCATTTGAAGCCAGCCGGAATACTTCAACCGTTGCCGATTCCTGAATGGAAATGGGAAGATATCAGTATGGATTTCATTACCAGACTTCCCACCACTCAAAAAGGGCATGACTCTATTTGGGTAATCGTGGATCAACTTACCAATAGTGCGCATTTTATTCCAGTTCATACAGATTATCGACCGCCCCAATATGCTGATATTTATCTCAGGAAGATCATTAATTGCATGGAATTCCCAAGACAATTGTATCTGATCGAGGATCTCAGTTTATCGCTCATTTCTGGGAATAGTTGCAGAAGGATATCAGGACAAAACTGAATCATAGTACCGCTTATCATCCTCAAACTTCAGGTCAAATAGAAAGAGTGAATCAAGTTCTTGAGGATCTTCTGAGGGCTTGTGTTTTATCATCCAAGGGTTCATGGGAGAAATGGTTACCTTTGGCAGAATTCTCTTATAACAATAGTTACCAAGAGAGTACACAGATGGCTCCTTTTGAGGCACTGTATGGCCGAAAGTGTAGAACGCTTGTGAATTGGGTAGGACCTGGAGAAAGTTTGTTAAAGAAGCTGAAGAGCAGGTTCGAACAATTCAACAACACATAGCAGCTGCGCAATCTCGTCAGAAGAGTTATGCTGACAAGAGAAGAAGACCTCTAGTTTTTAATGTTGGTGATTATGTGTATCTAAAGGTCTCTCCTATGAAGAAAGTGCAACGTTTTGGTGTTAAAAGAAAACTAGCACCTTGTTATGTTGGTCCATATCAGATAGAAGAAAGAAAAGGATTGTGGGCCTATAAGCTCAAACTTCCTGAAGAAATGAGTGCAGTGTTTCCTATTTTCCATGTATCCCAATTCAAGAAATGTCTACGTGTTCCAACCGAAGAGGTTGTTAAAGTTAAAGATATTAAGCTGAGTTCAGATTTAATTTATGAAGAGAAACCTATGAGACTCCTGGATGTCAAAGACAGAGTGACCAGAAATCATGTGGTCAGGCAATACAAGGTTTCTTGGAGCAATCATGATGATAGCGATGCCACTTGGGAAACCAATGACTATTTAAAAGAAGTATATCCCAATTTTCATAAAGAATGGTTAGTCTACTCAAATCTCAGGACGAGATTTCTTTAAGGGGGAAAGGGCTGTAACACTCTGGTGTTAAGCATGCATAACCACTTGCATTCTTAAGCATAAGCATCATTATGCATGGCATTGATGAAAAGAGCAATTGTTATTTTATGTGGATGCTTGAATTATTCAAATTATGGTTGCATTTCACATGAATTGGATAAGTGGTATGAGTGTTTGGTATTTGATGATCTCTAAAGTAACCTAGACATGATTAGGACACCAAATGAACCTAGGTTTATGTTCATGGCTTTGGTTAATTAAGCTTTGTTGTCATGGTCGACCAAGGTGGACCATGAAAGCAGTTTTGTTTGACTGATTTGAAAGTAGTAGCTAGATTGCTTGCATGTGTGTGCACCCTAAATAAAGTTTGCAGAGAATTTCATAAGGAACAAAAGTTGTTATTATCACTTTTCATGAAAATGCTTGGAAGATGTTCAAAAATGTTAAAAAAGGCAGATTTGGGGGCTGTTTTTCTATTTTTAGGGATTTAAGGGGTATTTTCATTTGGATTTTTGTATTTCGAAATCTATGTAGAATCTGGCTATACTTTTTATAGATGAAATGTTCCACTCTTCTAGAGCTACATTTTCTTCAATATAAGTTTTGGCTAATTCGGCTTGGTTTGAGAGTTATAGGGCAAAAAAATTTGTATTAGAGATCATGGAAATAGTATTTCAGTGACGGTTGGCCAAAGCCGTCAGGGAAATGGCCGGCCACCACCCATCGTGCCCAGCCCGCGCGCTCCGCGTGGCGCGCGTCCACCGGCGGTCCGGGGCGGCAGCGACTGCTTCAACCTTGTTAAATCGAGCGCGGCAGCTCCCTCCTTCCTGTCCCCCTCCTTTTTGCCTGCTCTCCCCGCCTCTCTCCTCCCTGCAGCGCAGCTCGCCGGCGTCGCCATCGTCCGCCACCGCCATTTTCGCCCGCCACCACACCATTTTATTCTTGGAAGCCGCCATCGAGCTCGTTCCCGTGCTCCGTCCTCTGCTGCCCTCACCTCGTCAAGCCGAGCCCGAGGTATGGCCCAATCGGGCGTGTTGCCGTCCGCCGCCATGACCGTGGCTCCGCGAGCTCACGGTCCGCCGTGGCCCCGGTGATGGAGCTGCCATTTCCTTTCCCTTCCTCCAACATTAGGTGCGCCTCATCGAGTAGCAGCTGTAGCCCTAGCTAATGGAGCCGATGCGGGTCACCTCTCGTCGAATTTGGCCTCGTCGTCTGCCAGGGAGCCGCCGCTCCGGCGTGCGCGCGGCCGAAGCCGCCTCGGCCTTGCTCCGCCGTGATAGAACCCTCTAATCGACGTGCATAGTCCCCCTCATGCTTCCCCTCTGCTCAGTTTCGCCGGAGAGCCCCGGCAACGGCCGGCGACGCCGCGCCGACGCCGTCCTTCTGTCCCTCTCCCACGCAGGGACCTTGTCCTTGAATTCAACCTAAGTCAAGGGTCTTCGTGCATAACTGCCAGACACAGAGAACTTCTTTATAGGGCTTGGCGGATTTCTGGTTAACTCAGGGTCTCCGATGCAAAAGTGTTTTTTCTTTTTGTTTTTCAGAACTGATTCCAGATTTTTTATTAAACCTTTGAAAAATCATAGCTTCCTCATTTTTAGTCCAAATGAGATGGTTCAACTTGTAGTATTTTTATTATGAGGAGATCTATGCATGAAAAATATGAAGTATGAAATTTGTGATACTTTTCTGTATAGATTTATTTATCTCTATTAATTACTTTTATCTTAGAAAATGCATAAGTAATTCTCTGTTGCTCAGAAAAATATGAGACCAAGTTTGTTAGTCTTCTTATGTCATGCTCTATCTGTGAAAAATATTGTGAGGCTATGTCCTATGGAAAGTTTGCTCTGTCTAGTTATGGTGCCTATTTCCATTAGATGATAAATAATTCATAATAAATAATATATAAGGAATTTATGCATGAAGCTTTTTGGAGGATGTTTTTATGTCAATCTAGAGCTAAGAATGTTTTGAGATTTGTTGTTTGACATCTTTCTATATACAAAGTATTTTATGCCCAGTGAATTGTGTTGCCTTGTTATTTTTGTGTAGGATAAAGTACTTACTATTTTGACTTGAAATTTTTATAGTAGTCTACATTAGACATGCTTAAGCTCCTGTAATTTTTACAGAATTTTTTAAATAGTCTAAAGTCATGTTGCAGTTCTACCCTGATTTCTTTTAATAAGTAATAATGCTTTAAAGCTATCATTTCATGTGTGTAAAAATGCTTTTTAGGATATTTGTGATGTGTATAATTTGTATGGGTTTTGGTTCAGTAGGGGGCAGTGTGAAAAACAATAGTCATTTATAATTCCTTTTAATGTGTAAGTAAATTGTAATGCGAGGCTTGTTTAAGATTTGTCGGTAGAAGAGAATGCAGATGACATGTGCTTATCTTATATGTTTCAAAATCATATCCTTTATCTTAGCTGAGCATTCATTCACCATCAGTATCAGCATTGTATTTCTATGTATACATGGTATTCATACGCACTATGCATCATACAGGATCGTCAGAGCTCGAAACGGTAGTTCTCGGTGTACAAGGAGAGGAAGGCCAGCAGGACGCTCTGGTGTGGGAGATAGCAGCAGAACAGGATCCCGAAGTTGATCTTCCCTAGTGTCCCGACCATCAGCCAAGCTCTTTCCTGAAAGGCAAGCCCCGGAGCATTCTCCCTGTGGTTTGCAAAATATCGAACTTGAGTCCTTTACTTGTTTGATGCATTAAGTTATAGGCGTTGTTTTATACCATTGCTGCATTTCTTATATTCCTTTCCCACTGTATATCCTCCAACCCCGATAGGTTCAGGTGTGTCAGTTCTGTCACAGTTCCTATCCATGAAGCTAATAATCCGATGTCTAGCAGCAGCATCAATTAATAAATCAGCAACAGGCATTGGGTAGCCATCCATCGGTGTAGCTTTGTTAAGATTCCTAAAATCAATACAGACACGAAGTTTCCCATTCTTCTTGTAGACAGGAACCACATTAGAAATCCATTCAGCATATCGGCATTGTTGGATGAATTTTGCTTCAATTAACCTCGTTATTTCGGCCTTAATATCAGGCAGCACTTTAGGATTGCATCGGCGTGCGGGCTGCTGATGCGGCCGATATCCTTGCTTGATAGGTAGCCGATGTTCAATGATAGATCGATCTAACCCAGGCATCTCTATATAATCCCAAGCAAAACAATCCTTATATTCTTTCAATAAAGCAATCAACTGTTCTCTGCTTTGGAGATCTAACTTAGCACTAAGAAAAGTTGTCCTTGGTCTATCACCATTACCGATATCTACTTCAACTAAATCATCTGCCGATGTAAACCCGTGGCCTAGTTTTCCATCATCGGCAAACCTATCCATTTACAACTCATCTTCAGAACCGACTGCTTGGATCGGTGGCAGCTCATAATCGGCAATCCTGAGGAACTCCAAATCCCATGCTTCTCCCGATATGCACTTGGACCGCTTGTAAGTTTCTGATTCTGCCGATGCAATTATATAAGATGAATCACCAGGAACCACCTCAACTTTATCTTCAACCCACTGCACGAGGCATTGGTGCATTGTAGAAGGAACGCAGCAATTGGCATGAATCCAATCCCTTCCTAATAGTAAATTGTAAGCACCTTTACCATCGATGACAAAGAACGTAGTCGGCAATGTTTTGCTGCCGATGGTCAACTCAGTGCATAGCGCTCCCTTGATCGGTGATATGTTCCCTTCAAATTCCTTGAGCTTCATGTCCGTCTTGGCTAGATCTTGATCTTCTTTTCTGAGCCTCCGAAACACGACATATGGCATGATGCTAATCGCAGCCCCTCCATCTATGAGTATTTTTGACACTGGCTGCCCATCAACTCTGCCCTTGACGAATAAAGCTTTGAGATGCTGTCTCTCATCGTCGGTAGGCTTCTCAAAGACGGCCATCATCGGATCCAAGATCAGCTGAGCCACTTGTTCTGAAAGAACTCTCTCTTCCTCCTCATCGGCAAGTGCCCGAAATTCCATCGGCAACATGAAAACCATGTTGATATCTGCCGATGGACTTCCATCTTTACGCTTCGGCTGCCACACTTGAGACTTTGCCCCACGGGTGATTTCTTCTTTGCGCTCCCGTTGCATCTTCCTCTTCTGAGTTTTTGTCAGACCTTCAAGGCACCATTGAGGAAGCTTCGTCTTCCAAACGGGCTGATACAGTTTCGTACCTGAACCTGGGCAGTTTATATTAGAGTCTCTGCAAAGAATTGCCTCATCAGGAACTCTTGCATTGGCCATCTCCTCGAGCTCCTCTCAGTTCATCGGCAAGCAGTCGTCATGCCTGCCCAGCCTTTCATGTACACTGGTTCTGCCCCCCAGCCGATCATGTACCGATGCCCTCTCTCTGATCGGCTTATTGATGTATTTGCTCTGATTACCATAGCGTGATCTTCTTTCTGTCCGATCGGCTCGATCATAACCATTGCACTCGGGGCAGTTATCAACCGTAGGCAATTTAATGCCTTCTTCCCAACAGTAGATGAAGAAGGGGCATCTCCAATGATCTTCATGCCGACACCACTCTTCCCGATGCAACTCCTCCTGCCGCTGCCGATAGCGATCACCTGAAACTCTGTATGGAGCAGGCCTAGGAGGTCTTCTTGAACTGCTACTTTCTTCTACTACTTCTTTCCCCTTCAAGTTATCGACAGTCACTTGATGTCTAGGATCTACCGATGCTCTCCTTTCAGCGCTTGCCGATGTCAACACTTTGGTCTTGCTTACGGCATCCACCATGTTTGCAAGAAAAGGATGTTGATCAATCTTCATCGGCCTCTGAGCTTTAGAGTTATTGAACTTGATCCTCCCAGATTCAATGGCCGATTGCAACTGCTGCCTGAATACTTTGCAATCATTAGTACTGTGCAAAGTTGCATTATGAAATTTATAGTACCTCATCTTCTTTAGCTCTTCTGCCGATGGGATCACATGATTAGGTGATAGCTTGATTTGGTCCTCTTGAAGCAGCAGATCAAATATTCTATCGGCCTTCGTGATGTGAAATGTGAACTTCTCTAGCTCCTTTTGACCAAAAGGATAAGATATTAGCGTCTTACCTTTCACCCACTCAGCCAGGCCGATAGTTGGTTCTTCATCTGAGTCTGATTCCTCTGCTTCTTATACAAAGGACACCTTCTTGTTCCAGCTCTTCCTAGGTTCTGGAGCTCGAGCACTTTGATCAGAGATCCTCTGCACAATATGGCTAAGAATTTCAAACTCCTGAGAATCGTACTTGTCCCTGAGATGCGGCAACAAACCCTGGAAAGTCAAACTAGCTAACTGGCGATCATCAAGCACTAGGCTGTAGCACCTGTTCTTCATGTCTCGTACCCTTTACACAAAACTCTCCACCGATTCATCACTTCGCTGTCTCAATTTCATCAAATCGGTAACCTTCTTTTCATGGACACCAGCAAAGAAGTACTTATGGAATTGCCTTTCTAGATTGGCCCAAGTAAGAATAGAGTTTGGTGGCAATGAGATAAACCACGTGAATGCCGATCCAGACAAAGAGGACGAGAATAAACGGACCCTCAGCTCATCCCTGTTAGCAGCTTCTCCACACTGGATGATGAATCGGTTGATGTGCTCCAACGTCGACGTATCATCCTGCCCAGAAAACTTAGTGAAATCTGGCACCTTGTACCGATTCAGGAAATTGAGTCATAAGCTGGAGGGTACGGAGTCCGATAAGAGTAAGTATTAATCTTGGGCTGAATCCCAAATTGCTCTTTCATCACTTCCGCGATCTTATCGGTCCAAAATGCATCTTGATCTTGCCGATGCACTGGCTGAATCTCTGCTGGAGGGGCTAGCTGATATGCTTCTACGTATCCTTGTGGTACTTGGTTTGGAGGAATTGGCATATTCACAGCACTAGTCTGCGGAGCAAAGCTCATCGGCTGTCTTGCCATTGTTTGATCCTGGAAAGCTACCTGTGGACAATACTACTGAGTCCCCATCGCCTGGTAGCTTGGCTGAGTAGCATGTTGCTGAGCTGATGCTTGCCCTGACCAATTGTGATTATAACTCATCGGCACCTGACTTGCCGATGGCTGATAGCTCGCTGACAATTGATGCTCTTGTATGATTGGATGATAACCAGCATAATTGCCTTGATTTGTAGGTAACCTAGATTGAGATACAAATGGCACTATGGGTTGTTCTGCAGTAGAAACCTTCTGTTGCACTGGTAGGGAACTTGCCAATGGATTTTCATAAGACGTTTGCTGCGGAGGCGCGTGGAATCCCATTGACAATGGCTGTATAGTAGGAGGTATAGTAGAATAATGTGATACCTGGGTCATCGGTCGGACCAAAGTTGCCGATACCATAGGACTCTTTCCTGCTACATCATGCACCTGAGGCAATCCAGAATTGGCAGTAGATGGTCCTGGAGGCATCCCGTATCCCCACCAATTAGCAGCAACCTGACTGTGTTGACCTGAAGGACCTGACATTGCTGATGCCGATAGATCTATACCCAATGAGTGATCTACCTTTCCTGAGATGTTAAATCTGATCTTATCGGTGTGGCTTCAATGTTAGATAATCCTGATAAAGCTGGAGGAGCAGGAGCTTCCATACTCTCAACGGCTGGAATTGCCGATGGAGTACTAACAGATGCCGATCCCGGCTGATGATATGCTGGCCCGACATAACCTGATGATTGTCCTTCTCTTAATGTTTGCACAACAGTATTGTAAATAGTATTGGACAGCACAGTGGAGTGGTTGATCAAAGCCTGATTTAATGCAGAATTAACCATCTCCTGTAATTTACCAGGGTTGGAATCAAAAGTTACCTACCAAGGCAATGGCGGATCTTGCATCTAGATGACTTCTCTGCCCCTATTCATGATGAAAGACTTCAAGCAAAGCTACCTGTAGCCCTCCATGGATTTTTCCATGGCAAGCTTCTGATCTTCCTTAAGATCTGATTCTAATATCTCAATGATGTTCTCTGGATTGATATCAGCAGGATTCTTCATGATAAACCTGTTGACTTGGTCCCACCGGGCATGCCAAAAGATGTGTTGATGCAAAATTCTATCTGCAAACACACTAGGCTAATACCCAAACTCGATATCCGAAGCATGCCAGTCGATTTGACCTGTTAATCGACAAGGATGATAACTTGAATAAAAACCAAACGAGACGACAGCGATACACCCGGACTTCAAAGCTCAGAATGTATTCGATAACTGTTGAACAGATCAGATGAGACGACAGCGATACGCTCGGAAGTCAAAGCCTGAATCATGCTCGGTAAATGCAGAACTTGCAAGGTCGCCGAAGATCAAGTTGATGTAGCCCGTCGATTCTTGAAAGAACTCATTGAAAAAGAGAAAATACTTGACGAAGTCGTCAAAAAGTAAAGTGCTGATAAAAGTAAATTGCGATAAAAAGTAGATTTGTTTATTGATGCTTGGATCCCTATTACAATGCCCCCGACATATATTTATACTCCGCTAATCGAAGAGTCCTAATTTAACACGCAAAGCTCAAATATAGAAGAAGTGAACTAATTCCTTATACGAACTCTACCTCCTAAGGAAAGAAATAAAACTCATATAGGAGTTGGACTCAAACTATACTACAAAAATCATAAGCTCTATGATGCCGATCCTCTGTCCGCTTCTGTCGTGATGAAGTTATCTCCTCATCGGTATATTCCTGGCATCGGCAACAACCTCCCAGTCTTCCTGCCATTCTTATCGGCAACAGCTCTTTCCGCCTCATCGGTAACAATCCTCTCGTCCTCTGCCAACCTTATCAGAAACAGTTCTTCGGCTTCATTGGCAATGTATGAGATCAACATGCCCTTCATCGGCAACCACCCATCGGCAACTCGGAAGCAATGCTAAAGAAAAACCAACCTCTTGCCGATTTAGTTTAGTCTCCCGATCCTTATTGACACGTGCCGAAAAATGGTGTCAACACAGACATGATGGGCCGCTCAAGGGTGGTGATGGGCCTCGACACATATGTCATAGCGACAAAGTAACAGACCAGCTTTCCCTTGAGGGGCCCACATGTAATAGATTCAGTGTCTAGGGTGTCGATACTTTCGTTGGGGGCATGCTTATACTTTTAATCTTGAGCTAGGTAGTCACTATAAAAGGCGATGCCCCCTGTGTAATGAGGGGGTTGACCTTTGGTAGCTGCAGTGCCACTTACCTTTGGGCCCACCTTATAATTCCACCATTTTATATCAAGAGGAGATTTGTTTTGGTCCTATCGTCCCTCCTCATCCTAAATCTGCTGGGAACGTATCTCAATAGTTGGTGCCCATCGCTTGTGTCTGGCCGAAGATAACGCCTATAGATGCCACCTAGAAGAAAGGCCTCCGTTAGGAGATGTACTGCCGCTGAGGCGGAGGTACCACAACCCTCTGCTCGTGGGAGACCAAGAAGAAACACTCAAAGCACCTACGCCTCTGCACCAGAGGATGGAGGTGACGACGAGAACAACAATGCTGCCCAAAGGGGGGACCCGTCCGACAGCACCCGCCAGCCTAGAACCAAGAAGACGAATTGGCTAGGCTGAGAGATGAGATGCACCGCATGGAAGCTGAAAGAAACAGGTTATGGGCGCAGCAAGCCGCCACCCAAAGAACAATACAATCATCGCATCAAGCGGACGAGATAAGGCAGCAAATGGCTATTCTGCAAGCAGAAATATAGAGCATGCAACCTTCGGCAGCAAGTCCATCAGAGATAGCTCAACCAATCACAGCAAGTTGTCCCCCAACTATAAACGTGCAAGCTGCGCACACCATAATTCTAAGCCTACCCACACCATCAAGAGTCTTTGACCCAAAGTCACCACTGTCCGAAGGTCTACAAAGCTCACCATGGCCTCCAAGTTACAAACCTGTGTCTCTACCAAGATTCAATGGCAATTCAGATCCGAGACAGTTTATAATGAGTTTCAAAGCCGCATTAGCCTCCACAGGAGGCAACGATCATGTAATGGCTAAATCATTTGTGATTGCAGCAGAAGAAGATGCACTAGCATGGTACTCAATGTTGAAGCCAAGCATTGTATACTTATGGGAGAACCTATGAGACCAGATACTGGCAAACTTCAAAGCTTACACAAGAGAGTTGCTAACATCATCAGACTTGTTTAGCAACAAGCACCATAAGGGCGAACCCCTCAGAGACTATTATCAGAGATTCCTACATCTCCGGGCTAAAGCACTAGACGTCCCTGACGAGGTAGCCATAGAAGCAGCAATCAAAGGACTCAAGATCGGCCCATTCGCTACTCACTTGGCAAGAAAGAAGCCAGACACAATGACTTAGCTGCACGAGGAGTTCGAAAAATACTGCAGGTTCGACAATGACCTCCGCAAAAGATTAGAAGAAGCGGACAGTCAAAGTAAATAGTTCTTCAAATAACAGCAACAGAAGAGATAACAAGAACCAGCAAAGACAATACTACCAGAACCAACAGAAACAAGTTTTCAATTTGCAGAGTAGCCAGCCTCTGAATGCTCGGGACAAAAAAGAAGCCAGTTATGAGTAGAGAGATCAAGGAGGGCAGGGCTACAACAAAAGCAACAAGTCCAAGAACTGGAGCAAGAACCAGAAACCAAAGAAGCCATATTGCCTCTTCCATGGAGAGGACAAAGGGCACGTCACACGGGATTGCCGGAGGCCCAAGAGACATTTGATAGGATGAAAAGTAAACAGTCACAACTGCAGCCCCAGCAGCAAAGTAGCAGAGAGGTAAATCACACTCATGGTTCGCAGCTCCATCAGCAATACAACCCAAGTTTCCTAGGATACAGTCCAGGACCACTACCACCGCAAAACCTAGGCCACCAGTACTATCCAGCATCACTACCAGCCTGGAGACCAGCGTATCAGCAAACATCGCAGCACCAGGGTTACACCTTGAATAGATCAGAAAATGGTCTAACTTACATCAACCCAAGACCTCCGCACATAACACTTATTCAATCAACACAGATGCAGGCATTTTCGGCGTCACACCAAAGGCAGTATGAAGTATTACCAGCACCTCTGCAGTATGCTCTAACCCCATCAACAGCCCCGAAGGTAGAGCCTTCGACAGAAAACCATTTAAATCAGCACTTGGCACTACCAACCATTGGCATGATATTACATATAGCCGGAGGCTCAGCCCTGGAATTCGAAACCAAGAAGCAGAAAAACGATCACCTCCATATGGTAAACAATATAGCAGTTCAAGGAGCATACAAATCAATAGAATGGTCCAAGATGCTAATAGAATTCACAGAACAAGATCTCCAAGTAGAAAGCTACCCGCACACGGACACTATGGTCATAAAGGCAAACATAGCGGCATGGGAGGTAAGCAGAATACTCGTAGACTCTGGGAGCTCAGCAGACATCATTTTTGCAAATGTCTTCGATCAAATGAAACTCAGTAGAAGCCAGCTGCAACCGCCAGATACTCCGCTAATTGGATTTGGTGGGAAAAAGATCAATGCACTAGGCAAGATATCATTACCAGTGTCATTCAAAGACGGAGACTGCGCCAGGACATAGTACATCACATTTGACGTGGTAGACATCTACTACCAATACAACGCAATACTGGGAAGAGGATTTACAAACAAGTTTAATGTGGCAATACACATGGGATACCTCTGCATGAAAATGCCAGCACTACACGGGATCATTACAGTGCGAGGCAGTCAAAAAGAAGCAAGAAACATAGAGAAAGCAATCTACAAAGCACATAGAAACATCAACACCATAGCAGCAGAGGAGCCTACGGACATGCCTGTGGGAAACACCAACATGGAAGATCAAGAGGACACAATAACATTACCATTGGAAGAAGTAGTCCCTAACAAAAAAGTGACCATAGGCACCAACCTATCAGAGGTAGAGAGAAAAGACTTGTTAGAACTGCTAACAAAGAACAAGGACGTATTTGCATGGTCAGCATCAGATCTGCAAGGAATCAGTCGGGATGTGATTGAACACATCCTCGACCTCAACCCAAATGTCAAACCTAGGAAGCAAAGATAGAGAAAGATGTTCGAAGAATGCATAATTGCGGCAAAAGTAGAGGTGCAAAGGTCATTAGATGCCAAGGTCATCAGAGAAGTCAAGTACTCAGACTGGCTAGCAAATGTTGTCTTAGTGCCAAAAAAACAGCAAAATGAGAATGTGCATAGACTTCACAGATCTCAACAAGGCCTGTAAAAAAGATCATTTCCCATTACCCAGGATAGATGCATCAGTTGACAAGGCAGCAGGATGCAAGCGCTTCTCTCTGTTAGATTGTTTCTCAGGTTACCACCAGATATGGCTAAGAAAGGAGGATGAAGAGAAAACAAGCTTCACAACCCCTTCAGCACCTATTGTTTTGTTAGGATGCCAGAAGGTCTCAAAAATGTAGGATCAATATTTTCAAGAATGATTCAGATTGTATTGCGAGCTCAACTTCGTAGGAACATAATAGCCTATGTCGATGACTTAGCAGTGGCCAGCAAACAAACCAGAGATCACTTGGATGACCTCAGGGAAACATTCACCAATCTCAGAGAAGCAGGGTTAAAGCTGAACCCAGAAAAATGTATCTTTGGAGTAAGCAAGGGAAAGATGCTCGGTTACATTGTTGGTCTAGAAAGGCTAAAAGCAACCCAGATAAAATAAAAGCAGTGTTAACAATGAGAGAACCAAAAAATAAGAAGGAAGTACAACGACTGACAGGAAGAATAGCAGCACTCAACAGATTCATCTCAAAATCAGCAGAACGAAGTCTACCATTTTTTAGAACACTCAAGGCCTCGGACAAATTTGAATGGGGCAAAGAGCAGTCGGAGGCATTCCAGCAGCTCAAAACTACATGACAAAGGATCTTATGGTCATAGTGCCAGATACGGAGGCAACCTTGTTACTATATGTTCTGCAGGAGCAATAGGCGCAGTGCTAGTGCAAGAAAAGGAAGTTGATAACAAAAGTGTACAACACCCAGTATACTATGTATCGAAAGTACTGCAGGGGGCAAAACTGAACTATTTGGAGGTCAAAAAAATAACATACGTAGTAGTCACAGCATCAAGGAAGCTTAAGCACTATTTTTAAGAACATGAGATCCTAGTCCCAACAGCACAACGGCTCACCGACATCCTAGGCAACAAAGAGGCATCAAGGAGAATTGGTAAATGGGCAACAGAAATATCTCAATTTAGCATCAAGTTCATCTCAAGAACAGCAGTCAAGTCACAAGCACTCGTAGACTTTTTGGCGGAATGGACATCTTCGCAGCACGTAGAAGACAAAGTGGAGGCTTCAATATGGATACTATACACAGATGGCGCATGGGGCATCCAAGGTGCAGGAGCCTCCGCAGTGCTAATATCACCATTGGGCATGAAAACAAAATACGCAGCAAGACTATGCTTCAAAGCAACCAACAACGTAGCTGATTACGAAGGAGTAATCCTGGGGCTCAGCAAGGCCAAGGCACTTGGTGCAAAATACATCATGGTCAGAACCGATTCGCAGATAGTATTAGGATAAGTTGAGAAAGACTATGTTGCTAGAAACCCAGAGTTAGCCGCATACCTAGAAGTAATCAGGGGTCTAGAAAAAAGATTCCAGGGTTTTACCCTAAAGCACATCCCAAGGGGGGACAACAGGGAGGCAGATGAGTTAGCCAAAGCAGCGGCAAATCAAATGGAGGTACCCAAAGGAACCTTCTTCCAAGAATTGACATCGCCAACTACTGCAAAAACATCTAAGGCATTTGCGGAGGTACTCCTACTAAACACGGAGGATTGGAGGAAAGCAATAATTGATCATATCAATGGAGTCCATGTAACATCAGATGAAACAAGTGCAACAAGACTGGCTGTACGGGCAAGGAATTACACAATAATAGACGGAGTCCTATACAAGAAAGGCATAGTCCAACCATTGTTTAAGTGCATCACTGAGTCAGAAGGCAAAGACCTCTTACAGGATATTCACTCGGGAATATGTGGATCGCACATTGGCCCCAGAGCACTCTCAGCAAAGGCAATCAGGCAAGGATTTTACTGGCCAACACATATCAAGGATGCATTGCACATAGTAACAACTTGCAAAGCATGCCAGAGTTTTGCACCACACCAAGCGTCTCTGGGAGGACAATCACAGCTAATACCTTCGGTCTGGCTGCTTCAGCAATGGGGAATGGATCTCGTAGGCCCATTACCCTCGGCTCAGGGTGGAAGCAAATATGCAGTAGTGGCAGTACAATATTTCACAAGATGGATAGAAGCCAAACCACTTGCAACAATCACCTCTGAAACAGCCAAAAAATTCTTCTGGTAAAACATAATTTGCAGATTCAGGGTTCCAAGGACACTCATAGTCGATAATAGAGAACAATTCGATTCAGACAAGTTCAAAGAATTCTGCAAGAGCATTGGCACACAAATAGCCTTCGCATCAGTCTATCACCCAGAAAGTAACGGAGCAGTAGAAAGGTCAAATAGAATCATATTCTCAGCAATCTCCAAGACATTGCTGGATCATCCGTTTATGTGATCGAAGACACCCACGACCACCACACGGATGCAAAATGGCAAGACTCAGCAAAACGGCAGCTTTGGCTGGTGACAATTCAAACCAAGAAAAAGACCCACTTTTGGAAGATGAGACAGAAACAGAAAATATACGTGTTCAAGAAGAAGAAGAAACTCAGAACGAAGAAAGAAGACTCAAAGAACTCAAAGATCAACTCATCGTCAAGAAAAAATAGCTCGACGAAGCAAGAGCGAAGACAAGACAAAAGTCTTTAAAGCAAAGAATCACAGAAGCACAGGATGAACTAAGAAAGCTCAATGATGAAATAGAAAATAAGAGCGAAGTTATGATTCAAGACCCAAACTCAGCAAGCAAAAACACCAACAACAAAGAGAACCAAAGTCAAACAGCAACAATTGACACAGAGTCACCTTTATCAATCGACATTTAGCTAGCGAAGTGGCCAGCAGGATTTAAATTCAACATCATTCCAACTTACAATGGCATGTCTGACCCAAGACAATTCCTTATGAGTTTTGAAGTAGCAGTTGCATCAAGTGGGGGAGATGCAAACACCTTAGGAAAGTCGCTCATCATGGCAGTAAGAGGACCAGCACAGCACTGGTACTCTTCGCTAAAACCAAGGTCAATCAAATCTTGGGATCAACTTCGCACAACTTTGCTCCTAGATTTCCAAGTCCTACAAAGAATTGAACTCACCAGCGATGATCTTTTCAACATCAAGCAGCAACCAAAAGAACCGTTGAGCCAATATTACAAAAGATTTGTATAAGCAAAAGCTCAAATACCAAACATACCAGACGAAGTCGTCATCATAGCAGCAATCAAAGGACTGCGAGCAGGCCAACTCTCATCACATTTCAAAAGGGAAGACCAACCACAGTTGAAAAACTATACGAAGAAATGAGAAAGTATTGTGAATCCGACGAAGACTACAGAAAAAGAATAGAAGAGGAAAACAGAGAAAGAAACACGTAAAGAGCAAACAACAACTTACAGCACTCAAGAGTGACAAACACAGAGCGAAGACCATTTAAGAGAATAAACCATATCAACAATACAAGCGAAGTCAACAGCCTAGGTCCAAGCTCAAGCAACCAAAGATATTTTCAAAGCAATAAAAATTACAAGGAAAATTTCCAACAAAGGACCAACTATAACAACCAAAGCAGAAACTTTAAAAGAAAAATTTTGAGGCCCAAAGAAATGTACTGTATCATACATGGAAAAGGGGTTGGTCACACATCAAAGATGTGTTAGGAATATACCCTAGAGCCAATCATGTAGATGATGATATTCCGATTGTATCCATGATTAATAAAGTGTTCATTGAATATCCATTATAGACAACTTGTATTGATTGGCGATTATGTGAATTATTTGTGGAACTCAATTACTTGAATAGTTATTCTAAAGTTGTCCCTGGTCGGTGTTCTTATGAGAACACACTTGAATATTAGACCAGCACATGTATTAGTTGATGGCTATGTTTCACATGTCATGGACATGGAGATGTCAAACTAATAATGTGGGCACATGTGAGACATGTAGGCTGGACTGACCCAACATGAGAAAGTCTCTATTCACATCATGTATGTTATGTCCTTAGACCTAAGATTGTGGTATATACTCAAGATGTGAAACGACCTACTTAGGGACTAGCAAACGCTGCTCTGTAACTAGGTCATTATAAAGGTGGTCTTCGGATGGTCGAGAAGCATGCTATGAGACATAGACAATTAAGATGGAATTTGCCCCTCTCTATGTGAGAGAGATATTACTGGATCACTCAAGTGATTGGATCAACAAATGCATGGCCGTGCTTGGGTTAAGTGTTAACCCACGAGTTGAACCATATATCGAGTGGCAAAGGGAATAACTTGTATGTGGTCGTAGTGGTTCATCTGATATGATCTTTGCATGTACATAGGAGTTATCATGCCTTGCTAGAGGCCGCTGTCAACTATTGGGCGAGTAGGAGTACTCGGCCCATGTCAATGTGTGCGTGAACCCACAGGGTCGCACGCTTAAGGGGTTGAAAGCCTAATTCGGGTTGGACCTGAATTAGACAAGGCTTAGGGTTACTAATGGGCCTCCAACTCGTGAGCTCATTGGGGATGCCTATATAAGCAAGGGGTAGGGGCGCGGCCAGGGTTACACACGCCTTTGGCAGCTGCCGTCGCCCTCCCCATGCTCACGCCTTCTGCTCCTCGCGGACCTAGCAGTCCGAAGGTGCATCGCTTCTTCTCCGCACGTGTGGGATTCCTCGGAGGTGCTGCATCTCGAGCACTAGGACGAACCGCACGAGGGGATTGAGGTGAAAGATGACCACGCAACTGCACTGCCTGCTGCGACGCGTATGACTACATCGAGTCATCTTCCGCTGCACCTGTGCGTCTAGTGGTAATCCCGTAACCTGTAACTAGCAGTAGATCCTGGTTTATGAGGTCAAAAAGTTTTATTTTCTGGCTACTATAGCACCCTTATAACCCTTCCGTGGTATCGGAGCTATTGCTGCCTTGTTATAGGTTCAGTTTTGGGAATATGGTGATATGCGTGGTTGTAGATGAGTCTCTAACCTTGGTTCGTCATCTTGTCGTGTTGGTCTTGAAACGATCTACTCGTACCGGTCGGAATTCCGCCATCCGAGTTAAGTGATTCATGTAAATCCAGTTATGGTGAATTAGAGATCAATCAAATTGATCGAATTGAACCATAGGTCAAGTGCCAAGCACATATGATGCACGGCGGTGGTAGATGGAATTTACTGCCGGGCGCCGGTTTTGCCGAGAAAAGTGTTGTTCGGTAAAACAGTCGTAACTTTTGAACCGTAACTCGGATTGAGACGAACTCTAAACAAAAATTGTAGAGAACGAAATTTTACATCTGGTTCTCTATAAAATTAGAATTGCAAAATAAGGCTTGAAAAATAGAGTTTTCTGCGTTGCAAGATTAGACGTCGGATTTGGATAACTCTGTTTTGCAGGTATTGATGACTGGTATAGCCCTTATGTGTATGTGATGCATGTATGTATTTAATTCATGGCTTGCATGTCATGAGGACAATATGGGCAGGAGCCACATACATATTATCAAAATTAATGTAATGGCCTGTGTGCCAATCTGTGATGATCTATCCGTGACTATGTAATTTCATTTTACTTGCGCTAGTAGTAACTAGTCTTGGCGGAATCATCACTGAAGGATGGCATACTCGAATCATGGAGATGGAGATCACCGTGATGCAAAGATGGATGGAGATGGAGATCCCCAAAGGAATAATAGGCTATACCAAGTCATGTCTGTGTTATGCCATTCTTACTATGTTCTACTTTCACAGGCTATTATGTTTTTGTCTACATGTGTGCGGTAGTGAAGTAGAATGATCCCTCAGAAATGTTTAAGTTAAATGCTTCCCCAAACCTTGCACTGTCATAAGTCTTGTACAATTGGTGGTGGGTCTATGAAATTAGGGTGCCACTGGTTTTCCTCGAATAGGCAGGTTCGTATCGGATACTTACTGCAAGAAGGTTTGGTTACTTAAACAAGGTCATCCTAACAGTTAGGGACCTTGTAGCATGGGTAGCTTGAGCGTAACATAGAGATGCTGCCCAACAATAAGAGTCATATGTGATATGATTAGCAACGTGTTGCTTACCGATCTACCATGTCTTCTAGTGGTGATGCTAAAGCTAACTAGTTGACTTGTTAGTTGTGGGTCTTGAATCACTATCAATTGAGGGATATTGATTTTAGTGGGAGTAGATTTTATTTTGATATAATCTACTCTTTTATGGTACATTGTCTTAGTATTTTGCATTACTTTTGTTGTAGATGGCCGCTCGAAATCAACTATTTTCTTTGCGTATAGTTCTTGAGAAAGATAAGTTGAATGGAACAAATTACGCGGATTGGATCCGCAACCTGAGAATTATTCTCAGGGATGAGAAAAAGGAAGAAATTCTAGACACCCCATTACCAGATGAGCTTGATGAAAATGCAACTGCTGCTGAGAAAAATGCTTACAAGAAAGCATGTGATGCAGATCTTGAAGTGAGTTGCCTCATGCTTGCTTGTATGGAACCTGATCTGCAGATGCAGTTTGACAACATTCATTCAGCGAACGATATGATCATGGCGCTTGAATATATGTTCCAAACTCAAGCATGGACCGAAAGGTTCAATGTCTCTAAGGCGCTTGCAGAAACCAAGCTAGCAGAGGATGCAGCAGTTGGTCCACATGTAATTGAGATGGTTGGTTACACTCAGAGGTTGGAGAAGCTAGGCTTCCCAATTGGCCAAGAGTTGGCTACTGATTTCATTCTTGCATCACTTCCGGCTAGCTATGGAAACTTCATCTCAAACTACCATATGCATGGAGCAGAGAGGGGCTTGAATGAACTGTGTGGCATGCTAAAAATAGCAGAGGCCGACATCAAGAAAGGTGCCGGCAGTAGCCAAGTGTTGGTGATCCAGAACCGACCTCATTTTAAGAGTAAGGGCAATTCTTAGAGGAAGAAGAAGGGCAAGGCTAAAGATGAGATCTCTAAGCCAAACCCATCTGCTGCCAAGGCTGGACCATCTATAAATTCAGATTGCTTTTATTGTAAGGGAAAAGGTCACTGGAAAAGGAACTGCAAGGAGTACTTGGCGTCCTTAGAGAAGGATGGCGGCGGTAAAGGTATTGCTACTACTTGTACTCTTGTTGTTCATGTTACAAACATTTTCCTCGCTAACTCTTATATCAATTCTTGGGTATTTGATATAGGATCGGTTGCTCATATTTGCAATACGACGCAGGGAATGATAAGAAGTAGAAGCATGGAGAAAGGAGAAGTTGATTTCCACATGGGCAATAATGCAAGAGTTGCTGCATCGAATGTCAGGACGATGCAACTTCCCTTGCCATCAGGATTTATTTTGGAATTGAATAATTGTTATTTTATTCCTAGTTTAAGTCAAAACATTGTGTCACCTTCATACTTGATGAATGATGATTATTCATTTGCGAGTAAAGACAATGGTTGTGTGATCTCAAAGAATGATGTGTTTGTGGCTTTTGCATCCATTATGAATGGGTTATTTATTTTAAATCTTGATGATGCACTTGTCTGTAATATTAGTGCTAAACGGCCTCGGCTTAATGAGTTAAGTCCTACCTATATGTGGCATTGTCGTTTGGGTCATATAAGTGAGAATCACATGAAGAGGCTCCATGATGATGGTCTTCTAACTTTGTTTGATTTTGAATCATACGAGACATGTGAGGCTTGCTTGCTAGGCAAGATGACCAAGGTGCCATTCAAAGGATTTCCTGAGAGGGCATCTGACTTGTTGGAACTTATACATACTGATGTATGTGGACCAATGAGCACGACAGCTAGAGGTGGATTTCAATACTTCATAACTTTTACTTTAGTAGATATGGATATGTCTACCTAATGAAGTATAAGTCTGAAACATTTGAAAAGTTCAAAGAATTTTAGAATGAAGTAGAGAATCAATGTGGCAAGAAGATCAAGGCCTTGTGATCTGATCATGGAGGCGAATATCTAAGTCATGAGTTTAGCAATCATCTTAAGAGTTATGGAATTGTTACACAACTTACGCCACCCAGAACGCCTCAGAGAAATGGCTGTCTGAGCGATGTAATCAGACCTTGTTGGACATGGTTCGGTCTATGATGAGCTAGTCGGACCTACCTTTATCATTTTGGGGATACGCTCTAGAAACAACCGCTTTCACATTGAATAGGGTATCATCTAAGTCCGTAGTTAAGACACCATATGAGATGTGGACTGGTAAGAGTCCCAGTTTGTCTTCTGAAACTTTGGGGTTGTGAAGTTTATGTTAAATGACTTATATCAGATAAACTAACACCCAAATCGGACAAGTGCTTTTTCATGGGATATCCAAAGGAAACTTTAGGGTATTATGTCTATAACCGATTAGAGGGCAAAGTGGTTGTCACCCGAAATGGAATTTTCTTAGAGGAAGAGTTTCTCAAAAGAGAAAAGAATGGACAAAAGGTGTATCTTGAAGAAGTTCAAGATGAGCCAGTAGGGACTGACTATACGAGTGATGCTAATGTAGCAGAGCAAGTTGAGACACCCGTGGCAGTGGAGATAGCGCCACAACCATGAAGATCAGCGAGACTTTGCGCATTGCATGGGGATTTGTTATTGTTAGACGATGACGAACCTGCGGATTATGTGAAAGCTATGATGGATCCAGATTCCAAAAAGTGGCAAAGTGCCATGAGATCCGAGATAGATTCCATGGGAGACAATCAAGTTTGGAACTTGGTTGACCCGCCTGATGGGGTTAGACCCATAGAGTGTAAATGGATCTTTAAGAAGAAGAAGGATACTGACAGAAATATTCATGTCTATAAAGCTCAACTGTCGCAAAAGGTTTTCGGCAAGTTCAAGGAGTTGACTACGATGAGATAATCTCGCCTGTAGCGATGCTTAAATCTATTCGGATCATTCTAGCAATTGCTGCATATTTCGATTATGAGATATGGCAGATGGATGTTAAAACAGCCTTTCTAAATGGGTATTTAGAAGAGGACGTGTATATGATATAGCCCGAAGGTTTTGTTTATCCTAATAATGCTGAAAAGATATGCAAGCTTAAGAAATCTATTTATAGGTTAAAGCAAGCATCTCGGAGTTAGAATATTCATTTTGATGAGGTAGTCAAAGGGTTTGGCTTCCATCAAAATGAAGAAGAACCTTGTGTTTACCAGAAGGTAAGTGGGAGCGCAATTGTGTTTCTGATCTTGTATGTTGATGACATACTATTGATTGGGAATGATATTCCTATGTTGCAATCTGTAAAGACTTCACTGAATAATAGTTTTTCTATGAAGGATTTAGGAGAAGCAGCATACATCTTGGGAATTAAGATCTATAGAGATAGGTTGAGAAGGCTAATAGGATTAAGCCAAGACACATACATTGACAAGGTGTTGAAATGGTTCAACATGGAACAGTCCAAGAAAGGGTTCTTTCCTATGTCACATGGTATGCGCTTTAGTGACAAGCAGTATCCTTCATCAGATGAAGAGCGCAACCGTATGAGTAAGGTTCCATATGCTTCAGCTGTTGGTTCCATCATGTATGCCATGATATGTACTTACCCAGATGTCTCATATGCTCTAAGTGTTGCGAGCAGGTACCAAGCTAATCTGAGTGAACCTCACTGGACGCTTGTTAAAAACATCCTAAAGTACTTACGAAGAAGTAAGGATGTGTTCCTAATCTATGGAGGTGAGAAGGAGCTCGTTGTAAATCTTCCAAACCGATGGGGATGACTCACTCTCTTAATCAGGTTTTGTGTTCACAATAAATGGTGGTGCAGTTAGCTGAAAAAGTTCCAAGTAGGAGACGGTGTCTGATTCTACAGCAGAAGCCGAGTACATTGCAGCTTCTGGCGCTGCAAAGGAAGGTGTTTGGTTGAGGAGGTTCCTCATTGAGCTTGGTGTGTTTCTGAATGCTTCAAACCCATTGAATTTACATTGTGATAACAATGGGGCGATTGCACAAGCTAAGCAGCCTAGGGATCACCAGAAGAATAGACATGTACTCCAGAAGTTTTATCTCATTCGAGAGTTTGTGAAACAAGACAAGATCAAATTGTGCAAAATACATACAGATTTCAATATAGCAGATCCTTTGACAAAGGCTCTTCCACAGCCTAAGCATGAGCCACACATGAGGTCTATGGGGATTAGACATCTAAGAGATTAACTCTAGTGCAAGTGAGAGACTGTTGGGAATATGCCCTAGAGCCAATCATGTAGATGATGATATTCCGATTGTATCCATGGTTAACAAAGTGTTTATTGAATATCCATTATAGACAACTTGTATTGATTGGTGATTATATGAATTGTTTGTGGAACTCAATTACTTGAATAGTTATTCTAAAGTTGTCCCTGGTTGGCATTCTTATGAGAACACACTTGAATATTAGACCAGCACATGTATTAGTTGATGGCTATGTTTCACAAGTCATGGACATGGAGATGTCAAACTAATACTGTGGGCACATGTGAGACATGTAGGCTGGACTGACCCAACATGAGAAAGTCTCTATTCACATAATGTACGTTATGTCCTTAGACCTAAGATTGTGGTATGTACTCAAGATGTGAAACGGCCTACTTAGGGACTATCAAACGCCTCTCCGTAACTGGGTAGTTATAAAGGTAGTCTTCGGGTGGTCGGAAAGCATGCTATGAGACATAGACAATCAAGATGGAATTTGCCCCTCTCTATGCGAGAGAGATATCACTGGATCACTCAAGTGATTGGATCAACAAATGCATGGCCGTGCTTGGGTTAAGTGTTAACCCACGAGTTGAACCATATATCAAGTGGCAAAGGGAATAACTTGTATGTGGTCGTAGTGGTTCGTCTGATATGATCTTTGCGTGCACATAGGAGTTGTCACACCTTGCTAGAGGCCGTTGTCAACTATTGGGTGAGTAGGAGTACTCGGCCCATGTCAATGTGTGCGTGAACCCATAGGGTCGCACGCTTAAGGGGCTGGAAGTTTAATTCGGGTTGGACCCGAATTAGACAAGGCTTAGGGTTACTAATGGGCCTCCAACTCGTGAGCTCATTGGGGACGCCTATATAAGCAAGGGGTAGGGGCACGGCCAGGGTTACACACGCCTTTGGCAGCCACCGTCGCCCTCCCCATGCTCGCGCCTTCTACTCCTCGTGGACCTAGCAGTTCGGAGGTGCATCGCTTCTTCTCCGCACATGTGGGATTTCTTGGAGGTGCTGCATCTGGAGCACTGGGACGAACCATGCGAGGGGATTGAGGTGATGGATGACCACGCAACTACACTGCCTGCTGTGACGCGTATGACTACATCGAGTTGTCTTCCACTGCACCTGCGCGTCTAGTGGTAATCTCGTAACCTGTAACTAGCAGTAGATTCTGGTTTATGAGGTCGAAAAGTTTTGTTTTCTGGCTACTGTAGCACCCTCATAACCCTTCAAGATGTGCCCAAGAGTAAAGAAAAGCATTGAAGAAATGCATGAAGAGAATGGAGCAACTTCACAGCTGAAAGTTGTCAATCATTTAGCTCCCTGAAGAACAAGTTACTTGCCAATAACTTACCCTCAGCACATGTTGCCACCACCTCTGCCAATCTTCAATTGCCAGCTGCTAGCAGCATGTCCGTAAAATCAGCAGCAAAGTTTCCACCCTGAAAGTTCAGTAGCAAAAGCAATCACTAAATTGAACACAACAACAACATGCCCGAAGCGTCAACAAGCAATGGGAATGCAATCATCCCAAGCAAAGGCAGAATTATGACAATCTTCGGAGGAAACAGCATGGAGCTTGATACAAGAAATGAAAGAAGAAATTATTTTAGAAGAGTAAATTCCATAGCAGTCGAAGGTCCATTCAAGAAAACAAGATGGTCCCACATGCCAATCACATTCTGAGAACAAGATCTCAAGTGCAAAGATTACCCTCATATGGACGCAATAGTCATAGAAGCAAACATCGAAGGTTGGCAGTATCAAAAATTCTAATAGATGGTGGTAGCTCAGCAGATATCATATTCACAAGAACTCTAGATGCAATTCAAATTAACAGAAAAATCTTGGGAAGGGCCGAGCACCCATTAGTTGGCTTCAGCAGATAGAAAATAAACTCTGTCGGTAGAATTGTCCTGTTAGTCTCATTCAGAACAGTGAACAATGCGAGAACAGAGCAAATAGCATTTGATGTTGTTGAAATGCACAGCCAATACAACGCAATCTTTGGGAGGGGAAGTCTAAACACTTTCAAAGCCACAGTAAGCTACCCATACTTATGCATGAAGATGCCAGCAGTCAATGGCATCATAACTGTCTTCGGCGATCAAACAGAGGCAAGAAATACAAGCCCATCTTTCAAAAATATCCACGTGATACAAGAAGAAGAAGAAGGTGATGAGCTTGAAACTGAAAACTCGAAGACACAAGAAAAAGCGAAGCCTTGTGAAGACACAAAGAAAGTACCAATCGACTCAATGGTGCCAGAAAGACAAGTTATCATCGGCACAAATCTATCAAAAGAAGAAGAAGAAAAGATAATACAAGTCCTGCGAAATAACAACGAAATCTTCGCCTGGCTGCACAAGACTTAGGAGGAGTCATAGAACATAAGTTAAACATCGACCCAAACTTCAGGCCAAAAAAGCAAAAACTCAGAAAGTTGTCGGAAGAGAGAACACAAGCTGCAAAAGCCGAAGTCCAAAGATTGTTAGATGCAAAAGTTATAAGAGAAGTTCAATTCATAACTTGGCTTGCAAACATAGTCATGGTGCAAAAGAAAAACAAAAAGTGAAGAATGTGTATGGACTTTACAGATCTCAAGAAAGCATGCCCAAAAGATAACTTTCCATTACCAAGAATAGACACTTTGGTAGATCAGGCAGCAGGAAGTGAAATGCTCAGTTTTCTCGACTGCTATTTAGGTTACCATCAGATTTGGATAAAAAAGAAGATGAAGAGTACACAAGTTTCATTACACCATTCGGAACTTACTGCTTCCAAAGAATGGCCAAGGGGCTTCGCAATGCAGGAACAACTTTCATCAGAATGACATCCATAGTCCTCAAAGATCAACTACCAAGAAACTTGCTTGCGTATGTTGATGACTTGGTAGTCAAAAGCAAGAAAAGAGAAGATCATGTCGAAGACTTACAAGAAACCTTCTCAAACCTTAGAAAAGCAAATCTAAAGTTAAACCCAGAAAAATGCACATTTGGAGTTCAAACAGACAAAATTTTGGGGTGCATCGTATCCGCAAAAGGAATTGACCTGAATCCAGAGAAGTTGAAGGCAATACTAAACATGCAAGTGCTAAGAAACATCAAGGACATACAAAAGCTAACAGGAAGATTAGCTTCGCTGAACAGATTTATATCCAAATCAGTTGAGCGAAGCCTCCCAATATTTCAAGCACTAAAAGGGAAAAAGTAAAAATTTCAGCTGGGGCCTAGCACAGCAAGAAGCTTTCAAAGAAATAAAAAAGCATCTATCCAACCCCACAACTTTGGCAACACCTGACCCAACGGCAGATTTGCTACTATATGTATCAACAAATGAAAGTACACTTAGTGCAGTACTGATACAAGAAGAAGAAAATGAGCACTCAACAAGACAAGTTCCAGTATACTTCGTATCCGAAGCTTTGTCTGGATCAAAAATCTTCTATTCAGAAATCGAGAAAATTGCATATGCAGTACTTATGGCATCCAGAAAGTTAAAACACTACTTCCAAGCACACAAAATAAGAGTGCCAACAAATCAACCCCTCAAAGAAGTGCTTCAAGGCTGTAAGTTCTCAGGGAGATTGGCAAAATGGGCTACAGAATTATCTCAATACTTCATCAAATTTGAGAAAAAATAATAATCAAATCTCAAGTGTTAGCTGACTTCGTAGTAGATTGGACACCTTCAAAGTACAATCAAGAAAGAATGGAGCAACCAGAATGGATAATCTATTGTGACGGCAATTGGGGCTTCACCAGCGCAGGAGTAGCAGCAATCATAACCTCACCTTTTGGAATCAAACTCAAATACGCAGCAAGACTAGACTTTCAATGCACCAACAACATTACAGAATATGAGACAATATTATTAGACTTCGCAAAGCAAGAGCAATGAGAATCCAAAAGCTAATAATCAAGACAGATTCTCAAGTTGTGGCTGGGCATATAGAGAAAAATTACAAAGCAAGAGATCTAGAGCTAGCAAAGTATCTCCAACTATTGAGGGATCAAGAAAAACACTTCACTAGATTCATAGTGAAAAGTATCTCAAGAAATGATAACTCAGATGCAGACGAAATTGCAAAAGCCGCCGCGCAGAAGTTAGAGCTACCACCAGAAGTATTCTTTCAAACTATCACCGAAGCCTCAACAAAAATAAAAGATGAACAACTGAAAGAAGTACACATTATAGAAAGTGAAGACTGGAGAGCTCCAATTATGGCATTCCTCAAAGGATTCTATGAGCCAGAAAACAAAGTTGATGAATTAAGAATGAAGCAAAAGATAAGAAGTTACAAAATCATCAACGAAGAACTATACAAGGAAGGAGTTTGCTAACCACTACTAAAGTGCATCTCAAGAGAAGATGGGAAAAACATGTTAAAAGAAATACATGAGGGAATCTGCTGATGTCACGCTAGGGCTAGATCAATAGTTGGGAAAGCTTTCAGACAAGGGTTTTTCTGGCCAGCTGCCCAAAGTGACATCAAAGAAATCATTCGGACTTGTCACAATTGTCAAATGGCAAGAAGTAAAGTCATTGCACCAGGAACAAACCTACAACCAATTGAACCAACTTGGGCACTAGCAAGATGGGGAATTGACATAGTTGGAAAGTTACCTCCGGCTGAAGGAAATTACCAGTACGCAATAGTTGTAGTTGAATATTTCACCAAGTGGATTGAAGCGAAGCCAGTCACCAACATGTCCTCTCACACAATGAAAAATTCTTATGGCAAAACATCATATGCAGATTTGGAGTCCCAAGACACATCACAATATATAATGGAACGCAATTCAACAGTGAAGACTTTAGAAAATATTGTCAGTCAATGGGAATCAAACTTTGCTTCGCATCAGTAAGACACCCACAGTCTAATGGAGCAGTCGAAAGAGCAAATGAGATAATTTGCACCAAAATTTTAAAGTACTTAACAGACCTGAAAAAAGAAAATGGGTCGACAAATTACCAAGAGTAATCTGGTCCCACAACACTTCAAAACCAAGGCCAACAGACTTTTCTCCATTCAAGTTATTTTATGGAGATGAAGCAATGACTCCTGAAGAAATAAAATACGAAGGTACAAGAACAAATATTCAAATGATCACAGAAGAAGACCAAGCAACAAGCAAAGATTTTCTTGAAGAAGAAAGAAATAAAGCACTTGAAAATATTAAGAAGTACCAACTTGAAACAAAGAAGTGGTACAACAAGAAAGTCAAGCCAAGAGAGTTAGCACCAAAAGATTTTGTCCTCAAAAGAAAAAGAGATGAAGACACAGCGGGAAAATTCCAACAAAAGTGGGAAGGGCCTTTCATCATCACAAGAACAAACAAAGAAGGTGCGTATCACTTAGCAAATCTAAAAGGTGAAGAACTCAATCATACTTGGAATATAGAAACACTTCATAAATATTACCCGTAGCCAAACTAGAAGAGTAGTTTTACTTTCTGCAAAATAGAATTAGAAGTTTCATTCCAAAACCTTACCTGTACAAAATCCATGAAATCAAAAACTCGACAGTTGGGAGGCCTGATACTGCAGTATCTCTTATTCACATCTATAAGAGATTTATAAGACAAAACCCTCAAAGAAAAAGTCCTAAGTTCAAAATAACGAGAGCAAAAACTTACGGGCAAGAAAATCATCGACATCACAATCATCATACTTCACACGAAAGTCATAAAATTCGCTAGGCTCGAAAACAAAGTTATCTTTAGACATTAATAGCGGGGCAACGTCTTCGACATCCTGCACAGGCTCAGCATGAGGAACCTGCGCAGGATGGGCAAATAGTCAAACAACTTCCAAGTATATATATTACAAAGTCAATAATTAGAACCATTGTATCTTAAGACCCTCTCATCTCACAAAAGAAAAACAGCTAGAGCCTAAGGATGGCCGCCACTAACATTGCCCGATCCAGCACCACTTTGACCCTTGGCTTCAGCATCCCTCTTCGCAATCTCCTCTGCCTCCCTTCGAGCAGCCTCCGCCTCCTTTGCAATTTGCTAACAAGCAAAAAGAAAAAGTTAGACACAAAGAATAGAAAAAACCACAACAAGCTAAATACATTGCATACCTTCTCCAACTTCTCCTTAGTTTTATCAAAACAATGAGCTCGGCCACCAGACCTCCAATACTACTCAAGATACTTATTACACAACACTTGAGTAGCTTTCGACACATTAGTCAAGTTATCCACAGAAGAAAACTTGTACTGGTCATCACAAAGTTGCGCAAACAAGGGATCTTGGCTTTGTCTCATCAAACGAAAAAAAGCACGAGCAGAATAGTAGACCCCAATATCAACCGTGGTCTCTATGACTTGGGACAAATCTTCGTATTGGCGGCAAAGCCAACTAAAAAACTGTCATGATCACCAAGATCCCAAAACTTGTCACCAGGCCTGACTCCAAACTTATCATAGCTCTCAAAACAGAGTTCCCAAATACAATTGCACCTATCGAAGAAATATTTGTCCTGCTCCATCAATTTTTTCTCAATCCGTTGCATACCTTCTTTTAACTTTTCATTCTCTACAATAATTTCCTTCATCTCATCTTCTTTTCTCTCAACAGCAACAAGAGCACTAATCAACCTAGTCTCCAAATTGTTATGAGCATCCACAGCATCAGCTCTCTCCTTTTCTTTCCCTACAAGTTCCTCCTTCAGACTTTGGATCTCAACTTGATAACCACGCTCGCAAAGGTCAAAGTTCTTCTCTTTTTCTTCTAGGCCCGCCTGCAAACCTCTCATAAAGAGAGAACCTTTGTACATCATAGATAAGCCAGCGTCAGCAACTTTGAGCAAAGGCTTCTTCGATATTTCAAGCTCCACATTAGGGACAGTGAAAGCCTCATCTATGCACTTTGATAGTTGAACCTCAGAAGTGCGAGGCATCATCCGAAGTTTATTAGCCCCAATACCTATAAACTTGAAACAATCAAGACCTAAATTTTTCTCTTGGCAAAACTCTAAGCCCCGCTTTAGAGCATCAGAAATTTCTCCTGCACCACCAGCAGGGACAACAGGAGTCAAAGGATCTTGTTCAACATTTCTCATCATCTTACTAAAATCAACACTCTTCTGAGGAGAAGACGGTGCATGAGGAAAAATAGTTTCTGCAAAGAGACAAAAATTAAGGACAGCGCAAGCCAAACAAGTCAAACATAAAAACACATTACTCACTAACCTTTTTGCTAGATTCAACATGAATAGTGGAGCTCGACAAGTGCATCAACTGTTCATCATTAGTCTCCTCATCAAAAACTTCTTCATCACTCTCTTCAAGATTAAGAGAATAAACTCTAGAGTCATCAACTTTTCTCGCCACATTCGGGATACCAACTTCGCCAACCCCAACTGTTGCAGGGTCTTCAAGCAAAGTATTCTTCCCAGCATCAACATTCTCATCATGAGACCCAACGGCAGGAACCTCAGAGCCAAACCTTGGCGAAGTCAACCCAGCAGCTTTTTGAAAAACCCTAACTTGAGTCTCCTTCTCAGAGACCAAGTTAACTCCCGCACCAAATTCGCCAAGACCACCGGCAGAAGCACCACGAGCTTGCAAATTCTGTAAGTTTTTGTCAAGTGGAGTAAGTAATGGTGGAGTCAAGCCACTAGAAGAGAAAGTCATACAAATTTTTCTCACCTCATCCTCAACATCTTGAGAGACAGGAAAACCGACATCATAACCATCAACATCACCTCTGATAGCCTCAACCCCACCTTCACCACCAGCACCGACATCAAAAACAATAATCCCTTCAATATCCAATGTCTGATCAAGAATAGCGTCAAGTTCTTCACTATCAAGAAGAATAGCAGGACTTTTAGTCTTCTTGATCTTCTTAGCAACAACCTTGGTTGCACCTTCAGCATCCTTACGCTTTCCTTTCGCCTGAGCAGCAGTTTCTTTCTTCATGCCTTGTCTCTTTTCATGACTATAAGCAGGAGGAGGTCTCTTATGATATTCAACCTTAGCAACCTCGAAAACCCTGTTCAAGCGCTTATACTCTAAACCAATAATTTTATCTATATTATCCTTCTCACTCTTCACATATTTCAAGTAAATCATCTGCCCTATTTTCAACAGATTTCACAAATTCTTCATCCAAAGCAAATGTCCTCGGGCAACAAAAATCATTGTCAGGAAGCTTGTAGTTGATGCTATGAATCTGCTTAGGATAGAAGCGTGAGAAAGTACATCCTTTCTTCAATGGCCAAATTCTAGCTGTAGCATACTCTTCAACAATATCATGGGCGCATTGCAGCGAAGCTGTTGCCTTGAAAGCCTTTACTGCAATCTTGGAAATCATAGTAGGAGGAAAGGAAGGAGTACGCACAAATCTTTCAATAACCATTTTCATAGCCAAAGGATACTTTTTCACCATCCTCTTTGTAACAGGATCCCTTTCTTCAACCATTGGCACCTTATGATAAAACCAGTACCTGGACCATTCACCAGCTTCCCACTTGTTCTTTGTGGTAGGAGAAATTTGAGCAGCATTACGAGCTGTCTTAAAACTGTGGCAAGAAAATGCTTAGTAATCAAGCATCCATCAAGCATAAATGTCTTATACTGAGTGTGCATCTCAAACAGCTCGCAAAAAGCAACAATGTTGTCATTGGCTTCTAAAGATCTCACAGCCCAAATGAATTGTGACAACCTAACCACTCTGTTAGGTGTCAAATTGTATGTTGAAGGCCTTTAACACATCTTCAAGAAAATCTCGACATGGAAACCAAAGCCCAGCAGTAAAAAGATCATGATAAACAATACACTCATTAGGATGAGGTTGAGGGTTAGTTTCATCAGCATCGGGAATCCTGACGAGGTCATGATCAAGAATTCGCAGCCTTACCATTTCATCAAGGTGGCTCTTATCAAACAGACTTCTGCCGAAGGTCAACGTATAACCCTCGTCATCCCTAACTAAATCCTCGACCGAAGCATCAACATTTTCCAAGTTTTCATCATCTAAATCCAGATGAGACTTATCTCCATCAACTTTGTCACTGTCCTGGGACCGAATCCGATCTTACAAATCTTTAGAAGACATCTCGAATGAAGTCGTCAAACAAACTCCACTGGTGCAGCCAGAGGAAAACAAGCCCAAAACACCAGATGTCAAGAAAAACTATCTCAAACTTTCTAGCTCAAGAAAAATTTTGGCAGAGCTTCCCCTCCTCTGAAAACGACGGCTCTAGGGGGAGGCATCACAATATATAGATGGGTCTAATCAAACCGCCAAAGCTAACCATTGGATTCAAAATTCAAACTGGCCAACTCTAAAGTTTGGATGGCGTTTGTTAGGCAAAGTTTCATAAAAACTTCACGGGATTCAGACCTTTGGAGTAGGCCTTCACCCGCGAGGGGCTGCTGTTGGGGAACAACTTTAACAAACAAACTTCCATCACAAACTTTAGAGTCAAGAACAAAATTTTCATTATAAATATTTGAGACAACTCAATATTCAATGAAGATGACGTGGACACTTTGTTGTGACTATTTCAAACTTCACACATATATTTTCACATGTTTCAGGTTACCTAGCGAAGATGACTTCGCTAAACTCCTGTCGATCAGCGAAGCTGATATAGTGGCTTCGCACAAAGGATCAATGAGGTTGCCAGCTAAGTCGGAAAATCATGATCAAGTCCAAAGTTGCTTAAAGAGACAAGAGAAAAGGGGCGAAGTGTGTTTCACCACTTCGCTGATGTGCTTTCTAGCTAAATGTATAGGAGGTGCCATGACTAGTTTTGTAAGATTCCTTGAATGGCGAAGCCAGGGGGTCTATAAATACCCCCTAGGGTGTAAACTTTTGGGACAGAATGAAATACAATTGCGGCCAGCATATTGTTTTCACCTTATATACATGCATGTGATTTCGTTACCCAACAGGGACCAAGCCTTGCAAGTTGGGAGCAGGTGGCTAGACGAGGAAGACATTGATCCTGATGCTAGAGCAAGATGGAAGTCGAGGTCATTAGATCCCGTGCATCCACAGCTGTTGTTGGCAATGGATCCTACCACACGGGGATTGCTAGGGTTGGGTCCTAACACATGTGTAACCGTCTAACCAGGAATGTTGGGCACGTTTGGTTGGTTTATGCGGCCAGCTCGCCTCACCTTTTATGGCAACTCGCCTCGCGTCTGAAATTTCCAGAAAGCGCAAGAACTAAGAACAGAATGAAACCAACCAAATAGTGTATCTTGATACCTAGCCAAGCGTGCCCATCTTATATTACACTCTTTCTGCTCCTAGCCAAGCAAAGCATGACAGAACGAGGCATGCAAACATGCTCGTCTTATCTTATACATCGATTTTTTTATCTATCTAAGAAAGTTAATGTACAAAAAAAGTCACTTGATTTAGAACGAAAAGAGTATAGTACGTACCAGAGAGTATGACAGTAAAACAATATTGAGCAAAATTCACTAGCGGCCCTTTAACTTGTCAGCCTATGTCATTTTAGTCCACGAAGTTGAACGCGAAAATTAAGCCCCTGAACTTGTCTAGTTGTTGACCGCAGGTCCATTTCCCATCTAGCCCGGCCTCAAGCCGATGTGGCGGTGCTAGCCAGGCATTGCTTGGGTTTTGGCGGGACTTTTGCCGCTTTCTGGATGTTGGCAATTTTGCAATGCACACCTTGAATTATATTGAAATGGGTACCTGACCCATTGTTCGCATCTGCCCTCTCTCCAACTCGTCTGCAAGACCATGTTTCATGAATAAATATGTCCAGTACTGTTATCGATCCATCCAGAAAGCATCAATTCAAAGTAAACTAATATCAACTGAAGCACGAGTACACTTAAAGCATCAAGTTTTTTTCCATCAACCATGCATGGTCATTGTCCTGGATATAAGCTAGTATCTTACTACTATCTACCTATGCTTATACGAAAGAACCAAAAGATGTGTTTATCTTCTCTTTGTGGCTCTAAAGAACCAAAAGGAAGCAAAATAGCCTAAGCATCAACTAAGAAGTTTTTGTTGCTTCTTTACAATTCACTGAAACATGCACAAAAGCATCACAGAACACATCAGACACCACATTCACAGGTCTTCAAGCCTTTTAGTCTTGGCAGTTCTTGCCTTCCTGGTCTTCCCTTACTCAGTAGATGGACCAGCAGGCACTCCATGCTTCATTCCTCCTCTTTCCGCCTTGGTTGCAGTAGTAGGTGGCACTGGCCTTGCAGATGGCCGGTTACTGGTGATGAATGTTGAATCCGGTAATGGTTCCTGACCCAATTGGCTTTTGCTTGTTTGTGAACACTACATGAAAGCAAGTTAGGTGCTGCTCATTTTAAATTGACAAGTTAGTTGCAAGTTTGTGAGCGCTTACATCTGTGTACAGCTGAGAAAGCAAACTGTCTGTCATTTGTGATAGTAGTGGTTGACTCCCCTCTCCAATCTGCATGGAGGCCTAACAACAAATTTGTGAGATATGATAGCGTACGAACTAACTGACATAGTCAATGAGTTTTACATACCTGATTGGTAACTGATTCTTCATAACCATGAGCTGATCCTCCTTGTCCATGGTTCACATTTGGGTTCCTTTCATTTTGTCGTTCAGGCACGATCCCAGCCTTCCTCAGCTTACAACCAGCCCTGTTATGCCCTTCTAGTCCACAATAAGAGCAAGTGATCACAGTACCATGCTTGGACATTTTGGGACCAAACTTTCCCATGACCTCTTGAGGTTCCTTTCTTCTGTTATTCTTGGGTGGCCTACCAACTCTTTTCTCATAGACTGGTGGAAGGACTTGGGGTCCTTGAACTTTCTTCCACATGCTCTTGTCATTGCAAGGATAAATCTTGGTAGCATATGCTTTCAGGTACATTTTAGAAGAGTAACACTCATGAACCATGGACTCTGGTACTATTCTTTCCATTCTCAGACAAGAGATAGCATGTGAACAAGGGATACCTGTCAATTCCCACCTCCTGCAATCACACTTCTTATTACCCAGATCCACAATGTACTTTCTGTCCACCACATTAACCTCAAAATGGCATTACCAGCAGGCTGTGGATAACATGTGTTTTCCCACTGAGAAACTTATGAAGTTTCTTCCTTATCTTAGGGCAGATACAACCATCCCACACATTCCCTACCTCATTCTCCTTTGTATGATATCTAGTCATTAGTTGTGTTTTTATTTGCTCTAACATGCTCAAGATAGGCATTTCTCTCGCTTCTAGGATATAACTACTGAACACCTCACAACTATTATTAAGTAGAATATCACACTTAAAGTGCTAAAGAATGCCTAACCCATGTACTTGGTGGCATCTTCTCTAGCCATTCAAAAGCTTTTTGGTTGAGGACCTTCATCTTTTCCATTTTTTCATTCCACCTAATTTCTGTGGTTGACCTAGCACACATCCAGAGTTGGTTCTTTAAATTCCCACCTTTGAAATGCATCTGAAAATTGGAATAAAGGTGTCGAACACAAAATCTGTGTTCAGATTCTGGGAAAACCTGTGCAATAGCGGGTACTAGACCCTACAAGTGAAGAAAAGTCAGCCGTTACTATCAATAATATATGAGGGTTATTGAAGAAGAAGTCAGAGAGCATATACCTTCTGTTTGTCAGTCATCACTGTCCATGGGAATGTGTTTTCAATGTCTAGGTCTATCTTCAATGTTTCTAAGAACCACTTCCAAGTAGCCAAGGACTCAACTACCACAACTCCAAAAGCAATTGGATAAATGCAGTCATTTGGATCAATTCCTACTGCAGTGAGCATAATCCCTCCATGCTTAGTCTTCAGGTGGCAACCATCTAGACAGATTATAGGTCTACAACCAGCTAGGAAGCCCCTCTTGCAAGCATCTAAAGACACATACAAGGATGAGAATAGGTTACCAGAAAGGTTTAGAAAGAAAGTGCTTCCTGGATTACTTCTTCTCATTTCATGGGCATAATCCCACATCAGATTGTATTACTCTTCTTCATCACCATGTATGATCTTCATAGCAATTCTCCTAGCCCTAGTAAGTGTAGTTCTTGGGGGTGTCAAATTCCACTCCTTCTGGACTATCCTTGCAAAGTTAGTGAGTGACATCTTCTGGTCAGCTCTAAATGACTCCAAGTATTTCTAAGAAAGCCATGTAGAGGTACATTTCTTTAAACTCCACTTCCTATGGCAAGTGTGATGCCCATTATAAGCCTTGATCATCAATGACTTGTCATCCTTACTCCTGCTACAATTAGAAGCATACAAATTCCAAGGACAATCATCATCACAATGATCCCTGACCCTTTTCTTCTCATTCCTTGGCATCTTGATGTCTACCCTGTTGAGCAAGCTATATTCTGTAATAGCCTTCCTGAGAATCTGAACTGACTCAAATACCATGTCAATTTTGAAAATGGGATTCTCTATGTCTTCATTTTTGAATGTCTTGAACCTGAAACGTTGTCCTTCTTCATCAGATTCTGGCATGTTGACTCTGCTCCATATACAACTTTAGATGAAACCTTTTTCCCTTTTAGTTTGCTACCAACAGCCTTCTTGGACTTTACTATATGCTGCCCTTTTCTTGCAATCTCATCTTCTGTGACATCCTAATCAACATAGTGCATAAAATCAGCATCATCTCCTTCTATATCATAGTCACTATCATTGAAATCAGCATCATCGTCACTACTTTCAGCTCCTTGGACATCAGGCTGCACTGAATCCTGGTCCATTTCAAATGGTGGCACTTGTTGTCTTCCATCCTTCCCAAAATAGCCTCCCTTGGCTGGGCTCATTACTTTAGGCAGTGAAGCAATTGGTTTGCCACTATATCCTCCCAATTTATGCCAGCAAAGCTATCATTATGATCAAAATGAAAGAACAAAATTCCTTATCCTACTAACAAGTTTTTACATGATTGTTGTATCTGAATCTCAGACAATCAGTCTAGCTCCTTTACCAAGGCTCATTCCAGGAAGCAACCAATATACCTTCAGCGCATCTGCTGGTCCATGACATTTCAACTGATGAAGAAAATCCAAGAACCAAAATGGAGACCATGTCTTTGCCTCACAGTAGTCAAACCAGTTCACCTTCCCATCAATATAAGACTTATTTTCATCTTGGCCAACAAAGAAACCACAATGGTGCACCTCAACTGCGAACTTGCTGTTATCAGTACCTACATTGAACCAAAGGATGCTAACTACTACCTGATTTGCTATGGAACTCTGAACTCTGAACTTGACATTAGAACAGTAAACCCTAACCATCCAAACCAACCAACCCTGTCACGGTTGTAAAATTTGGACAAATGTCAGATATGCACATTTCTGTTGGAAGCTGTGCACGCCATCAAAATGGACTAATTATTTCAACAATTCATAGGTTGAACCCCCAACACAAGATGATCTCGTGATGGGAGATTTTGCAGAATTCTCCCATAGTTCCACAGCGACATCAGGGCATGCTTTCTTGAGGTGTTCGTACCCTTGGCTTGCTTTCACAACATCCATCAGATTGGAATTGATGATAAATTCGATGAAGGCACTTTCAAGCTTCCTGCAATGGTGCTGGCCAGCTAGAGCCAAGGTATATGCGACGCTCTCAACATCGAAGCTCTTGCAAAGGATGCTTTCACAAATTGATTTAAACCTCTCCATACCATATCTGTCTGCCGCCACGAGCAGATGTTTAACCATATCTTGATGCTCCTCATCCTCAACAAGATCATCCATGCGAGGAAACGTATCTGTGTATATGAAATCAAGCAGTGCCTTGAAAACAGCAGGATCCATACCTTGAATTGTTATTGTGGTCTCGATCCCCTTGTCCCTCATGGGACCGTACAGCTCCGCCTTGAACACGGGAGACCGCATCGCTAGCACGATCTTGTGGGCACGGAAAACCTCCTCTTTTACCTTGAACATTACATCTGCTTCCTCCTCTGACTCTAGCAACCTTCTCAGATCCGAGGGAGGGACTTGGATATCAAAATCGAAGGTGAGACTGGCCTCCTTCACCTGTAATTCTTTGACTACCATGACATCGCACTCTATCACGAGGCAGTCATCTTGAAAATATTTATGTTGTTCGTCCTTCCTGACAAATGGTGAAACCGTCGGCCCACTTTTTACTATTGAACACCTGCAGCCAGTGGTCTTTGCGCGAGTATGAAAGGCCGGTGACAGGGTTGACCATCCTAAATTGGAACATTGCCCTCACCTCGACAAGCTCGTCGGTGAGCTCGAGAAAGACGGAGTCATAGTTCCTGTTCATGGTCATGGGGTCCTCTTCGTCAGGATTGTAGCGGATGCGCCAGTTGTGGCCGCCAACGGTGAAGATGGTGGAGTAGAAGCACTTATTGACGCTGGCCTTCTTGTGCAGGCTGTAACGGGCGATCCTGAAGGAGTGCGTGCCGTGTGCCATCTCCACGGTAGACAGAGACGCCGTCTAGGTCCTTGAGCTCTCGGACGCCATCAACAGCCGGCATTTGGGCAGGGAATTTGCAGGGGCAGAGGTGGCAAGGGGAATGGAGGTGCGAGATCCTGAGAGGGCCGGGGCTTGGCTTTTGTGACAGAATGCGCGCAGGGCAGGGTGCATGCATCTATAATAATCGAATACTAGTTGCACAAGGAATATTACCCACTTTTCCGAAGTGGCCAACTCTGCTGATTGATTGCTGCTTAATAATAATAATCAGACCATCATCGTACGAATGTCCACTTTTTTTTTGAGAATTTCATACGAATGTCCACTTCATAGGGTGCTTTTGTAATTTGGCTGATCACATACACCGAACTAAGGCAAATTATTATTTTGTCAAGTCGCTTTAGGCCCATGTACAAGTGCGCCACTTGCTAGAGCACAATCTTCCTTCAAATGAATTTCCTGATGGACAATGGAAAAGTAAGATCACTTGCTTGGCCATGCTAGAGGACTAAGATGCTAGGCATTATAGAGTTTAGTGCTTAGGGTTTAGGGGGACTGACATGCTAAACAAAAATATACAGTACACTCCCTACTCTTTGGAGACTTAATTGGTTAATGGATTACCTAGCTTGCCTAGGCCACAACACCATCTAGGACTAGGACAAACAAAATGGAGGCCTTAGGTCACATGGCTTACCTACAATACAATCTAGTCTAGGTATATGAGCATACGCGTTTAATACACACTTAAAATAATATGGGATCAGTAATACTACTATATGAGAGTGATGAGTCATAACAATCATACTTCAATAAATTGAATCAACCTTACGAAGGCAGTGGCGGTCTAGGGCTTCTCCCACTGGCTCCGGTGCTGGAGCCAGAGCCATGAGGTGAAGCCATTTCTTCGAACTCCAGCTTCTTTAGTGAAAAGGACTGGCTCCTTCGATTGGGCACTCAAAGTACTCCTTCCTCACGTGACGTTTGGTGTGGCTTTACCGACTTGTGTAGCAAAGCCTATGGAGGAGTCGGTACGATAATTGCACCAAATGAGCCTAAAATTTAGGAGAACTCTAGATATATTTTTCCAAGCTAAGATCCATGAATTTCATAGAGCATCTATGAAAACTCAAGTTTGGTGGAGTTGAAGAAAACTAACCGCCATAGAATACCAATTCGTTTTTTTTTTCTTTCTTGCAATGAGGATAACGGTCGCCGCCATTTTCGTCGTCGTCGTCATGTTTGTGACCTCCGCACATGCTCGCTGCCTTCGCATCAGCATGGTATAACGTCTTTCTTACATTTAGACTCCTATTTTATTTCTAATAATCACATAAGACTATGCACCTGCTTTCTGGTACAGTGATTGAAAAAAATGACAAAGTGAGAGAGATTTTTTTTTGGCAGGGGTAACACAAAAAGAAAATATCACTTAGTGAAATGAAAAATTATCACAAAACCAAAAAAGAAAGATGGCCTAGGTATTAAAGACCTGAAGAAAATGAATGTAAGTTTATTGTGCAAATGATGGTGGAAGCTAGAACATGGGGAAGGGATCTGGCAAGAAGTTGTCAAACAGAAGTACGTATTTGAAAAACAAATGGGTTACTCAACTCACCCATAAACCAAGAAATTCCCCAGTTTGGAATGATTTGATCAAAGTTAAACATGTTTATATTAAAGGAAGAGTGATGGGACTTGGAAATGGGAGAAGTATTGATTTTTGGCGTGACATCTGGTGTGGACCTGTCCTCTGAAAGACAGGTTCCCTAACCCTGTTTGAGATTTGCTCTGACCAAAATTGCTCTGTGCATATAATCTATTGTCGAAAATGGAGATTACTATTTAGGAGGTGGTTTTCTGAGAAACTACAGAACCAACTAAGGGAGTTATATGATATGTTCCATTGATGCAAAACTAATGATAAAGTAACAAGTTGTCCTGGAAATGGGAATGAACCGGAGTGTTTTCTGTTAAACCAATACAATCACTTATTTTGAGGTGAGGGAAGGGGGAAATAAACAACTCTGGGAAGCAAAGTTGCCCATCAAGATTAAAATTTTTATGTGGCTACTGCAGGATTCAATCTTAACTAAAGACAACTTGCTCAAAAGAAAGTGGAAAAGTAGTCCAGCATGTGTTTTTTTTTGTCAAGACAACGAATCTGTCAATCATTTAATGTTTTAATGCCTTATGACAAAATATGTTTGGAGTATGCTGCCTTTTGTTTTTAGAGCGGATGTAAGACCAAATTCCTTCGGGCAATACTGGGTTTGGATCAATCGGTACCTACCAGGTGGCAAACATGTTTTCTTTGTTGGGTTGGCAACTTGGCAGCAGTTTGTGCTGGTGGATCTGGAGATGTAGAAACAATATATGTTTTGAAGAGAGAAGAATCAAAACCCCCACTGAAATCGTTTGCCTGATATCATCCACATTAACCTACTGGGCAGGGTTACAGAAGGACACCACTTTGATGCAGATACAGCAAGGAGCCGAGGCACTCAAGAAAACGGCGATACACTTCCACCAACTCGAGCGCATGGATGGCAGAGTTCTCAGCTGACGGTCGTCTAATCGTCATACACTGCTGTTTGTCTTTATTTTTGTACTGGAGAACTAATCACAGTATACGCATCGCCAGCTTTTCACTCGATTGACCGTAATAAGTGCACCTTTTGCTGATGACAGTAGTAGGCTGCGTTAAACAGTTCTTAGCAATATCTTTTTGCACGAATGGAGGTAGCGAGGAAATAGTCGTTTTGTCCATTGGCTTTGAACCCTTTGTGTGACCATCATTGTGTTCGTCGCTTAGCTTCTGTTCCTTTTATTTTCTTTTTTAGGGCCTGTTTGGATATAAAGTTTTTTTTTACAGTTTTAGATGAATATTGTGGTTTTTTCAAATACCTAGGTATGCGAAAGAAAGGAGGTGTTTGGATGTAATTAATTTAAAGTTTTAGAAACTGCAGTATTAAGAGAACCATAGTTTTTTTTTGGATTTTAGAAAACTTGGCCCCGGACCTCTTTATTTTTTTACAGAGGTCGCGCGTGACGCGCTTACACGGCGCATGTCCATGTGCAGTCATTTTTGTTTCCTTATTTCTATATATAGATATTCTTAGTTTGCATGCAAGGTACTCATAAAGATCACACAATAGGAAAAAAACTACGTCATGGCAAGGAATAGAAATACTTGGTCCATGGATAACCTCGCATGGCAGCTGCATGGCAGTTGCATGGATACAATAAGTTTGACTACTCATAGTTTCATTATTTAAATGATAGATTTCTCATATAAAGAGCAGACGCTCTTATGTTTAATTTGTACGCTTGCATTGCATGCAGCTAAACTATTTGAAATTCTTGGCAAAAAATACTACAACAGCCAAACATATCACTCCATCATGGTTTTTTCTAAAACAGAAAAAACTCTAGTTTCTAAATATTGTGGTATTATATGGTTGTAGTCTTTAAAACTGTGGTTTGTAGATATTGTAGTTTTAGAATACTAAACATCCAAACAGGGCCTTAAACTCTTCTAATTTTGTTACTCCTGAGTAATGAAATTCGGTTTTGCCGTGGTGAAAAAAAACATAAGACTCTTTTTCAGATCTAGAGCTCTCCCAAATAGATCTGTGAGAACATAGAGCGCTCTCAAAAAGATCCTTCTAGCGTGTATTTAGGTCATGTTTGGATCCTTTAGATTAACAGGTCTAAGCTTTAGCCCTTTTAGGTCTTGTTTGGATCCTTTAGATTAACAGGTCGAAGCTTTAGCCCTTGAGGATAGTTTAACTAAAGCACCAACTAGCTGCTAGTTCATCATATAGCCCTACTATCAAGACCAAACAGGTATGGACTAACAAATAGTTTCTAATTTTTGGCTATCTATTTGTTTAGCCATGGTTACCCAAACATGGTTAACAACTAGTCCTAGTCCATCCAACTAATTGAGGATCAGGATGGGACAGAGCTGTTGTATCCTACTTTCATGGCTATTTAGCTCGTGCGACTTGTTGAAGATCACAAAGGAACATGGAGGAATAAAGCGTTTTTGGGATAGAATAGAATATTTGACCAAAGACTCTGATGTTTACAGATTACAGGAACCCACTTACTTTAACAGGAACCATTGTGATGTTAATATGCATAAATTCTACCGTACCCACCAATTAAAAGCCTATATATATATATTTTTTTTTGAAACTCACAGCTTAGTCTCTTTATTCATACACAGATGGTTCAGCAGAATCGCGAACCACAATATCAAATACGAAGCTAGGGAGGGGATCAAGCCGGACATACGGTTGATCCATGTCCCAACCAAGACTCAATCAAGCTATGTCATGCGCACATCTATTACATGATCTAGAAATATGTAAAACTTGTACTGAAACAAAATATAAGCGAACTAAGTCCCTATCTTCTTTGTAGAGGACAGATGCAGGGCTATAATCAAGTTCATTTGACTGCAATGCCTTCACCGTGTTCAATGAGTCCGTCTCAACTATGATTCTCTCCATGCCTTGGCTCGAGGCCGCTTGCAACGCTGCGATACAAGCCTGGGCTTCAGTACAATCAACATCATGGACAGCTGCAAAAGAGCCGGACCCTGCCATGGATGCATGACCATGGTGATCTCTAATTACAAAACCCCAGCTGCCCGTCTCTGTGTCAGGAAAGAATGCACCATCACAGTTTACTTTAAATGTACCCAGTGGAGGCCGAGTCCATCTCACTATTTGTTTCAGGTTCTTCTTCATTTCCTTGTTCTCTGTCATGGATTCAACGGCAAGCATAGTAGCACGGTGGATGATTTGGCTTGTGGATTTCATACCTTCTCCTGAGTTCGACTTATTACGGGCCTCCCACCATGAGTACGACTTATTACGGGCCTCCCACCATGAGTACGACTTATTACGGGCCTCCCACCATGAGTACAGCAGCATGATCACCTTGAGTCGGACTTCCTCCCTAAGTGATAGAATGGCTAGAACCACGTCAGAGGCCGAGTGTTTTTGTAGAAGCTCGCTTCGTATTTCATCCAGTAGTGCCTCACGCCAACACCGGACTACAAATTTGCATTTTAGGAAGCAGTGGCCACCATCTTCATAGAGGCGCCAACAAACTGGGCATCTTGTGTCTATATCCATTCCCCTTCTCTTAATGTTCATTTGTAGTGGGAGACTATTATGTGCCAATCGCCACAAAAATTGCTTAATCTTGGGTGGACAGTTTATCTGCCACACCTTCTTCCATTCTATCTTCTCTTTCAGTTGCCCACTAGATGACTCTCCTCTTTGCTTCCTAGCTGATTGAATTGATCGGTCATGTAAATTGTGATAAGCCGATTTAACTGAAAATACCCCTTTCTTGTCAAAGTGCCAAGCAAGAACATCATCCATACCCACATGTACTGGAATGGCTAGTATGTGTTCCACATCCTCTTCCCAGAAGATATCTCTGATCATTGTTTGGTCCCAGTCCCTCGTTGTTGGATTGATCAGTTCACTGACTTTGGTGACCACTGTTTGTCTCCTCGGGGTGATCGGCTTTCGTGTTACCCCTCTCGTAACCCAGGGATCTAGGCAAATGTTGATAGAAGTTCCATCACCGACTCGCCAAATTAAACCTTCTTTTAAAGCTTTAATTCCCCTTAAAATACTCCTCTACGTATACGAAATTCCAGGAGTTTCTTTGGCATTTATCATATCTCCATTTCTGAAATATTTAGCTCGGAGTACCTGGCCGCATAACGAATCCGGTGTCCTGATCAGCCGCCAGGCCTGTTTAGCCAGCATCGCTAGATTGAATAAGTGTAGATCCCAAAACCCCAACCCTCCTTGGTCCTTTCTTCTACACATCGTTTCCGATGAAAGCCAATGCATTTTATTCTCATTCTCCTGCTGCGACCACCAATAACGACAAATCATCGTGCTAATCTCGTCACATAGTGATTTCGTGAGATCAAAGTAGGACATCGCATATGTTGGAATAGCTTGGGCTACAGCCTTAATTAGGATTGCCTTGCCGGCCTTTGATAAAAGCTTCTCCTTCCACCCTTGTATTCTTTTCCATACTCGATCTTTCAAGTACGCAAAAGTTTTCTCCTAGACCGGCCCATATATATGGGGAGCCCCAAATATTTCTCATTTCTAGCTTCAGTAGAGATATTCAAAGTGGACAGCACCTCTTGTCTATCTATTTCATTAGTGTTTTTACTAAACATCACAGAAGACTTATCTTTGTTGATGGTTTGCCCCGAGCAATTCTCATACAGATTTAGTATATTTTGCAGATGACTTGCACTTCGTTCATTTGTTTTCAGAAGTAGCAATGAATCATCAGCAAACAAAAGATGATTAATGTTTCTGCCGCATGCAACAGGGAAGAAAAACCTTCAGCACAAATTAGAAACAAGTATGGGTAAATTGGATCCCCATGTCTCAAGCCGCGCTCAGGTACAATCTCCTCGGTCAGATAACCATTCAGCTTGACTTTGTAGGAGACAGATGTCACACACCGCATCACAGTGTTGACCCATACCTCCCTAAAACCCATCTTTAACATCATTCCCCTCAAAAATCCCACTCAACCCGATCATAGGCCTTACTCATATCGAGTTTAATAGCTGTAAATCCCTCCTTGCCCGATCTCTTATTTTGCAAAAAGTGGGTCAACTCATAAGCCAATAAGACATTATCGGTAATAAGTCTCCCTGGTACAAAAGCACTTTGGTTTGGCGATATAATATCAGCAAGTATAGATTTTAATCTATTGGACAACACCTTCGAAATGATTTTATAAACCACCGTGCAAAGACTAATTGGCCTGAGATCTTTAAGATTTTTGGACATTGGACCTTAGGGATGAGAGCCACAATGGTTTCATTCCAGCCTTTAGGCATATCCCCACCTTCTAAAAAGGCTTTTACTTCTCGAACAATATCATCCCCAACAATGTGCCAAAATTTCTTATAAAAGAGGGCAGGCATTCCATCCGAACCTGGAGCTTTAAGATCTCCAATACCGTCTAGTGCTTCCTTGATCTCCTCGTTGGTCACTTCCTTGCACAGTGCCTGATTCACCTCCTCAGACACCTTCACAGGTACATGCTGTAGGAGTTCCTCAATCCGGCCACATGCCTGAGATTCAAATAAATTATTATAATAATTAGTCACCAGCGCCCTCATCTCTCCTTCATTGGTGACCACTCCACCCTGTTCTGTCACCAGTCGTTTGATTTTATTTCTTCTCCTTTCTGAAGCAAACTGGTGGAAATATTTGGAGTTGCGATCACCATTTTCTAGCCACTGTACATGAGCACGTTGCCGCTAATAAAGATCCTTTTGATCCTCCAGCTTTTCCTTGCACTCAAATTGTCAGGCGGCAAGACTCAAGAGCTCTCTTGGTCTTTTTAATCCTCTTCTCTAGGTCACCTAACACATTGCAATTCCAGTCCCACAGATCTGCAGCAACATCTTGGACAGCATTCTTTACTTTACCACCGCGAACATTCATGGATAGTTTCCATGTGTTCTTAACAATGGGTTCACATAAGTCTTCTTTAATCCATCCTGCCTCAAAGCAAAAGGGTGGCTCCCCGCTTCTAACATGATTGGTGATTTCTTCATCGGTTACCACCACCACCGGCCAATGATCTGAATGGCGATGATCCCCGTTTATCACCCGAACTCTAGGAAAACGAGATCGCCATTCCACATTAGCAACAGCTCGGTCTAGCCTTTCTCTTAGGTACCCTTCGTACCTATGATTACTATTTCTCCATGTGAAAACATCGCCCTCAAAGCCAATATCAGTCAAAGAGCAAATTTCCAGTGCCTCCTTAAAATGATCCATACAACTTTGGGGCCTCGGCACTCCGCCTCCTTTTCCCATCCCATCAACACCTCATTGAAGTCACCAAGACACAACCATGGTCGCTTCCTTGCCGCGTTTAGTGTGCGCATAGCCCTCCAAGTTAGATCTTTGTGATCAGGGTCTCCGTACATCCCTGTCAACCTCCACACAAAGCCATCCTTCTCCTCCACTTCTGCATCAATATACAGCCGAGACGTTGCATGTACATGCAACTTGATCTCCTTCTTCCAAAAGATTGCAAGACCACCACTTTTCCCATCGCAATCCTTTGTCACCATGTTCGTCATTCCCAATTTCCACCGAAAGCTTTGGATCCTACTTCTGTCCATTTTTGTTTCAGACAAGAATAGGATGTCGGGATCCACCTCCTTCTGAAGGTTCAGAAGGCCTTGAACCTCCGGGTCATTCCCAAGTCCCCAGCAGTTCCACGCGATAATCTTCATTGCTTCTCGCAGGGCTGATCCGTCAGCCCCGCGTTCATTTGATTACCCAACACCACATCTCCCCTAAGCTTACTGCCATCATTGGATTTTAGTTTCTTTGCTACCTTAGAATCATATCATTCATCCGAGGAAAATAGCCGCTTCTTTGCATCAATCTCCATCATGTCATCATTCTTATTATTGGACCTTGTACATCTCTTAAAGGTTTTGAGGGGATTCACCCTGTCATCCTTCTGTGCCAGCTCCTTTGATTCATGGTGGTCATCATCACCATCACCCTTCCCTTGATTCTGAATGGCACCTAGCACCCCACTCTGTTCAACTATTGGTGTAACTAGCTGATTCTTTGCATCATGTGATTGTGAGTTTTTCTGTGCTGCCGTCCCTTGTTGTATTGCTAACCCTCTCCTCTTTCCCTTTCTCCTGCCTCTTCCACGGGAGTCGCTTCGGCGACCTCTTCCATGATGGAGCGTCACTCCTTGACACTCCACCACTTTTTGATAGTCCCTCACCTGAGTCCACACTGCTATCCCGATGCACAGCAGGCTTCTCTTCCACCACAATCCCCTTCCTGTCAACTCCGTCACCCTGCTATTGGCCCCATCATTCCACTTACGTGCTGGACGAAAGCGCAGCTCTTTTCCGAATTGTGGTACCTCCCCTTTCTTGAGCTTGATCAAGCACGCTTTCACCGTGTGACCAATTATGCCGCAAACATAGCAAAAATCCAAAAGATATTCATACATCACCGGACACCATCGGCTAGGACCTACATCATCAGCTTGCACTATCACACCACGCATCAATGGCTTCCATATATCTAGTTTGATCTTCACCCTTAACACACTGCTCGTCGCCATTCCATCATCTCCAACATTTGCTTCCACAAATTCATCAATTTCATCCCCAATCAGTTCACCTGCTTCCTTTGACATCAAGCCCAGAGGTAATTTAGTGATTCAAACCCAGATTGGAATGAAGGAGAAATCAATTTCCTCTAGTGTTTTTGATCCATCGAATTCTGCCATCACCAACAGATCATTGGACAGTATCCAAGTCCCTCTTCTAACGCCTTCCTCTTCCTAGCTGCTTGATGGAAACCGAACAAGAAGTGATTGTTCCCCCATCCTTGCACTCCACACCGCGGATCGGGCACCATAGTCTCCCAAGCGATTGGACCAACGCTTCCGACGGGGCGGGTTTCTCCGAAAGAAGTTTCCCGATCGCCTGTGGCAGCTTTGATCCCTCTTCCACTCGTTGGATCCCACCAATGTGGATACCCTTCCTTTCCACCGCAGACAACTGCATGTTCTTCATCAGCTTCAACACTTCTTCCATTGACACTGCCTGAAGAGAATCGGCACCGAGGACGGGGAGATGGCTACTGGATTGGTTTAGCAGCTCTTATTTGTGGACAAGATAGGCACCGCCTTATTTTTTTGTGGGTGTCAGCACCGCCTTACGGTAGAGGGAGGAGCTATCGAGAGACCCCCTGAAGTATCAGAGAGGATTCCCGAGCCAGTCACGAAGACGTGCACGGCACATATCTTGGGACATTTCTCGAATTGCCTAGGGAACACCGACTAACTCCGAACACGGAAGAGCAGTGTCGACGCCGGAGTTGGGGACGGGGAGAGGTCACCAGATAACTCACCTGGAAGAGGAGGTGGTCAGGCTTGCTGGCGACTGAGGGCATCGGGCGGCGCCTGTTGGAGCCAATGGACGCCAGGGGCGGAGGACATTGCACCGGAGGGCGGCGTCCTGGGCCGGTGGACGTCGAGGGTCGGCGGCCGGGGCAGAGGACGCCGGAGGGCGCGGCGCTGCAGCCAGAAGCGGTGGAGATAGGGCACACCGCCGGTGGAGGACGAGGCAGCGTGGACGACCGACACTGGCGGCCGACGCACTGGCGAATCGCAAAGGCCGCGCACGGGACCCCACGGGCGTACGGTGCAGGGGCCGCACAGGCGGGTGGTGCGAGGCCACGCAGGGGAAGAAACGGCGTCACAAACACACAGAGCAGCGTCGAGGAGATACGGCGATGCTCGAACGCGCTGGCGAGGAAGAGTGGAGCCGCGCCGGCAAGGAGGAGCTGGGCCGACGGGGACGAGTTTGAGGAAGAGCCTTGTCGCCAGGGAATCGCCTCGAGCCGCCTGATGCGCTGAGGAAAAGTTGAACACGGCACTGGCCGGTCCCGACTCCGCGTGAAAGACAAGTCTATAAGCCTATATATATATATATAGCAATGCCTAAGCATTTAGCCAGTGAAACTGTAAATTGAGGTTAAATTATGCTAGAAGAACAGTTTTCATCCAAACCATACAACAGAACAACAAATTTTCCCTATTGGAATAATAAAAAGCACACCAGGAAACAATGCATTTTTCATACCGGAACAATAAACAATAAACATATACCTCCTCTTAATGAATTTTCCGCTGAATGAAGAATACAAAATATATCACAGAACAATGGATTTCCCTTGCTGCAAATCAAAATATAACATACAATAGCAATTTTCGCTCATGGAACAATACAAAATACACAGGAACAGCGGATGTTCCTACAAGAACAACAAAAATTACTATGGACTAATGATTTTTACTGATGAAAATTCCAGAGTACATCAAGGAACAGTGGAGTTTATCGTTTTGTGCTATTTAGACCCGTAATATCCACTTAGCGAGATTGAAAGAACATAGTGCTAACTAACTTGGGAGATCCTCTTGTCATATTCAAGTAAAAGATCGCATTTGTTTATCACTGAACTTAAAAAAAAACACTGAATGGAACTTAAGCGAACATTATTTTTATTCTGCATGTGGCATACTACTTATTAATAAAACCAATGCTCACATGTTATTACTACAAACTAGGCTATGGCTAAAAGCTACACTAATACCTCATCACCACTAAACAAGTACTACTACAATTTTTGTCCTTTCATTCAGTGCAGCAGTTCTTTGCCGAATAACCCAACAATGGCTCGTCCAGGGCACTCTTGCTTCACCAGGGATTCCCCAACCAAAACCTGCAGCAATAACAGGCACACATCAAGTTCAGTTCATAGCCAAAAAACATCACGAACAACGGAGCAAGGCATTCCATCCTTCCTTAAAATGTATCATTATCTACATAGTTCAGCATTTGAGTTCAAGCAGGATGCGTGCATTCTGAACATAAAGTGAATTAAACAGTACAGAAAGATATGCTAACAAATGTGTAAACAGTACAGAAAGAGAAGATAAGGCGAAACAATACAATGGTTCAGAAGATGTTGCCCAAAAGGTTTCTAAAGCCACATGGGACTGAATCTTTATTGACAAAGGAACCAAGGGAACTTACAGCAGAAACACCAGCATTCTGAACTGTTGATGCAAAAAGGCGTTGGATCTGCAAACACACCGGGCTAATACCCAAGTTCGATATCAAGGCGTGCCAGTCGATTTGACCTGTTAATCGACAAGGATGATAAATTTGAATAAAACCCGAACGAGACGACAGCGATACGCCCGGACGTCAAAGCTCAGAGGATATTCGATAACTGTTGAACAGATCAGACGAGACGACAGCGATACGCCCGGACGTCAAAGCCTGAATCGTGCTCGGTAGACGCGGAACCTGCAAGGTCGTCGGAGATCAAGTTGATGCAGCTCGTCGATTCTTGAAAGAATTCGTTGAAAAGGAAAAGGTACTGGTGACGAAGTCGTCGAAAAGTAGATTGCTTGAAAAGTAGATAAAAGTAATAGATTTGTTGTATTTGATTGGTTGACCTTTTTTACATTGCCTCTCGGTACACATTTATACCCTGGTACTATGAGTCCTAAACAGACACGACAAAGTATTACCTAAACAAGTCTTATCTCTAAGGAATAAAAAATAATGACTCGTACCAAGGTCGGACTCAAATGTAAACTATTAAAATATTGATATAAATATTGCCAGTTTCCTTGTCCATTGCTTACGATGAAACCTCTATCGGCACACTCCTCATCTCTGTAGATTCCATCGGCAAAACCCATCGATAACGATTCAGCTCTGCTTTCCACGTTCTTCAGCTCTGTTTTTCATCGGCAACCATGCCTCTCTCTCCATCGGCAACAGCCTTCTGCTCTCATCGGCAAGATCATATTAACCTTCATCGGCAACCATCTGCTAGCCATACTTCAAAGCAAAGTAAGCTTTAAAAGCACAACCACTCCCTTGCCGATCGGCACAGCTTTCGGCCTATATTGACACGTGTCAAGAAAACGGTATCAACACATGCCCCCCAATTTTGGAGTATAAAATACTTTATGCGCCGAAATTTCCTCCAGGTCATAATTGCCCAAACCGCTTAAACTTCTCCTCGAGAGTTGCGCGTGCAGTATTGGAAATCCTATACCAACAGGCCCATATAATGCTTTCTCCGCCGTGGCCTATTTTTCATCTGCGATTCAAACCCTAGTTTTTCTCTCTCCAGCGGCGACATCAACAGGCGATCCTTTAATGATCCTGATCTGCAGCACTCTTGACGGCGATTCTTATCCTCCATTAGCATTCTTTGTTTTCTCCATCTTCGTTGCAGCTATGGCTATTCGCTTCGACGTCCCCAAGGTTAGTCTTCTTCTTTTACCAGTCCTCTGACATTTCGTTTCTCCTTCTCCGCGCAGTTCATGACTCTTCCTTATTTCCAATCTTTAATCTCAGGAACTTTGCAATAATCTTCTCATTCCAACGCATCAGAATCACTTTATCTGCCTAGGCCCAATGGGAAATCCAGACCCAACCGACATCATAAACGCAGAAACCAATCGAATCCCCTTTAGAGCTCAGAATTTTGACTTGGGATTCTGGACTGATACCTTCCGATCCTGGCCAAAAACCACCAAGGGATGGAAAGATTGGTATTTGAGGGTTGCCAGACCAATGGAGCTATATTGGGCGGAATACAAATTAGAACAGTGCATCAGAACATCTATTGCCGATATAGAGAGAAATGAGTCATTGTTAATTGCCGCCTCCTATTTCTGGTCGGATACCCTAAATGCCTTTATCTTCAAACATGGGCCAGCTTCTCCCACCATTGCCGATGTGTACATGCTCACTGGCTTGGACATCTCATCTGCCGATGACAACTCACTGTTCCAGCGAAAACCTGAGCATTGGCTGACTACCAGAAACATTGGTGGCTGGACTGGTTATATCAGCGAGTATAAGAAATCTGGTTCAGTCAGTCACACGGAACATTCAGCTTTTTTGAATATGTGGCTTGAGAAATTTATTTTCTGCGGCAGAACAGTTGGACCGACCAACATGCACCTTCCTGCAGCAGAGCTGTTGTCTAGTGGCGTCAGACTCCCACTGGGCCGATACCTTCTTGGCTCAGTCTACCATCTCCTTCACCAAGTATCACAAAGGCTGCTGCAAGGCAAATCCATCGGCAACCTGGGGGGCCCTTGGTGGTTCATCAATATGTGGTTGAATGCCCATATGCACAAGTATTTCCACATTGATCTGTTCGCTCAGCAATTCCCTCAAAGTCTTCCTGAAGATTATCAACTCGGGGAAGAAGAATCGGCAATGCGCCCCCCTATCAACTTTGGAGAAGCACTGGTAGTATTACCAGGGGCAGAGGCAAACTGAGTCTAGATCGGCAATCTCTTCCACAGATTCTACATCGGCATCCCTTCTGAGCTTCGGGCCTGGGTCCCGTATGTTGATGAAGCAGCAAGATTCCCTCTTTCCTTTAACCTTACCGATGAGGTTTTGAACCAGGATGCCGACATTCTTAGTGCAATAATCACCCCTCGTGCCATCCCGGTTAACATATTTGGAAGCGAGAAGAACATTAATCCCACATACGAGTTCTATTATCCATCGGCAGCAGCAAGACAACTAGCTTTTGGACAACTGCCCATCAACCTCTGTTTTGCCGATGTGATTAAACCGAGAGAGACTATTGCGAACCGTGTGGATTGGCACAAGATTGTTACTCTCCTTCCCGATGCCGATACATCTGATGTTGATCTGACCAATTGGGTACCAGCTTCCTTCGTCACCGAATCCTTCAAATTATGGTGGCAAGAATGGAAAGAGCAGCTATTCTTTGCATCTCCTCATTTTTACTGGAACCTCATTGATCCCGATCACGCCATCCCTGCCGATGCGGTAAGGGATTCTGCACTTCTTTTACCTTCCCTTTGATTCATCGGCAACTAACCCCTTTTTAATAGGTTGATGACCCAGTTCCAACATTAAGTAAGAGCGACAAAGTCATACGGTTGCAACCGATCTCCCCGGTATCCATCATCGGCCATAAAGCTCCCTCGCTAGATGCTCCAGTGGGCCGTGGTCGTACCAAGAAGAGCACCAAATTGGTCACATTTTTGGCACAGACATCTCAGGTAACCACCTCACTTTCTTTTGCAGATGCCGATTGCTGTGATTTACCGATTTCACATTTCAGGGCGCGAGTTCTACACCACTAGAACCTTCATCGGTAATTCGCCCTTCGTCTCCACCTGCAGCACCTTCATCGCCCCACCTTGTTGTCCTTGATGACTCTCCAGAGGTATTCTTTATTCAAACCTTGATTATTGGATCAGCACTTTTACTCATCTGTCTCTTTTGCAGCACCGAGTAATTGCATCGGCAACCGTCCCAAGTGTACCGATTCCTCAGCCATCCATTGCCGATGCCCCCCAGCCGTCCGATGCCGATATCTTACAGCACAAGCGTAAGGCTTCATCGGGCGAAGAATCACAATCCAAGCAGGCAAGACTTACACCATCTCCGTCGGCGTCCTCGCCTCGCCCGATATCGCCTGATGTATCTGTGCAGACTTTTCCATCGGCAACTGCTCTTCCATCGGCCATTGTACCCATACAAGGATCTTCATCGGCATCGGTGTCGCAGCAGCAACCAATTGAGGTATCAACACAAGAAACATCATCGGTAATTGTATCTGAGGTTGTTTCTCTGAGCCAAAGGCGAGAGATTGCCTTGAAACAGGTGAGTTAACTCCCTTAGATAACCTTTAACACTTTGGGCTCTTCTGCTAACATCACCTTTTCCATTTTAGGAGCAAGATTCCCCCGATAGTCTATTTTCCTTCTCTATTAGTGGGATTGTTCCCGATGATGAAGATTCTGAAGAAAGCTCTGCTCCAACCCTTGGAGTTCTATCACCTAAAACCAAGTCAAAGCTGGAGACGCTATTATCCTTGCTGCAACAGGAGACCTCTTTACTGATCCAGGACTTTGATTCTGCAAGAGCAACTTTTAAAGGAATTCGAGGTCCTATTCCTGCCGATGTCGAGGAAGCACTCTTCCAAGCTGTACATTTGGAGAGTCGGCAGTTGCAGTATCAGAGGGCTGCCCAGCGGATTGCCGATAGAGCCACTCAGGCAAAACTCTAGGAGGACATGATGAAGCATAAGCAACTTGCCGATGAGAAGCACAAAGACATCGGTAAGCTAGAAGCCTCTTGTGCAGATCTGGAGGACAAGATTGCTCAACTATCGACAAGAAGAGAAGCCCTGCTAGCGGAGCTGAGACAGATTGAAGGAGCCTTGGATGCAGCAAATCATGAGAAGGCCCAAATGCCCGAAGCTGTCAAGACTCTTCAGCAAGAAAGGGACAACCAAGTCCTCAAGACGCTGGCGCTCAAGAAGAAGATCAAGCCAGTTGAAGGCAATGCCGATGAAGATGCAAAGATACTGGAGGAAGCTGACCAAATTCGCCTACGTGCGATATCAACTATCCATTAATTGTTGAACTTGTAAACCTCCCTTTTCATCGGCAATGTGATGTATCGGTAATTTGTAAAACTTCACATTAACATAGTGCCAATACATTCTTTTTCGAACAAGCACGTTATCTATATATATATTTTATTGGCAAGTGCTAAGAACCTCATCGGCAATAGGAAAACCATGTTGATGTCTGCCGATGAACCTTCACTTTTGCGCTTCAGCCGTCACACTTAAGTTTTTGCTCCACGGGAACTTTCCTATTTGTGCTCACGTTGCATCTTCCTCTTTTGAGTCCTCGTTAGACCTTTAGGGCACCATTGAGGAAGCTTCGTCTTCCAGACAGGTTGATAAATTTTTGCACTTGAACCTGGGCAATTTGTATTGGGATCCCTGCAGAGTATTGTTTCGTCAGGGACTCCTGCATTGGTCATCTCCTCGAGCTCCTTTTGATTCATCAGCAAACAGTCAGCATGCCTGCCCAGCCTTTCATGTACACTGGTCCTGCCCCCCAGCCGATCATGTACCGATACCCCTTCTCTGATCGGCTTACCGATGTATCTGCTCCGATCACCATAGCGCGGCCTTCTTTCTGCCCGATCGGTTCGATCATAACCATTGCACTCGGGGCAACTATCAACAGTAGGCAATTTAATGCCTTCTTCCCAACAATAGATGAAGAAGGGGCATCTCCAATGGTCTTTGTGCCGATGCCACACTTCCCAACGCAACACCTCTTGCCGATGCCGATAGCGGTTACTTGGAATTCTGTATGGAGCTGGTCTAGGAGGCCTTCTTGAACTACTGCTTTCTTCAACTATCTCTTTCCCCTTCAAGTCATTGGTAGTTGCTTGATTTCTAGGATCCACCGATGCTCTCCTCTTAGCGCTTACCGATGTCAACACTTTGGTCTTGTTTACAGCCTCCACCATGTTTGCTGGGAAATGATGTTGATCAATCTTCATCGGCCTCTGAGCTTTAGAGTTGTCAAACTTGATCCTCCCAGGTTCAATTGCCGATTGCAACTGTTGTCTGAAAACCTTGCAGTCATTGGTATTATGAGTTGCATTATGAAATTTACAGTACCTTATCTTCTTCAGCTCATCTGCCGATGGAATCACATGATTGGGTGATAGCTTGATTTGGCCCTCTTGAAGTAGCAGATCAAATATTCTATCGGCCTTTGTGACGTCAAACGTGAATTTCTCTGGCTCTTTCTGACCAAAAGGACACGATAAAGGTTTTTTACCTTTTACCCACTCAGCCAGACCGATAGTTGGTTCTTCATCTAAATCTGATTCCTCTGCCTCTACAAAGGACACCTTCTTGTTCCAGCTCTTTCTATGTTCTGGAGCTTGAGCACTTTGATCAGAGATCCTCTGCACAGTATGACTTAAACTTTTAAACTCCTGAGCATCGTATTTGTCCCTGAGATGCGGCAAAAAACCCTGGAAAGCCAAACCAGCTAACTAGCGGTCATCAAGCACTAGGCTGTAGCACTTGTTCTTCATGTCTCGTACCCTTTGCATAAAACTCTCTACCGATTCGTCGCTTCGCTGTCTTAATTTCATCAAATCGATAAGCTTCTTTTCATGGACACCAGCAAAGAAGTATTTATGAAATTGTCTTTCCAGATTGGTCCAAGTAAGAATAGAGTTCGGTGGCAATGATATAAACCACGCTAATGCTGATCCAGACAAAGAGGACGAGAATAAACGGATCCTCAGCTCATCCCTGTTCGCTGCTTCCCCGCACTGGATAATGAATCGGTTGATGTGCTCCATTGTTGACGTATCATCTTGCCTAGAAAACTTAGTGAAATCTGGCACCTTGTACCGATTCGGGAAAGGAATTGAATCATAAGATGAAGGGTATGGAGTCCGATAAGACTAAGTATCGATCTTGGGCTGAATCCCAAATTGTTCTTTCATCACTTCTGCAATCTTATCGGTCAAGAGTGCATCCTGATCTTGCCGATGCACTGGCTGGATCTCTACTGGAGGCGTTGGCTGATATGCTTCTACATACCCCTATGGCACTTGGCTTGGATAAATCGGCATATTCGCGGCACCAATCTGCGGAGTAAAGTTCATCGGCTGTTTTGCCGATGCTTGTTCCTGGAAAGTTGTCTGTGGACTATACCGTTGAGTCCCTATTGCTTGGTAGCTTGGCTGAATAGCAGGTTGCTGAATTGGCGCTTGCCCTGACCAATTGAGATTGTAACTCATCGGCACCTGGCTTGCCGATGGCTGATAGCTTGCAGACAATTGATGCTCTTGTATAGATGGATGATAGCCAGCATAATTGCCCTGAATTGCAGGTAATCCAGATTGAGATATGAATGGTACTATGGGCTACTTTGCAGTGGAAGCTCTCTGTTGAACTGGTGGAGGATTAGTCAATGGATTCGCATAAGATATCTGTTGCGAAGGTGCGTAGAATCCCATTGACAATGGCTGTACAGCAGGAGGTACAGTAGAATAATGCGGCGCTTGAGCCACCGGCCGAATTGGAGTAGCCGATGTCATTGGACCCTTCCCTGCTACATCATGCACTTGAGGCTGTCCAGAGTTGGCAGTAGATGGACCTGGATGCATACCGTATCCCCACCAATTAGCAGCAGTTTGACTATGTTGACCTCAAGGACCTGACATTGCCGATGCCGATAGATCTGTGCTCAACTGAGTACTAGGCCTCTCCTGAGATATTAGATCTGATCCTATCGGTGTGGCTTCAATGACGGATGGTCCTGATATAGCTGAAAGAGTAGGCGCTTCCATACTCTCAACGGCTGGAGTTGCCGATGGAGTACTGGTAGATGCCGATCGCGGCTGATGATATGCCGGCCCGACATACCCTGGTGCTTGTCCGTCCCTTAACGTTTGCACAACAGCATTATAGACAGTATTGGACAGCACGGTGGAGTGGTTGATCAAAGCTTGATTTAATGCAGAATTAACCATCTCCTGTAATTTACCAGGGTTAGAGTCAAAGGTTACCTGCCGAGGCAACGGCAGATCTTGCTTCTAGATGACTTCTCCTCCCCTATTCATGCTGAAAGACTTCAAGCAGAGCTGCCTGTAACCCTCCATAGCTTTCTCCATGGCTTGCCTCTGTTCTTCCTTGAGATCCGCTTCTGACACAGGAATTACGTTCTCCGGATTGATCTCAGAAGAATTCGACATGATGATTTTAGTATGTGTCCCACCGAGCGTGCCAAAAGATGTGTTGATGCAAAAAGGCGTTGGATCTGTAAACACACCGGGCTAATACCCAAGTTCGATATCAAGGCGTGCCAGTCGATTTGACCTGTTAATCGACAAGGATGATAAATTTGAATAAAACCCGAACGAGACGACAGCGATACGCCCGGACGTCAAAGCTCAGAGGATATTCGATAACTGTTGAACAGATCAGACGAGACGACAGCGATACGCCCGGACGTCAAAGCCTGAATCGTGCTCGGTAGACGCGAAACCTGCAAGGTCGCTGGAGATCAAGTTGATGCAGCCCGTCGATTCTTGAAAGAACTCGTTGAAAAGGAAAAGATACTGATGACGAAGTCGTCGAAAAGTAGATTGCTTGAAAAGTAGATAAAAGTAATAGATTTGTTGTATTTGATTGGTTGACCTTTTTTACATTGCCTCTCGGTACACATTTATACCCTGGTACTATGAGTTCTAAACAGACACGACAAAGTATTACCTAAACAAGTCTTATCTCTAAGGAATAAAAAATAATGACTCGTACCAAGGTCGGACTTAAAAGTAAACTATTAAAATATTGGCATAAATATTGCCAGTTTCCTTATCCATTGCTTACGATGAAACCTCTATCGGCACGCTCCTCGTCTCTGTAGATTCCATCGACAAAACCCATCGATAACGATTCAGCTCTGCTTTCCATGTTCTTCAGCTCTGTTTTCCATCGACAACCATGCCTCTCTCTCTCCATCGGCAACAGCCTTCTGCTCTCATCGGCAAGATCATATTAACCTTCATCGGCAACCATCTGCTAGCCATACTTCAAAGCAAAGTAAGCTTTAAAAGCACAACCACTCCTTTGCCGATCGGCACAGCTTTCGGCCTATATTGACACGTGTCAAAAAAACGGTGTCAACATGAACATAAGCAACATCATCTGGAGTAAACAGACCTGATTCACCAACAACCTGAAAAGTACAAAGGGAAAAGATAAACAATCAGCAAGGACCAGATTATGACACCTAATAGTCATAGGGTCTGTTTGTTTGAGGTGCATCTTTTGGTTGGCTCAAAAGTTGGCTTCCTGGCTATTTGCTATTGGCCTTCGTAATAATTTTTTAGTTTCGCACCACACCTAAAGGCAGCCTCAGAAGCAAAATTTTTAGCTTTTTAAAAGCCAGATCAACAACTGGGCTGCTTCTAGATGGTGGAAGCCAGCAAAAAGCTGAAACAAACAAGTCCTTACTACAGAAAAAGAATTAATAGCAATCTAGAAAATGCCCTAGCAATACGAAATACACTACAACTTGACATATCTGCTTAAAAAATTTGTCAGTTTCAGTTCATAATCTCTTTCCTGTTTCCCTTTGGCTGTAAAGAAACTTATTTTCACATATGTTCATACAGTAATTGGAGTAATATGTGCAACAAATTGGAAAACAGGCCATTCCAGTGCCTTTTTATATTTCTAAATAAGCTTTCAAATAAACTCCCTCCCTCAAAATAAGATTGCCCGTAGAACACAAAGACATTCAGTATGCTTCAAACACCCCCGAAGGCCTAAACCATTATATCTGAGGATTCATTCAATGCATTCATGTAACATGTAAAACATACAGGTTAAAAACTGGATATTTACCATGGTTTCCTATTTGCCTTTAGAGGATATCACACTTATTTAGCAATATGGAAGTTCCTATTTGTGTTCTCTGTGTCTGAGCAGACAGAGTGTGCACCCTAGGACCTACTGAACTCGCCTGACAAGGTTAATCAATGAATCAAATATACACCCAAGACAATGATATTACCAAAATTCCCTTCTCCCTGACGCTATCACCATGTTTCTCGAGCAACATCTTGGTGTTCGAAGTATCAACAACAAATGTCTGCAATTTAAATGATTTTCAGAAAACAGAACATATAAGCATTCATCAGAAAAAAGGTCCAGAGAAAAAAACAAGTGGGGTGCATTAGTACTCCGTGAAATAGAAACGTTAAACTTGAGATGACAAAGATGTCTTCTACAGAAAAAGGAAAAACAAGTGCCAGAAGAATGTCATACCAAGGCTTCGGTTATTGATACCAATAAGCTTAACTCCATTTATCTTCAGCACACACAACATCTCTCTTTCATCATGAACCTAAAATATAAATCCCACCAGAATATCAAAATTAAGCTTAGTTTATTGCAGACTATTTGAGTTGATCCATCCGTTTCAAATTATAAGTCGTTTTAACTTTCCTAGTTACATAGCTTTCACTATGCACCTAGATATACGCTATGTCTAGGTACATAGCTTGCTATGTACCTAGAAAAGTCTATCGTAATGAAATTCAGCTTTGGTCAGTTTGGAGAATGTACCTAGAAAATCCAAAATAACTTATAATTTGGAAGGAGGGAGTATTCAGGAAAAAAAATATTATGAGACCAGCATACAGATCAGCAGGGAATTGCACGTTGCTCCACAATTTCCATATGAAGACGCACATGAGAAAATTCATAACATTTCTTTTGGCTAATTACTTGTTGAGTATTTGAAATAAAACATACACAGAATGATGATTAGAGAATAAGTCTTTAACATGATATAGAAGCATAAGCAAACTACTATGGTTCATTCTATCATGTGAAGTTGTAGAGAAACACTACACACCCAATAGGGGGGGTGACCTTTCATATATATAGCCTGAAAGGCTTGCAGTACATGTACAAGTTACAATGTGGTACTAATACAAGTCAGACTAGGAGTACTAGGCCAATGGGCCGTAAGCCCAATATGGGCTGTTATAATTATACTCTAACACCCTCCCTCGGTCTAAGCGGGAGTGTCACGAACACAAAGACTGGACCTAAAGTCAGTGAATAACTGTACAGGTAACCCTTTGGTCATAATGTCCGCGAACTGATGAGACGATGGAACATGAAGCACCCGAACCTGTCCCAAAGCAACCTTCTCACGGACGAAGTGAATATCTATCTCAATATGCTTCGTGCGACGATGATGAACTGGATTGGCGGTCATGTAGACAGCACTAACATTGTCGCAGTAGACGATCGTTGCCGAAGATATGGGTGCGTGGAGCTCCTGAAGTAGCTGACGAAGCCAACAAGTCTCAGCAACAGCGTGCGCAACAGCACGATACTCAGCCTCCGCACTCGAACGAGAAACCATAGTTTTTGTCGTTTGGAGGACCAAGAGACTAAGTTGTCGTCGAGGAAGACACAGTAACCTGAAGTGGAGCGCCGAGAGTCTGGACAACCAGCCCAATCGGCATCAGAGTAGGCAGTCAAGCTGGTGATGCTACCTGTGCCGATGTGAAGCCCGGTGGATAGGGTGCCCTTGACATACTGCAGGACACGCTTGAGCATCGCCAGATGAGGTTCTCGCGGGTCGTGCATGAAAAGGCAAACCTGCTGAACTGCATAGGCAAGATCCGGACGAGTCAGCGTGAGATACTGTAGAGCACCTGCGAGGCTGCGGTACTGAGTGACATCTGCCACCGGAGCGCCGTCCACAGCAGAGAGCTTGGCGTGAGTATCAACAGGGGTCGCCGTAGAATGACACTCAGCCATGCCGGCGCGCTGGAGCAGGTCCACAGCGTACTAGCGCTGAGACAGGAAGAGGCCATCAGCAGAACGCATGACAGAGATCCCGAGGAAGTGATGAAGGTCCCCGAGATCTGTCATGGCGAACTCAGAGTGGAGAAGCTCGGTGAGGCGACGAAGGAGCTGAGGTGATGAGGCAGTCAGGACGATGTCGTCGACATAGAGTAGCAAGTAGGCGATGTCGGCACCTTCTTTGTAAACAAAGAGGGACGTGTCGGAGGTCGAAGTAGTGAAGCCGATCCGTCGGATGAAGCCGGAGAACCGCTGGTGCCACGCGCTGGGCGCCTGCTTGAGCCCATACAAGGACTTTTGCAGGAGACAGACGTGGTCGGGAGCCGCCGGGTCGACGAAGCCAAGTGGCTGCTGACAGTAGACCGTCTCGGTCAGGTGGCCGTGAAGAAAAGCATTCTTCACGTCCAGCTGATGTATCGGCCAGAAGCGAGAAGCGGCGATGCTGAGGACAACCCGGATGGTGGCCGGCTTGACAACCGGGCTGAACGTTTCGTCGTAGTCGACGCCGTACCGCTGCGAGAACCCGTGAACGACCTATCTGGCTTTATGTCGAGCCAGAGAGCCGTCTGCGTGATACTTGTGCTTGAAGACCCACTTGCCGGTGATGACGTTGGTGCGAGGCGGTCGAGGAACGAGACGCCAGGTGCCATTGTCCATGAGCGCCTTGTATTCTTCAGCCATGGCCGCGCACCAATTTGCATTGGCGAGCGTGGCACGAGTGTTGCCTGGCAACGGAGAAGCCAGGCCAGAGGCCGTCGCGGTGAAGCCATCCCGTCGATGGCAGGGAACCCCTCTGGGAACGAGTCGCCCGCGCAGGAGGCTCTGGAGCCGGAGGCGGTGCTGGGGCCGGAGGCACCACTGCCTGCTGTGCTGGAGCCGCAGGTCCCTCCGGCGACGGCGGTGGAGCCAGAGTCGGTTGACGACGACTGTAGTGGATGCCGAACCACTGCCGGACAGGGGCGACAAGGCCGGCTGGCGGAGGAGGCGCTGGAGCTGCGACCTGCCGAGGCACCTGGCACGGAGCAGGGGCGACGGCGCTTGCTGGTGGAGGTGGTGCTGGAGCCGTAGCCTGCCAGGACGCCTGGGGCAGCCGGTGGGCAGCGCCGTGCCATAGGATGGCAGGGTCGAGCCCGATGGGGTCGCCAGCATCCTCCAAGGCCCGCGTTTGCTCAACGCCCAAGGTGGACGGAGCAGGCGCGGGAAGTAAGTCCTATAACAGAAAATCAAAAGAATCTGGTTGAGGCTTTGAAGCCGCAAACGGAAAGTGAGTCTCATCAAAAATGACGTGTCGCGAGATGATGATCTTGCGACTGGAGAGGTCAAGACACCGGTAGCCCTTCTAAGAAGGAGGGTAACCGAGGAAGACACACGCCGTGGAGCGAGGAGATAGTTTGTGGCGAGTCGTGGCAGTAAGGTTGGGGTAACATAAGCAGCCAAAAACCCGAAGGATGGAGTAATCTGGCATCTTGTGGTGGAGAAGATGATAGGGTATACCGTTATTTTTTGACGAGGACGGCCGCCGGTTTGTGAGAAACATGGCGGTAGAGAGAGCTTCGACCCAATAAGATGGAGGCATGGCGGCATGAATCAGAAGCGTGCGAACAACATTGTTCAGAGTGCGGAGCATGCGCTCAGCCTTGCCATTCTGAGCAGATGTGTAGGGGCACGAGGTGTGAAGTAGGATGCCACGGCTAGCCAAGAAGGCGGCGGTGGCATTGTTGAGGAACTCGGTGCCATTATCTGCCTGAAAACAGCGTAGAGGAAAACTGAATTGTGAGCGTAAGCAACAAACTGAACAATGTGGTCATGAACTTCAGATTTATGGCGAAGAGGGAACGTCCAGCAATAATGTGTATAATCATCAACTAACACAAGATAAAATTTATAGCCAGAAATACTCGCAACCGGAGAGGTCCAAACATCACAATGAACAAGTTCAAATGGTGCTGATGTACTAGAGACCGAACTAGCAAACGGCAGCCTAGCATGTTTACCGAGCTGGCAAGCATGACAAATGCGGCGAGCTGCTTTATTACACTGGATAGCTGATAGTTTATTTAGAGTAGCGACGACAGCGGGTGCTGGATGACCAAGGCGGGAGTGCCACAGCTCTGGGGAGACGACGGCAACATGACAGCGAGGAGGCATGTGATGTGGAATGGTGTAGAGGTCCCCGTTGCTATTGCACCGAAGGAGAACCGTCTTGGTCTTGAGATCCTTAACAGAAAAACCAGAGGCGTCAAACTCAATTGAACAATTATTGTCGCGAGTAAGCTGTCGAACAGATAACAGGTTACGGGTGAGTTGGGGAGCGACAAGAACATTATCAAGATGAAAAGGACGATCAGCTATTTGTAAAAGAGATGTGGCACGACTAAGAACAGGAATAGATTGCCCGTTGCCGACCGTGATGGAGGACGGTGGCGTCGGGAGATGGGAAAGGAGAATACCGTCGTTGGAGGACATGTGGGATGTCGCTCCGCGGTCCATGACCCAGGAGTTGGACCCCTGAATCACCATCTGGTTGAGGGTGGCGATCAGGCTGGCCTGATCCCAGGATCCATACGCCGGTGGCGCAGAGAACTGGGGTGGCGCGAAGGCAGTGTGAGCCTGATGCGGAGGCGGAGGCGGTGGGGGAGGCGTTGATGGCGCACCCCACTGCTGCTGCTGCGGCCGAGGAGTCCACTGGACGGCCCAAGGGTTGTAGCAAACCCAAGGGTAGGCCGGTTGAGGAGCCTGACGACCGCCGGAGACACCCTGAGGGGCGCCACGCTGCTGCTGGTTGCGCCCACCGCCGCTGTTGGTGCCATTGCCGTTGCCGTTGCCGCCACGGCCACCTTTGCCCTTGCCCTCCTTGCCCTTGCCACCGCCTCCATGATTGGAGGCCGAAGAGGAGGTGGACTGGCAGGAAGGCGAGGTGCAAGAGGAGTTGGTGGAAGCGGCGAGCACTGATGACGAAACCTCTTTGCCCTCGCTGCCGAGACGAAGTTCCTTGACGCGGAGCATGTTGGTGACAGACTTGAAGTCGGGAAGCAGCGACGTGTTGGCGATGATGTCGGCGGTGGTGGTGAAGCGGGGATTGATGCCGCGCAGGAGATTGAGCATGAGCTGCGAGGGGGAGATGGTATGCCCAACCTCCCGCAGTGCATCGGCGGTGTGCTTCATCTGTTGCGTGTAGGCGTCGACGGAGAGATCGCCCTGGGACATGCTGTGGAACTCCTGCCCGAGGATGATCGCCCAAGGCTCCTTGTTCGCCTGGAACAGGGCCTCGATGCAGACGTACAGAGCGCGCGTGTCTTGATCGGGCTCCATAGCGAGGTCGAGGACGGTGTCATCGCAGGAGCCGTACATCCAGCCACGGATGCAGGCGTCGGGCTGAGACCACGTGGGGTCAGCCGGGCGCGCGTCCTCCGTGCCGTCGATGTGGCCGAGCAGCCCGTACTTGCCACAGAGGGCGGTGAAGAACGCCTTCCACTTGGAGTAGTTGGGACACTCGAGGCTGAGGGAGATCGGAACGTACTGCTTCACGTTGACGGCTGCATAGGCAGCGAAGAAGGCAGGGGCGACGCCGTCTCCCATGGCGCCGGATGTTGACGACCCGAGGACGCCGGAGGTAGCAGAGGACTGTTGACGACCTGGAGAGGAGTAGGGGCGCGGGTAGGCGGCGGCGCGACGAAGTCGGACGGCCGGGTGAGGCGGCGGCCTGGGCGGTGCGACGAAGTCGGGCGGCCGGGTTGGCGGCGGCCTGGGCGGCGCGACGAAGTCGAGCGGCCGGGGCGGCGAAAGGCGGGCGGCGGACCGGCGCGGCTAAGGGCGCTGGTGCGCGGCGGCGGCCGGAGGGGCGCGGCGGCCGGGGAGGCGGCGGCAGCCCTGTGGTGCGATGGCGCGAGCCCTAGCGGCAGGGCGCACGAGCAGAGAAAGCGAGGATCGTGATTAGATTGATACCATGCAGAGAAACACCGCACACCCAATAGGGGGGTGACCTTTCATATATATAGCCTGGAAGGCTTGCAGTACATGTACAAGTTATAATATGGTACTAATACAAGTCAGATTAGGAGTACAAGGCCAATGGGCCGTAAGCCCAATATGGGCTGTTATAATTATACTCTAACAGAAGTAAACTACAGTTTTACTAGAAAGGAGAATGCTAAACTTTTTCATCATGCAAAGTAAACTACTATGGCTCATTCTACCGTCCAACACTGGGGAAGTCAATGTTCAAACCAAGCCAGTTTCTAAGTAATGAGTGGGTACAACAAAATGAATTGCATAACATGTCGAACCTCAATAAGAGCTGTCATTCCCAACACTTCGCAAATCTGAAGAAATTCCCTTATGTCAAGGTCTGGTAGTACAGCAGCAATTAGTAGAATTGCATCAGCACCCTTAGAGCGAGCATTATAGATTTGCCACTTATCAATGACAAACTCTTTGCAAAGAAGGGGACACTGTATTCACAAAGAAAGTTTTACATCTTGAGAACTATTGGAAACTCATAATCACCCTCAAAAAAAAATAACACTTAAATGCAACAGTACCTTCACTCCTGAAGTGCGCACCTTCTCAAGATTCTCAAAGCTTCCCTGTACAATGGAAGCAAATTGAATGAAGACAGGTAAGCATGACATCTATGATCCCCACAATCAATTAAATCAACAGAAATATACCTGAAAGTACTTCTCATCCGTCAAAATGCTTAAACATGCAGCTCCATTCTTTTCATAAGCTTGAGCAATTTCAACCTGCAACAGAAAATTACATATTAGTTACATAAGCAACCACTGAAATTGACTCTAGGTTTCACAGCTAATAAGCCCAGAACATACAGGATTAAAGTTCTCCCTGAGCACACCCCTACTCGGGGATGCTTTCTTGACCTCAGCAATTAATGCAGGCACCCCATTACGCTTGTAGGCAGCTTCTAAAGCGCCATAGAAGTCTCTTGAAGGAGGGGCTTTCCTTGCAGCCTGAGTCACCTCCTCAAGAGGCTTCTTAGCATGCCCCTGCACAAGACCAGTAATATCTGTTAAACATCATATAGTGAAAGCTTATGAAATAGTGACCATTAAGTAAGAGTATGCAGGTTCACCATATGAAAATAGCTTAATTAGTTTTTTCATGAAATATACTTTAACAATGCAAATTTTAATGCATTGGTGGTACATTTTTATAAATACATAATCAAAGACTTAGATTGCAGAATGTAAGCAAAATCAATAGACCTATCTTAGTGAGAGGAAGTATAGAGAAAGGAATCGTCTAACACAGGAAAAAATAACAGTACAAGCATGGCATCAAGCACCTTTGATTTAACTTAAGTTCCGTAGTTGATAGTTGTTGAGAATATAAGGAATTTATTCCAATTTTATATTGTGATAAATTTGGATTTATGGTTAATGGCAGGTCTCCTCTTGTAGAAGTGAATTTACTTTCTGTATCATGATTTGCTATCGCATACCTTTTTTTTTTTGTCATACTTCCTCAATTCGTTCTAGCTATGGGGTTAATTCCAAGCTCTATCTTTCCAGCTGAAACTAGTCTATCCAAAAATATTTCCAAAGTGCAGATTTAAAGTTTTAAACCTGCCAAACTATCAATGGTATGACCCCTAGGTCTGCCAGGGATCAATCGGAGGTTGTATGAGTGGACGATTGGAGGTCGGGGACGAAGAACGCGAGGATGACGGCGTGGTGGCGCCGTGGCTGCTTGTGTGTGTGTGGGTTAGGGTTGGAAAACGAATAGACTCTCCCGGCTCCATTCAAGAAGCCGGCAACAAATATGTTCCTGCTTAATCTCAATAATCCCAGTTACAAAATATTTATACCAATGCAATATCCTTTTGCTAAAGAACCCCTTCTGCTAATTGCTAATAATATAAATTGACTCCAAATAAATGAACTATTGGCCTAATTAGCCACTAATGGGCCGGCTGCGCCTGGAATACTGCAGACCGGTCAGAACAATCGACCTTTGATATGTCAACAAAGCTATGATTCCCTTCCATGGTTAGTTTTATTTCTACTGTAATTATTTTGCTGACATTATTCATGAGTTTTAAATTTCCTTCATGGCTATTGCAATCTATTAAAACCTGGCTTTGCATCTGTCTGTATGCAGTTCACTTCTCTTATCAACCTTGTGATCCTGATTCCTGAATTGCAGAAAACTATAGTTTTCGCATCATGGTCTTTTATGTTTGTATCTTAACTATCAATCTGTGCTCTGTAGTGATACAATTGTGCCACAGTTTGCTTATGTTAATTAAAACGTGGTTTGTTGCATGAATAATTGATGCACAAACAGAAAAGCTGAAGTTCTGCTAAGAATGTTTTAAAGAAAGAGGAGGAGAACATTGAAGGCTTCATACGAGAGGATTTACTTTTTCTTTTGTTCCTAGCAATCTGCTATAGCAACAGTTTCTCATGTGACAACCTATATGGAAGGGTGTATACAGAAGTTTTCAAATAGACATTCTTTGTTCATTTGGATCTAAACCATATCTCATAAGATTAGTCCAGTTTGGGCAGTTCCAATATTTTTGAAGCGTTGTGGCGTCCTGTGGCGCTATGGCGTAACTAAAACCTTCTAGGCGACACCTAGGCGATATGGCGTAACTAAAACCTTGTGGCGTCCTGTGGCGCCTGGGGTACGCCTAGGCACTGCCTCAAAAACAGGGGCCAGTTAATGTTTTTGTATTTATAATTAATCTCCACAAGTATCCTAAATACTTCATATTTATTTTCAAACTTCATATTTATTTTCAATGACCTGCATCACAATTTTTTAACTGTGAAAATTGAAATATATTTTATTTTCAAAAATCAACTACATGGGCTACATATGAAGCTACTGTGCATCTCTGAAAAATCTCTGTTTCGCAGAATAAACCGAGGACATTATGAATATGTATACCTTTTAAGAATATAATGATAGGAATAGAACAATGTGAGATGTTAAACTTTCAGTGGCGGAGCTAGAAATGTGATTTTTTACTTTTTGGGGGGAGGGCCAGCTGTACATATTTTTCCAAAATTTAGTCAAATTTAACCCCTGTCTCCGCCACTGTGAACAATGAGCAACTTTACCCTGGATCTATGGAGTGCAATGGCATATGTCCCTGCCTTCTTACAGCCTACCCAGAGTTTTTGGCTGCGCCTTTGGAGTTGAATAATTGAGTTTCTTCGTTGGTAGCAGCTAACACTGGCTTTCATCTCTGAGAAAGATTTTGGCTGTACTGTAATTCTGGCCCACAACCACAATGGAAACATAGCTTTTGAAATATTTATTTTTTCAAAACGCAGGAGTTCTGAGTATCTTTGTATTACAGAGAGAATGTCATTTGGTTTGTTTCAGTGCAATGGCCCTAATAAACTGTGCCATAAATGTTTCACATACATACACATGCTGGTAACTTCTCTATTATCATATCAACTATATGGATAAGAGAATTTCTGCCAAAGGCTAATGTAATTTGTAATTTACAGATTAGTTATTCCAATCCTATGGACTAACCTAAGACTCTATATGCGCACCGTCGAGTTCTTGCAGCCTTGTGAGCAACTAATTAGTAGCAGTTAGTAGTTATCTCAAAGGACCTATATTGTCTGTAAAACATAATGCACACACTACTTTATTATCAGTATTTTCACAACATCACTCTCTACCTTTGGCCACATTCAACTTTGCTACCAAACCGAACCATGAAAGTCCAACGCATGCACAGAGTAGCAACTGCATACCTCAGCTACTTCAATCTCCTTGTCCCAAATGATCTTCTCTAGGATGTTGCGTGGGGCTCCCAGCTCCTCCTCTATCTCCTTCAAGGAGGCAGTGGCGCGGAAGTGCCTGCGGATGCGAATCCCCTGTCTAGCCGCTATGTCATTGAATGACAAGCCATTCTCCCATTGGACCAGCTCCTTTGAGTTCAGCATATCGTCCTGTGCTAGCACCTCAAGAATTGAGTCCTGAAAAAAAAAGAAGAAGTATCAAACAAGTGAAGCGCACCATCAAGCACATTAACTCAGTATTTATGCGCAAGATTTTTAATGATAAGATAACAAATCGGCATTCCATACACGGGGCAGGTGAAATGGGTGGAAAGATTACTACAAGTATATATCAAGACGAAACGCAGCCACACAGAGGGAAATCAAAATCCTGCTCAGCGAATGGGGAAAAATGATACGAAATCTGTCACGGACTGGGCTACCAAATGGGTCTCCGTGGACTGGGCTGCCAATTAAGCTCAGATTAGTGAAGTGTGCAGCTACAGAAGGATCATCCCCTCAAAAGAAAAAAAAAAAAAGAAGGATCAGGAGGCCAGAGAAGTGTGCAGCTACAGAAGGATCGTCCCCTCAAAAGAAAAAAAACAAGAAGGATCAGGAGGCCAGAGGGGGCATCGATCGAACAGAACAAGACCATTGCCGAACTCATCTTCCTCCTCTGTCCCTCCTCGTCTAATTCTCTCCAATTTCTCTGTGTTTGTACAAGTCTTTGTATACTGTTGAATGATTCTTGTCTATGACATCAAGGTCCGTGATAAAATCGTAACAAGAAAACAGGAAGCCTCCGCATCATATCCGCGACATCAGAGTGGAGAGACCTAACAAACCCTTGGAAGAGAATGCAGCAGGGCGTACCTTGGGGCCGGCACGGAGCGGGCGGGCGCAGCGAGCGCCGGCGCCGGCGAGGGTGGCGACGCGCGAGGGCCTGGGGGAAGCGCTGCCCCTGGCGCTAGCGGCAGCGACGGAGAAGGAAGACCTAATGGATCGCGCGGCGAGCAGAGACTCCATCAAACGTCGAGGACGAGATGGATCGAGGATGGGGAATGGAGGATAGGTGATGGGAACTGGGACGCGGGCGAGCGGCGAGCCGGCTTCGGGTCTCCTCCACTCCCCTGGTTGGTGTTCTGTCGTTATATAGAGGGTGGCGGCGCCGGAACGGCGAGTCGGCGACAACGGTCCGAGACGGGTACCGGCGGGTTTCCGAGCGCGTACGCCACCATCAGCTACGTCACATTTGACATCAATCATCAATCATCAAACCAACAAGAAAATGGGAAAAGGCTGGTTTCTGAGCGTGCACACCTTGGAGCTGCGGCACGCACACTAGGTCCACGTTGAAGGCCTGCATCCACCGTGCCGTGTGCCTATGACCCCGCGCCTTGTCCGCGCTCGCGAGGGCGCACCCTGCGCCTTCCCTCTTGCTCCCTTCCTCCGCAATTTATGGCGGGCTTAGAGAAAAGGGGGCTCGAGGGAGACACGAGGGTTAGGCGGTGCGAACGATGGGATGGTGACCTCAAGGTTCTAATGGCGAGGGAGGCGGTTGGGCCAAGTCGAGACAAAAGCGTCCATAGCGGAGCCCATTGCGTAAGAAGATGGTCATGGCCGGAGCTTGCGATAGTATGCGAGAGGGTGAAGAGGAGGAAAGAGGTCGCCGTAGGCGTGCTAGGGTTTCGCCAAAGCTCCACAAAACCCCAGCTTGTCGTGCGAGGTGAGCACCAAGAGAAGAGGTCGAGAGGTAGGTGACATGGCCGGCACTGAGAGAGGCAGAGAGCCACTGGCCAGGGGAGGTGGGAAAGGAGGCGAGGGGTAGGTGCGAGGGACAAGCTCGCGTTAGAAGAGAAAGAAAAAGAAGCATGCAATACTAGGTAAAGAAGGTGGCGATATAAATGTCAAAAATATTTATAAGTACCTTTAAATGGCACTGTAAAACGAATTTTTAAAACTGAATTTTAGTGAATCTCTAAAATAATAGTATTGGAATACCATAGCAACTATTTTATAACTTATAGGTCATGCTCGTTTCATTAAAAAGTTAAAGTGAAAATTATTATTAACGTAAGACTAATAAGTTGAAGCGAACAAAGTAATCCATTTTCCGTATTAAACGGATATTATGGATCGCCCTTTACTCCATATCACGAAACGAGTGCGTGTGCAAAACGGAGCCAGGCTCTTGACGTGGTGCCAGCAGGTCGCATTTTTGGTGAAAAAAACGTGACGTGGTGCCAGGTCGCGTGTTTCGTGAAAAAAAAACGTGTGGCCTGAGGATGGACCAGGCTCTTGACGTGGTGCCAGGTCGCATGTTTGTGGTGAAAAAAAGGTGGTATGTGAGTGCTTGTCCAAGCAGTCCGACCATTAGACGATGATACGAAAATCGATGACGCCAGGAGTTGCTTTATTTGCTTACACCAAGCACCTTCTGCTAGGTTCGAAGTTTAACACGTCCAAACTCCATATACTCCTACATCGCACAAGAAGTACACTTCTAATAACATTTGAAATTTATCTTCGAATAAGTGTAGGTATGATCCACCTAGTTCTAGTATCGTTTTATTGTTTTTTATAATTTCAAAATACAATCATTACACGATGAGATAACTTTTGATAGAAGGAAATTGATTTTCTTCAAAGATCTCAAAAAGCCTCCCCAATGGCCCACCTAGTCTTTTCCGGTTCCCACTCCTCACTCCCCAACAACTCGAGAAGCCCTTGACGGCTCAACTACTATAGACACTGAGCAAGGTAGCAAGTAGAAGTGCATCAAATCGATGGACAAAGAGAAACACCGGGCATCGAAGAACACTAGAGCAGTCGACTGCCGGCAGCATCGCAAACCCTCTCGCCTTGCAAGGTTGGGCCGGTACGCCCCTGCCCCGTTCCCATGCCCGTCCTAGGGGGGGCGGTCCGTGCGACGCCCATGGGCCCATGAATGTACCCATGTATAGTTGATGTATTTCTCAAAAGAAAAAAGTAATCAGTATTTACGATCGCGTATTCACACAATCGCGTCGTGCGGCGTCGGCGTGCTAGGGCTCGAGCGACTGAACGCTAAGTGCAGCGCGGTGGCCGATGGACAGAGCGCCGAGCGGCCGGCCGGCGAGGCGGCGTACGGCGACCGGCCTGGGCGTTTGGCTGGCACCGCACGGACGTAGACATCCCTCTTTCCTGTCCTGATTGGCACCGCATGGTAAGTGACTAAGTAATGTATTGATCAATTTGATTGCAATTCAGTGTACAGAGTAGAGACCGGAGAGTACTTGTACTTCGGTTTATCATTTGTCAATTACAGCTTACTTGATTTGATTTTTAATTTAATATTTTTTAACATGTAGATGTTGCCGAAGAAAGATTAAAAAATTATTTAAGGTCAACTATGCTATAAGAAAATTAAACTATGTACAGCACTGAGAAGGATATTTTAGATACAATTAATTCACACAGTGTTCTTGAAGATTTTACATCAAGAAATACCCAAAGACACTTAAGTTTTATTTAAGGTAACCATCATAGTTTTGTTTTATCACTGAAGTTATCTCTTATCAATAGTACTATATACTTCAATCATCATATTAAAACTAGTATCGTACCCGTGCGTTGCTACGGGATAACTTTTGTACTAAAAACACATGGATCATACAATAAAATAATAATATTATATAAAATTAAATAACAATATTAAAGTGACATTTAATAAAAAACAAAGTTCATGAAATTAAGATGGTTAGAGTGTGTTGACAACAGATTTTAGCAAATCCAGATAATTCGGAGCACCAGCTATTAGCAGTATTAGCAGGGCTCACTTGCGACGAATATGCATGCGTGTGCATAATTAGTTTATTAGAGATTAAAATAATCTAACTTTGGAAGGACACGTCAATGCTTTGTACTTAGAGATAAATCCACATGCAAGGAAGGTGATCGGCTTCACGTGCAGCTGCATGTCACGGATGGCAAGTAACCAAAAGAGTACATGTTAATCACGCATGTGTGGGTTATATTTGCACGGACAAGCCAGAGAAGGAAGCTTCATTAGCAAGGATTCTATACAAGGGAAATTAGAGTCCATGTATCTTTATAATTAGGCAGGTCTGTTTAGATATTTCTTTTTATACAAGTATTGTTTAGGCAAGTTTAGTTAGGATTGTGGGTCAGCCCAGGGTATAAATATAAGCCCTGGCTATTGTATCAAATGATCACAAGATCAATACAACTCGGCGCATCGCCACCCTTTACCTTTCTGTTATGCCTTTGCTTTAACCACCGGCGGACTTTGGCACCTGACGTCGGGCTGCATCGCTTCGATCTCCGGCGAAGGGGTAAGTCCAGAGTTTCAATGGCTTATCGGATATCGTGGATCTTCGACTTACGGCACATCGCTTCTGTCCCGGTTTACGGTATCCACCAGTTATCCTGCCTTGATTAAGATTGCATCGGCTGAATCTATCATCTTAATATTAAATTGGCTTCGATTAGCTTTTATCTTATTGAAATAGATGATAGATTATTTAATAGCCTGTTGCATCTTGATTTTGGTTACCATGCTGTTGGGATCAAGTTTCATCGTGGATAGGACTATCGGCTTGTGAACTTAGATTAATATTTTGCTACCAGTGTTTCTAGATTGCAACTTCCGGGCGCATCGCTGTCGTTTCACCTAGAAAGATTAATAGCAGTATTAGTTTAAGCTCTATTGGCTGATGGCTCTCGCCACGGTGAGATAAGAAACTCAACAGTGTCACATCGTATCGGCTCAGCATCCTGATTCTATTAACTGGCCGATACGACGCCATCACATACCTCGTCAGCTGAATGGTCAAGCTGACTGGCACGCTGCGCACACCACGCGCGCCTATTGGAGCCTGCACTGGAGCTAAGCAGATCTCCCAGGCCGTTGTTGATGACGAGGGATTTTCATCGGCCAAGCCCCAATCGGCTGGTGACAAAAAAAAAATTTCAGCATCAACAAATTTATGGTGTCCACAGAGTGATTATTGTTTCCTTGTTTGGATTAGAATTAGATTGATGCCATTGCTGTTTTCGTGTACATAGAGACGGGACATGATCTGAACAAATCACCAACAGCGCCTCTATAGTATTGATCCACAAATAGACAAAAGTGCTAACTACACACTATGGATTATGACTTTAACTGGAAGTTTGAACGATAAATTCTCATCGGGTGACATCGGACTACCCCCAAAGAAAATTAGATTAAATAGCATCAAGACAACAGGGATCAAATGTGTTTACCCATTACAATAATGCAAAAAATGACAAAAACAAATTCTCTAAGCCCACAGGCTGCAAGCTCTTACCCAAATTTTATAGAACTGTATGTTCTCAAGTTATTCAGGTTACTAAATACCACTGACCAACAGGCCACTCAGTTTAAAATAACTGTTCTACTAAGCAAATATTTTCTATTGCTCCATACAAAAGTCTAAAACATCCATCACATTAGGCTGTCATTGTTTCTGAAGGATATGTTTATTCACATGATATTTTTTCACTGTAAAGGGCATAATGATCAGTTCTATATCTGATAATAAGATTAGAAGTTTTAGTATTTATCTTTATGGCTCCCGTTTGGCTGTGGTTGGTAGACAATTCGGCTCTAAATAAAAGTAGCATCCATTAAGCTGACTATGTGAGGTGAATAATAAAAAGAGAATCAATGCTTTAAAAAGTCAATGGTTAGTGTATCACTTGTCAAAAAGGAAGTGCTCCGAAGAGGAGGGTCTCTTGTTCCCCTTTTCAGATGGTAGTATAGGAATTTGAAACCACAAAAAACATGATTTTATTGAAAGAATGGGGCACCGCCTTTCCTGATCTGTCATTTATGGTTTGGCATTTATCGAACAACCTCAATATTGCGGGTTCGGAACTGCTTGCCATGTGAACCAAGAACACGACCACTCTTGTTTTTGGAAACCTCTTTTCACATAGATCTGGGCACGAACCCGCCATCCTTGCAGCCTGCAGAAAGACAACAGTAAATGGATAACATCTTGGTGCCACTCTGCACTTACATTGAAATATTGTGAGTCGCAAAAAAGAAACATCGAAATCCTGTGTATGCTACCGGAGGGGAGGAGGGATGGGCAGCTCCTATATTTGGTGAACTCCTCTTGTATACACAAAATTTTACCATATACGTAAAGAAATGTTTGCATGTTTGCCCTCGAAAAATCTACCCGTTAGTACTTAGCCTTCCTCATGGTCATTTTCTGACTCACTCCTGATAATTTGTATATGTTACCAGGAGTATACCTCGCGCGTTGCTGCGGAATTTCTTAAAAATAAATTTATTATACACATAGCATTACTATATGAACTTTGTATAATGTGCGTACATATATATATATATGAATTTGACTTGTTGTCTTGTTGTATCGGATCTGGTAAAAAATCGGCAAACTAATAGAGCATAAACTAATAAAATATTTGATTACATTATAGAGGAATGAGTGTTGAATTAAAAAAAATAACATACGTAGATGCTTGCATGTTAATAGATTAAAGCTTTAAAATATTTTCAAATAATAGAGATGATATGGATAATTTTTTAATTAGTAAAGAATGACATAAACTTAGTGGAGAATGATGTGGATACATTGTATGAAGAAATAGAGCATTTAATAATGTCAATTAGTGTGGAATGATGTGGACACCTTATATGAATATAGAAATCTGTTAGTGAGATTTTGTTTTATAACAGTTATAGATTAGAACTATATTTTTATAAAAAGGGAGAGTACGTGTATAGTACATACGAGTGCGTGTCTCGTGCTCGTGCTTGTCAGTCACGCTCGTGTAGTCTGCTTGGCTGACTCAAGTGACCTTTTTCCCAAAGGCTTCTCTCGGCGGCACGTAACGCACGTTCACACCTTCAAATGGTAGAGCGGAGGGAATATATAATTTTCTTAAAACTGTCACCTTTTTTGGAAACTCTTAAAACTGTCACTTTGATTACTTTACAGCGAGCTTTTGTGTAGCAATTCATAAAAGCTAGCACAATTTACACACTCTGTTTAAATTAATTCTTGTTTTTGCACTTGATGATTTAAATTTTAATTGGTTACAAAAAAGTATGACTCCCTTCATTCCAATTTATGGTCGTTTTGTGTTTATTAGATACATAACTAACTTCTATATGTCTGGACTCATTATCTACAAGAGCTAAAACGACATATGTAATTTAGAAGAGATGGTGGTAAAAATTTATAACACAAAATAAGCTCCATTACTTTAATTATGAAATGTATTTCATAATAATTTCATTTAAAACATAAGTATTATATTACTCACTACAAATTTTATTAAACTTAAGTTTGTTTGACTGGCACCAATCATATAAATAATTTTAGGAGAAGGGAGTATAATTTAACATAGAGAATATGGTTCTTTTTGAAAAAAAAAGTTTCCATTGTGGTTACTTTACATCATGCTTTCGCACCTGATGACTTGTCACATTAAAACATTCATCCGTTTTCTATATTTGGTATAGTTTTGTGAGAGCTAGGCAGAGATAAAAAAAACCCTCACATCATAGATCTAAAGATATGTCCAATGATTCCATAATAAAGTAAAAAAAGGAGGGCAATATATATTTGAGATCCTTTGGATGTATAAACGTAGAAAAATAAGAGAACTACATGCCACAAGAAAAAGATAGCAAGATACTAGTTGCTACACTTACAACAAATTTTGTGTAGATCGGTACTTTTGAAACTGATGCAGAACCATATCCCAAATAAAACTTCACCATTAATGTTGTATGTCTGTGAACGTTATGTATGGGCGGACCATGAGATTTAGGGATTTTCTCTACCTACATAAGATGTCCTCCCCCATACTTGTGCTCTAGGAGAGGGGGCATATTCCCCCATATCTAATTTTTTATGTCTAATTTCTCTCTGGATAAACTTCTTATATGTTTGTAAACCTCCAAAACTATCACTCATTATCGTAGGTAAATCCAGAAGAAATTAAATCTACTCATCAAAATAAGTTAAAGAAGTTATATTATGTCCTGATCAAATTAATTAACATGGAAAACCACTCTACACAAAAAAAAACTTTCCACAGGGAGATCCCATCTATATGGATACAACAAAGTGGTCAAACAAAATAATTTTGGATCAATTAAGCGCACGGAAATACCATTGTAACACTTCAACCGATGGTCAAATGGGCATCGTATATTTCGCGAGGAACGGTAAGTTCAGGCTAGATCCTAGCAAAGTCGCCCAGAGGTAGCAGGTAGATAACTGGGATAGTGAGGTTTTCTAATGGCCGATCCCTAAAAGGAAGGTAACTGAGATGCTACGATCTTACTTCGGGCACCGGAGCACGCCTGGTCTGCCAAATGATACCGGCCTGTTGCTCTACGTTGCACCCGGACGTGGGGGATTACAAAGGACGGACGGGACTAGGTCACTCCCCGCTGCCTACCCCTCAACCGTAGGATACGAGGTAAACGAAGGTAACTCCTATCTTAGACACCACGTCTACGCTATTTGTTATAGCTCTAGCGTTGGCCAGGAACTTCCGTCTTTATCAGGAATCCTCTACTAGAGGCCTCGCCCAAAAGACGAGCAGCGAACCCGTAAGATAATAATGAGCAAGGGTAACTTGGTGTCAGTTACCGAGAGAAGGGGTACCCTAAACCTCCCTTGTTTTTGGTTGAACCCCGAGTTTACCCTCAGATTAATCTCACGGGGACCCTCGAAAAAACACGTGCAAGACCAGACCATACATCCTCGACCCATCGGGGCCCACCGGCAAATACACACTGGGCCGACCCACAACAGAATACTTAACTTCTGCCGCAACCCTCGACAAGTCACTGACGTCACCAACTGATGATCACTCGAGAGGGGGGGCCCCGCGTCAAGTGTCGAGGCCCCGGCGGGACGGACGCGTCGATACAACAAGGGTTGAGCCCCCTCGATCCACCAACTCCGGGTGCGTCCGACAGCGCATTTGATGCAAAACTACCTAACCTCATCCAATCGTATGGCTACAGTAGCCGCACAGTGGTCCGTACAGCGGTCGAATCCCGCTTTACCGCCCATACTGGGGACGTGCATCGGTCTGCATGGCACTGTTACGCCGTACTCAGCACTGTTAGGCCGCTCGAGGCCCCTTCGATGCGCTACGTGACAAACAACTGACATCGAATTTCCTAAGTTCAATCTTATCTGTTCAACCACTACGCTCGAGGCTACCCCTCGATTGGGCCTCGAGTATGTGTCGACGCCCTCCGATCAACCCACATCGACCTCGAAAGCTGCGCCAACAACTCCCGATGCGACCCCAACAGGGACTCGCACGTCCTCTATAGGGGATCACGTCTTTCGCCAATCAGCAACCATGCCTCCGAAGGACGCCTGTCAACTCCGAGCCATGCTGCTACAGAACAAACCATGCTCAGCACACGTCTCTACAGTGGCCTCGAGTTGACCACCACGACCCGCGACATCACCACTGCGTCATCGAACCAGGACACTTGTACCATTGTGCCTCCCCTTGCCCTATAAAAGGGGACGACAGGATACACAACAAAGGGAGAGGCCCAATCGGATGAAGAACCGACTCCAGACAACGATCTCACGAACAACCGAACACACACCTAGGCAGACTCCTAGACTCTGAATAACTCTTTCACTCTATACTCGACCCCCCCCCCGAATTCTCTCTTTCGCTAGTATTCACCCCTGTACAAGCACTTAGGTGCAAGATAATACAAATCTTCTCCCCCGCTGGACGTAGGGCCTTCTTTGCCCGAACCAGGATAAATCACTGTGTTCTTCTTGCATCACCATCCGAACGGGTTACGCACACATACGTTTACTCGTTGGCTTAGGACACCCTCGGGTTCCTAACGTCGACAATTGGCATGCCAGGTAGGGGGGTGTGTGTGTCAAACCGCTTCGTTCGGATGGCGGATTTCGTATCATCGCTCCCTTTTGGCTCGGTGATCTGGTTTGGGAGTTTGGAGTTCCTGTCGCTCGGCACGAGCCATGACATGGTCCTGCTCTCAGCCGGGCACCCAAGCGGGGGCGCTTCAGGGACTCCGCGAGGAGCCTCGCGTCGCCCTCGCCACCACGCTTCCCAATCAAGAAGGAGACGTGGATCGCAGGGCGGGCGGCGCCGCCGTGCGACCACGGTCGTCACATCCTCTTCGTCTTCGACAGATGACTTGAGCTCTCTGGCCAGGAGCCTCCCACGACTACGCGTAAGGCCCAAAGAGGGGCAGCGCTCACCAGGGTTGAACGCTTCTCCCCAGGTGAACGCGCCCCTCACGTCTACGGCTCTCTTGCCCCATGAGCAGTTTGTCGTCCGACCGGCACTGCCATTTGGGCTCGACAATGCCGCTTCAACATACTCCACTATCGTGCGCTCGGGTTTTGGAGCGGACAGGGAACGGACTGGAACCCCCCTACGCGCAGCAGCGTGCCGGGAGGTACCGGTACTGGCCCCCGAACGCCCGTTTAACCCTCGCCCATGCGGGGCCTGCCCTCGCGTGCTTCGACTGTGGCTGGAAGTGAAACAATATGGGCGGACCATCATGCCTTACCCGCTCTACTTCGACTCCGACTACGACTCCAGCTACTATGATCCCACGCGAGACTGTTTCCACGTCGACATAGTCGCCGCGTCGGGCAACGACGACGCCGCTCCCGCAGAGACGTCCACATCACCGGCTGCAACAGGTGGACCCCTCCTCCTGGCGGGACAGGAGGAAGGGCCCCCTATCGCGACCAATGATCCGTGCGATTCGCAGGGCGCCCCGTCGCCCAGCTCGCGCAGGTCCGGGAGCTTCGAGCCAAACTCGACGAAGACAAAGAGCGACTGTGCCAGCTCGAGCGTACCCTCGAGCAAGACAATCGAAATCCCCCAGGCGGAGGGGCTCGGGCCCGAGCGTGGCAAGTACAGCGGCAGATTGTGGGCGCGGATACGGTTGCACGTCCCGCCTTCAATCGAGCTAGTTAGAATGTCGTCGCGGCAACCATGCTTCTCCGCAACATGCCGGGCCCCTCGAATCCTGAAGCCCAACGAGTCCGACAGGAGATCTAGGGCCTTCTCAAGGTGGCCGCCATCCAGCAAGCCAAGAGTTCTGCCTCGAGGCGTCGAGGTGTGGCCTCAGGGCAACACCACGAACCCTCGTGGCATGAGAGGCAGGCCTCGACCAAGCCGGTAGACTCCCCCCGCTCGAAGGGGGCGGTCCCGGCCCACGATCGCGTTCGTGACAACCGCGAGCCCCGCGATGCGCGTCACAACATCAACAAACACCGCAGACGCAAGAGTGGTGACGCCGAGGCACGAGGCTACAGCGCTCATCAGGGCGGACGCTACGACAGCGACGAGGACCAACGTCGATCCCCGGATCCGCCGGGACCTTGAGCCTTCAGCCGTGCGATTTGCAGCACACCGCTGCCTAGCCCCTTCAGACCCCCGACAAGTCTCGTCAAATACGACAGCGAGACAAAGCCTGAGCTCTAGCTTGCCGACTTCAAGCTGGCGTGCTAGCTTGGTGGGGCCCGTGACGACAACGCCATCATTCGACAACTCCCACTCTTTCACTCTGACACCGCACGACGGTGGCTCGAGGAGCTTCCCCCTAACCAAATCTATGACTGGTCCGACCTGGTCAGGGTTTTCGAGGGGAACTTCAAGGGCACCTATGTGCGTTCGGGCAACAAGTGGGAACTCTGAGGCTACAGACAGAAGCCCAGGGAATCCCTCCATGATTTTACTCGACGCTTCTCCAAGCAGCGCACTGAGCTTCCCCACGTCACCGACAAAGAGGTGATCCTGGCTTTCATTACCGGGACCACCTGCAAGGAACTGGTCCGGGAGCTCGGGCGTGCTCCCCCAAAGACCGCCGATGAATTGATGGACATCGTGGCCAACTTTGCCGCCGGAGAAGAGGCCGTCGGCGCCTTCTTCGACGATGGCAAAGGCCAAACGCAAGCCAAGGCGGCCAACCCCGAGGGTTCAAACCGGGGTGGCAAGAAAGGGGGCAAGAAGAAGAAGAAGAACCCACGAGGCAAGCACGAAGACGCCCCTGACGATGACCTCGTGGTGGCTGTCGAGCGCAAGAAGCCTCGAGGCCCTCCCGAAAAGGGCCTCTTCGACGAGATGCTCAAGAAACCGTGCCCATATCACAAGGGCCAGGCCAACCACACCCTCGAAAACTACCGGATGCTCAAAAGGCATTTCGAGGGTACGGTTCGAGGAAAGGAAGAGAAAAAGGAAGAGCCCGACGACAAGAACGACGACAAGGATGATGGATTCCCCCGTGGTGCAGGACTGCTACATGATCTACGGGGGGCCTACCACCCGGCTCACTCCTCGATAGCGTAAGAGGGAGCGTAGGGAGGTATTCTCCACTCGAGTCACCACCCCTGATTCTTGGACTGGTTTGAGACGGCTATTATGTTCGACCGTGACGACCATCCGGACCACGTCCCGAACCCAGGGCTCTACCCGCTTGTTGTCGACCCTGTCATCATCAACACCCGCTTCTCCAAGGTCTTGATGGACGGAGGCAGCAGCCTCAACATCATCTACTCTGAGACCCTCGACCTTCTTGAAATCCCGACGGAAAAGCTAAAACCCAGCGCTGGGGGCTTCCATGGCGTTGTGCCAGGGAAAAGGGCTATTCCCATCGGATGCATCAACTTGCCGGTGTATTTTGGTACTCCCACAAACTTTCGAAAGGAGGCCCTCACGTTCGAGGTAGTCCCGTTTCGAGGCACGTACCATGCGATCATCGGACGACCGGGCTATGCCAAGTTCATGGCGGTTCCCAACTACACTTACCTCAAGCTCAAGATGCCGGGCCCCAACGGCATCATCACCGTCGGCCCCTCCTTCGAGCACGCATACGACTGCGACGTCGAGTGCGTCGAACACACGGAAGCCCTCGAGGAGTCGGGGATGCTTGCAGCCACTCTCGAGGCCCTCGCTGACGAGATCCCTGAACCCAAGCAACATGCCGGTAGCTTCGAGCCTGCCGAGGACACGAAGAAGATCCCTCTCCACCCGAGTTGCTCCAAGGGGAAGGCGCTGCTCATCAGCACCTCCCTCGATGCCAAATAGGAAGCAGTGCTCATCGACTTTCTCCGCGTGGACGCCGACATGTTTGCGTGGAGTCCCTCGGATATGCCGGGCATACCGAGGGAAGTCGCCGAGCACGCCTTGGAGATCCGCCCCGGGTCTAAGCCGGTGAAGCAACGCCTGCGCCGCTTCGACGAGGAGAAGGGCAGGATCATCGGGGAAGAAGTCAACAAGCTCTTGGCGGCCGGATTTATCAAGGAGGTCCACCATCCTGAGTGGTTAGCTAACCCTGTAATAGTCAAAAAGAAAAATGGGAAATATAGGATGTGTGTAGATTACACCGGCTTGAATAAAGCATGTCCTAAAGTCCCATTTCCCTCGCCACGCATCGATCAAATCGTTGACTCGACGGCGGGATGTGAGACCCTCTCCTTTCTCGATGCCTATTCCGGCTACCACCAGATCCGGATGAAGGAGTCCGACCAGCTCGCGACTTCCTTCATCACCCCCTTTGGCATGTACTGCTATGTTACTATGCCCTTCGGCCTTCGAAATGCCGGGGCAACGTACCAGCGGTGCATGCTCCACGTTTTCGGAGAACACATCAGCTCAACGGTCGAGGCCTATGTTGATGACATCATGGTCAAGACCAAAAAAGTCAAGGATCTCGTCTCCGACATCGATGCCGCGTTCAAATGCCTCCGGGCGAAGAGCATCAAGCTGAACCCCAAGAAGTGTGTCTTCAGCGTCCCCCAAGGCATGCTCTTAGGGTACATAGTCTCTCAGCGCGGCATCGAGGCCAACCCGGAGAAAATCTCGACGATTATCAAGATGGGGCCCATTCGAGACCTCAAAGGCGTTCAGAGGGTCACAGGATGCCTGGCAGCCCTGAGCCGCTTCATCTCCCATCTCAGGGAAAAGGCGTTGCCCCTCTACCGCCTTTTGAAGAAATCGAAGCACTTCGAATGGACCCTCAAAGCCGAGGAAGCCCTCTCAAAGCTTAAGTCTATGCTAGCCTCGCCCCCAATCCTAGTACCTCCTCATCCGACCGAGCCCCTCCTCCTCTATGTCGCCGCAACCACCTAGGTGGTCAGTGCAGCCATAGTGGTCGAGAGGGCAGAAGAAGGGCACACCCTGCCCGTTCAAAGGCCAGTATACTTTGTCAGTGAAGTACTCTCGGAGACCAAGGCCCGCTACCCTCAGATTCAGAAGCTATTGTACGCTCTAGTCCTTACGCGGCGCAAACTCCAACATTACTTCCTAAGCCACCCGATAACCGTGGTCTCGTCCTTCCCCCTCGGGGAGATAGTCCAGAAACGGGAGGTCACAGGGAGAATCGCTAAGTGGGCAGTTGAGCTCATGGGCGAGACCCTCACTTTCGCACCACGAAACGCCATCAAGTCGCAGGTGCTGGCGGATTTCGTGGCCGAATGGACCGACGCTCAACTACCGCCCGCACAGATCCAGGCCGAGCTATGGACCATGTACTTTGATGGGTCGATGATGAAAATGGGAGTGGGTGCGGGCCTGCTCTTCATCTCGCCCCTCGGGGTTCACATGCGTTACGTGATTCGACTCCACTTTGCAGCCTCGAACAACGTCACGGAGTACGAGGCCCTCGTGACTGAACTACACATCGCTATCGAGCTCGGGGTTCGACGTCTCCAAGCCTGGGGCGACTCGCAGTTAGTCATCGATCAAGTCATGAAGGCTTCGAGCTGCCACGAACCTAAAATGGAAGCATACTGTCAAGAGGTCCGCAAATTGGAAGACAAATTCTACGGCCTTGAATTAACCCACATTGCTCGATGCTACAATGAGGCCGCGGACGAGCTCGCAAGGATCGCGTCAACCCGAGGCACCGTGCCACCCGATGTCTTCGCAAAAGATCTCTACAAGCCATCAGTTGACTTCGCGGATGAATAGGAACATTCGTCCAAGGGGGTCGAACCTCAGCCAACCCAGGCCCCCTTGACCGGGGCCGAGGTCATGGACCTCGAGGTATCAACCCCTCGAGCAAGCGACGAAGCCGATTGGCGTAAGCCCTTCCTCAAATACCTTACTCAAGGGGAGCTGCCAGACGAGCGAAACGAGGCTTGACGCATTGCGCAAAGGGCCAAAACCTACGTCCTCTTCGGTCCAGACAAGGAGCTCTATCGACGAAGCCCGACCGGAGTTTTGCAGCATTGCATCACCATCGAGGAAGGCAAAAGGTCACTCAACGACCTACACTCGGGAGCTTGCGGTCAACATGCTACGCCCAGGACCCTCGTCGGGAATGCTTTCCAACAAGGCTTTTACTGGCTGATCGCTGTCTCTGATGCCATCAGCCTCGTCCGCTCATGTGAGGGGTGCCAGTTCTATGCCAAGCAAACGCATCTCCCTGCGCATGCTTTGCAAATGATCCCCCTCACATGGTCGTTCGCCGTATGGGGGCTCGACCTCGTTGGTCCCCTCAAAAGGACAACTGGAGGCTTCACCCATCTGCTCGTTGCCATCGACAAGTTTATCAAGTGGATCGAGGCTCGGCCCATCACCAACATTCGTTCCGAGCGAGCGGTCGAGTTCTTCACTGACATCATTCATCACTTCGGGGTCCCCAACGTGATCATCACCGACAATGGCACGCAATTCACCGGCAAAAAGTTCCTGGACTTCTGCGATCACCATCACATCCATGTGAATTGTTCTGCAGTTGCTTATCCTCGAACTAACGGCCAGGTCAAGCATGCCAATGGGATGATTCTTCAAGGGCTCAAGCCTAGAATCTACGATCGCCTGAAGAAATACGGCAAGAAGTGGGCCATCAAGCTGCCCTCGGTCCTATGGAGCCTAAGGACAACACCTAGTTGAGCCACGGGATTCACCCCGTTCTTCATGGTCTACGGGTCTGAGGCCATCCTCCCCATCGACCTCGAATATGGGTCCACTCGATTAAAAGCCTACAACGAGCAGACAAATGAAGAAGCCCTCGCAAACGCCGTCGACCAACTTGAAGAAGCTTGAAACATGGTCCTCCTCAACTCCGCAAGATACATGCAGAAGCTTCGATGCTACCACGACAAGCATGTGCGCAAAAGGGACCTTCGAGTGGGCGACCTCGTCCTACGACGGTGACAGAGCAACAAGGGCCGCCACAAGTTAACTCCACCGTGGGAAGGCCCCTTCATCATAGCAGAGGTGTTGAAGCCCGAAACCTACAAGCTCGCTAACGACAAAGGCGAAATCTTCACCAACGCATGGAACATCAAACAACTACGTCGCTTCTATCCCTAGGGCGTCGATGCCTTCTTCATACATTTTCGTATACGGAATGCTTTCGATCGCAAGCTCAATCTTCTTATACATATAAGAGGTAGCCTCGACTCTGTTCCCTCAGAGTCAAACCTCCCTCGGGGGCTACAAGGGGGGAACCCTCCGAAGTCCCCAAAAAACTCGCATGATTTTTTCAAAACTCAAAAGTCTATCCTCTCTACGCACCTCGATACGCTCTAAATACTTAGTCAAAAACGCCAGTGAACACCCTAAAGGTCGAGGGCTGTCGAGCCAGGAGACCACCGACGCCCTAGGGCTACGGTACCTCCACTCACTCCCATGTCGAGGGGCACGAACATGCATCACACTAAGTTAGGAAACATTATCAGACATGCGAGAAAGGAAGGGACTAAACAATTTGCGAAGTTATACTTTACATTCGATAATGTTTCGAGGCCCCCTGGGCCTCGCAAACCAGAAAATTACAAGATTTCTTACAAAGGCCTCTTTGCCCAGATTTGGCTCACAAGCCATCATCCTCAGGAGGCGGAAGGACCTCACGCTCGAAGAGGCTTGCAAGACGACTGCCAGGTTCCTCGGTAGCCTCGACCAACCCCATGAAGACGGCTTCGTTCTCCTCGTCAGTCTTCGAAGGGTCACTGACGAAGCCGTGGGAGACGACCTCCATGTCGTAGATGTAGCCGGAGCCGATGACCGCCATCGCCCGCTTCACGCCGACATGAAGGGCGCCCCGCACCTTCTCCTTAACCACGCAGCCAAGCTCGAACAGCCGGTTAAGGAGAGGGGCCCCATGGACGTCATCCGCGGCCACTTCGGGACAAGGGACGCCGAGGCTGTCGCAGACCATGTCGAGCATACCACCGAGCTCGCCGGTCAGCTTCACCTCGGCCGTGTACGACTTCTAAAGCAGGCCGAGGTCGCGATGAGCCTGAATCAGCTCCTCCTTCAAGGCTGGAAACAAACGGAGTCAGTAAAGCTTAAGAAAAAACAAAGGCAAAAAACTCTTCAAGAAAAGAAGGAAGACTCACCGATGGCATGGGTCTCGAGCTTCGTGTGCGTATCTTGCAGAACGAGATACTCGTTTGCAAGTGTCTCACCAGCGCGGACCATTAACGCATTCTCCTCCTTGAGCTTCTCGAGGGCCTCGCCTGCCAAAATGGCATTCCGCCTTTGCTCTTGCCAGGCTTTGGAAAGCCTGGCGTTTTCGGAGGCCGAGGCCTCGAGCTCCTTCCGCACCGCTTCAAGGGCCGCACCAGCCCTTGCCAGCTCATCGCTGGCCTCGGACTCGCCTTCTTGAGGGCCCTCCCCACTTCCTCCTTCGCCTTGGCCTCGGCCTCCTTGGCTTGGGCAGCCACCTCTCGGGCCAAGGTGGTTTCAGACTTCACCTTCTCAAGCCCACTTCGAGCGGCAGCAGCCTCCTCCTTCGCCTTCGTGGCCTTGACCCGGGCAGCCTCGAGCGCTGCTTCTAGCTCAGGGATCTGGTTCCACTTATCCTTGGCACCGTGGATAAGATAGGACTTGATGTTCTAGCGCTTTCTCAGATCCTAAGAGCAAGAAGAACAAAGGACATCATCGACAAAGAGAACACACCCCGAGTTCCATAAGTTCAAAGAAGGATGCTTACCGCGAGGCGCTGGTGAAGGTTGTTGCTGACGAGACCAAGCATTGCCTTCAGCGAGCTCTGAAGGCAAGAACGCTCCTCCTCGACGGCCCCCCAGCACTCGAGCTCCGCGAGGTCATCCACCTCCCACGAGGGAGCGTCGTGACTCATGGGGTCATGGACGTGGATGGGCTCCGAGCCCCATCCCGAAGTCTCCGCCTCAGAGCGCCCCCGCGCCGCCTCTGCTCCGGCACCCTCCGCGTCGATGACCGCGCCTGCCACAGATCGTTGCTCGGGCACCGTGGGGGGAGACGGACCCTCCCACGGCACGATAGCCAGCAAGCCGGCCTACGGCTCCTCCCGCTCGACAAAAAGGTCCGCCGAGGCAGACACGGCGACGCTCGCCTCCTCGACCAAATCACCCATGGGGGCCCCGCCTGACGGGGCCGCTTCGGCACCCCCGGACTCGACGACCCCCGACCTCGGTGGTGACAGGGGGGCGCGGCGTCTTTCTCCTTCCCTTCATCGACGGAGGCCTCGCCCTCCTCAGCCTCGAAGACGATGGGCGCCGCCTCCGAAAACCCCAGCAGCGAGTCATCCGAGGGGCCCTCCGGCACGCTGCTGCCCGGCGCCTCGGCGGCCATCCCGGCTCGGGGGCTCGACGCCGCAGCCGCTGCAGTCTCGGTGACCGCTTCGCCGATAACAGAAGCAGTGCCCTGGGCCAACGCCGCGCGTGCGGCCTTGACCCAAGCGATGACCCCCGCGTTCGAAATCGCCGGGGGAGTCGAGGCGGTGCTCGTCGCCAAAGGAACCGGACCCGTAGCCGGAGCCGCCGCGACCGCCATCACCTCTGTCGCAGCCTTCGTCCGAAGGCGCTTGGCTGGAGCGGGCCCCGCCAGTGCCCGCTCGCGCTTGAGTCTGTAAGAATGGAAAAATTAGATGCATGGAATCGAGACACGAAATATAAAGCTGCTCCAAGATTAAGAACTTACCCCACCGGGAACCTCCCCGGGGTTCGTGAGCCCCCCGTCGACGGCCGTGTCCCGGCACCCGGAAGGCTTGAAGTCGCTGCCGGCAGCGTCACGCCGCGAGGCCCCGCAACCCCTCGAGCGGAGGCCGCTGCCGATGCGGCCAAAGCCAGCGCCACGGCCCGGCTCCAAGGGCCAGATGATTTTCACGGGATCCCTTTGTGGGCCCCCCAGAACCAGCAGCGCCCTGCGTTGAGGGGGCACCAGCCGCGACCCTCCGGGTTGAGAGGTGCTCCTCTTCTCCGCTCCACTCCTCCCCTGACTCCTCAGAGGAGGACCCTTCAACGGGCCCCACCTCTCGTCTCTGCTTAGCCGAGCGCTGCTCACCCGCAGAGAGATCGAGGCTCTGCATCCGCCTCTTCTTGCTCTCCTCCTCCTTCATCTTCTTTGCCGACGAGGCGCCGAGAAGCCCCGTCGGACCAGCTCCGAAATCTTCCTTAACGGGGGGCAGCGACAACTCGTAGTCGAGCTCCTCCTACACGCAAAACCCAAAAAAATGTAAGGTGAAAAGAAACAAAAAAGAAGGGCTCGACGAAGTAATACACTCACCAGTTCGGGATCCGGCCGCATCGGAAGACGATTGACTTCCTGCACCGTGAAGGGGCCCGACACCGTGCCTCGAACCCTCTTGGCGATGCTCTCCAGCGTAATATCCTCAGCAACCATCCGGCCCCCTCGAGCTCCGCTCCAAAGAACATTTGGCTCATGCGGAGCGAGCGCCACATCAGGGGAAGCACCCGTCGATGGTGGAAGGCCGAGGCAACGACCTCGGCAGTCAACCCCTGCCCTCGAAGGGTCGCCAGGGCGTCGAGGAGGTCTTCGAGCCTCCCTTGATGGTCCCACACCGGGGTGCCCCAGTTGTGGGGACGCAACTTGATGACGCGCCCCGTGTACTGAGGCAGCAGCCCCTCGTCGTTCCTGATGTAGAACCACTTTGAAGGCCAGGCGCCGTGGCTCAAAGTCAGGCCGATAGGGATGAAGGTGTCGACCTTCCTCACGGCGAAGTTGCAGCACCCGGCCCGCACCAGCCGCCGCACCCCCAGCGATGCGCTCTTGGAGAAGTACTCCGCCCGAAAAAGATGAAGCCAGAGCTCCCAGTGCGCCTCCACCCCGAGGTAACCCTCGCAGACAGTGGTGAAGATAGCGGCGTAGGAGATCGCGTTGGGGGAGAAATGCTACAGCTCGATCTCGTAGTAGTGGGTGAGGGCGCGCATGAACCGGCTTGGCGGGGAACCGAAGCCTAGTCGGTGGAACTTGACGAAGCTGGCCACGTAGCCCTTCGGTGTGTTCGGCTCGAGGTCCCCCTTCGACGAAACGAGCCATTCGGGCTCGGCCTTGTTGGTGATAGGGCGAAGGAGCCCCTCCACCACCAACCCCTCCAGCTCCTTCCTTGTCACATCCGAGGAGAGCCACGCCACGGGCTGAAGAATCTCCGATGGCGCCATGGCAAGGGCACGGAGCTCTTCGGTGGATGGACGACCCAGAAGATTTCCTATCTCCGCGGGGAAGGCAAAGCGCAGGGAGGCGCGTGCAAGGAAGGTAAGCGCAAGGAAGGTGAGCGCAAGTAAGGCAATCAAGCGCAGGAAGGCGAATGCAAAAATGGCAGGAAGGCAAGTGAAGAGCAACGATGCGCGGAGTGCCTCCTTTTATAGGGGCAGAAGACCAACGGGCGGCCGTCGCTTGCCCGACCAGTAAGTCCCCGCATTAAATACGCCCAAAGTACTCTCCTCTCGATTCCTGTGCGTCGACGTCATGAGCGAGGCCGCCGGACGCCAATGATACCCTCGGGCCCACGCGTTCACGCCGTTTCGCATTCACCCCCTCGACTCCCATCGACCATGGACACACGTCAAGCATCCACGAATCAGCCGTCATGCCGGCCCCACCACGACCGCGCCGTTTCGACTCCCACGACATTACAACCGCGCCGCTTCGAATCTTTTCTTGAAAAACGAGACTAATATGACAACTGATAGTTATCCTCCTCGAAATGCGCTTTAAGTACAGGAATCATCCACTGTCGCGCCGCTCCGGCTTCTACGTAAAAAGGCACACGTGACGGATAGGAGGAGTTATCCGCAGACGGATCTTCCCACGACACAGGATACGGGCCCAGGCCCTCGAAATCTCCAGGGAGCGAAGGCTGGCCCTCGAAAAGGGTTCGATAGCCGCCCTCGAGTACCTGAGTTAGGGGTGACCGAGGGGGGACGACGCGAGTCCCTTGCTCGAGAATGAATTCTCGAGGCCCCCTCGGACACATTCAAGGCAAAACTAAGGGACCATGACGGAATCCCCTCGAGGGGAGGCATCGAGCCACCAGACCCGATCGAAAGGGTTTGGCATCCGCGAGACCCACTATTTTGCTCGAATAAGAACGCCTCAGGGCCACTAGTTGACCCCTATCGAACGGGGCACGAGCTCTTACTTGAATTTCCCGTAGTAGCTCACCTGAGACGTTGATGCTAGCCTGAGCATGGGTAGCACAATACTTCTCCCCCCTCTACCTGATCGAAAGGGTTCGTGAGGGTCAAACAAAAAAGTCGAGCTCGCACCTGACCGGCTTCGACGAAAGAAGCTAAGGAGCGGACTCGCAACCGAGTGGCCTCGACGAAAGGGGACCCAACCGCCCGGGGGCTCAATCATTCGAGCATGCCTCGACCAAAACCGAAAATAAAAGACCTCGGGCAAGTATTCTACTCACCCGAGGCCTCGGGAGCTACACCCAAAGGGTGCGCTCACGCGCACCCCTCGGAATATGACCAACACTCCGAGTCCATTTAACTGAGCCTCCGCGTAAGTATCAACACTTACACGAAGCCTCGGGGGCTACTGTCGGTTACCGAGAGAAGGGGTACCCTAAACCTCCCTTGTTTCGGTTGAACCCCGAGTTTACCCTCAGATTAATCTCACGGGGACCCTCGAAAAACACGTGCAAGACCAAACCATACATCCTCGACCCATCGGGGCCCACCGGCAAATACACACTGGGCCGACCCACAACAGAACACTTAACTTCTGCCGCAACCCTCGACAAGTCACTGACGTCACCAACTGATGATCACTCGAGACGGGGGGACCCTGCGTCAAGTGTCGAGGCCCCGGTGGGACGGACGCCTCGATACAACAAGGGTCGAGGCCCCCTCGATCCACCAACTTCGGGTGCATCCCACAGCGCATTTGATGCAAAACTACCTAACCTCGTCCAATCGTATGGCTACAGTAGCCGCACAGTGGTCCGTACAGCGGTCGAATCCCGCTTTACCGCCCATACTGGGGACGTGCATCGGTCTGCACGGCACTGTTACGTCGTACTCAGCACTGTTAGGCCGCTCGAGGCCCCCTTTGACGCGCTACGTGACAAACAACCGACATCGGATTCCCTAAGTTCAATCTTATTCGTTCAACCACTACGCTCGAGGCTACCCCTCGATTGGGCCTCGAGTATGTGTCGACGCCCTCCGGTCAACCCACATCGACCTCGAAAGCTGCACCAACAACTCCCAATGCGACCTCAACAGGGACTCGCACGTCCTCTACAGGGGATCACGTCTTTCGCCAGTCAGCAACCATGCCTCCGAAGGACGCCTGTCAACTCCGAGCCATGCTGCTACAGAACAAACCATGCTCAGCGCACGTCTCTACAGTGGCCTTGAGTTGACCACCACGACCCGTGACGTCACCACTGCATCATTGAACCAGGACACTTGTACCCCTGTGCCTCCCCTTGGCCTATAAAAGGGAACGCTAGGATACACAACAAAAGGAGAGGCCCAATCGGACGAAGAACCGACTCCAGACAACGATCTCACGAACAACCGAACACACGCCTAGGAAGAGTCCTAGACTCTGAATAACTCTTTCGCTCTATACTCGACCCCCCCCCCCCCCGAATTCTCTCCTTCGCTTGTATTCACCCCTGTACAAGCACTTAGGTGCAAGATAATACAAATCTTCTCCCCCGCTGGATGTAGGGCCTTCTTTGCCCGAACTAGGATAAATCGCTGTGTTCTTCTTGCATCACCATCCGAATGGGTTACGCACACATATGTTTACTCGTTGGCTTAGGACACCCCCGGGTTCCTAACGTCGACACTTGGTAAAAGGTAAAATACCAAAAAATAAACACAAACCTCTTACTTCAAGTAGTAAGATGTCGCCGAGGTACAAGCGAGGAGGGAGCCGACAAGTCCGGCACTCCGCCCCGAGGAAGATGATGCTTCTGACACTTCGCAGAGCTCTCTACTCTTGCACCTCTCTCGCTCCTTACTTTTGACTAGCTAGGGCTAGATACAATAGCTCCACTCCTCCTCTATAATATAGCTTGTGGGAAAACTAAAAGGTACTTAGTCGTTTTTGTGAGAGGAGAGAGCCTAAGCTTATATATGGGAGTGATAGGTCAGTTTCATAGTGTCAAATGACCAATGCACCCCTGAACCGCCTTAGGGAGCATTAATTGCATCGCCTGACCGAAGCTAGGCCTGGTTGCTGACCTGGCACGGGCACGCGCCCCTGGTTGCAGCCTCCCCCTGACCAGTTCCTGGCTAGACTTGAGCTCGGCCCATGTGGTGCACTCGTGACGGTTTGCTCCGATTGGGCTGATTCCTGATGGGTCTTCTTGTTTTGCCATGGGCTAATTTGATGGGTATTGAATATTGTTTGTTTTTCTTTATTTCTTGGCCCAAATTGATGTATTCCATGAACAACTTGCAAAACAAGTACAAACACCAAAACTATAGAACTTGTTAGTATAAAAGCCCTATTTCTATAGTTTTGGGTGTTTCCTATACTAATGTTGGTGGGGTTAGAAATGAGTTAAGGACCTCCAACAAGCTCCCCCACACTTAGCCCTTTACTCGTCCTCGAGTAAAGCTGAAGGACTAAGGTGGTTATATTCCTCCAAGAAGTTAACCTATATACAGATTATTCCGAGCTTCACCTGCATCTGTGAACACTCATGGTGTCTACCATGTCATCATAGAGTGATTGAAAGATGGAATAGCAGAGATTCAAGCCAACCTACTCTACTCCTGCTCAGAACTTGGGTTTTTAGAGTTTTGCAAAGAAAGATAGCATTGCTCCTTGTATGATACTCTCAGGACACTCCTTTGAATCTTTCCTCACCAATGAGCTTTATTGCTCATCCTATCTCTAAGTAGGCTGATATCTGGAGTTTATGGGTTTGGATGAGTTGCATGCTTACCTTGCATATATTGCTGCATCAAACCCCGAATCCTTGGAGGGAAGGTCATAGCCTTAGATCGAACATGTGCATGTGTGTGGAATATTTGTGGAACTCCTAATCATGCCCTTCTCATTTTATTTGGAAATCATGGGCTTCCTAAATATTTCTTCTTATTCTTTTTCTTTATTTTTCTTTCTTTTCTTTTTCATACCACCTCAGTATGTTTCTTTCTTTTCCTATTTTATTTCTCTTTCTGTTTTTTTGTCTCATACCAAATGTGGTATGGAAAGAAACTGAATTTTCCTTGTACTAATTCCCATTATTCTTTCAGGAATTTGAAGAGAAGGGATCATGATCAAAGATTGGCGGAGCTTTATTTTGATGGAATGGTCGCAACTCTTAGTGTGAGAATTGGCAAATTTTGGGTGGATGGTGGAAATGCATGTTGTGCGCAACATCTCAAGGTGAGAGTCGGCAATATTTTTGGTGGGTGTGAGTGGTATTCGATCTTGGAGCTATGAAACTTCTCTCACATAGATCTCAGAGCTTGACACAACTCAACACAAGAGTAAGTAGTTATAGGCTGAATATTGCGAATATGTATATAAGACTCTGGTAGGAATTTATTTATCACAGAGGAGCATGCTATTTATTTTAAACTTTATAAATAAATTCCAAGTCTTATTGCAAGAGAAAAGCAAGTCTCATATCATCCTACCATCTCACATCCGTCAATAACTTAGATAGAAATGGGGTCCCTACTAAAAGTTGCTCGCATCATATTAGGAATTTTAGCGAGGAATAAAAAGTATGCAAGTTATTTTCAATTGGTGAAATTAGGAGTGGATCAAAGTTTTAGTATATATATATTTATTTATTTGGAACAGTAAACTTTGATACTTCCTTTTTAAAGAAATCTGCAAACCGAAAAATATACCGTTGATGCGTGTTTGCTCATTCTGTTTTCGCGCCTCCCCCACACGTGTTTTTGTTTCTGTCTTTTGATCTTTCATACAGCAATATATATAACAAACACGGGTGGAGACATAAAAGACACAATCGAATTATATATATATACATACTATATCGAGCCTTGTGCTTCCGATAACCAGGAGAAGCCCCGACCGAAACCAGCTGGTCTGGTTCCACCAGCTGCCCAGCGGCCCACCAGTGCTCCGGCCAGCCCACCGGCCCACCAGGCCCATCTTTCCGGGCCAGTATATATGCGTCCCAAACCCTAATCCTCTCCAACCCACCCCTCTCCCAGCCGCCGCTCACACCAACTCCGGCCCCCCAGCGCCGGCGGCGCCGGCCGCGCCCCTACGCCCTCGATGGCAAGGACGACGGCGGCTCCGACCCTCCCTGCGCCGGCGACGCCCGCCTCTTCCCCACATGCGACGACGCGCCCTTGCCGGCGTTCCTCTTCCCCACGCGGTGCCGGTGTTCCTCTTCCCTGCGTGGTGCAGCCCCGTCCCACGGCGGTGCCAGCATTCCTTTTCCCCACCCGAGCAGCGACGGCGGCCCGGCCTCCACCATCCGTGGCACGGCCCCTTCCCACGGCGTTGCGGCGCAGCCCCTTCCCGCGGTGGCCCGGCACGGCGCGGCCCCGTCCCGTGGAGCTCCGCCGCCGCGCCCTGGAGCTTCGTCGTCAGCGCCCTGCCCCCTCGTCCAGACCAGCGGAGGCGCGGCCATCCTCCTGGAGCAGCGGCGGCGCGGCGCGGCCTTTGTCCTGGAGCGTGCGCGCGGGCCACTCCGTTGCCGGCGCCCATCTTCCTCTTCGACCGGCGGCGGCCTCACCTGTTCCTCGATCCGCGGTGGCCTTGCCTGTTCGGCGGCCCACGGCGGCAGGAAGGCCACAAGGGCGGTGCAGCAGTTGCGAGCTCGACCCCGTGGACGCAGACGAGCTGCAACGGCGACGAGACGGCCGCAGTGTCCCGTCCCTAAGCGGCGCGATGGCCTCGCCCCTTCCCTAGCGCGGCCCACCCCTTCACCGGCGCGGCCCTACCCCTTCCCCGGTGCAGATCGAGCAGCATGGACGGCGGCACGCGACAGACGGGGCTACTGCGACCTCCATGGTGCCCGACGACTCTCCTCCCCCAGCTTCGTGCTGCTCTCCGGACTGGTAGCCTCGACGCCCCTCCTCTCTCCCTCAACGGTGGTGACGGCAACCGTTCAGGACACCCCACCTCAGATCCCGGTGGCGCTCCACCCTCTCTGCACCGCCGGCTTCCTCCCCAGCAGGAACGTGTTTTCGTATGCACAACTACGTGATTTCATATGCAGTGTTTTTTTGTTCAAATATGTATGCGGCCATGGGTGGGATCTTGATCCAAAGGAAAAATAATAGTGCTTATGCTTACAAGCATGTGCATGGTGAATTTGTCATTATTCTAGGTTGCTTAGGTTTGTATACATTGTGAAATTGAGATCGAAATGCTGGGGGTGATTTTTATGCATGGGTCATTCAATTTTTATGCATCGATGTGAGCTACAACAGTCAAGTTTGCTCCTGGAATTTTTACCATGCACATGCTCCCGGCCTGCCTTCAGATTGGCTCCTGGAATTTTTATCCCTACCTGCCTCCAGATTGGCTCCGACGGTGCTCCCGGTCCGAGCAGGTAGTAGACAAGGCAGGCTGTCGCGGCCTCCACACCCTCCACCTCGGTGGCCAGCGGGCAGCGGACTCGGCCGACGAGGTTTGTATGCATCTTTACTAAGGTTTGTATGCACCATGTGTGGCAAGTGAGGTTTGTATGCATCTTTTTTCTTGCAGGAATGGACTTCCTCCTTGATATGTGGCAACGTGGACGTACTCGCTGCCCCCGCATGGGCTGGCCAACAACAGCTCCTTGCCGGCGCCGTTGGCTGGCCGGCTGTCCTAGCGGGGCAAGCATTGTGAGGTTTGTATTCATCTTCCATGTGCTTTTTTTCTTACAAGCCTCGGCCAGTGAGGTTTGTATGCATCATGGACGTGTGGCATCTCATGAGGTTGACATAATGAGTTTTGTACACATCTTTTTTTCCATGCAGGAAGCAAGGTTTTTATGCATTTTGGCTCGGCTTGCCCTCTCCACGCCATGACGCTGGACGACGGATCCATCGGGAGCCTGCAGATGCACCACGCGGCACCCCTGCTTCGACCTCCCTGTGTCGACGACGCAGAACATCCCGACTACACGATGGCGGCGTGCCCCTTCCCATCGCGACGTCGCGGCCAGCACGGTTTTGCATCATGGTTGTATATGCATCATGGTTTGTATGCATGATTGCCGGCGGCTTATATGCAAGGTGAGACCGTATGCACGATTTGAGAGCGGTTTATATGCATCTTGGTTTATATGCATGATTTGACAGCGGTTTGTATACAAGATGAAAGTGTGTGCATATCATTTGATGCAGTGGTGATTTATATGCATCATTACATGCTAAATTTTGCATGTTTATATGCAATGTTTTTTATGCATGGTGGAATCGCGATTTTGTAGATGTTTGGGATAGTTTTTTATGCATGGTGGAACTACAATTTCGCAGATATTGGGTTTGGTTTCTATGCGTGGATTGGATATATGCATAAAATGTTCTCGCTTCATGTCCAAGATTATATGAACTGCTGTTGATTGTTTATATGCACATTTTTATGCTCCAGCAAATGAATCCAGTAAGATTATATGCACTGCTCTTGATTAGTTATTCATGCTTTTAATACATTGTCAGAACAGATTTTTATGCATTATCAAAGAATTTTTCTATACATTATCGGACCACATGTCGGCCATAGATTCAAACTTTTTATGCCAACTATAATAAATGAGTAATGAGTCTTTATGCATATCTGACTTGGTTGTAGGTTCGTATTTGCATGAAATGAAGAGTGCTTGAATGACGGCAAAGGATGGTTACTATGTTGGAGGCGGGTGAGCAGACTGATCGCAAACAGAGGTTTAGATGCATAGTGAAAACTGTGATTATGCTTCGTTGTATGGTCAAAAGAAGTCTATACATTGTTAAGGAACACTTGTATACATTGTCAGAACACTTATATGCATATTTTGTTGGAATGATTATCTGTACGCTTCTACAGAAATTTATACATTGTTGGTACATAGTTGTAGTTGTGTGCACTCTTCTATATTGTTGTATAGTTAAAACACATTTTATTCAATGTTGCCACATCTTTGTATGCTGTGTTAAAATGATTGTACATGTATTACATTGTATTGTTTCTAGATATTTTTATGTGTTCTCTCCATTCAAATTAAATTTAAAATTCAAATTTCAAACAAGTCTGTATACATTGTTGAAGCATACTTCTATGCGTTGTTGCAGAATATCGTCCAACATGAGCCATGATCCAAATTCGTCCAACATGAGCCATGATCCAAATTTCAAATTTTGTGAAAGGTGATAGCATAAATTTGAAATCAATACGCATCTTGACCGGTGATTATATGCATCCAATCCATCTGAAAACATTTATACGCATCTTGATTAGTGATTATATAGACCTAATCGGTCAGCACATGTCATGATCAAAAGTTCAAATTTATGAATTTCAAAATTTTTTAAAAAAATTCATAATGGATCTTGAATCGTGCACAAAAATGTTAGGAGTTCAATGGTGAAAACCGTTTTCGAATCGGATGTTTCGTTGAGGAATTATCGCGAAAAAACGGAAGAAATTCGAGTGGGTGCTTGCATGTCAGCATGTGTCAGCCTGCGTCAGTCCGTGTCAGGTGGAAGGTCTGCTCGCGGGGAGGTTTATATGCATTCACAGAACTGGGTTATATACACTCAAACAGCTGGTTCATATGCATCGTCGCGACAAAAAAATTATGTACTCATTCTGACCTGGGTTTTGGCTGGTTGTGCTCGTTGAGTTGATGATTAATTGGCTAGGGCTTCCAATAACTATTGGGAGCATCGGGCTCCCAATAGTGTGTATATATATAATTCAAACTTTTGGATACAGTAGGCGCACAAATAGGCAATTAAAACATGAAGGGAGGGGTGCCTAATTATTAGTCGTGTGTGCGCCTAATTATTAGTAGAGGGTGGGGTGCACCCTCTACTTGGGAGTCTTGAGCACGTGCGCCACGTGTGCAGCGTGCGCCACCTTGTCCAACTTGAGATTGAAACTAAGATGGAGGCTTCTAACCTCTCCTACTAAATGCTTGTGCTTCATGTCTCTAGTCTCTATCTCTCCCTCTAATTCTTCTATGATGCCATAAAGCGCGTTCACTCTCTCATTGAGAAAGTTCAGCGAGGGAGGAGCTCTAGGTGGTGGCGTGGGGGAGTTCCCACTAATGAAAACACGAGGTGCTTGCCTCGCATTCGCCCTAGGCACCTTTAGCGGTGTTCCTAAAGAAGCTCCATTGGATCTAACAACACACACTTTGGAGGGGTTACAATTGACGTCCTTTCCACGTCCACCGTTGGGCTTGTCAACCCCTATAAGGAGAAGAGAAGGGCTCCCAACAGCGGTGTGGTAGGAGGACGTGTCGCCTGAAGATGTTGCCATGGGCTGTCTGCCCAAGGTGCTGGCGCCGGTCTTCTTGAGGCCGATGGCGCCCGTGGTTAGCCTCTTTGGTGGCACCGGTGGGCGGAGGCTTGGAGCATGCTGTTGACTTGAGGCTATCTCCCTTGCTTGAGCCATTGCTGATTGGAGGGAGATAAGCAAGGGGCTCCATGGAGAGAGGTTCTTCTTGATCAAGGTTGTCGTTGGTGAGAAGGAGAGGACTATCAAGGTCATGGTGATTGAGGGGCGAGTTGTAGAGGGCAATGGAGTGGTTCTCCATGGCTAGGACCTTGAGGCACTAAACAACATTGCTGGTATGAGATAGAGAAGAGGTATAATGAAGAATCGAGCTAGAGAATTGTGAATGAGAGAAGGAGAGGAGGGGGTATTTATCGGGATGGAGAGGCCTCCTCTGCTTCGCAAGAATTGAATCATGATCAGTGCACGATATGAACAGCATCAGCATGATTCATTGATTACAGGGGCAAAAATGGGGGCGAACAGAGCAAGGATCATGGCGCGCAACCCAGCCCTGGCGCGCGCCAAAACCTTGGCTCATTTGCCTCCCAAATTTGGCCCAGATGCTGTATCGTGTCAGTGATTATTGAAAATATGTGGGATTTGATCATGTCTGATTTGAAGCTTTGACTTATCTCATATGATTCATTCTCAAATGAATAAGAAGGCATAAGGAAAGGTTTGAGTCGCTGACCATTCACCTTGAAGGTATTACCTTCGTCATCCTAGATGATAATTGCTCCATGTGATGATGTGTCGACGACGGTGTACGGTCGCTTCCACTTGCTCCGCAACTTTCCTTCACTGAGTAGCTTTACCTTAGAGTTGAAGAGCAGGACTTGATCGCCCTGTCAAAATTCTTTAAGCTTTATCCGGTGGTCGTGCCATCTTTTTGTTCTTTCCTTATATATCTTGGCACTGTGATATGCCTTCTCGCGCCATTCTTCAAACTCAGCAAGTTGCTTTTGGCGGTTGCGGCCTGCTAACTTGATATCCATATTCTAGGTCTTGATTGCCCAGTAAGCTCGGTGTTCAAGCTCTACTGGCAAGTGATAGGTCTTTCCATAGACCAGCTGGAATGGTGACATGCCAATAGGGGTTTTGTAGGTAGTCCTGTATGCCCAGAGTGCATCACGTAGCTTGCTCTTCCAACCCTTCCCTATATCATTGACCGTCTTTTGCAGAATGTTCTTGATTTGTTTATTGGATGTTTCTGCTTGGCCACTTGTCTGTGGGTGGTATGGTGTAGCTATATTATGTTTGGCCCCAAGCTCCTTCAAGAATGATCTGAATGTTTTGTACGTCGATGAAGTGTGATCCTCCATCGCTTATCACCATGCGTGGTGTTCCAAAGCGAGGGAAGATGATCTCATGTAACATTCTTCGGGCATGCTTGGAGTCAGCTGCTTTGCATGGAATAGCTTCTACCTACTTGTTGACATAGTCGACGACGACAAGGATGTATTCGCAATCTTGGGATTTTTGAAATGGTCCCATGAAGTTGATGCCCCACACATCAAATATTTCTATTTGAAGGTTATAGTGTAGGGGCATCGCGTTGCGTGCTGTAATACCTCATTGATACTGGCACTTTCAACACCTTCGGACAAACTCCTTGGTGTCTGCATACATCGTCGGCTAGAAGAATCCGCACTGCCAGATTTTGGCTTGAGTGCGAAATACTCCATAATGGCCTCCGTTTGGTGATGAATGGCATCTTTCAATGATTTGCTGCCCTTCTGTCGTCGGTACACATCTCCTTAACAAGCCATTTGAACATACCCTATATAGGTATGGGTCATCCCAAAGGTGATGTCGGCTTTCGACTTCCAACTTCTTCATGTTTCCCCTGGCGGTACGTAACCTGCAACCATATAATTCACTATGTTTGAATACCATGGGGTGGAGTCTGCCACCTTCAGATGCATGTCGTCGCGTAGAAAGTCATTGATTGGTAGTTCCTGCAAGTTAGTGACTTGCATACGCAATAAATGATCCGCAACAGTATTCTCTACCCCTTTCTTATCTTTTATTTCTAAATCAAACTCTTGGAGTAAAAGAATCCAGCGAATCAAGCGAGGTTTAGCATCTTTCTTAGTGAGCAGGTACTTAAGCAGCATGATCTGTAAAAACAATTAACTTTGCTCCCACTAGGTAAGATCTAAACTTGTCTATAGCGAAGACAACTGCAAGGAGCTCTTTTTCTATGGTCGCATAGTTAAGTTGTGCTCCTATTAGCATCTTCCTAGCATAAGCTATGGCATGATGCTTTTTATCTTTGGTTTGGCCAAGGACCGCACCAACAGCATAGTCGCTAGCATCACACATGATCTCAAAAGGAAGAGACCAATCGGGCGGCTGGATGATTGGAGACGAGATGAGTGCTTTATTAAGAGTAAGAAAAGCTTGCAAGCACTCATCTGTGAACTAAAAGGGTACGTCTTTAGCTAACAGGGAAGTGAGGGGTCTAGAGATTTGTGAGAAATCCTTGATAAATCATCTATAGAAACCTGCATGCCCTAGGAAGCTATGGATCCCTTTTACATTCACTGGGGGAGGTAGTTGCTCTATAACTTCGATCTTGCCTTTGTCTACCTCGATCCCATGTTCAAAAACCAGATGCCCAAGGACGATGCCTTGTCGGACCATAAAATGGCACTTTTCCCAGTTCAGTACCAGGTCCTTTTCCTTGCATCGTTCTAAAACCTTGTCTAAATTTTCTAGACAATGATCAAAAGTTTTCCCATAGACTTAGAAATCGTCCATGAAAACTTCCATGATTTCTTTAATCATGTTAGAAAAGATAGACATCATGCACCGTTGGAATGATGCGGGTGCGTTACACAACCCAAACAACATTCTACGATAAGCGTATGTTCCATACGGGCATGTAAAGGTCGTTTTACTCTGATCATCAGGATGGATAGGAATCTGATGATAGCCGAAATAACCATCTAAGAAGCAAAAGAAAGAGTGTTTCTCTAACCACTCTTAACATCTCACAAATGAAGGGTAGCAGAAAGTGATCTTTCCTAGTTGCCGCATTAAGTTTCTGGTAATCAATGCACAGCCTCCATCCCGTGACAGTACGATGAGGGATAAGCTCGTTTTTAGCGTTTTCTACTACCGTCATTCCTCCCTTTTTGGAAACCACTTGGATAGGGCTAACCCAGTCACTCTGTGGTACGGGATAAATGATCTCGGCGTGGAGAAGTTTGAGAACTTCCTTCTTCATGACTTCCCGCATCGCATTATTGAGCCTTCGTTGTGGCTCTCGTGAGGGTGTACTTTCCGGATTGATCGGAATGCGATGGGTGCAGAGCGTTGGGCTTATTCCCTTAACATCTTGTAAGTAATACCCAAAGACTGACTTATGCTTTTCCATAATGGCTAAGAGTTTGTTGTCTCCTCATCGTTAAGCTTGTCGCTAATGATGATGGGAGTTTGCGAATTGCCATTCAAGAATGCATAACGTAAGCCTACGGGTAAGGGTTTAAGCTCAACCAGAGGTTCTATCGGTACTTCCTCTTGGGCAAGGTTAATGGTCTCGCCCAAGTCGTCTATGTCATCGGTAAAGAGTTATACGTATCTTTCTAAAGATGACTCGGGTGACTCAAAGGGTCCAACCGACATGACTTCCGTGGGCATATTATGAACCGGGGGAGATTCTGCCACAGAGTTTTTAGCTCGTGTGACTTGTATAGAAAATGAATATCTCCCCAACTTAACGTTCATTTTCCCTATCCTCAATGGATTAGCAAAAAGCTTCTCCAAGGGGTGCCCGATGAGGATGCCAAAATCTTGGATATCGTAGATGTGAAAGTCTAGATCTAATTTGACATCTTCTACTGGAGAGTGGCTTTATGTAGAATCCCAAGTCCTTTTAAGACTGTGCGTGGCGCTACTCGGAAGGACTTGTTGGTCGGGGTAAGCGGTTTTCTCCCTAAGCAAGATATTGCAAAGGATTTGGACATTATGTTTACCCCGACCGTGGGATTGTACATTGCATCCACCCAGTCTCTATTGAGCTTGCAGCAAATGGTCGAACAAGGAGCATAGATCTGAATATTTCTTCAGAAGAAAGTTCTCCTTCCGCTACCCATTCTGAGCTCATGATAGTCGTTAACTCCCTAATGGATTCCTTAAGAAAAGCAGGATCTAAGGGCTCGCTAGGTGGCTTAGGGACTGGTGGCCTCCTTTGACATTCATAGTTTGAGGTGTTTCCGAATTCTTCAAAAAGTTCATCCTCAAAAACGGGAAGATCCATGGATTGGGAATCTTCCTTTGGGCTGCCTGGTTCGGATGAGGGTCTCTCTGTTGATAAGATAGGTTCGGCAACTGCCGAAGAGACTTCCTCAATGGTGGGTTCGGGTGTGAACCGTATAGGTTCCAGCGGGGGCGTATTTTCCAGGATACGCTCTAGGAGTGCTTCGCCATCCGCTATGACAAATGCGCGAAGGAGCCACCGGTTGCTATGTCGAGTTGTAGGGGAGACTCTTTGCTAAGCCCTAGCCAAAAGTGTTGTAAGAGCACGTGGTTGGGAATAGAGAGGTCTGCGTCGGATCTGGTCAATACTAAGAAACGATCCCAAGCTGCACCTATAGACTCATTACCCTTTTGCTGCAAGCTGAGTATCTCTTGTCATAGGAAAGCGATGTGAGATATAGGGTAGAATGTGACGCAAAACTTGTTTCGCAAATCCACCCAATCTCCATTTACCTTTCCTATGGTGTGGGCGTACCATTGTTTTGCCTTCTCATTTAGAGAAAAAGGAAACAACTTCCACCGCAAGGTTTCTTGTGACATGCCCGAGATGGTCTGGCAAGCACAGAGCTGCTCAAACTCCCATAAATGGTGGTAAGGGTTTTCATAGTCCAAGCCTAAAAATGGCTATAAAGCCCGGGCGGAGCTCATAACTAGAAGCTGTGATTGCCTTCGAAGATTGTGGTACTGAAATGAGCTCGCCCTTCGAAGCAGAAAGGTCGTAAATGGTAGGCTGGTCCATGTGATTTTTATTTTTGAAATAAAAAGAAAGGAAGCAAAGATCGAACAAGGTACACGGGCGAACTAAGTTCAGCAAAAGCTTGCGTTAACCATCCCCGGCAACATCGCCAGAAATGCTTATTGGTGTTTCTTAGCGAAAGCAGCAAAATCCGCAAGGGCATGGAAATACCGTTGTAGCACTTCACCCGGTGGTCAACTGGGTATCGTATATTTCACGAGGAACGGTAAGTTCAGGCTAGATCCTAGCAGAGTTGCCCAGAGGTAGGAGGTAGATAACTGGGATAGTGAGGTTTTCTAGTGACCGATCCCTAAAAGGAAGGTAACCGAGACGCTAAGATCTTACTTCGGGCATCGGAGCTTGCCTGGTCTGCCAAGTGATACCGACCTGTTGCTTACGCCGCACCCGGACGTGGGGGATTACAAAGGATGGACGAGACTAGGTCACTCCCCGCCGCCTACCCCTCAACCGTAGGATACGAGGCAAACGAAGGTAACTCTTAGCTTAGACACCGCATCTACGCTATTTGTTACAGCTCTAGCATTGGCCAGGAGCTTCCATCTTTATCAGGAATCCTCTACTAGAGCCCCCGCCCAAAGGACGAGCAGCGAACCCGCAAGATAATAACGAGTAAGGGTAACTTACTAAAAAGTAAAGTACCAAAAGATAAACACGAACCTCTTACTTGAAGTAGTAAGATGTCGCCGAGGTACAAGTGAGGAGGGAGCCGACAAGTCCGGCACTCCGCCCTGAGGAAGAAGATGCTTCCGAGAGCACTTCACAGAGCTCTCTACTCTTGCACCTCTTGCACTCCTTACTTTTGACTAGCTAGGACTAGATACAATAGCTCTACTCCTCCTCTATAATGTAGCTTGTGGGAAAACTAAAAGGTACTTAGTTGTTTTTGTGAGAGGAGAGAGCCTAAGCTTATATAGGGGAGTGATAGGTCGGTTTCGTAGTGTCAAATGACCAACGCATCCCTGAACCGCCTTAGGGAGCATTAATTGCACCGCCTGACCGAAGTTGGGCCCGGTTGCTGACCTAGCACGGGCGCGCGCCAGGCCTAGGGCGCGCCCCCCTGGTTGCAGCCTCCCCTTGACCGACCTTGGCAGGTCGGTTCCTGGCTAGACTTGGGTTCGGCCCATGTGGTGCACTCATGACGGTTTGCTCCGGTTTGGCTGATTCCTGGTGGGTCTTCTTGTTTTGCCATGGGCTAATTTGATGGGTACTGAATATTGTTTGTTTTTCTTTATTTCTTGGTCCAAATTTATGTATTCCATGAACAACCTGTAAACAAGTACAAACACCAAAACTATGGAACTTGTTAGTATAAAAACCCTATTTTTATAGTTTTGGGTGTTTCCTATACTAATGTTGGCGGGGTTAGAAATGAGTTAAGGACCGCCAACAATTACCACAGAAGGAGCCTTCCAGGAGCCTTTGTGGGCTACCCTGGATGTCACTATGACCAACAATAGAAGCAGACACCATTGAGTGCAGCTGCTCCTCATTGCAGATTGCTAAGGGATTGTCAGTTATTACAAACTAAAGACATATATATATATATATATATCAAATCAGAGTACAAGTTTGGAAGAAAATTCGTCCGCAACATAGTGATTTCTCATATGTTGTGTGCAGTGGGGGGTAGGGGCCAGGCCCCCCAGCATATTGCACAAAAAATACTACTTAACTTTATAGTTTTTATTTATATTAAAAGAGAAAGTACAACAAAATTCTTGTCACAAAAAACATAGAAAGCACTACTATATAATAAATTAAAATCACCCATATTAGCACATCCAAGACACTAAATAATAAAACCATCCATATAAGCATGTCCGAAAGACTAGTGCACTGGATCTCAAGACTTACGAAATCATTGGCCTCGTTGTTAATGGGTATGTCACCTAGTATTGAAAGAATGGTGCCTTAAATTCTAAAATGCATATATAAGAAAATATAAGCACCCTTGTCATGTATATGAATTAACCAGTGATGAGATGTGCTCGATTTTTACAGGTTGAATCTTTGTAGTGGCCCCACTATGTATAAATCTTGGCTTCACCGCTGCTCACACCTTCGCATGATAGAACAGGGAATATATAGTTTTTTTAACTATCACTTTGATTACTTTACATCGTGCTTTTGCATTGAAAAACTAGAACAATTTACACGATGCGTCGAAAAAACTGCAAATTCTTATTTTTGCCGCTAATGATTTAAATTTTGATTGAAGTTATAATAAAAGTATTGCTCTTTCATTCCAATTTATTGGTCGTTTTGCATCTTAGATATGTAACTTCTATTAGTCTAGAAATACCACATATCTAGGTACATATAGCAAAGTTATATATGGATATAGAAAAATCAAAACGACTTATAATTCAGAAGAGAGAGTAGTAAAAATTTATAGAACAAAACAAGTATTATGAAATATATTTTTATAATAATTTTATTTGGAGACTTCAATTTTTATGCTGTGACATGAAACTTAAATTTATTCAACCGGCACGAATCACATAATATTTTTTTGGAAGGGAGTACAATTAAAAAACAGAGGATCTTCGCCGGCCTATCACCGTGTCACGCTACGTCGACCCTTGTAGCTTCCAGTGAGCATGTACAGCTTTGGCGCGCGCGTGCTGCTGCTCAAGGGCTCGAGGCCGTCGTCGTCACGGACCTGCCGTGGTGGGGGGCCCTGGTCAGAGATGGTTTCCACCGTACCTGCCCCTGGTCGTGCCCGCGACGAGGCACACATCAACGACGCCGCCGTTCCGGCACACGACGGTCGACGGGCCATCACCTCTTCGTCGTCCCACATGAGCCCACGGCGCTTGAAGGCATACGTGTCCAACACTAATACACCATGACCTGGCATTCTGGAACATGGGCCACGGCAAGAAGTAGTAGCGCACCTACGACGTCGACGGACTGCACGTTGCGGCGATGGCGCTGAAGAAGGAGAAGACCAGCTGCTTGGTGGACGTCGTAGGTGCGCTACTACTTCTTGCCGTTACACCGTGTTCTTGTGCAGCACAAATGGATCGAGCGAGCAAGAGCAAATGCGAGTGATTTGCCTATTGAACGCAGTAGTAGGAGGACCGCACGAGGAATAGAGCCTTCAAAGTCTCCTCAGCGCATTGCCGGAGCCCACCTCGTCCTAAGAGCATCTCCAGTGAACACCCTAAACAAGCTCCCAAAAAATCAACTTCAATGGATCTCCTATTTGACCCTCATTTTAGGAGGGCTTTCAAATTTTAGCTCCCAGTCCCCAGAAACAGGAGGCTCCTATCCCGCCGCGCATGCTTCGTTCCTCAATTCGGCGCTGCGAGGCTCCTCCGACGGTGCGCTCGATTCGGTCCATTCGACGTGGCCAAACTCCTCTGCTGGCTCGATTCAGCGCTTGATTCGGTCGATTCGACGCTCGAGCTCGGCGCAAGGCTCGATCCTGTGTGCTCCTAGTCCCGAATCCGTTGGCGCGAGGACCGACGGTGCAACTCCTCTTCCGCGCTCTCTCTCTCTCTCTCTGTGTGTGTGTCAGAGGTCTCGGCTCCTCCGACCAGCAGCTCTTGGGCCCGACGAGGCCACCGCAGCAGCGGTCCCTCGCGGTAGCCGGCAGCGTGCTAGGCCGTGCCGCGGCCTGGGCCACGGCGTATCGCCACTTCTGCGCGGGCGAGACCGCGGACGAGGCCGCGGCCGTCGTGCGCCGGCTGTGACGCGGGGGCATGGGGTTGGATCCTGGACTATGGGATCGAGGACGCCGAGGATGGCCACGCGTGCTCCACGGCGGCCCCTTCCCTCCTGCCGGCGAGCCCCTCTACCTCCCCGGTGGCCCCTTCCCTCCCGTCGGCGAGCCCCTCTACCTCCCCGGTGGCCCCTTCCCTCCCTCCGGCGAGCCCCTCTGCGGCTCTGCCATCCCAGCGCCCATTCACTCCCAATGGCGAGCCCCTCTGCGGCTCTGCTTTCCCGACGGCAGGGGGAAATTTCGCTGACAGATGGGTCCCATTATAGGATAGGGACTTGGTCTGGTTTTTCACTAGAGTTGGGCCTCAATTTGAGCCTCTAATTTTTTTAGCCTAGCCTGCAAATATAATTTTAAGGGTCTAATTTGGGGCTCCCAGTAGAGTTGCCCTAACTCCGTTTGCCCGCACAAGAGAGCAGCTCTTCGCGAGTGCGCTGGAGCCTTTTTACATTCAGGATTTATACACTTTTTGTCTTACGGTTACGGTGGCTCATAAGTTTCAAGCGAAAAGATTTACAAAGGATATTACCTTCGCGAATGAGTACTTTATTTTCCCAATGAATATGACCGTGTTTCCATAGATTATCAGCATCTGTAAGCCGTTTTGTTCAAGGCACCATTTCATTTTCTTGGGATTCTAAAACTTTAAATAAAAAATCTTGGAATCTTAAAATCGCATCCAAACATGTTACATGATTCTACTTGCTCTGTTTCAAATTATAAATTATTTTGGTTTTATTCGATTAATACATTTTACTATATATTATATATTATTATAACTAGATATATAGAAAGTATATATATATATATATATAAGCCAAACAACTTATAATTTTGAACTCAAAGTTGAGGCCTTGTTTAAATTCAGGTGAAAAGTTGAACTTTTTCACTCTCTTTATCTCATCAATCTTTGTACGCATGCATGAGACATTAAATATACTCTATGATTAAAAAATAACTAATTACATAATTTAGTTATAAATCACAAGACGAATCTTTTAAGCCTAGTTACTCTATGATTGGACACTAACTGTCAAATACAAACGAAAGTGCTACAGTGAGAAAAATTCTAACTTTACGCTATCTAAAACAAGGCCTCATAATGGAAATACAAAGAATCCAAAAAACATATGGATTCTACAATTCCTCTCATCGAATGAAATAATTTCTCCACTTCCTCTAAAAGCAATTCCAACAGTTTTGCAAATAGACATGACATTCTTGATTTTGTAAAAAATCTAAAAATCTCCTATCCAACGGTTTGGTAAATGGGCTTGACATTTTTAACAACTTGGCAAACACTGCGGTTTGCTTGGCAATTTCCTTCGCACGCTACTCCGGTGGGATATTTTCCTCTCGTGTATATTTTTAGTTTTGCTATAAAACCATTGGAGATTGACTTTTTTAATTTTACCATATTAATTTAAGAGTTGGTAAATATAATATTTTGTAAAAAAATTATAAAACCGTTAAAGTTACTTTAATCTTTTTGTCGTGACATCAGCGCACGGAGGATGGTCAAACTACCCTTCCTGAAATCTCCAACCGAAATACCAGAACCAAGTTCTGACACGAAATCTGCGTCGCCATTGGTGGCCCTCGTGCTGGAACAGTCTTCGAGGCACCATTACCGCGCACATGATCGAGGAGATAACTGCCGACTGCCGTCCCTTTGGCTGCGCACAGACTGGAGCTCCGAATCCCAGAAGGCGACTCCCAGTCGTACTCGTAGGGGGCACTAGGCCGGTAGCTAGGCCATAGTAGCCTCCGGGCCTACCACGCCGCATCAGGTAACACGTGGACGCTAAAGGCTCGGTTCCGTCGACAATCAACCACAATGGCTCCGCAGCACGGCCCACGCGTCGTCGCCATCGATCATCTCTTGTGTTTCCCATTTTTTCATTTTTGTCTTTTTATTATTATTAATGTTTCCCTTGAACATGAAAATCGGAAAGATATCATCGCATCCTGCATGTCCCGAATATACTCCGTATGTTCTTTATTTACATCTATTATTATCTCTTCCTACAATAAGATACAGATAAGTTTGCAGTATAGCGGACAAATAGTTTGTCAACTTTTCTTTTTCCTACTAGCTCACATGATTTTAGCTTGTGAGCTTGTCTACTCCACGTAACAATGTAATATCTCCTCGAGCTCCTTCGTTAAGTCCGCTCAAAAGAGTCCAAATAATCATAAACTATATATACTCCCGTTGTTCTATAATAATGCATTTAGAGATTCTATGATAGATTAAGAGAGAACAAAAAAAAGAATCAATAGCTCATCAACGTTACTCTTAGTGATTAGTTTATAAAAGGCGAGTAACAATATAATACCTTCCAAATCTATGCAGCTATCTTTAATGTAGAATTGTTTTGTACGTTATATTTGGGTTTAATTTTGAATGTTTTACATACACTATTACACATGGAAGGGAGTATTTGGACTGCTCCGCACCAAAGTTTTCAGTTTCGCTCCATATTTTTTAACCAAGCAGATGCAGCACCATAAACTTTGCTCTAGAAACAAAGGTACATGGAGTTACGAGAGCATCTAAAAAGGTAATCCTGAATCTTCATTTTTTTATAAAAAAAACTCCATGATCGAGTTTATAGAGCTAGAGTTGTTCCAAATGAGCCAAAACACAAATCGAATAGTCTTGACAAGATGGGTTAAAAAAAGTTTTGATGACATGGTCCGACTTTTTTATAACATTACATGGTAGGTTCGAATAGAGGTAATGCTTTGCTTGTTGGATTAGTCTAGGTAGGATTTATTTGGAGAATGGCTAGATTCATAAAGTTGAAATCTTTCTTTCTAATTTCTTCGATGTACGCTCACGGTTGTTGTTATTTCTAGTGATGCCACTAAAAAAAAAATCCATCGTGGGTGGAGGAAGGTAACGGAAAAGTAAATCCATCCATTGCATAGAGAAAGGAAACAAAATTTCCATGGAAGGCAGCCACGTGTCAGTATGGCAGGAGCTACGTCGCCTTCCTGGGTTCGCGATGGGGAATGAATGATGTGGTCCAATGCTCCAAATTCGAAACATGTGACCGAGCATGACGTGTCAAGTTCCTGGTAGCGGCTATGTCAACCCATATATTGTGGCCACGGCCACACGTCTTACATATTTTTTCTTAATTAATTCGTAGGCTCATTCTTATAGAAAAAAAATTATGGAGACTTGAGTTGTGTGATGAATACGTATCTTCGTGTTTAGCCAGATCTCGTACGTAATAGATGAGAGATTGCCGCACTAATTCACATTTCTAAATTCCAGATACGGATAGATTATACCAGTAGGTACAGATATTGTACGTAATAGATGAGAGATTACCGCACTAATTCATATTTCTAAATTCCAGATACGGATAGATTATACCAGTAGGTATGAATTATGAATATGTCAATGCTATATATAGACGGTCGAGTATTATACCCAAAATAAATGCAATACATGAATGCTGAATATTTTCTTCAAATCGATAGTCCAATGTGTCGATGCAGCTTCTCTAAACCAAATCTTCCTCACATTTGGATTCAACCTCTATGTAAAGCCAAAAAAAAAGTGATGTGCTAAGCAACGATTGGGATGTTACAATGCCGAGTCATGGCATTGATGTTTGATACTACCAGGTTTTACAGCACTATTTACACACGGTGGAAAGTTCAGAAACATCGAAATGAAGAGAATTTGGGATAGTCAGCATCACACATGAGTCGGCAGAGTCGACAAACAAAAGCTAGCTGAGATATTTTGGGAGGAGGGAAACTGGCTGGGGCCCACTAGCTACTGGCCAGCGTGTACGAGTCGGCGCGGCGGCGGCCAGGCGCCAACCACGTGCACCTGGAAACCCGGCAGGACGCAAGGCCAGTAGGCCACACAGCCCAGATACCCCCGCCGACCGCTACGAAACCCACCGGATAAAAACCGCACCCTGCGTTACTGCGCTGGTGCCTGCCCTGCCTGCCGAACCGCGCCTCCTCCTCCTCCTCGCAGAACCGGCACGCCGCAGAGCACCGCGCCCGCGTCAGGAGAGAGGAGAGGACTAGAAGGAGCCTGGAGGGCGTCGGCGAGCGCGGATGGTGGCGTGGTGGCGGAGGAAGGTGGTGCCCCGCGCGCGCCGCGCCTGGGCCGCCGTCGCCGCGCGGCTCCGCGCGCGTAAGCCTGGTCAGTTACCAATACCATGCCTCCTCTTCCCTTCCTTCCCTAACCCCTGGTCGGCCGTTTCATTTCGTTCTGCTCCGTGGAGGATCATCGGACTGAGGCGATCGTCGTTTAGTTTATCTCTGGGATCGCCGGAGATTAGATTGGGAGCGATGGTAATCTCGTCCTCCTGTCCGTCGTCGTCGTCGTCGTACCAGTATATTGCTCGATTTTGTTATCCTTTCGATCGAGTTTGCGGCCGATCGAATCGTGTGTTTGCTCTGTTTCTGTCTGTGTGCTGATTCTAAAGGAAACCTGTTATTCATTTCCCGGGTTTCATCTCCAAATATATTATACATGCATGATTGATTCGATAATTGGAGTACTGCTAGGATCTCCTTTTAGCGATTCAGTTCTTACAACTCTGTTGCGGTTACACGCTGCTATCTGAAATGCGGATTCACCGATTCACTATCTGAAATGTGATTCACACCTTTTGTTTTAATTACCGCTGCCCTTTGTTTTTTTTTTCTCAAAAAAGCAATTGGCCTGAACTCAAATTCGTATAATCCCTCTCAGATTCCCGGCAGTAGAACCCATGTTATTTTATTCTCCTTGAAAATCGACCAAGCTGACATGTATCACGTTTAGAATTTGCACAATATATTATTAAAAAAATAAAAAAACAACCGAAAGGAGATAAAACTTTTGGGCCTGTTCGGCTGGTATAACGTAACCAGCCGAACAGGGCCTTTTGATTCAGCACGGCGATCTTGTGATGAAAGGTACATGAGGCCATAATAAGCCCGTAACAGTGGCCTGCAGTACAGAGCACTGGCGCTCGCAATTGCAGCGGAACAGAGGACGGCACGGCAACGCAATTGCATTCATCCCGTCCCCGTCCCCGTCCCCGTCCCCGTCCCCGGATCTTGTTGCGTAGCATCATCACGAAATCTGGACGATCTCGACTTAAATGGCCGCCGCGCCGCGTGGCCTCAGCTCGAGGCGGCGTACCCTACACAGTACCCCCACACAGGCCACATGATGTGCCTTGACATAAGCCCCTGCTGCCATTGACTTGTAGCGCCACAGACAGGTGGGCCATGGACTCTTGAATGTTGCCATCGGGCCACGTGCTGCCTTTAAAAATATCTCGTGCCTTGGATACGGACTGCCATGGATATGGAGAGCGCCTTGGTACGTAGTGCCATGGATAAGGAGAGAGCACGGAAACTATGCAAGCTTGGAAGATTTTACCATAATTTTGTATAGAATCCATATCCTGTCCCGAGCCATAGATGAGAAATTCCTAGACTGATGGTGGGCCCATCCTCTGGAAACAAACATGGCGAGCCAGGTGAACCACACAGGAAAAGGCTATTCGGTCTAAATGGACACCGTACCTCGGCAGTGTGCTGCGGCGTTGTACTGTGTACTTCTTAAAAAAAAAACTACTGATGGCACTAGAGCTTGATTACTACTGAAGTTTCTTAAAAGTTGTGACTCGTACCAACCTTTTTATGACGTGCATATTCATGTTAGGATCCGCCACTATTTTTTCCCCCAGCCGTCCATTGGATTGATTGTTTAATTTCTAGTGCTTTTTCTCCAGCTTTTTCAATAGGAACTAGGAAGTGCCTTTTCTTCGGTTTGGGTGGATGTAATGTTTCTGTTCCATAGTGCCATTTTATGGTTTAGTCCTAGGGAAGTGGAAGGACTGTCACATTCACATTTACGAGAGTTTTGAGACGGAGGGAGTAATAAAGTCAATATGTGAATATTATTTCCTTTCTTTCCCTCCAAAGATGTTTTTACATGCCAGCTTCCCTTAGGCTTGCTTTGTAAAAATTTTTTGTTCTTTAATATATCTTTAATCTGTAGGGGAACCCCCCGTTTCATCACGAAAAGTTCATGCCACCCTACTTTGTTGATTTATGTTTTCTTTTGGTGTTACATCTCCCATTGCAATGGAAATGAATGTAACAATTTCTTGAATTAGTTACATAACAAAACTAAGCCTCATCTCCAATAACATTCTTTATTTAGTTTAACACCAAAGCTTGCCCTGCTCTTCCAATTGGAACCTGTTTTGTTTGTTAGGAAAAGCCTTTGCTTAAAACAATTACAACAGTCCTAAAAGATGCACTAGTTGTATATACCAAACTGTAAATTCATTTCTTAATCTTTTAGATTAAAAATCAATCTTTTGGTTACATAATTGATGGATGAAATTTTAAGGGGAGCACAATCCCAAGGGCCCAAAGGCCAAAGCAAAAGACACAAATAATACATGGGCTGCTCTGTCTTCACAACATCTGAGGCTTGGCCGACACTGTGAAGGCTGTATCTGGGCTCAATAGATACCAAGTAACATCGTATCCACCCTTCCGCCCACCGTTTGTAATTGTAATTAACTATTTCGTTTTCATGTATGCTGATATGCTGAGAATTTAAGGAAATGCTTGAATGATGCCTCTTCACTGTCCTGGCACCTGGTCAGGCAGGAGTTTTATTTTATTCTATAATTCTTCTGACAGGATTTCACCTGAGACACAGTGGACCATGTGCAGGCAATGGTGGCATTCTGAAGCTCCACGAGGACGTGCAGACTTGCGGCTACAAGGACGTCCAGGTCATGTTCGACATGTTGACATCGGAGCTCGAGGCAGCTGCTCAAGCCCAGAAGCCACCGCCGTCCCCGCCCAGCAAACAGGCGCTACCGCCTGCGTGGCCCGGCCGGTCCTCGTCGACGATCGCCGCTGCGCAGTAGGTCGTGGCAAACAGTGTCATTACAGAGGCGTCCGCCCCCTGCCCTTCTTCCGTCAGAAAGAGCGAAAAAGTTGCAGCAAGAACAATAAGGTGAAGAGTAAGCGCGAGAGATACAGAGAGGCTCCCAAACATCATGTTTTGAGGTGTGTAGATAGCGGGATGATATGAACCAGTGCTGAACACTATTTTTCGCCAATTGGAAGAAGAGGGAGCAAGAGGGGTTACTTTCAATCCCAAGGTGTATTTTTATTTTGTTTCAAGATGCTGCATGCTGGTTTCTGGTTTATGGAGCTCGGTGTTTGCTTTTGTTACATACAGGGCCACTGAACAAACTATTACACCGTTTTCAATTTGGCGTTGGAGAGCTTCCAGAAATTCTACCGAATTTGTTCCTGGTTGAATGTGATATATTCTCCACATCTTTGTGGTCCGCGGCCCAATTTCTTTTCTATCTCGTGACAAGAGCTCGGCGCTGGTTTGCTTTTTTTTTTTAACAACAAACATAACTTCCATTGATATCAGCAGCAAGATGCTGCTACAGACAAAGTTCCTGGAAAGGTTACAACATTTAGTGCATCAAGAAGATTGCAGTGGGAGAAGTGAGCTCCTAAGGAGCAATGAACCGAGAAAGGCTGATGAGCCGAATCAGCAGCTAACAGGGTTGCTTTAGCTAAAGCATCAACATCTAAATTTTCATTGCGGCTGATCTAAAACAACCTTGACTGAACAAAGGCTGAACAATTATCAAAAGCTTTATCAAAAGCTTGAGTGAAGACCTTCATTCTCTGGTCGGGAGGGTTGCCATGGTCTGAAGTCAAAAAGGAAGTTCACCAATTGGCTACAGTCTGACAAGAATGAAACCTGTGCATATCCCATCGCTCTGGCAATATTTGCAGCAAGTGCAAGAGCTCATGCTTCCGCCATGACAACCGAAGAGACATCTTTCATGATGGCCTTGATGTAGATGGTGCGTGATGGTTGTACCTGCATGTTTACAAATTTGATACCGAGGCCAGTCTGTTGAAGCCGAAGTCCATCAGAATCAGGAGAAATGGAGACATCTGTGTAGCAAATGATCCCTGATGGTTTGCTTGAATGTGATAATGCCAACGCAAAAGTCTAGCAGGCGACCATCCCTCTACGGGCAGATGTGTGTAGCCTACTGTAAGGTCCTAATGGCTAGAGCGGGGTGAATAGCCTATAAAAATTTCTTGTAAAGCACTAAAACAACCGGTTAGTACTTAAGATGGTGAAACTCTTTCTAGCACTAGCTCAACTAAGCTATGCAAGCCACCTACACAATTCTAGCAAAAGATTATGATCTCTAATCACACAAACAACCTAGGTTGCTATCTTACTCCTAGTAAACAAAAAAACTACAATTAATTACGCTAGAGAGCTAATCTAGCAACTAGCACTACA
>CM041643.1:19176289-19254144 GCA_023333625.1 Bothriochloa decipiens
GATTGGATTGTTATACCGCCGATGTAGAGGAGATGAACCAATCAATAACAATCACAATCACAAGGATGAAACCTCGAAAATCAAGATGACATAATGATTTTTTACCGAGGTTCACTTGCTTTCCGGCAAGCTAGTCCTCGTTGTGGCGATACACCCACTTGGAGATGTGCCCGCTAAATGGCGTCGGCTTAGCCAATCCCACAGCCTCGGGAGCGGCACTATCAACACAAGATGAGGATCCTCCAAGCCACGATTCCACTAGAGTGGCCAATTCATGAGCTCCCATGGGGAAGGCCCAAGAATCCCTCATAAATCACCCGGTGTGGCCTCGAACAATCACCAACTCGAGCTCAACCACCGCCGCTGCACCAAGCCGTCTAGGATGACGAGAATCACCCAAGAGTAATAAGAAATCCGCAGAAAACTCGAAGAACAAGTGCCTCTAGATGCAACACTCAAGCACATGCACTTGAATCTCACTCAATCTCACTTTGGATGCACAATCAATAAGAAGATGAGTGGAGGGAGAAACTCTAGCTCAAAGGATGCACAGGATGTTCAGAATGGCAAGAGAGCACTCCCATGGCCGGCCACCAACTATTTATAGCCCTAACTCAAAGGATGTGACTGTTGCTCTTCAAAAAGAGCCGTTACTCAGTTTCTGCGACATGTGCGGATAGTCCGCGGGCCAAGCCCGACATTCACTAGAAACTAGCCGTTAGGTTCAAAATATGAACTGCGGACAGTCCGGCCTTTGAACCTCGGACAGTCCGCAGTTACCAAAGAAAACTCATCGAGAGCAGCCACTTTTGCTGTCTAAAAGTCCTATTTTTCTTAGACAGTCCGCCCCCAAGGCCCGGACAATACGCGGTTCAACTCTGGAGCACCAAACAGAACCTGTCCAGAAAACTCGCTTCTTCGAAATTAGCCGGCGGACAGTTCACGCTAATAAGTGCGGGCAGTCCGCCGTTAAAAAACGGTTGTAATACTACAATATCTCTTTATAATGATTGATCCTGCTCGGAGAATCGTGGATGATTCAGGATTCACCCGATAGACCTTTTAAGTCTTATTGAACACATGCATTGCTATTAGAAGTTTGTTTAGATAATGATAAGTGCATGTGGGCCATATTATTTAGGAGGTTCTGCCACAGCTGGTATCAGAGCCGGATCATTATTAAAAAGAGTTGTTGTAGTATTCGTTTGTGAAAACTTCAAAAGATTTGAGTCAAATAATTTTAATTTAATTATTTTGGGTCTAAATTGTTTATTTATTACCTATGATTCTTTCTATCGACCCTTATTCTTATTTAAAAGTGTGGTGGTAGAATAGCATAATATATTGCCCTATGTTGTAGAAGTTATCTTTATGTATGTGTTACTTTCAAAATCTTTTATGTTTGGATCGTAAGTTCGCTTCATGCATCATGCTTAATTAATTTGTTTAATTACCTTCCTCTTTAAAGTGGGTTGATTTTAGTAGTATCAATCCTATTCATGCTAACCTTCAGATTTCTCCCTATCTATCCTTATCCTTTATGATCTATCTTTCTTCAGGATGGCCCGTACCAAGCAGACTCCTCGCAAGAGTACTGGACCCAAGGGAGTGCCTCAACATCAGCTAGCTCCTAGGTACAAGATTGGTGAAAGCAGTAGCAATCCCAATCCAGATCCGCAGGCGAGATAGTCAGACTTAGAGCAGAATTAGCAAGAGCAAAAGTGGATAGGGTTGGGGAGGCCACTGAGATTGGTCGGTTGAATCGTCTCCTAAACTTCACAAAACACAAGAGGAATCAAGCCTGGGCGCACGTGGATACAGCTAATGAGCGTATCCAAGAACTTGAGAATTACGTGGAAGAATTAGAGGAGTATGCAGATGACGCTGATGATGAGTGCCAGAGGCTGAACAACCTATTGATCCTGAATACCAATGACAGGCAGCACAGAATGATCTCGGTCTTGTAGTGGGTCTGGATGAGGAACAAGAAGACCCCGAAGAACTAGTACCCACAGATGATGATGTCATTGATCAGGAAGTGGAAGATCATGTGGGTGCACAAAATGAGAATATAGAGGATCTTATGGAAGAAGAAGAAGAAGAAGAAGATCCTGAGATAGTAGAGGAAGACCCTGAAGAGGAGGAAGAGCTTGAAGAGGAAGAAGATCCTGAGGAGGAAGAGGATCCCGAGGAGGAAGAAGAAGAGGAAGATGTGATACCCATGGATGACAGTGAGGAGGATGAGTGAAGAGTTGAGTAGCGAGTTGTGTAATATATCTTTTCCTTGCTTTTTGAAACCCTAGTAGGTGTGGGAAGTCTTGCCAGAGTGCAGACGATTGTTATAAAAATAATGTATCATAAGTGTGTTGCACATTTGTAATATCTATTTATCCAGTTCAATAAATTCATTGTGAATAAAGTATGGTTTATTTATAAATAGATGCCTGCTCATACTCATTCCCAAGGTGATGCTGGGATGTCTCATGATGGAGGTGATGTATCTAACCCTCCACCAATTCCACCGACTCTAGCCGATGCTATTGCGGCCTTAGTCAATGCCACCACCATAATGGCCTAAAATCAGAACTAGAATGCACACCAGGGAAATCGTGGTTGAAATAATAGAGATGAGACCACTTATGTGGACTTCACAGATACACGTCCTCCAATTTTCACCAGGGTAGATGAACCTATGGAGGCAGATGATTGGCTCCGTACTATGGAGCAAAAGTTTGGCCTAATTGAGTGCACTGAATACCAGAAGCCTCTGTTTGCAGCACAGCAGCTGAGAGGTACTGCAGGGGCCTGGTGGATAAATTTTGTTGTTGCACAACCAGAAGATCATCGTATTACTTGGGCAGAATTTTGTGAAGGTTTTCGTGCTCATTTTATTCCTGAGGGAATTATGGTCATAAAACTTGAAGAATTTCTTTTCTTGCGACAAGGTGATATGTTAGTTATGCAATATTTTGGTAAATTTAATCACTTGTCCCAGTATGCCCTTGATCATGTTAGCATAGATCGCAAAAAGAAGGAGTGTTTCCTTAGGGGTCTGAATAGTAAGATACAGAGGATGATGACTGGAACCCAAATGCTACTTTCCATGAGATGGTGAATACTACTATATCTTATGAAGAAAAGAACCGTCAGCACATGGAAACAAAGAAGAAGAAAAATGTGACATCTGGAGTTTCTGGAGGCAATCAAAAGCACTAGAAAATTATTTATCATCCCTAAAATCATTTTCGTTCTCCATACCGTCCACCTCAATACCAAGCCCAGCAGCAGAAATTTGTCCATCCTGTTGCTCCTCTTACTTATCCACGACAGTCGAATGCCCCTGGTATTCGTAACTCTACTTCCCAGCCATAGAGTTACCCATATTACAATTATGGGAAGTCTGGTCATTTTGCAAGAGACTACCCGCATCCGAGGCAGTACAACTCCCATGCTCCCAGGGCTTTTGCACCACAACAGTCGCAGACTTAGAATAGGGCTGGAAATTAGAATGTGCAGAAGGGAAAGAATGAGAAGAAGGTTGGTAGGATGTTCTACACTCAAGTTGGGGAAATTCCAGAAGGAGAGCCCGTCATGATGGGTACATTCCTTGTTGCTAATCATCCTGCAATTATGCTTTTCGATTCTGGTGCATCCCATACATTCATCAATGGTACATTTGTTAAGACATGGAATACCAATAATGGGGACAAAAGAAGACTTCTTTATACAGTTGCCTGGGGGGTATGTGTACTAAAGAGATTGTACATGATGTGCCTATAAGTTTGGGTAGGTATATTTTTCCCACTGATACGATAACATTAAAGGATCAAGATATAGATGTGATCCTAGATATGAATTGGATGAAACGACATGGTGCTATGATAGACATCCTGAATAGGACTGTGAGAGTGAACATACCCAATTGCAAATCTCAACTTCTCATCCAACTTCCAACTCTTAAAAGAACTGTTGAAAAGGTATGTGCCACTTCGGTGAAAGAAATCCAGGATATACCAGTAGTCTATGAGATTTCGGATGTGTTTCCTGATGATCTACATGGTTTACCTCCTGATAGAAAGGTAGAATTCAGAATTGATTTAAAACCTAGTGCTGCTCTAATATATAAAAGAGCCTTTCGGATGGCACCACCAGAATTGGCAGAACTTAAGACCCAGTTGCAAGAGCTATGGGATAAAAAGTTCATCAGACCTAGTTTATCACCATTGGGATGTCCTGCTATCTTTGTGAAAAAGAAAGATAAAACATTGAAGTTATGTGTGGATTATCGTCCCTTGAATGAAGTAACTATCAAGAATAAGTATCCTTGTTTGCACCAAAATTTGGACTGGCAGGCGCAAAGATAGAACTGCTCGCAAGAGATGCTGGTGGAATCGGCAAAATGCTGATAACAGCCGAATATTGGGCAATCGGCTAAATTAAGGGAAATCGGCTATCTGAAGGTGCATATAGGCCACGTTGAATCCGATCCGGTAAAGACAGAAGATGGCGCATCAACAGCACGAGGCTCTACAGGGCGGAATAGTAGGGCCCAAGTTATCTAGATTAGGCAGTTATTGAGTCTTTTTCCTTATCTGCAAGTCGTATTAGGTTAGGACTCAGTCAAAGACCAGGGTATAAATATGTAAGCCCCGGCACCTTGTAAACTCTATCTCGACAATCAATATAATCTTTCGGCTCCGGCCACCAAACCCGTAGTTTTCCTAGGATCTCGGCGAGTTTCTTTGACAAGCTAGGCTACATCGGGCGTCCGACTCTGGTTTGCTGTAAGTTACCGTGATGGCTTTTACTCTTGTTAGATAGGGTCGGCTCGACCTCCTATCGATCATTAGTATGGCCAAAGGCTTGTGTTTATGCTTGATTTGGCCGGCTCGACCTCTTATCTATGTGTAAGCACTTGCTAACAGTTTATGTTATTGTTTGATAGAACCGGCTCGACCTCCTATTGTATGCGTTAGCATAGGCTAGTTATCGGCTCTATTAGGTTTGGCAGCCTAATAGATTCATTAAGTTACCCATGGCCAGTTATCGGTTCTGCTAGATCTAGAAAATCTAGTAGATTCATTAAGTTACCGATGTTGTTAGTTTTTATTGTTTATTTATTGCAAAAAACATCTTCTCCCCATCAAGATTGGTAGATTTGGCTTAGATCTTCTTAGATTCGATTGTCATCAATGCTTTCATATTAATCTTACTATTCTGACGATCAATCTCGTGCTTGCATTAGCTAGATTTTATCAATCTTGTTCGTGACATATGCGTGTTCTAGGGTATAGACGGTCTTAAGATAGATCTTTGTTTATTCCTGTTTAATTGATAGTGGCTGTAGCACCATTGATCTCACTTGAGGTCGAAGAGGTTAAGTAAAGGTTTATGTTAAGGTTTGTTTATGCACCTAGTTCGTTCTCATGTCGGTATCGGCAAAGTTAGCCGATTTACCAGAAGCTATACCCATAACATCGTATACATGCTTCTGTTTAGAGTAGCTGGTTTGTTAAGTTCGCTTGGTAGATCTATTAGTCGTAATCTAGATTCTTGTATACATGTAGGATCATTTATATTCATTGTATCGAATAAGACTAAATCGTTTGTTCTGTTCATGTGTACTCGAATAGCCGATTCAGCTAGTTCTTTATTGTTTTAGCGCGTATCATGAATGGCTATGCTTTTCTCATATTTCATTCACTAGCTCCAGGCCATGAATGTTTGCTTTATTTTCACATGCATATTTATTCATTTTTACTCTTTAAGTGCATGTTGGATGTTGACTCTCTAGTCAATGCCCTGATCCAATCGGCTATTTAGCCACACATGAGGAACTGTCTGGAATCACGCCGGCAGGTTCCACAATTTGACTATTTTCTACCTTTTGTCAATTTCAGGGTTAAATTGACTGGCATGCCTTGGACACGTTCGATCAGACCAGCTGCTGAGAAGGCCGCAGGGACCAGGGAGACATTCACGCCCTGGTCTGTCTGGCCTGCGAGAGTCCTCGTTAGCGTGAGGACGTCATGTTTTTGTGCCAACACTCTTTTTGGCATGCCCGGTGGGACTACACAATCGTCAACATGACCAAGAGTTCAGCTGATCTCAACATCAACAACATCCTCAATGTCACTCTGGATGAACTTGATGAAGAATAGAGAAAGGTGATTGAGAAAGCTCTTGAGGAGTTAGAGAAGAAGTGCTTGCTTTGCTTTGGCAGAGTGCGTGATGGCAAAGTTGTCTTGAAGCAACCAATGCCCAAGATTCTGATAGTAGGAGAGACTGTTGAAGGGGATGAGCAAGATAGACTTTTCTTCATGGATCAATTGCACAAGACAATCAATGAAGCCATTGCAAACCATCAAGCATACTTTCTGAAGACATTTAGCAATATCATGAAAGATGTCTTTGCCGGTTTTCCTGTTGATCAATTTGGACCTGCTTATTTCAATCTGAAGACTACACCAGGTACTGGTGATGGTACACAGGATCCTCCCAAACTAAATATTGCATCAACTTCCAATGGAGGCGCAAATGGCAGTGATGCTCACCAAGCACAACAGCCGAAGGGTGCTCCTGCACCTAACTTTGGTACAACTCCCAATATACCACCTTCGGCTCAAAAAATATCTTCCTTCGTTGATAGAATTAGAAGAACTATCAATTATCATGTGAATCAAGATCTGAGAGGAGAAGTTGCTCAAGACCAAGATGACAGTGAACCAGCAGCAGGTTTTGCTAATGTGTCAAGCTACAATCATTGGGGAATGCCTGCTTGCTCGAAGATTGGAGGACCTATAGATCCCAATGACCAGTTGATCAAGAAGCTTGCTGAGGTGATGGAGAAGGATTTTGGCATGAAGAGGAGTCACTCCAGATCATACAGTATGCCAAATCCTGAATGGTACAACCGTCTAGAGCTCCCACGTGGTTATAGAATTCCAGAGTTCTTCAAGTTCACCGGGGAGGACAATGTTAGCACAATGGAGCACACCAGCAAGTATCTGGCTCAGTTAGGCGATGCTGCAGTTGAAGAAATCCGTAGAGTTAGATTCTTCGCTTTGTCACTATTAGGTCTGGCCTTCTCTTGGTACTCATCATTGCCAAGAAATTCTATTCATACTTGGGATGAGTTGGAGAGCAAATTCCACGCCTATTTCTTCAACGGAACCATCGAGAAGGACATCGATGATTTGGCTAGTGTCAAGATGAAGCATAATGAATCAGGTCTTGATTACATCCAGAGATTTAGGCAAACAAAAAGCTTGTGCTTCTCTTTGAACCTGTCTGACAGCCAGTTGGTGAAACTGGCTATCCAGGGGATGCAACCCTATTTGAAGGAGAAGCTTGTGGGCATGAACTTTGACAACCTTGGTGCATTGGCATGCAGGGTGGCTGTAGTCTCTAAATATGCTCAACCACCACACCAGTAGAATGGTTACCAGAAGGCAGCCAATGTGGCAGGTTATTATAAGGACTTGATTCAGTTTGACTCTGATGAAGACGAAGTAGAAGATGTTCAGCTCATTGAGTGGAATCTGAACAAGAAGTGTGTTATTGGCCATCCTTGGGGAAGATCACAGGAGAAGTTTGACTTCGATACCTCAAAGGCTAATAAAATCTTTGACTATCTGTTGAGCAAAGGCCTCATTAAGGTGTTGCATGAGCCACTTAGTGCTGAAGAGATTAAAGGCAAGAAGTATTGCAAGGCTCATAATTCCACTACTCACTCCACCAATGAGTGTAATGTCTTTAGGAGGCAGATCCAGAAAGCTATTAAGACCAAGAGGTTGTCTTTTGATGCTACAAACAAGATGAAGATTGATGAAAGCCCCTTTAACTCTGCAATGGCTGATGTTGTGCTTCCAAAAGGGAAAGACAAGGTGCTAAATTCTGCTAGAGCTAAAGAATCAGGAGCAGTAGACACAAGACTGCAACTCATTGATGAAGAGTATCGCAAGATCAAGAGAAGGCGTGAGAAGCAGAATAGCCAATCTGAGCAGCCAGAATCGTCTGCATCGGCTAAAATAAGACCACGTGTAACATCTCGTATTCTTTTGAATAAGTGGTAGAGACAGCAAGAGAAGGACCGTAGGAGACGATTTGAAGAGCGAGAACACTTGAGGATGCTTGAAGAACAGAGGTATGAACATGAACAAGCCGAGTCGCATTGGAGTTGCCCTTTCTTTAGGCATTGCTAGAACGAAGGCTTGACGTTGCCCACTAGAAGAAATTGCCCTGAATGCAGTGATCAGTACAGGGAGTATCGGCAATCTCAAACCAATCGCCGGTCTATACATGAAAGACTTAGACACCCTGTTAGGGATCGGCACATAAATAGTTGCAGAGTACATGATCATTGTGATTCTTATGATGAAGACATGGAGGAAGTACAACATGTTTGGCAAGCAAACCAGTGGTTGCCCCGGTGGTCTCTCTAGGAGTCAAAATTGAAGAGTTCAGCGCTTAAGGGAGACCAAGATCAAGCTGAACAAAACCAAGAAGGCACAGGTCTGGAAGGCTAAGCAAACAACCGATTCAGGCAAATCGGCTCCTATTGAGATGCAGTGTATTTTTCCTGTTGAGTTCAAAGCATCAAGAGGTCAAGAAGTTTACTCTAATTTTGATGAGTCAGAATATGAAGAGATAGCTGCTTATTTTTAGCTCTTACTTCCCAAGCCGAGTTTGACAAACCAATGTGTTATCACCACCTGAAGGCTTTATATGTCAAAGGGTTAGTTGATAGAAAGCCTATGAGCAAGATTTTTGTAGATGGAGGTGCAGCAGTCAAACTTATGCCTTACTTGACATTCAGAAAGTTGGGCAAGACTCCTGAAGATTTGATCAAGACAAATATGCAACTGAGAGACTTTGGAGGGAATGTATCCGATACCTGGGGGCAATAAGTGTTGAATTGACAATTGGCAGCAAGACGTTGATCACCACGTTCTTTGTCATTGATGGAAAAGGATTCTACAGCCTGCTCCTTGGAAGGGATTGGATTCATGTCAATTGTTGCATACCTTCAACTATTCATCAACACATAATTCAGTGGATCGACAATGATATTGAGGTTGTACCTGCTGATGATTCCATCAACATCTCTTCTATTGATATGTCTACTGGGATTTGGAAAGTTTTGAGTGTTTTTCTAGAAAAGAGTTTCAAGGAGATTTCATCTCGATCAATGATGAAGATCAACAACCGGCTCAAGCCATCGGCTCTGAAAATATATTTTAAAAAGAGCATTGAATTATAAAGGCCGATGTAAATGGATGATGCAACCCGATATTACTAGATTATTCGTTCAAGGTAGTATAGAATGTCTAGGGGCAATCGGCCTATTTTCTAGAATAAGATATAGGTTGTCAAGTAGAACATCAAATGTAATAACCGATACATTAGTATCGCCTTCAGTGTAAAAAAACCAACAGAAGTGTTGGTAATAGCTGATGCGACATGCATCGCCTTTAGAGCAAAAATGAAACAAACACAAATGTTTTATTGAAAAGCATGGATAGTTCTGATTGAGTTGGTTCAAAGGACAGACTACAAACATGTTCATTAGTTTGTACAGATTTCCAACAAAAAATGAAACTACTGCAAAAGACTACACTATCCTGCACATCAACTAAGGAAGCCTGCCAATGACGTAGTGCGTGGAAGTCACATGGGCGATAGCCTCTGCTGCTGCCTCAAACTGCTCGGAGTTGGTGTCCATGGCATCCACGATCTGTGGTAAAACGTCTAGATTCTCTAGGTTCAATCCCGTGCGAGCTTGGACAGCGGCGAGGGAAGCACCCGTGATGACACCTTGATTGGCCACCTCGTGCACTCTGGCATGGATGGCCTCTAGCCTTTGAGTGACAGTCTCCTCGGGGGCGTGCACAGTAGCAGCAGCGGTGTTCCCGACCAGTTGAAGCTCTTCGAAGTGCCTAGTGAGGTCTGGAAAATCAAGCAAAGGGGTTAGTTGTCAGAACACAAGAAGAATCGAACATCTGGAAGCAATGCACTTACCCGCGACACGAGCATCAGCAGCAACTTGCCGATTGATGGCTACCTTAGCCCTCTGCTCAACTGCTTGAAGGGCGGATTGGAAGTAAGCGAGGATACTCTGTGTCTGAGCCAGCTCCTTGATGGTCTCATCATAGCGCACTTTCATCTCCCCCCGCTCTCGATAGATGCGGTCATACAGCGCTGCGGAGACCTTGGCGGATCCTATAGAAGACTCTGACTCTGTGGTAGGATCGCCAGAATCCGTTGGCTGGGCGGCAACATTGGATGGACCTTCACCACCCGCTCTACAAAACAAGAGATTAGATCTGAATGCAGAGAAGATTGATTGGTTAAAGAAAGGTTACCTAATGCGCGGACGAACGACACGGTGAGAGGTCACCTCCTCCTCCTCCATGGGATGCTTGCCGAGGTCGTGGCCGGCCATGGTTGCAACTTGAAGTTGGGGTTTTCTTGGAAGAGGAAAAGGTTTTGTTGCTTGAAGGCGAAGAGGGCAAAACATGTGTGCAAATTGCAAATATATCAGTCTATAGCCCGGGGGGCACGTATCAAGGTGAATCGGATATCCACAATTAATCACGACACTATTTTGGGCAGGCAATCGAGTGGCCGGTCAAATCAGTCCCAGGCGTTATTTTTGAAAGGCCTGCTGTTTTGTACTATTTGGTCCATCGAAGAAGTGAATCGGGATGGATGATCAGCTAAAGTGAAATTGGAGCAGGCATCCATCGAGTACTCGAATCGGGAATTTACAAATCAGTTAAATAAAGAACATGAAGTAGCATTGTCAGACGGTGCTGAAATTCAGAGTATTCAATAGACCATTACAAGGGTATTAAAATTACAACTTAAGGAAATTCTTCAATGCATCAAAGGCATTCTTTCTAGCCAAATCAGTCTCGGCTAGTAGTGCTTCATTATCAGCCAAAGTTGCAGTAAGGGTCTTCAGATTTTTCATGATCCTTCTACCTAAATGAGCCGATTCGGCCAGCTCCTTCCTCTTCCGCTTCATGTTGTTTGTAATTGGAGCTACGGCCAACTCTTCCTGATGTATAGCAGCATTCACTTCCTGAAGCTCTGTCTCCAATTCAACTTTTTTGACCTGTAGAGCGGTGAGCTTGGGCTTTATGCCCTCTGCAGATTTCTGAAGATTTTCTAGAGAAGAACTCAAGACTCTGACGTCTTCCATGTTTGAAGCTTTCTTTTCTAACAAATTGATGTGCTCATTGATGATATCTTGAGCTTTCTGTACTCTTGGAGCTTCAATGTTGATTTCAAAGAGTTTAGAAAGGGGTGTCAAAAGATCTGAAGGAAGAGAATCCTTGACTTCTCCAATGACTTGACTGACAACATGAGAATTCCGAATTAAGTCTGTCATAATTTGAAGAAGAGGCAAAATGTCTTTTAATTTATCCAATAGTGATGCAGTTGGAATGTCTCTGTCAAGGAAGAGGGAAGTAACTTCTTCTTCATCAAAGAATTTGGAGATGTCTGTGCAATAGTCTGGTAATGAAGAAGAAGCGACCTGATACAATACAGATATTAGTAAGAGGTTGAACCTAATCATTCAGTCTCAAAAAGTAGTAGTTTACCTTTTTCTGAGGAATAGCCGATGATGCCTCACCAGTCTCTTGTGGGCTCGGATGATTACAAGCCATGTAGCCAGAAGGCGGTGAAAGGACAACATTCTCAAGTGGCGTGTCTTTGGACCCTAAGAATGAAGAATCAGGAAGCTGAAATCAAAACAGGAGTAGATCAAGAAGGGTTTTACCTTCAGAAGGATTTTGGCTTGAAGAGTTGATGGCTTCATTAGCTAGGAGCTCTACTCCAGGAGACTCAGTACTGTTACTATGTTAAAAATTGAGTCAGGATGAGTTATTATAAAGGGGATTCAAATGACGAGTTGGTTTTACCTTTCTCCCTTGGAACCCATCATCTGTTGTCGGAGCTTTTGGTTGAGTCTGAGGAATTGGAAGTGTCACTTCAGGAGTGGGATCATCTTAGAACACTTGAAAGAGAGTTGTCAGCAGGCCAATTTTCAAAGCTTTAAAGAGCTGATTGGGTATACCTTAGATGATCTGGTCTTCATTTTCTTAACTTCCCCTGGAGGACCTTTAGCAGTTATAGCCTTCCGCTTCTTGGTTTGAAGTTGGGCAGCATAGGTATTCACAAAAGTTTTCAGAGAAGGTGCATCAGAACCTAGTCTGGCCCTTGGACAAGGCCTCAAGTAGCCCACAAGCCTATTCTTTCTATCAGTGGTTGGAGCTTCCCATGATTCATCCTAATGCAAGGCAAATGTTAATTCATGGAAGGTAGCAAAGTATAGATAGAATAAAAATGCTCACCTCTCCTTCAGATTCATAAGATGGGTCTAGTTTCTTACATAGTGGGTGAATAGCATTGCAAAACAAATGTGCCTTCCACTCCCTCCACCACCCATCAAATGAGAGATGTGTGTCCTTGACCTTCACCCACTGATGGATGTTATATGTCGGAAAATCTGATCCTAGATTGAAGACCTTCATGGCTTCCAAAGCATTAGCGAGAATCTCTCTTGGTTTGAGTTTTGTTGCAAAGAAAAGAAAAGGAGGAAGCTGCCCAAGGCTGAATTGCCGAGCTAAAAAGCTTGGATTATAGAACTCATAAGAAGGAGATGAATTAGGATCATTTAGGATCTTGCTTTGGTCATGTCTAAAGTTCACAGGAAGAGCGCAAGGTTTGATGAAGCAATTGAGGATGCCTATGGCCATCTTGTCTAGGTTCTCAACTTCGAACCTAAAATCCACTGGCAAATGCAGGTTGTTACCTGTTCTTTAGTATAAGGTAACCAAGTCAGGAATTCTGCAGAAAGGCCTCTATAAAATAGCTTGAAGAATTGTCCCTTGGAAAAATTAATGGAAAAGGAAGAGACGGCTTCACCATCATTTGTACATCCTCTCTCTTTCTTATTGGGTTTCTCAGAGTCTTCCAAGTAATCAAAATCAGAGAAGGACAGCCCTCTGAGTTCAGGCCTCACAAGTTTGTGCATATACAAATTTAACCAGAGTTGAAGCAACCACCAAGGACCAGGAACAAGGCTGACTTCCTCATTGATCAAAAGTCTTGCTGACACCCTGTTCATCATACCATAAAAGGCGCCCAGGAGCAGTTTTCCCATCTGAATTTTGTCCCTAACTGCTAATTTCTCTGCTAGAGCCTTGTTGTTAAAAGTTGGTCCAAGAGCTGTTCCACAAAAGAAGAATTTTTGAAGCCACATATTCAGGAAGGCAATGTTGCTCCTTTTCATCCACAGAAGTAGTGGTCTTGGAGAAATGCTCAGTATAAGTGGGCCAGGTTTTCAAATTAGAAATTTTGCCTAAAGATTTATGGCCTTTGCCCAGAAAGTCATGAGGCTTGACCAAACTAGTGACATTCAACCTAGTCAACATAAAGATATCAGCTAGAGTAATTGTCATCGGTCCATGACCAAATATGAAAGCATTGGCTGAATTAGACCAAAAGTATGAGACAGCCATTAGCATTAGTTCATTCTTCTTCATCTCCAAAAGGGATAGGGTAACACACTGATGGATCTCTGCATCTACCCAAGATTTGCCCTTTTTCTCTCTCACCCTTAAGAACCAATCCCGCCAACCATTTGGGATGTGAGGCTAATTCCTGAAGACATAGTTCCATGAATTGGCACTAACAGTAGAAGCTTTAAATGGTATTTGTTGGGTCTCCTCCATAATGAAATCAATCAGATCTCCATCACCCATAGGACCCAGGTAATAAGTGTGATGGAAGCTAGGTATAAGCAAGTCGTTACGGGAATCCTGTAGAAGGCAAAATTGAAATAGCTAAAGTACAGAGAATTAGGGGCAGAAATCTAGTATTACCTCTGGAATAAGATCTGGAGTCGCCATTCGAAGCTCAGGAATTGAAGTCGCCATTGAAAGTTCTTCTTCTGTTAGAGATGGAGCTCAGCGCCACAGGAGATTCGAGGAGAAAAGTTGAGAGCTGAAGAAAAGAATTTTGGAATAAAATCAATTTTATCCCAAAATTGGAGGCATGTGTTTGCACCAAAATTTGGACTGGCAGGCGCAAAGACAGAACTGCTCGCAAGGGATGCTGGTGGAATCGGCAAAATGCTGATAACAGCCGAATATTGGGGAATCGGCTAAATTAAGGGAAATCGGCTATCTGAAGGTGCATACAGGCCACGTCGACTCTAATCCAGCAAAGACAAAAGACAGCGCATCAATGGCACGGGACTCTACAGGGAGGAATAGTAGGGCCCAAGTTATCTAGATTAGGTAGTTATCGAGTCTTTTTCCTTATTTGCAAGTCGTATTAGGTTAGGACTCAGTCAAAGACCAGGGTATAAATATGTAAGCCCCGGCACCTTGTAAACTCTATCTTGACAATCAATGCAATCTTTCGGCTCCGACCACCAAACCCGTAGTTTTCCTAGGATCTCGGCGAGTTTCTTCGACAAGCAGGCTGCATCGGGCGTCCGACTCTAGTTTGCTATAAGTTACCGTCATGGCTTTTACTCTTGTCAGATAGGGCCAGCTCGACCTCCTATCGACCATTAGTTAGGCCAAAGGGCTTGTGTTTATGCTTGATTTGGCCGGCTCTACCTCTTATTTATGTGTAAGCACTTGCTGACAGTTTATGTTATTGTTTGATAGGGCTGGCTCGACCTCCTATTGTATGCGTTAGCATAGGCTAGTTATCGGCTCTATTAGGTTTGGTAGCCTGATAGATTCATTAAGTTACCCATGGCCAGTTATCGGTTCTGCTAGATCTAGAAAATCTAGTAGATTCATTAAGTTACCGATGTTGTTAGTTTTTATTGTTTATTTATTGAAAAAACATCTTTTCCCATCAAGATTGGTAGATTTGGCTTAGATCTTCTTAAATTCAATTGTCATCAATGCTTTCATATTAATCTTACTATTCTGATGATCAATCTCATGCTTGCATTAGCTAGATTTTATCAATCTTGTTCGTGACACGTGCGCGTTCTAGGGTATAGACGGTCTTAAGATAGATCTTTGTTTATTCCTGTTTACTTGATAGTGGCTGTATCACCGTTGATCTCACCTAAGGTTGAAGAGGTTAAGTAAAGGTTTATGTTAAGGTTTGTTTATGCACCTAGTTCGTTCTCATGTCGGTATCGGCAAAGTTAGCCGATTTACCAGAAGCTACACCCATAACATCGTATACATGCTTCTGTTTGGACTGGTTGGTTTGTTAAGTTTGCTTGGTAGATCTATTAGTCATAATCTAGATTCTTGTATAGATGTAGGATCTTTTATATTCATTGTATCGAATAAGACTAAATCGGCTAATGGTTTGTTCTGTTCATGTGTACTCGAATAGCCGATTCAGCTAGTTCTTTACTGTTTTAGCGCGTATCATGAATAGCTATGCTTTTCTCATATTTCATTCACCAGCTCCATGCCATGAATTTTTGCTTTATTTTCACATGCATATTTATTCATTTTTGCTCGTTAAGTTCATGTTGGATGTTGACTCTCTAGTCAATGCCCCGATCCAATCGGCTATTTAGCCACACATGAGGAACTGTCTGGAATCACACCGGCAGGTTCCACAATTTGACTATTTTCCACCTTTTGTCAATTTCAGGGTCAAATTGACTGGCACGCCTTGGACACGTTCGATTGGACCAGCTGCTGAGAAGGCCGCGGGGATCAGGGAGACATTCACGCCCTGGTCTGTCTGGCCTGCGAGAGTCCCCGTTGGCGTGAGGATGTCACATTTTTGCGCCAACAATCCTCTACCCCGCATTAATTTGCTTTTTGATCAATTGGTGGAGGCAAAAGTGTTTTCCTAGATTAATCTTCGATCTGAGTATCATCAAATCATGATTCGCCCGGAAGATATTCCAAAGACTTCCTTTACTACTCGATATGGGTTATATGAGTATTTGGTCATGTCTTTTGGACTTACCAATGCACCAACCTACTTTATGTACCTGATGAATTCAGTGTTCATGCCAGAGCCTGATAATTTGTGGTTGTCTTCATTGATGATATTCTGATATACTCCAAAAATGAAGAAGAACATGCTGAACACCTTAGAATTGTTCTGCAACGTTTGAGAGAGCATCAATTGTATGCCAAGTTTAGTAAGTGTGAGTTTTGGCTGAAAGAAGTAAAATTTCTTGGACATGTTTTATCAGACAAGGGTGTTGCTATAGACCCTAGCAAAGTACAAGATATACTTGATTGGGAACCACCAAAAATAGTGCATCAAGTTCATAGTTTTCTCAAAATGGTAGGTTACTACTATAGTTTCATACCTGATTTCTCAAAGATATCCAAGCCCATTACTGAATTGCTGAAGAATGATGTTAAGTTTGTTTGGTCACCAGATTGTGAAGAGGCATTTCAGAAATTAAAGAAATTAATGACCACTGCTCCAATCTTAGCACATCCGAATATCGAGAAGCCGTTTGATGTTTATTGTGATGCTTCTGGCATTGGTATTGGATGTGTATTGATGCAAGAAGGGAGAGTTATTGCTTATGCTTCTTGACAACTGAAGAAACATGAAGAACATTATTCAACCCATGATTTAGAATTAGCAGCTGTTGTAAATGCATTAAAGATATGGCGACATTACCTATGGGGTAACAAATACTACATCTATACTGATCACAAGAGTTTGAAATATATTTTTACTCAAGATGAGTTGAATATGAGGCAAAGGAGATGGTTAGAATTACTCAATGATTATGATTTGGAATTGCATTACCATCCTGGTAAAGCAAATGTGGTTGCTGATGCACTTAGCCAAAAGAGTCGTTGCCATTGCTTGATAGTGAGGCCTTTGGATGTTTCCTTATGTCATGATATTGAAAAATTGGGAATAGAAATGGTGCAACAAGGAAGTTTGTCTCATATTACTGTTGAGTCAACACTCAAAGATCAAATTATTGCTACTCAGAGTAGTAATAAGGGAATTAAGCATATCAAAAAGGAAGTTAGAAAAGAAAAGGTTTCTTGTTTCACAATTGATGAAGCATATGTCTTATGGTATAAAAATCGTCTGGTCATACCAAAAGTCCCTAAGTTACATCAAAAGATCCTCGATGAAGCACACCTCTCAAAATTTTCTATTCATCCAGGAAGTAATAAGATGTATCATGATTTGAAATAGAAATTTTGGTGGACCAAGATGAAGATAGAAATTGCTAAGTATGTGGCTTAGTGTGATACCTGTCAGAAAGTCAAAGCTGTGCATTTGAAGTCAGCAGGAGAACTTCAGCCATTGCCTATTCCAGCATGGAAGTGGGAGGATATCAGTATGGATTTTATAGTGGGTTTACCCAGAACCTCAAGAGGTTTTGACTCCATCTGGGTCATAGTGGATCGACTCACGAAATCTGCACATTTCATTCTAGTGCAAAATGCATATACAGCCTTAAGATATGCAAAGTTATATTTTGAACGCATCATAAGTCTTCATGGGGTGCAAAAAAAATTATGTCCGACAGAGGCACACAGTTCATCAATAATTTCTGAAAGCACTTGCATGATTCATTAGGTACTGATCTTTTGCACAGTATAGCCTATCATCCTCAAACTGGAGGGCAGACTGAAAGAGTCAATTAAATACTTGAAGATATACTGAGAGCTTGTGTTCTAAATTTTCTAGAGAAATGGGATGAGTGTTTACCTTTAGTAGAGTTCTCTTACAACAATAGTTATCAAGAAAGCATCAAAATGGCACCATTTGAAGCATTGTATGGTCGCAGATGTAGAACTCCATTGAACTGATCAGAACCCGGAGAAAGGAGATTCTTTGGAGTTAATCTTGTAAAATAAAAAGAAGAAAAGGTTAAGCAGATACAACAAAACTTAAAGGTAGCACAGTCTCATTAGAAAAGTTATGCGGACAAAAGACGTCGACCATTATGGTTCAATAAGGGAGATCACGTATATCTAAAGGTGTCACCAATTAAAGGAGTTACTCGATTTGGAATCAAAGGCAAATTAGCACCTCGATACATTGGACCATTTCAAATCATACAAAGGTGTGGACAATTAGCATATCATCTACAATTGCCTGAACAGTTGTCGGCTGTACACAATGTGTTCCATGTGTCCCAACTCAAGAAGTGTCTTCGAGTACCGGATAAGGTTGTTGATGTTGAAGGAATTGAACTTGAACCTGATTTGACTTATACTGAGTATCCAATTAGAGTTTTGGATCAGAAAGATCGTGTTACTAGAAGCAGGACAATCAAGTGTTACAAGATACAATGGAATCAGCACTTACAAGAAGAGGCGACTTGGGAATCGGAAGATTACCTATTGGAGAACTTTCTAGAATTTTATGCATCCATCTAAGTTATAATTCCCTCTATGAGTTGTAGCTAGTCTAGTGTGAGTTGTAAAACCGCTTTCCTTATGTACTTAATTGAAGTGTGTTTTCTTGACACATTTCCTTTTCCATTGCTTTACCCAAAGCTTTAAATCTCGGGATGAGATTTCTTTAAGGGGGAAGGCTATAACACCCCTAGTGTTATATTAACTAAAACCTGCCATGTCATCATATGCATTGCAAAGCATTCATGATTAGTTCACCTTTGATGTGCATCAATTAAAACAAGTTTACATTCCATAGGTTGTTTGTGTTTCTGAAATGTTGTGTTACATGAAATCATAAAACCATAATTTCGAATGACACCTCAAATACTTGATTTATGCCCTGTGTACCTTGAGGTGTAAACTGTGTTTACACTAGTGTCAGGCATGGTGTATAAATTCAAGTCCAACAATTAAAATTAAACTCCAAGTTTGGATTTGGATTTGGTTTTCAAATTTGAATTCAAATTGGGAGTCTTTTAAAATGATTTTCAAAAGTCAACTTGGTCAACCAAGGGTACTATTGGGTCATGGACCTAAAAATGTCCTTCGATGATGTTTGTGATCACTAATGACCAACCAATTAATTTAGAAACCAAATCGAGTTTGAATTCGGTTTTAAAAACCCTTTATTTCAAAAGCTTGTTTTACCCCTTTTTTATAATTCAAAATCTATATAGAATTTGGATATCATTCAAAAAGATAGTTTATAGATCTTGACAAGAGCTACAAAGTTGGTATTCAAAGTTTTTTAAGCTTCCAAAAAGGACTATAAATTAATTTGAAAATACAGTTTTTTGCATTTGACCCTTTTTGATTTTAAACCCATGATTCAAAAATTATGCACCTTTTCAGAAAACTTTGTATATGAAAAAAGTTTGGTTTGAAAAGTTGAGCATTCCATAGTTTTGAAGATTTTTAAGTTTTATTGAAAAATCAAAAGTAATTTCAAATATTTATTTTTAGGGTTTTGTTTCCCTTTTGAATTTGAATTCATATTTCAAAATCTAGATAGAATTTGAAAATGCTAGTTAAATGAAAAATGTAGCTCTTGAAAAGTTATGCAAATTATATTTTGGGATACTTTCAAGTGCTTATGTAAAATCTAGAGTAATTTACAAATTTCAAAATGACATCACCTGCTACAGTAGATGCTAACGTCATCATCGTCCTTCTCCCCCTCTGTTCATGGCGTCGCCGTGGCCGCCGCGCCATACCGGCCACTCTCCACTGCCAGCTCGCCCCCTCGTGCATGAAACTTCACCGTGGACATGTCGGCTACCTACTCGTCGTCGTATAAATGGAGCAAGCCACTCGCCCTTTTCTTTTTTCTTTTCTCCTGCTCGCCATCGTCGTTCTCCCTCGGCCATAAAAATTCGTCGTCATCGCTCCACCGTTGCCCGCTTGCTCTTGCCAGCAGCTTCGCCTCGCTCTAGCACTTTGATTGAGCTTGCTCGCACCAGCTCCGCCACTGGAGTCGCCCGTGCGTCGTCGTGTTCCTCGCGCAAGGCAACTGCGCCGCCGTGAGCCATTTCACTGATGACCGCCGCCACCGCTGGTTATTTCTTTCATCTTATCCATCATCATGATCACCTTGATCTGCTCTTGCTCATGCGCTCCTTGTTTTGCTCCGCGATGCATAGGACTCGCCGGAACGTCGTCCTCGCCGCCGGAGCACCGTCGCCGCCATCCCTGCCGCCGCTAAGCTTCCACCTTCGGCCACTCTGAGCCTTCATATTTGAGCGCACTAGAACCGTGGTGAGATATTGCACCTATTATGCCCTCGGCTTCACCTCTACCACGCCGTAGCCGCCGGCGTACGTGCTCACCGTCGGCGCTCTGCCTTGCTAGCCACCGCGCGCGTAGCCGCCGAGGACCAGGGCCGGTTTTGGTTCGATTGAGTTGTGTATCGCATTCACGTTGACGCGTAGAAGCTATTCGTGCCTTCATCATCACCGGAGATAGCACTGGTGAGCCTTGCCGCCATTGTCGCATGCCGCCGTGCCGCCATGGCCGCCGGCGTGGGTGCTGCTGCCGCTCTGCCGCTTCATTAGCTAGCCCAGCTTGTTCGCCTTGTCAAGCTGAGCCTGTAGGGCCAAGCCCCATCGCAGGAGACCTCACCGCCAGCGAGTTCTTGCCGGTCAAAATCCGGCCGCCGCCGGTCAACGTCGGGAAAGGATGTTTCCTTTTCCTTTTCTATTTTTAGAAAATAATTTAAATGCTATTTTATTTGGAAAATCATAGTAATTCATGTATAGCTCCAAAAATTCTAAAAATTTATGTGTATGCTCTTTATGATGTTCTCTACCTAGGAAAAATATGAAATGCCAAATTTGAGTACTTTTTGTATAAGTTAAAATTAGCTCTTTTAATTAAAAAATGCATTTTCAATGATTTTTAATAAATAAAATAATTGGTTTTTATTTTTAAAATTTTTTTTGCCAATTAATTAGACCAAGATGTTTTTAAAATAAAAATTTGGGCTTATTTAGACAACTTTAGTTTTATGCCTTTATTTTATACTTTTAATTAATTAATTAATCCCTGTAAGCATGCTTAATCATTATAGGATTTGTTTGAATTTGGGATTGATTGATGACCTTGGGTAATTAACCTTAATGACCTTTGGCATTTTAATTAATTGTTTGTGCTTATTTTAATCATGTCATTAGGGCTTAATCAACATTATTTCATATGTTTAATGAACTTCTTTAATGAAGTAGTTAACCATAATGAACTTAGTAAGTTTTGTTTGCTTACAACTTTATCGTGAAGGAAAGTTGTATTCAAGTCATTAATCTGGTTATGCAGTCATCAAGCATCATGTTTACTTTTCCATCATGTTGAAACATATCATATTATTGTGTAGCTTCCGTTAACGAAGAGTTAAACGTTGTTGAACCAGACCCCAAGGAAGAGTTGAATCAGGAATCAAGTGTTGACCCAGAGTCCGAGATTGTCTACCCTGAACACAAGGCAAGCCCTGGATGCATTTAAACCCTTCCTTGATTTTATAAAAGTTTTATCGTTTCAGTTATGAAATGTTGCATTAGGGAATAGGAGTTGAGTGAAAACCTACCAATTGCATTACCTGTCTTATTTTCCATATTCCTTGTTACCTGTTTTTGGAAAATACATAGTTATTCTTATCCCTGCTTAATTAGTAGGTTTTCAAAAGAATAAGAATGAAAAAGATGAGTTTGGCTTTACTTGTTGGAATCATGATGATAGTTAATAAATCGAGTCCGGACGGGTAACTTGCATTGGAAAAGGAGTCCCTCTGTAGTGTTTCTGTCTGTTGATGCCCTAGGTCCAGTCTGATGGTGATCTGCGTGTATCGAGACCTAGATAGCCACCCACACATGGTGTGGTATACTTGTGGGGCTGAGAGTCCCATGTATATTGGTATGCTTAGGAATTTGAGTCTCCTGTATATCATGTGGTTGATATATGGCTGCAGTTGTTATCCTGGTATATCATGTGATCTGGTATGCTTAGGAGTTAGAGTCTCCTGTATATCAGTGATCTAGGTCCCAGCTGGGTATAAAAATGGATTTGAATCACCGTTGCTTCTCGGAGAAGAAGACTCGATCTCTATTCATCATTGTAGTAATAACTTGAATAATGGTTAAGGTTTATGAATGGAGTTGGTTTGTAATCTTGAGCTAGAGCAAGATAACTTTACTTTCTACCGAGCTTTTCTACAAAAATTTTTATCTCTTGCACGCCTTACCTTGTCCCTCTAGCCTGTATTTCCTAAGTCTTCACCCCTCTTTTTTGTCGGGTCGATCTTATTGAGTACTTTTGTACTCAGGGTTTGTTGAACCCTTGTTGCAGGTGAGCCCCATGAGCAGGTTTGCTTTGCATCCTGCTACTTGACAGTCATTGCAGAGAGAGACGACGAGTAGGATGTTTGGCTCTTGGACAGAGCGTACCGTCAGGGTGTTGTAAATAAGTTATCTATAGGTACTCCACTACTACTATGGTTTGTAATAATCTAACTTAAGGTTTGTAAGTTTTGAACTAAATGGTTTGTAAACTTATGTTATTGTAATCCTTCAGCTATTTTACTCTAATGTATATTATTTGTATAAAACTGTTATAATACTGCAATGTCTCTTTATAATGATTGATCCTGCTCGGAGAATCATGGATGATTCAGGATTCACCCAACAGACCTTTTAAGTCTTATGAAAAGCATGCATTGCTATCAGAAGCCTGTTTAGACAATGATAAGTGCATGTGGGCCATATTATTTAGGAGGTTCTGCCACAAAAACCCGTCGAGAGCAGCCACTTCTGCTGTCTAAAAGTCCTATTTTTCTCAAACAGTCTGCCCCCAAGGCCCGGGCAATCCGTGGTTCAACTCCGGAGCACCAAACAGAACCTATCCAGAAAACTTGTTTCTTCAAAATTAGCCAGTGGACAGTCCGCGCTAATAAGGGCGGACAGTCCGCCGTTGAAAAACACAGCAGCAAGTGCTCCCTGCTAAAACAGCAGTAACTTTTGCTTGGAACTCCGAATTCGATGATCTTGGACTTTTTGGAAAGCTTATTCAGAGGACTACACAACCAACATATCCTCTTAATCCAAAACATTATGGATCAAAGCAGTTTTCCAAACCAATAACCATCATCTCTAGTTTTCAGCACAACATCTTCTCTTTGCTTTCGCCCTTGTGCAAGAGAGCTAACTCTAAGTGTTGCATCACTTATGAATGAGAGTTAGCTGCTTCCCAAGACAAATCCCAAGGGTTAGAAGCCATGAGTCACTAGATCACAATGCATATGCTTAAGTATATGAACCTAGTGGCACTTGATTGACGAGATGACCGTGACTTCCCCTCTTGATAGTACGGCTATCTATCCTAAATGTGATCACACTCTCATAGTGTCTTGATCACCAAACCAAAAAGACCTATGAAGATATACCTTCGCCTTGATCTCCATGGGCTCTCCTTGATGCCTCGAAGCTTGATCATGACACCATGTCTATCACCATGATCTTGTGGTCATCTCTATACCACCTATCTCCCTCATCTCACATGTTGCTAATTTATTCTACATACACAGAGAAACCATTAGCAACTAGGTGTGTCATCAATTAGCCAAAACCAAACAAGAGCTTTCACCCACGCTGACAACGAATTCATCATTGTAGGAAGTTGCAACGTGATGATGACTATTAAATGTGAATTAGTTTCTGTAGCTAATAAACCAACTGATGTTGTTTTGTTATAAGAGAAAATATTATATTATAACTCATAAGTAGGACTGCTAAGATCTAGGGGCTTATTCTAATTTAGGAGTCACTACAAGGTTTTTCCCCTGATGCAACAACCTAAAAGTGTTGCCGTAGACAAAAAAGTGTTGCAATAGACAATATTGCAACACAAAAATTTGGTTGCGAGGCGTTGCCACTGATGTGGTAGCAATAGGTTTGTGCAACACTTGATTTTAGTGTTGTAATAGATTTTCCTCTATTGCAACACAACGAAATGCTCTTGCGACACCATAAAGTGTTGCAAGGCATAGTACACGCAACCACCATAGGTGTTGCAATAGTAACTTTTGCAACACACTCGGTGTTGCCAAAGATATCTATTGCCACATACCTAAAGAGTGGCAATAGGTGCTCTAGCAACAGCAATGGGTGTTGCAATAGACCTTATTGCCACACATCAATAGCATTGCAATAGATGCACCCTCTATTGCCACAACAAATATTTGGTTGCTATAGTTCTTCTCTCTATTGCCACCCTTTCTATGTGGTTGCTATAGGTAGAACACTATTGCCATGACAAATATTTGGTTTCTAGAGATAACCTCTCTATTGCCATGACAAATATTGGCTGCTAGAGATAATCTCTTTATTGCCACACTTAATATTATGGTTGCTATAGATGGAACCCGCTATTGCCACGACAAATGTTTGGTTGCTAGAGGTTGTGTTCTATTGCCATGATTAATACTTGGTTGCTATACTATACCCTGTATTGCAACACTTACTTTGTGTTGCAAAGACTATTGCCACACCCACTATTTTGTTAATACGAGTTTTTTTGCCACATCATTTGTTTGTTTGTTGCTATAGCGAATATTGCAACGCCAAATTATTTGGTAGCTTCAAACAATAATTGCACGCCGAATAATATACGATAAACAAAGCATTTAGGCATCCATTAAACCAAAATATGCTTCGTTCATACATATCATTAATGAAACCATGTCAAACTTAGTTAATAACACACATACGGCTGAAACACAGACTAGCTAGTTTGAACACTTCAAAAATGTAATGAGCTATATACACTGCAAGAAAGGTTGCCTTGTCCCAACAATCGTGCACTCCACTCAAACTCCATCTTGCTCCTAAAAAGAATCAATAACATTGGTATTACTAATTAATAATAATTTACAACAGAAATGCATAAATTGACCAGAGTAAAATAAGAGTGCTTAAAGATCATATGTACAAGGAAAAGCCACAAGTTCATCAATTCTGACTAATTTTCTAGTATTCTATTGAACAACAGTTTAAATGCAATAACTTTATAGATATTAGAGTCAAGTTAGATTTTGTACCATGAAAAGCCACAAGTTCATCAACTCTAACTGATTTTTCCAATCTTCAACTGAACGATCACTATACATAGCTTGCCGCCTTAAATGCAATATTTTCACAGATATTATAGAGTCAGGTTATAGATCAGACAATCTAGAGTGCATACATGATTGAATAAATTGAAACCAACAACATAGCTTTAAGTCTAAAACATAGTAACAGAACAAGCATTTAAGAAAAATGGAGCTTACAACTGATCACGGGATGACTGAAGCCTTGTACAAAAATATTTACCCTCTCCAAGTTAGCAAGCTTCTAGAAAAGCAAGATGTGTATCCAATTGCACGATCAGAACTCTAGGCATATCCAATTTCAGGTAAAAGGTTCAGTTAACACACAAAAGGCAAAACATCACCACAAGCTAGATCTTAAATGTACGCTTTTACAGACACCCTACAACTAACTAGATGTTAAATGTACGTTGCTTTGACAGATACCCTACAACTACTTTTACAAGACAACAAAATTGAAAAATAAGCATGTGGACAAAATCTGTTAATATAACTTACATAGTGCTCAATAGATTTGACAAGTCAATTGCACCTTGCCATGTTCGTTGCAAAGCTAGCACAAGGTGGCAAAGCACCCCATCATCAAAAAAGGTGGCAAAGCACCATCTAAACACAATAAGACAACTGTGCAAAACCAACAACAATACTTTCAGATGCAGGCAGTTCAAATAGCAAGATCCACACCCACAGTATCTAAGTGCTATCAGCTCCAAGAAATGTCTAGAGATGGCTAATTTAATGTTCTGACATTGCATCATGGACTTAGTTTCAAGTTCTCACATTGCAGAATGGACTTAATGCACTGAGTACGGAACTACTAATTTGCAATGTGAAACTGAATCAATAGCAAATAGTTAGGCTCATCTAGTTCATCGACTTTGAAGTACTGACTTGCAACTTGCAAGTAGCTCAACAAGGCAAAGGAACACAAGGGTCTTGAAGATAAGCAGGAACAAAATCACACTGCACATAAACTAGAAAAAAGGCCTTTATAGACATACAGTCTCATCCTGAAACTCTATCAGTATCTTGTTCCAACAGAGATCATGTAACTCAGTGCCCCTTGATCGAAGCACTGCAATCTATACTCATTGACTCTGACAATTCAGACAGCTAGATGTTTTTTTTAAAAATGTGAAGCCATAGTGTTATGCAGATAAAATAAATTTCTTCGAACTTTGAATCTTAAATGTTGTCCATGTTGTGCCTGTGGCCTATGCTGATGATAAATTGTTGATACCTGGTGAAGATAGGGTAGAAGCTGAGGAAGCTATCTCCTATTTGAACTGTCACAACATTGTCAATGCTTTTCCAGTTGGCCAACCTGCAGTCCAGTAGTTCCAGAGGTCAATCTTGGAATTTCTAAAAAATTCTTAGATATACATATTGAAGCGTCTGCTTGTTATCTAACAGAAACAATCAACTTATGTCACAAATTTATTAGAGTAATTTAACTAGAGGACTACACTTGTTAGGAACTTCTGTACAAAATCATGGACCAGGAAAAGAATATGGCAATATTTATAAAGTGACTTTGTCAAATCTAAATAACCAATTAACCAATAAAAGAAAAAATGTACCAAATGTTCCATGGAGAGCAAACTTTTACATAGAATGGTATACTGATAAGATAAAATTAGCAAGTTTGGCATGCTCCGCCGCACTGGTTTTGCCTTTGCGCCGCTGTCCATTGTGGCAGGACACACAACTAAAAGTCTAAAACGATAGGCAGTTGTTATTTAGTATGCTCTTAGTTGCATTCGTATCGAATAGATGATGCACAATCATATACATACTATAAAAGAATTACGTAATCTAAAGGAGCACATACACTTAAACAGCATGCTCCTCATGCACGATAACCTTTTTTAATTAGTTGTACAGGACCATACAACAATGGATTCTAACATCCTATAATGCTAAGCAAAGAGATGTGGCATGCAAGGACAGTTCATAGTAGGTGCTCTTGTGGGCGACTGGTTATCGGAGCTCGCTCTAAGTATGGCTATATCATCAAAGGTTGAATCAATGAACAACAAGTAATTTTCAGTAAGGTATCTTTGCTTGACACATATTCCTTGTTACTAAAATGGAACTATTTTAGTGAACCTAGGCAAAATTAAGAGCCAGCATGAACATCATGTAGCTTTTCTACATGGTTAGTATTAGAGCACAAGTTAAAAGCACGTGCAATATCGATTTCATTTAAACAACAGGAATCCTTACGTTAATGAAAAATCTTGTCAAATAACAGATCCATTCAGTGGAGCATTCTAACATCCATAATTGATCTATTTTTTTGAGGAAACTAGAGAGGCCCTGGCCCCTATGGATCCATTCAGTATAGCATACTTTCAGTCATATATTACACAACAAATTAGAAGTAGTAGTTCCCAAATTAGTTTGGTAGGCTCAAGAATTCAAATTTTACATGATATAATAGGTGAGGGAACCATGAATATTTCTCATGCATCTGAGTTGACCCTATCAGCAGAAACCACAACACATAAATAAAGCACGGTTTGTATTAATATTTAGGTGTACTGTAGCCTAATTAACCTGACAGTGGAGGAAAATTAGTTGTAACAGAGAATGAACAGCCATGTCAAATACTCAAATCATAATTCCTAAACCTAAGTCGGCAGAGGACACGGTTCGGGGCTAAATCTCTACGACCACGAAAAAGGGAGAAATCGGCACAAAATGTAAACCTAAGGAATTACAAGACGGACAGCTGCTTACTTGCCCCAGTAGATATCCGTCTGGTGGAGCGACGGGATCTTGGAGGACCCAGTAGATGGATACATGGCCACACCACTCAAATCCTCCCCTCCACCAATCCGTGACTCCCGAGGTGAGAACCGAAGGGGCGCCGAAGGCCTGGCGTGGAGTCGATTCAGCAAAAATGGCAGGCCGGCATCAGCTCGTCCTCATCCATGGACGCGTACACTGGCATATCGAAGGCTATGGTTAGGTTCACTGTGGCGGAGGAGAAGGGTAGGTGTCGCAGGAGGTGGCTCTCGGCGTACGGCCGGGCGGCTGGGTTAGGCCGCTGCCGCTCGACGTGTGTTGTGTTCTTGCCGCTGGCCTTTGGGGAGAGAGGAGGATTGGGATTGCTAGGTTTTATCAAGTACAGTACTAGACCAGAGACACGACCAAGCATTTTGGGCTAGGCTCGCGGCAATCCAACGCGGGAGGATAATTTTAGATGATAGCCGCCAAAATTTTAAGTAGTACACTGAAAATAGCTCTTTTATTTTTTTCTCAAATATACAAAAAGACTTATATATCTTTTATACGCATCACAAATATGGCACACTATGAGATAATGTTATAGAATAACTCTTTATAAAAAAGGTTTGCGTATGTTTTGTATTAGGATCGGGAAATAGTGATAGATACAGTACACACCACGAATGGGTATACTAGGGTATAGAGTTATAAATAGCTTTTTTATAAAAGGTACAATTTGAAAATTACTAAATCGCAATACTTGCATGCTTCACAAATAAAAACATCATTTAGTTCTATACCTATTTGTAAACAACATGTAGTATTGCTTTGTTAAAATCATTTGAAATTTGATGCACTAATTATATATCAAAATCATCTTGCCATATTTTGGTGTTTTGAAAACTAGCCGACCAGTTATTGTGTTTGCGCATTAGAGGCTTTGGATGGGGAGCCAAGGTAGGCACAAGGGGTTTATACTGGTGCAACATAATCTCCCTACATCCAGTCATGGGGGTTGGTGTGCTACCCGCTCTTATATCCAGCTTGTAAAGGGGAGTTACAAACAATGGGGTTCGAGAGAGAGCTAGAGGAAAGCTCAAGTTTTTGTGCTCGGTGTATGTGGAGTGAATAGTAGAATGCATGTGCCGATAAACTAGTCATGTTCAACCAGCGTCTAAGAGAGTCTCAAGGCTCCTCTTTTATAGTCCAAGGGAAGGGCCTCGAGGGTATAAGTTTGTAACTTAAGGTGGTGGTCGAGTGGAACTTCCTTTGTGGCTATGCCTTTCCTTGTATGTGTCGTGGGAACCATGTCTTGGGCGCTCCTTCTCACGTCGTCCTACCGCTGCTTGTGCCAACAGTAGGGTGTGGTCCCTACAATCGTACCCGCCCGCTTCACCACATAACGCGGCGTCGCGTGCAGCGCCCTACTACTTGTGGTCGGGCATTATACATGACACAGGTACAAAAGGCTGGCAGGATTTCGTCGTAATGGAGGAGACTAGGTCCCTTTTCTTCTCCTGAAACTTTTCGCAGGGTTGGGCGAATCAAAATTTCATCTGTCCTTGGGAGACTCAGTGGTTCGTTCCCTTGGGGTTGGGCACCCCTAGGCTCGAATTGTTTTGTAGTTAGGGAGGACTCGCGTCCCGCCTAGGTTTGCTTCGAGTGAATCTAGGGCTTTTCTCACACAGGCCCGTGACCGAGTCTGTGTTCTCTCATAGTGGACTGAACAATTATACGGGTCATGTCTCATGTACTAAAAAATATTCCCCCACACTACGCAAGTTTGTACATTTTCTAATCAAATTTAGATATTTTTATATTTGTTGTATGGGAATTCAACGAATAATTGGAATAACAACTAAATTATGTTTGATTAATTCTATAAATTGTTAAAACCATATGAATTTATATAGAAATATTATACACCAAAAATATGTTGTCATGCAAGTTTATAGATTTTTCTGCGTCTAAAATTGTTACAAGTATTAACGGTATTTTAGGGATAAACCATGAATTATCCCTAACAAACAAATGATTTTTTTTATCTAACTACAATATATGGGTCAGAGTGAAATATATGAGCCAAAATATAATTTCATAATTTCTAATCTAATTGAAAGTATGAATAATTCAATTTGGAATTATTTACAACAAAAAAGCTGAGAGAGCAAAAAAAGGTACTTGAAGCTGCTTTTAGGACCTGGCGGCAAAATACGCGCCAACAAATCCAAAGTTTTTGGCGCTGGGACTAAACCGGCGTCCACGGCTCCACACTCACGAACCATGCCACAATAGACCACGTAAAAAAAAGGAAAGAGAAATACCACGGGAGCCTGAAAATTTTGGCGCACGAACTCCCGCCAATGGCCATATGCAAAAGTGAAAATGAAAACAACCTTATCTCACGCCTTCCAGGTCCATGAGCCTCGTCCTCCACCCGTGCCTGTCCTTTTCCACTCTTTGTCTTCACAAAAACCAAAACCGCATTCCTCTCCCAAAGACGCGCGCGATTCCTCTCCTCCCCACACGCCGCCAGGCCGCCCGGCACCGGCTGCAGGTCGCAGGCGGCGCGGGGATGGCGTCTGTGCCCCCACCGCCGCTGCCTCTGCCCAGCACCAGGGAACCGCCACCGCCTGTGGGATAGCCGAGCCGGACAAGGCGCTGCGGGAGAGCTGCTGGGCGCAGGTGCCCTTTGAGCTCCTGCGGATGGTGCTGGCCATGGTCGAGGACGAGGTGGCGCCATCGTGTCGCGGTGTGCGCCGGCGTCTGCAGCTGCTGGAGATCATGCATGTACGGGGAATTCACCTTCCCCATCTCTCTCAGTCAGGTTAATTTGGTCCCCCACCCCCACCCCCTCCTCCCCAAACTCTGAATTCCGTTGTTGGTAGCGTCAAAACATACCTAATCATATCTGTTTAATAACTTTCAGCTCTTATTATGCACAAGAAATTTAACAACAAGGTCAGGTACGTCGAAATACTATTCTCTATACTCAGAGGAGGTAAGATTGCTTATAATTCTCTGTGAATTTGCTTACAGTTCTTTATGATTTTTTTTTCATAATCCCATCTCTCTCAAGCAGGCTGGTGATTTTGTGATTGCGAGAAGCAATGGACAGCCTGTGTATAAGTTCTGTGTGACAATTGATGACACTATCATGTTATCAGGTAATAAGGAAAAAGGGAACTCTGTTTCAGTCTTTCTTTTGAATGTCTGGCACCCTTGGAGTTAAGTTGTTACAGAACTGAAGAGCATTTACTATTTCCTTAGCGTTAGAATAGGCAATAGTATACTACCGGTGCTTAACTTAATAATAACAAATCTGGTTGAGAACTGTATTCAACTTCTTTGGCATCAACGGCATGAGCATGCAAAGTAGGCTATGCTAATAAACTATTTCGTTGCAAAAACATGTGCACTAATATTTGATAGACTGATTTTAGATTTGTAAACTAGATGAGTAAGAATTGATGAAGTAGTTCCGTTTAAATGGAGCAACTCTAAGTTTTCTAAATTTCCAGTTATAATGTCATTGTGTTCAAGATATTTTGCTGAAGCTATTATGTATTCCTTTCTTTTATCTTATCTTCATTGGTAAATAGATATCTTTGTTTATGTAGGCATTAATCATAGTCTCAGTTTCTATTCTAGCTATCTAGAGCTTGTCTGATATTCCTCACTGAGTCATTGATATGCTGGGTCCGAGAGCTCACTGAAATTTTAAGGTCTGGGAATCTCTAAACTTTTAGAAACAAAAGTCGTATTGTTTCCTTGTATTGCATTTATACTCTTATATATGCAGTGGTGAAGAAATATTTTATTTGCCACATATTGTCATAGTAACTTATCGAGCTGTGCTCTGATTCTTGCTTACTCTGACTCTTTCTTTCCATTCATATGCTTAATTCTCTTCTGCTACCAACTAAAGGTGTCTATGTTTTTACAAGGATCAGCAGTAACCCCTCAGTTCTGAACTACTGCTACCAACTAAAGGTGTCTGTTTTTCCAGTTCTCACATGATCACTTTGTTTAATTCCATATAGAAATAGACAGGTTAATGACAAATTTTATTTAATAAAAAGACAATAATTGATCATTGTCTCCTTGATTAAGCAATCAAATCAAATGTCGCTTTTCTATGGTTGCCATGCTTTTGAGAGTTGAACAAAAATATTATAATTCATCTTGGTTATTTCGTTGGCATGATTTTATCATTTCTGAATGTCAGTTTTGCATAGGCCTTGGTTGTTAAGTTAGAAGGGTAAATGATACTACAACATTATTTCTCTGTAACTAGGATGTCAATGTCGATATCTGGCTTGTCTTGAGTTTTTGGTCAAAAGATAGATGTACGAAATAACACTGCTCTGAATATTTCTGCATGTCCAAATCCTTGTTTTCTAGATATCTTGATGCTACAGTAATCTGATATACTGCCCACCTTTGCTCCATAGAATAGAAACCTTTCCATTTCTGAACCAATGCAGCTCTCACTTTTTCTTTTTCTTTTTTGTGCAGACATAAGTCTTTACTTGCGTGAGAAGATGTAGTATTGCAGTAGCCAAACAAATGCATAGCACTTTGTTTTTGCCATAAAGTTTACTCATGCGTGTGATGTTAACTAATTTGTCTTTGGGATTGTTGTAACCTATCATGTGATCATATTATAATGTTCTCTTAACAATATCTGTTATAAAACCAAAAAGGGAGTGCTAGTTTCAATGTTTTACTTGTTAAACGCTCAAAAATATTAGTTGACATCTATAGCATGCTATATTTGTTGAGAAACTAAAAATTGTGCACGAAACCACTTAACTAGTTCCAAGGTTGCTGAGATTTGTGAGACATATACTTGTACAATACTGAAGCTTGCTCTACAAAATAAAACTTGTGCATCATGGCTGTCTAGATTTGGAGTGGGTGTCTTAGTAAATGTCATTTTCTTTTGTCAATATTTTCGTAACACTATTACTAATAGCATGATTATATTAATTTTCAGCCACTTAGTCAGGTCCCAAAAATGGTTGCTTTGTCGAGGTGTCTCGTTGCCAAGGCTTTGCAGCCTTTCTCGAACTCCTTATTGACAATTGCTATATGCTTTAGTGATTTAGTTACCGTCAACTTTTGATGTATGGAAATGAATGGGTCAGCCAATATATTCTGTATATATGCATGTGAAATTTTGACAATCGGATATATGGAGTTGTGACAATTGTTTAATTCGGCTATGTGACAATTGTTTAAATGGGTTATTAATAGTCTGGCATAAACTGAACTGAATTGTAACATGGGCTGATCCAACAACTATAGTGTAAAAGTTAGACCATGGAAGCCGATGATGTAAGGTCCAATTGGGAAACAACCTAACTTAGAATAATTTCTCACATTAAATTCTCAAATTGCCTAAGTTTGTAGCATGAAAGAGTTCATGTCGTTAGCAAGGAGCGGTTGTTACAATCAAAGGAGTTCTCTGATGCTGTGTTCTACGGTAGCAACCATATGATCAAGGGTGCTGATGTCTTGACTTTTAGCACTAATGTATATCTTGTTGGGCGCCAATATAATCACATAGATGGTTGGGGCATGCTGCCTGTTTTCCAAGCCCTTGCACACCAAGAGGCCCACCAAATACATTAGTATATAGCAACACAAAAAAAAACTCATTGCAATAGTAACATGATATTGCATCCATTAATGACTCTAGTTGCAATAAGTAGCTAGCAATCGCAACATCACGGAAGATTATTACAACAGCAAAAAAAAAACCATGGCAATAGGAACATTATATTGCACCCATTCATAATTTTTGTGGCAATAACCACCTAGCAATTGCAACACTACTAATAATTATTGCAACCTAGAACAACCATAGCAATAGTTATGAGTAAAGGCAACCGAATCAAATATAGTTGCAATAACACCAAGTAATTGCAACGAAAATCAATACTAATACAACTCCAAAATACCATGGCAATAAAGCCAACTAATTACAACACAACTTTAAAATGGTTGCAGTAGCCCACGTCTATTGCAACGACAAACAACACATATTGTAACACATTTAGTGTGTTGCACTATAGGCACATATTGCAACCATTTTATGGAAAGGTTGCAATACGACCCCCTTATGGCAACCAAGTTAGTGGTGTTGCAATTGTGTGGTGTGGCATTAGAGGTGAATCCTTGTAGTGAGTCTAAGCCCTACGTCTATCAATACTGTTTTTAGTGTAATAACCTTAGTTGTAATATTTGTATGGTTGCTTTTTATGCATTCTATGTAACTGTCACTAAAACATCTTGATGGTTGAACAAGTAAATAGCAAAGTGAATGAGCCACCTTGATTTTTTTGGGTTACCAAGGTTACATGAACTTTCTGGCTTTGTGGCGGAGAGCCCCCTCCCAACCCCACCCCCCCCCCCCCCACACACACACCCCCCACACACACACTCACTCACACACAGAGGCAACATATTTTGTACTCAATATTTATATATCAAAACTAAATAATATTTTTTTACCATATATATGTATTGATTGTAGTATTTTAATTAACTAGTTAATAATAGGTTTGCACTTCAATTTCTAATCCTCCTGTAGCATCTTATAGTATAATTTTTCTCCATGCCTTTTTTTCCTAAAAAACCCTATAATTAGCTAGTTAAATATAATTAGTGTTCTCTTGTTTACTCTCCCTCTAAATTGATCTCCATTAATACCTATATTATTTTGGAATAGTCTTCTTGCATCCTTAGTGTTTTCTAGCCCAAGAACAGATTGATTGTCATCATATCTCATATGAGAGTTAGAGATTTTGGGATAATTTATTGTGTTCATTTATTTTTCTAAAATATCTTGTGTTCTTTTCATACTTTTTAGTTTTTCCTTGTATTGTAAAACAAAATATTTATTTGCTTGTTATGTACACTTTGAATGTATATGTATTTTTTCATATGTGAATGTTCTCGGTTCGAACAACCTGCAAATTGTGGATTTGCCAATGTTTGAAGTAGTGGATTTGCGTATTACAAAACATGGAAGAACTATGCAAAGTCCAAATGGAAGCAAGAGAAGCATCCTAGAAATGGCCATAATTGACTTCTTGTTGACCAGAGTTTAGCTATCCTAGTTTGAAAACATCCTTATGCAACATGAATGTATTAAGGTCAATTGTTGATTGGGTGGCCCCTCCACAATTTGACACTAATAAACATGTCATGGATCACATTGACCGCACGTTTATATACCAAAAAGGGATAAAAATATCATATTATATTTCAAGTAATTAAATCTTATGTAAGGCATATTTTAGTATGATCAAGTTTTGGAAGTTGGATTTTGACCATTAGTCTCTCTTACAACAGAATATTTATGGTTTGTAATTGCGAACAACATCTAAGAAGAAATTTATTACAAATACTTTTATATATTTATACACTATATAAAAGTATACATATATCATCACAATAATTATTGACCAAAACTCATAAAGTTTGACTTTTTAAAATTGATGAACTAGATATGAACAGAGAAAACACTTGCCCAAATCAAGGTTAGAAGGACAACTAATACGCCACGGTACACTTGTCCAAATCAAGGTTAGAAGGACAACTAATACACCACAGTACGGCAAAATTCTTATGCTAGTTCTTTTTTTGTTAATCTGACCATATGGATTAAGATCATATTGTGACTAAGAAATGTCATTGCTAAAATTGGTTAAGAGAAACATATGAATCATCTGGTATGAAGGTGGTATAATTGATTTATCCAACATAATACTCTCTCCATTCCAAATTGTAAGTCGTCCTAATTTTCTTGGTACAATCATCTTGTTATACATCTCGATATAATAAGGATTGAACAAAACATAGTGAAAGTGACTTACGGTTTGAACGGAAGGAGTAAGCCAAAATGATTATATGCATTGTTTAGAAGGGCGGCTCTGGTGCAAGCAGTAGAGCTTTATCGTCTGTTACCAAGAGGTTTAGGGTTCAAGCTCTAACCTCTGTACATTTGTGAAGGGATGGCTATTGACTATTTTTTCTTTTCCAGACCCCGCAGTGCGGGAGCCTACGGCACTGGGTACATACTTTTTTTGTTTGGTACGTCGTCCTAGGGACAAGAAACAAGAAAAGAAATTTGCATTCTGTGAGCATTAGAAAAACAAACGCAGCAAGCGTAACATCTCGGCTTATTTCAGCAGGATTTATTTCTCCCAGAATGGTATACTACGACAATACTGGCGTGTGTGCATTTGTACAGACGAAACACAAGCATTTGTACATAGTAGACGACGAAAATGCAGGCGACTCACACAGCACTACGCACGGATCCCTTGGCCATGACGTGGCGGGCACGCCGTCCGTGGCTCCGTGCCCTCAAACCATTTAAGCGGCGGGCCCGCCTGAGGTCCCACCTGTCAGTGGACGTCCCACGATTCCCCGTCAGCTCTCGGCACCACCGCGAACCCACCTTCCTCCGTAGGCTTATTTGGCTTCTTCCCTTCCCTGCGATGGCGGGCGGGAAGGAAGACGCATCTCTCTCTATCACTCTCTCATCTAAATCAGGTCCAATTGCTTCGTTCCTCTCCTCACCGAGGACGGCGGAGACGAGGAGGAAAGGCCCGGCGCGACGGAGAAGGTTCGGATATTTCCCTCCCTCTCCCGCCCTCCTCCCCGCGCACTCTCACTCGCTCGTCGTCCCGAGTTCTTAGATAAGATTAGAATGGACACTGCAGCTGGAGAACGGAGATCGATCGATGAGGGACGGGCGGGCAGGCGGGCGCTGCTGCTGCTTTATCTAGCCGCCGATCCTTCTCCTCTTTTCCCGACATTGAATCAGCCGCCTCGCGGAACCCGTCCGTCCGCCTGTCTGTCCTCGTGTCGTTGTGTTGCATTACGAGAGCCGATTGATTGATTGGTTCATCTGAGATTCCTCTTCTGTCGTGCTGGTCCGTATCTCAAATTTGGGATCGGCGATCATCGATTATCTGGGCCGAATTTGTTTGGTTGTCTTTTTCTCCTTGTTCCGTCTGTTTGACGGAGCTGTAGGATTGTTCTCGCATTTATATATTCGTATATAAGCCGTCCTCTGTAATGTAATGTGCGATCATATTGTTTTTCTGTAATCAATTATCAATCTACCACCGTCGACCGGGCGATTTTTGGAGTTTTGGTTGACGCCAAAACAGCGGCGGTCCTTTCGATCCATCAGTCCTTTTGGCTGTCCGCTTTATCTGTCCCTTTGGCGGTTTGGTTGGCCACATAAACTGCTCCTGGCCTTGCGATCGGTGGAGGAGAATCATCGGCCCCATCATATGCGTTCTCGTTGATGCCGTAACAAGAGGTGCTCAATTTCGACTCTTATCTTGGAATAATCCCCATTTTATTAATTTTTCTGATGAAGAACTATTCAGAATCGGGCCAGGGTTGATAGTTTTACAAAAAAAAAAATATTTAGCTTCTTCTCGTATGAATACTAAATTTCTGATAGTTTAATAAGTTTTTTTATGTACGCTTATATTGTGGCAACTAATACTTAGATTATCTCTGCTTTTTCTGCATCTTCACCGTAGTTTAGATTTACCACAATACTCTACGGATCCCGTTCCAATTGCTCATCTACAGTAGTGCTTAGCGTGTTGGTGGGTGTATAAGTGGATTCACCTTTCAGCAAAAGGCAATAATGTCAGCTACAAAGGGTGGGAGGGAGGGGGCACCGGGCTACCAGTAACTTTATTTCTGGTGGTTTTTCATCCTCCCATAAGCTTTATGGTTGTGGGAAGCACCTCAATACCTAATCCACGTGTAGAGTCAATATTCATAGGATTTACCTAACTGGCCGGGGATACTTTTGAAAATATATGCCATTGATTAGGCTAGATTGCCCTTTTTTATGTATACGCGCAGATGTCAATGTCAATTTTGGTTGTGCTGGTTCAGTTTTGTCAGAGCTCGATGTCATTCTTGCAAGCAAATTTCAGCAACTACTGCTCGATGGTTGCTATCTTGTATTTTTCGTTTCCTATATATTCTGTCCTCTGTCCTGCACTCTTTTATTTGATGCTTTGGTCTCAGATGTGGGAAATACCTTGTTTCATCTAGTCGTTTATTCTCCTTGTAAGGCTGCCAAGTTTTGCACACAAAAGTAGCATTGGTCAGATACTTCTGAGTAATGTAGGCTTAGGAATATCTCTTCTCCATCATTATTGGCTATGCATCATTTGCAGTTTTGCACCTTTTGATGTGTGCCTATTGTTTCAGGCTCAAACTGTAGTTCCATATCTTCTGTAATATGCGCAGGGAAGATACTTGTTTTTCTTATGCTCATTGTGTGTGCAGTCATCTCCATGTGCCATAATCTTTTCCACTGTATTAAATCTGCCCAGAAAAGTTTTGTGTTGTCAGTTCAATCGAAGTATGACCTGGCTGACTTCAGATGTTCAACTTTCACTAATTAACCTGCTTCTCATTTCAGTTAAATATCTGATATGGATGAAACCATGGGAAGGAGAACAGTCAGTGGCCTTCTTGTCACCAAAGGAGGCTCAATTCTTGTCTTCAGGGAAGAAAGCCCGCGCCACAAGGCCACCACATGTTGTACCCGCCTCGGGTGCAGCAGTAAGATTTTCCCAAACAAGGACAGGAAGACACGCAGGGCATCCATGGAAACATCTGCTCTTCACAGATCACAAGTGTTGAGGAAATCCAACAGGATGCCCCCTCAAGGAAGTATTTCTTATGATCGAAGCACCAGTAGGAATACAGCAAGTACTTTTGGTGAGACTGACAATATACCAAGACAAAAAGAAAATCCCGGGTGTGATCTACTGGCTCGGTTGAAAGAAAGGGTCAGTGCATCCCGGAAATGCTCATTGGGTGGACTGGGTAGTCCTAACATATCCTCAACAAACACATCAAGCAGTAGACGGTCAATTTCAAGATCAATATGTCGGCCAGCTTCGAGAACGAGAAAGGATGGAGGAAGGGGTGCAGAAGCTATGTGGATGCATAAATCCAGACAGAGTAGTGGTAGCTCTAGGGAAGATGTGCTGACAAGAAATTCTAACCAAGACCCTTCAGGCAGGTTTCTACCTCGAAGCTTGTTGAGGCGCAGGAGTAGACTTCAGCAAGGGCCAGTATCATCATTCGAGGATACTTTAGATGATTCCAGTGAATACTGGCACTTTGATATGGATGATAGTGAAGAGGTATGTCTTTTTATAGATAGATATCACCATAGCAATTATCTCCCATAAATAGTGTTGATAATCCAACCATTTCAATCATGTATCTGATAACTGGTGGTATGTCATCAAGTCCAGTGTCTCCCTTGTTTCAAAGTTTTACCTTGTTCATCAGTAAACTTCGTCATCACTGTTTCAGTGATCCCTTCTTCCATTTTTCGTACGATCAACCTGTCTGTAGGAACTAGTGTTCTGACTATTCTGATTGAAATGATGCATTGAGTTAGAATCTCAAACACTTTTCTAATCTGTCATTTATTAATAATAATGTGAATGTGATGAAAGAAGCAGTTCATGCTGCTAGTAACGCTGATCAGTAGTTCTTAACAGTGACATTATGCCTTGCAGGTTGAGGATTATTATGCCTTTAATGATCAGCATAGGGGAATGAGAATGGACATTGATGACATGTCTTATGAGGTACATCTATTCTTTCGTCTGTCAATGTGTTACTGGCAGCCTCCATCATAGTTATGTAAATAATCCCCAAACATACTTGTTTTTTGGAATTCTGACTCTTCCTTTTGATCGACATGGTTTCCTCATGCAGGACTTGCTTGCGCTTGGGGAGAGAATAGGTACTGTAAGCACTGGACTTTCAGATGATGCGCTTTCTGAGTGTCTGAAGAGAAGCCTCTATGTGCCCACAACTTCAAGCAGCCATGAAGATGGTGACATCAAATGCATTATATGTCAGGTAGTTTCATATATTGTGACAGTACATTGCTTACCGTAACCATTAGTTCGTCTACCAACAGTTTTTATACTAAGTTGTATACTCCTAGCAGTGTTAGAGATGTAATTTATAAAAGTACAATCCTATGACTTTCCCTATCGGAGTACCATTAGGTGCCTCAGAACCTATTAATGTATTGAGCGTTTGGATTTCTGAAGGAATCACTCTAGTCTGGGAATTTCACAATAATATTTAGGTGAAATAAAATCTTACAGTGGGGGCTTCCCCTGATGTACCATTTTTTTATTAAAAAAGGTGAAATAGACTCGACTACAGGATACTTTTCAGTTAGAGTTTCCGTTCAGTTAAGACTAAGAATAAGAATGCAGACCAGCAGTTTTATACTGGTTAGCAGCTATAGAAACAAAAAGGATAATGCTGTTTTTTTAAAAAAAAATGCATGATATTAAGAAAGTAATAATGAGTACATCACCAAATTTAGGGGGTTCAAATCAGGCTGAAAATCATTGCTGATACAGAAAAAACTGGTCATAGCATATGATGTTTTCTTTTTCTAGGAGATATAGATATTCTGTACCAAGTGGTATCTTATTGTATTTACTTATGATGTTTTCTTTTTTTAGGATGAGTACTGCTCTGGTGTGGAGGTGGCCAAGATGGAATGCAAGCATTACTACCATACAACTTGCATCCAACAGTGGCTTCAGCAAAAGAACTGGTGCCCGATTTGTAAATGTGTCGCTTCTGCCATGAGCTCATAATGTTCTTGACAGAAACAAAAGTATCAGTTCATCCTAATCAAACAGGACTACACATTCTTTTGGTTCTAGAACAAATTATTCACTTCAATCCTAAACTGCTCTTCAATTCACGCTACACTTGGAAGAGCAAAGCTATAGGAAGCAGGAAAAATAAGTCATAGGAGAAAGGATTTTCGCAGTTTTGATGTTGAGAAGTTGAAGACTTAAAGCCAGTGTTGAACTCTGCTTTTCTTTATCTTTATTATATATAAACGAAAATTCAGCATTAGTAGGCATTTATTTGGTTGCATTTTTTTACTATTTTTGTAGCTTGCTGCGCTGGTTACAGTGGTTAGATTGATTTGTTCATTTGTGGATGTGGTGCACTGTACAAATTTGTTATTCTTTTAGAAAGAAAACAAGAAACTCCTTTCGCGTGGTCATTGAGTACCTCAGACTACCTGCTCCTCAGCTCCGCGTATAAAAATTCTGACTGGAAATATTTAGATTTGGATTGGTTCACTGACTGACAAACATTCACATGCTGCATAAGACAACTTTATATTTCTCAACATGTTACATGTATCAGGGCTAGGCAAAAGGGGAGTCAAACAGACCCAATCAGATAAATGATCATCTCCAAAATCTCTTTTAAAAACAAAAATAACCACTTATTACAAAACCAGCACCGTTATGTGCATGCAAAACGAATGAAATTGTCAGATTACTACTAAAGTTATAATTGTGTCAAGAACAAATCTGAATATTACTCTCTCCAATCTATTAGAGTTACAAGTGTGTTTTGATCCAGGGAAAAAAGTTAATGCAAAACATATTTTGGTCCATAATATTTCTTACAATACATTGTCATATACTAAAATATTAATATCATATCATAGGCGTTTTAGATATATATAAATCTATTGATGCAAATTTGACTTAATTTTGTATACAAATTTTACTAAAATTTGTAAATTTTGACTTTTCTCTGTAATTTATTGTTACGGGCCATGAGAGTTGTTTTTAAAACTGTCCCTACACCCTTATTGCGCACAATATAAATCGATTTTCAGAGGCATAATTTTTTGAAGGAATTTTACATAATTTTCCTATCCAAAGATAATATTTACTTGTTTTTGGATCATCTTGATGAGAGAAAAGAGATTGTGAAGCCTATTTTTCTTCATCTAAATTCCAAATTGAAAGATCTATAGACGTTTTACGAGAGGAACACAATAATAATAAGTCTATTATATGCATATTCATAAAAGTACCAAAAACAGTGCCGGTTTGACAAACCTTGTTTCTAATTTCTACTGTAACTTCAACGGGTGTTGTACTCTCCACATGAGATTTTTCTTCAATGTATTTCTTCCAACACATTTTACAACTACAGCGAATTAAACCATGAACGCAAGAGACCCAATCATTTGTTCCGAGACTATAGAGTAATAATAGGTAAATATCCATGCGTTGCAACGGGAATACATGAAACAACAATAACATATATATGAGTGTTCGTTATGTAGTTACACAAATTGATAATTAAAAATCATCTCTAAATTTGAACGTGAAACTGAAACATCACTTAATTGTCCATAATGTAATAAGAACATACGACATCATTTCATGCCTACGACACGTGAAAGATAAGCTTCCACTTCTTTAGGAATCACAGGCCTCCTTGAATTTTCTGCGTATGTCAAAAGGCTGATCATGAAGTCATTTCGTATTCTTGGGCCATCCTGTGAATAGTCAAATGTAAAATCAAAAGTACAATCAATAGCATTATATAAATAAATATATATATGACCAGAAATAACGTTTCCACTCACCATGTTGATCTATGTGAGTTTCCCATTATTCCAGGCCGCCATTAGTTGTAGAACATGAAAGCCAGACAAAGTACTGTAATAGAAATGATTTGTTATGTATTCATTATATTAAAATTATATTTTATATTTATAAAATAAATATAAAATTGTGATGGTTCAAAATAACTTACGTATCTCTATCAACCGGAATGCCATCTGGAATTATAGTTTCCAATGAAAAATACCATTTGCTTTCCATCCAGAGCCTTAAGCCTTCATGCCGAGCATATAGTCTTGTTCTAGTTGAATAATTGATTTTACATACCTCTTGTATGGTATATCACCTTTCATCCGATCAGGAAGTGGTGTGGTATCAAGTATAGTCATACTTAAAGCCTCTTGGTCGAGCACATAAAGCATATATGCTCCTGTCGTGTAATGAATCCATAGGAGAAAGACCTGTAAAGCAGTTCGGATTACAATCTAGCAGTGAAGTAGCATTATTAAAGTATATAAATTAAATCAAAAGAAAAGAAGTCTTACAAATTTACAGCGAGAGGAATCATATTGCATATTCGTCCAACGTATACATGTTTTGCCGAGTTGTTTTTTTCTTTCCTCTAACTTCGAAGTATCTGTCTTCAAAGCATTGAAAGCGCTAGAGCTCAATAATGTCTATAGTGAAACAGAAGGTTAGCAAGACATAAATAATAACATACATTATTCATTACTAACATAATATTAAAAGCATACTAACATAGAATCGTAAGTCCATATAATGGTTTGTCATGATCTTTTTATTTTTATTCTGGAGCCTGGCTGCTTCATTGTATGCATGTACACGAACACCTCAGTTGAAACACTCTTGAGGCATTTTTGTACCCATCTGTATGAGTCCCTGAAGATCCTTGACACATAGGTTTATTTGGTCCGGGATGAAGCTTCTTACCCAATATGTCCTATAAAATATAATAATCATAATAATAATCAGCCAAGGATACGGATAGGGTTTGATATAAACCGAGTAAAGTAACTTACTGCAATGTCGTATCATTTTTAATGGACATGATATAGTCACATATGACATCTGTTAAATCCTCCTTCGTCCTTGGCATGTCCATAGTTGGCAGGCCTAGCAACAAACAGAGGTCGACGGGTGTGTGGTCAGAAGAACTCGGCGACTGCTCTTGTTTCCTCTTGCTCGATGTAGTATTTGGTGTGTTGTTTGTTTCATGTAGGATTTGAACATCAGTAGGGTTCCTAGATTGTTCAACTTTATCGGGCACCAATGGACATCCCTTCCATCTGTTTAGATCTGACAATAATAAGATAGCAGCCAGTTTCATCCTGAAGTTTGTCATATGCTCCTGCAAAGCATTATCATTGTTAATGTGTGTGTAAGAATAATACTATTACAAGTAACCTACTTATTAGAATATAATAGGGTTGGATCAGTGAGAGCTTTACTTGAGTTACGTCGTCAGATAGGACATCCCCTGACCAGTACTCCATAAAGTTTAGCATGAAAAGGCCACATGAATGTCTATATAAAAAAAAATAGATCATGACTCATGAGACTGAATCAATACATGGAGATCAAAGGAAACATGTATACACGTACAGATCTGTCTGCGTATTCCAACAGCTACGTATTTCCTCTCGGCTCCAGGAAGCAACCTGAAGGTTTGTCCACTTGACTTCTTTATCATTAAGATCGATACCACGTGATACAAAGTCAATGTATCTTTGCAGCCCAACGAGCTATTTATACAGTAATATATGTTCACATTCACAAGTTAGTATCATGATGAAAATATTTTTTTAGTTTAGTTTATAATATCGACATCACACTCACCATTAGCTCTAGTTGTTCACGACCAAGCTCATCAGTCTTTGAATCAAGCACCTGAACTTGGCATTTTTTGGCATTAACCACAGCAAGATACCAGTGAAGGTTTGGAATATTCATTGGAATAAGTACCTGTATTATATGTACAATTACAAAATGCAAGTTTAGAATTTAGAGATCAGTGCTTATAATAAAACAAAATTTAGAGATTGCACTTACCATGTCATGTTTCAGGTATGTACGCACTCTTTTTTGCCAAGTACGTCTTTCTTGGTATTCTTTATTAAGATGCTGGCATCCATATGTGCCGTCCCTAATCAATACTTCAGAGACAAAACTCATCTCTATGTAGACACTGCCATCGGACCTCTTCTTAAGATGATCTTGGTCATTTAATAAGCATATGTATGCATTAATGACCTACAAGTTTAAGCACAAAGGTAAGAAAAATGTTTGAATGTTTATACTTACATATGAGAGAATTACTTAGTACCTCGTCATTTAGATATGCTTTGGGCTGAAAAAGGCACTCAAAGTATTTCCTCGTAACCAAGGCATCATCGATCTGGACTACCTCCTCGTCACCCGGGTGAGCAGGGATGCTCTTAATGGCCTCAATAAATTGTAGATCATCTCGGGTGCAAATATAATCTGAAAAGTTAAATTAGTCAGCGTCTGTATACAATCTCTACAAATGAAAAGCATATCCATCAAAAAAACATGACAATACCTTCTGGGGCAACTGGCCAACAATTCATTATCATTCATAGACTCACTTAAAACCTTGGCACCTAAGCTATCCATCCGCACCTACAATAGACAAACATATTAGTTTTATGAAATAATTAAGGTAAATCATACATGTACGCCATTAATTCAGAATTGAAATGATAAATATAGCTACTGTTTTTGTTCTATTTTTTCCGCCACATGGAACGGAGCAAGCACCGGCCGGCAGAGTGCTTTGCTATGCTCCTTTGTTCGTTTAGATTCTTGACGTCATACACACATTATGGCCATTTTATTTTAGAAAAAAATGCACAAATACATGGGAAATACATATACGATCTCAGACCAGCAACAAACCAAAGGTCCAAAGCCTCCATCTCTTGGTCTACTGCAATGATTAGAAGAACCCACTACGAAAAACCAACAATGAATGAGGGGGAAACCTCTTCTGAACCTCTACCTCATATTGCGTACTGACGAAAATCGAAAACTACAGACGCTGGACGAACAGTTCGCTTCTAACAAAGGCCCTAAACGGCTTTGTTTGGTTTCGATTGGGAGAGAGCAGGAGAAGTGCGGGGAGGCAGAGGTGCTCACCGTGCAATAGAAGGAAGAGATTGGAGGGCGGCGGAGGTCAACGACAACAAAGAATAGAGATGTCGAGGTGATCACCACGATCTCTCCCTGGTGTCGGCGTTGTGGTCTTTGGCGGGCAGGCGGCAATGGCCGTCGCCGCCAGCTCTGAGCGGGCGCAGGCAGCGTTGGTGAGTCAAGCTACGAGTGGGTGCGCTGACGGCTCGGTGGGCAGAAGTCGTGGTTACAGAGCCGGGCGACCATGGGGGCACAATGGACGGGGAGCCGGGAGAGGGAGATACACACTATCTCTACTATATATATATATATAGATAATGTGCTATGTATAAGCGGCAATCATGAATTGGCGCACACACGTGGCAACATAGCCTTCTCATTAGAGCAATAAGCGGCAATCTTTTTTTTTTCTAGAACACGCCACCGGCGTGCATTTCATTAAGAAGACAGGAGTTTTTAGTAAATACAATAAATGTAGTGGCAATAAGCAGCAATCATGGATTGGTGCACACACACGGCAACATAGCAGGAGATAGTAGCATTTCCTTCTTGCTCTTGCATGCATGCAATGGACCACAGCTGCTTCCTAAAATAGAGCATGAGCACGGGATGGGTGACTGACTGACTGATGATCGATTTTCTTTCCTTCTGTGTTGGACCTTTCCATGAAGTGTGCACGAATGTACCGATCAATATTGTCACCAGGTGGCCAGGACCAGGCGGACGGACGGCTGCGGCGTCATTTTGTTGCCACGCAGTGGTCGAGTCCTGCAACTGCTCGCAGTTTCAGACTTTCAGTACTACGGTGACGGCGTTCCCTGGTGGCGGTGAATATAATCCGGGCATGCATCACATTCACCTAGATAGATGCCTACATCGATCGTTCGTCCTTGTTACATTTAACATTGGTTAAGTCTGGGTCTAAATATGATATCTCCATTACATAACAAAGACAAACGACTAAAGACTGGTATACTCGACGGCCTTTTGCCCAACACATTAATGCTCCTGTTGCAACGCACGGACGACCGACGTTGGGGCAAGCTCGTCAATGGCGCAGATTGTATAAAGACGCAGATTAACATATTTCTTTGAAGAGAACCGGGCTGCATTTCATTCATTCACAGCCAAGTACTTGCAAAGAACTCCCGGTCGTCTTCGTCGTCGGCAACGGGAGCCATCGCTCGATACGCCGCCCCTGGAAGAGAGAAACGACGCCGAGCTTGCTATTTGAAGCCGATCCCACCTCAACGAAGAAGCTTCCAAAGAAGCCACATACAATTTTATTGCTGCAACGATTGGCACACCGAACTCAGCGTGCAATGTAAGGGCGATGTCGGGGCGGCTGCTGGGGCGCTCTGCGACGACAGCCGTGACCGGGAGTGCCATCGCGACGGTTGCGCTCCATGAGACACAACACAGTGTCTTTGGCAAACCGTTCAGCTCGTTGCCGTTCTGCTTCATCACCAAGTAGGCGGTTGCGGAGGCCTATAAACAAACAAATAAATGGGTCAGTGTTATAAGTATATATTAGAAATTAAATAAATGAGTTACCCAAAACAACCTCACCTTGCAATTTACGTGCCTGGTCACAAATAGGAGAGAAAATAATCTCGCTAAAATCATTGGTGGTGACTCCACATATCATGCACGAGCAAAATGTAACAGGAGCAACTTTAATTAATCGATAGATATCTAGACATCGTTATTGTAGTACCTCTCTTCCTGTTCATGAGAACATGGAGGGCAGCTAGAGTGTGCAACTCTGCTGCTGCTTGCCGCCAGTCCGCGATAGTGTGACGCAGCAGGTGTGGCTGCATGACGTTTATTATGATGAAGTTTTTCTTACGAGTTACAAAATTGATTAGCAACGACTAATTACAAAACTTTCATATAAAATATCTCATAACTAAAAACAAGTACCTTGTGTCTATCATCACCACATGTCTGTAAAAACTCCTCCTTGGGCCATCCCTTCCTAGCGTATCAGACACATATACAATGACACCAATGATATCTACAAACACAAAATAGGCGTTAATAGAGTAAGAACATAAACAACGTTAACTGACTGCATGATTTCAAATATAGGCGAGATATACCTGCAAACATCTATTCGTCCATAGTGTACACATCCTGGAATTCCATGAAGGTCCGAGGGATTCGAGGAATGCCGAAAATACTTGGTTGTGCATTAACCATGGTGTGTGTAGATAGATACACATATAACTCAGAACGCAAACGGAAAACGTTGCGCATGTCATCAACCCTAGTAGGAGAAAAGCTAACTCTCAAGAATTCGTATTCTTGCCCTTGAACAAGTAGACGGTCAAACCTCGTGGCCTGATCGCCGAAGGCAAGTGCTTCCATTTTCATTCTCTGCAAAACGTTATAGTCAAGTAGCCAAAATATAGAAACTTACAGGGAAACGTTGACCCTCTGGTCAGACATTGCGTCGAGCAGGTGGCGGGCACGCCGAGCCTGCCCTGCACGCCTTTTGTGTGTCTCTGCGGCAGCAAGAAAGGGCACACGCACATGAGCTGAACTCATAACGAGTACAGTGGAAGCAGATGGAGATGGCAGTGGCCGATGCGTTGCATACCAGCTCTTGAAATTCGCTTGGCTTTTGGAGGGAGGCGGAACCGCGAACGGGCGGCAGTGGGCGACGACCGTGACACCGGCGCCGAGGGCGACGACGGCGCGGGTGCGACGGCGAGGAGTGCTGGGCGAGCGAGCACGAGTGGGGAACGCCGGGAGGTCTGCTCTCGAACACCGCTCCAGGACGCCGCTGGCCTCCGTGGCAGCATCCGCCTCCGGGACACCCCTGCTGCGGCGGACCACCTGTTCTTGACGCTCCGGCTCCGTCACCCACCCCGCTCGGACGTCGCTCCGCCTCCGGGACGCCGCCGCTGCTGGGAGGCCGCTGCGATTGACCGCGATGGCGACGAAGGAGATTGCTGTGGGGATGGATGGAGCGAGGGATTTTTGTTGCCTCATTAGAGTGAGCGTGATTTGGAAGGAGCGCGATTTGGAGGGAGCGTGATTAGAGTTGATTTGGAAGGTGCTGATCGTTTGCCATGCATGCTGCCGGGCGGTCCTGGGAGCCGCACGCGTGCATGTTGCCGGGTGGGACCGGTAGCGGGGAGCTGGTTGGACGGAATCATCTGGGGTGTTTTAGTTGGAGGGATTTCTAAGACCAGCCTCTCTTGTCCGTACTTCGCTGTCAATAGATATACTCTCTCGATCTTCACCAAAGGAGTTTTTAATTTATACATGACCTGTACGTTTTTATAACAAACAGTTATATTGTCAATCAAAATGGGAAAATAAATCCCCTCAAAAGTGAAAAAAAACAAAATAAACTGTCAATCAAAATGGAAAAGTAAGTCTCCTCAAACAATGAAAAAATAAAAGAAACTATAATACGGTAATAAACAGTTGTTTATACGGATTGATTGATATTATCCCCGGATCCCCGCGGAATTCCAGAACACAGCATCCGCACCTTCCTTCTTCTCCGTCGCGTCGCTTATAAATATCCTCGTCTGGTTCCCATTTCTTCTCCCCCATTCCATTTATTTCCTCCTCCGCTTCAGCTCCCTTTCTCCTCCGCCAAATAAACCCCCCGAAAAGCAGGAGAGAGGCGAGACCCGAGGTGGAAGCCTAGGGTTAGGGTCCCAGCTCCGCCGTCGCTTGGGGCGATGGCCGCCCCTGCCCCCGCCGGCGAAGCCAGTGCCGCCGCCGCCGCCGCCGCCTCACCGTCGCCGTTCGCCGAGCTCGTCAAGGGGTCCTCCGGCCTCGAGAAGATCGTGCTTCGCGGCGCTCGCAACTGCTGTGCCGAGGTACATACACGATTTCGGCCTCGCCCACCCACCTCCTCCTCCGATACCTGTATCTCGTGGGCGTACGACTGCAGTGTGCTGGGGCGCGTGGGCGCGGGGCCGCGATTCGTTTCTGTTTCGGTGCGGTTGGCGCAGATCCGGTTGGAATTCTGCTGATCTGTGGGAGCTTTGGGCGGAATTAATGAGGTTTTTGGTGTTCCGCTGTGCGATTTCGCCTGTCCGTGCACTGTCCTGTTTGGATCGTTATTAGCGCATTTTGTGATCCTCGTGTCGCGGACGTGGAATCGAGAGATTCAAGTTTTCACGCAGGTTTTAACCCTCCAAATTTGCTTTAGGAAGCAGTATAGCGCTGTGAGGGTGTGCGATTATCGTTTCACAGCAGCCACTAGGATTATTTGTCCAACGTTTAGGTGCTGCAATATAGTGTTAAGTGTTACGAAGCTAGAACTGAAGGGAGTGGCAACATTGGATTTTATAGGCCTGTAGGGCAATTACAATTTGTTCTTCCATGCTGTACTTACATTATGGTCGAAAGTATCCATATATTATAGATGATCTATCTGAATAATATGCCACTAGTTTCTCCTTGGTTAGTTTTGTTTTTTTTTTATATATCATTAGGTGTTCATAGTCAAATCTTTTCAAGCATACAGATCAGTTGAATATGACAGTTCTGTGAATTGTTGATAGTATTTACATTCTTATGGACCTATTTTTGAAAGGGAAACTGGAACAGTGTGTACTATAGCCACTGCGTACATCATGCAACTAGTGTTAGACAACCATGTCCTACATTTTTATTCTTATTATGCTTTGTATTTTCAATTTGATTGTAGTAATTACTTTTTTCAAGAAAAAGGTTGTAGTATATTATTAGATAATTGTAGTATCACTAGATAATAAATTTTGTTCTGTTTTTAGATCTACCTGTATGGAGGTCAAGTAACATCATGGAAGAATGACAATGGGGAAGAGTTGCTTTTTCTCAGCAACAAGGTACATGTTCCCTTTTATGGTTGCAAGTAACATTATCAGTACATGGACAAATAGTTGTGTGGGGGCATATCTCGCATACAGTTATTTATCTGAGTTTTGGAAGTTAACCTTTTCCTAACACGTCATCTGGTTGGCTCCTTGATTTTTTGTATTTCTGTCCTTGTTACATTGTGGTACTTCCCACTTAAATCCTGGAATAGTTGAATTATACCTCAAGTTTTGATCTGCTTAGCTTTTTGCTCAAAGTTGAGGCCAGTTTGATTATTCTTTAGCTTTAGCGTTAGTTTTGCTGTATTACTGCAGTGTTCAACATTGATGCCTAAATATCATCCTTGATTCCCTATAAATTATGAAAGAAATTCTTTTACAGGCTGTTTTCAAACCTCCAAAAGCTATCCGTGGTGGTATACCAATCTGCTTTCCCCAAGTATGGTAACCATTATCTGTAATGCTTTATCCATGTGCATCCATCTTCTGGTCCTCATTGAAATGCACAATGCAGTTTGGAACACATGGAAATCTTGAACAACATGGATTCGCTAGGAACCGGTTTTGGACTATTGATAACAATCCACCTCCTTTACCAGTAAACCCTGCTATTAAAGCTTTTGTTGATCTGATTCTGAAGCCTTCTGAAGAGGATTTAAAAATCTGGCCTCACAGGTTTGTTCGCATCACAGGGTGTTCACTAAATTTTATCTCAGTCTGGCCTCACACATCTGGTTCTGATGTCTTCTTGTTGTCTTGTTAACAGTTTTGAATTTCGCTTGAGAGTTGCTCTTGGACCTTCTGGAGATTTGAGTCTCACATCACGAATCAGGAATACCAACACAGATGGAAGACCTTTCTCTTATACATTTGCATATCACACATACTTCTCTGTCTCTGACATAAGGTCTGCTTGATGTTTCTCCCTCCTTAGTTTCATTTGAATGGTTGGTTTCTTTATGAACTGTTTGATTCAACATGCTTTTGGCATTCTCTTTGGAAGTGGAAGTTAAAAAATATGTTAATTTAGTTTGATTTATGCACCTGTCAGGTTTCTTATGGGCCTGACTTTTTCCATCTTATTATGGAAGTTACTTTCTGAGGCTGCTTGCAGTGGCTGTGTTGATTTATTATTGTCATTCTAATTGCCTGATGTTAATATTTTATACGTCAGTGAGGTGCGTGTTGAAGGACTGGAAACAATGGACTACCTTGACAACTTGAAGGCAAAGGAGCGTTTCACAGAGCAAGGCGATGCTATTGTTTTTGAATCAGAAGTAATTAATTAGCTCACGTTAAACATTAAATTTCCAAATCAGTATCTAACCGTTCTAATTTTTCCATGTCAAGGTTGACAAAGTTTATCTTGCCTCACCCTCCAAAATTGCTATCATTGATCATGAGAAGAAAAGAACATTTGTCGTGACAAAAGAAGGGCTTCCTGATGCTGGTAAGCAGGGTTTTATGGCAAATCTTTTTCTTTTTTGGTGAACCAATGCAACATGGTTGCTGCAGTGACATGATTCTCTTATTGTGCTGGCTTCTATAGTTGTTTGGAACCCTTGGGACAAGAAGGCAAAAGCAATGCAAGATTTTGGGGATGCAGAATACAAGAGCATGCTGTGTGTGGAGCCTGCAGCTGTTGAGAGGCCTATTACTCTGAAACCTGGTGAAGAGTGGAAAGGAAGGCTTGTGCTCTCAGCGGTTCCTTCGAGTTACTGTAGTGGACAGTTAGATCCATTGAAGGTCCTTCAGGGTTGAAAATCCTCACTTTCTGCATCTTGTACAGGTGATACTATTGTAATAATTGGATGCACTGCATATGCTTGAAGTGTTGCCCTTATGTGGATGCCATGCATAACCTGCTAGGAGGGATTTTAATGAATGTATTTGAATTGCTTTAGGACTATTTAGGCGAATTTGGCTACATGGTTACAAATAAAAGTTTGTTGTTTTTCTTAATATATTGTTTACATTTCAAATTTGATTAAGTCGTTTCATCAAACATTTTGAACAGAACTTGTTGAATTTGTGAAATTTGGTAATTTTGGATGAGCAGCTAAGTGAAATTTGAGTCAAAATGTAGCCTGATTGTTGCATAAATGTTTCATTCTTCACGTAGAGCATCGCTGGAGTTTGCACTGAACTATGGTGTTGCACACAAAAACTGAGTTGCAGAATGTGCTAGAAAAGTCAATTTTAGCATTTGACAAAGTTTATAAAAACTCAGTTATGCTTGATTCTTATCTTATTTGCTTACTATGTGGGTTATAATGTCATCCCATTTTTATTTTACCCATAACTTGTTACTGCTAGATAGTGCTTATGTTTATGATCCTCACTAATCATGTGGTTTGTTTGCTTTCTGCAGAAGTTCATTGCCCTTACTATTTGATGCTGGGCTGGCGCCAACGCCGCATCGTCCTTTTGCCATTTCCACCCCCTATATTTCTGGTCCTTTTTGTATCTAGAATTTGAGTGATGGGTTCATTCCGAATAACAATCTGTGCTTTGAGCTTAGGATTGGGTCATCTCATCGGTGAATGATACCGCTGGACAATACTGACATACGTGTCAGTTTTATAAATCATTTCTGGGCCGCATAAATCTTGAGCATTTTTTTTTTTTGTTTTGGTGCTTCCTTAACAGTTGATCATGTTTGAGAGCTGGTATGCTTAGTGTAGGACACCGCGAAGTTGAAGTTGGAGACAAGGTTTCGATTGGTTAATCTGATGCGGTTAGCCTTTAGCACTCAGCAGTATGCATTGTTTCGGAAACTGATTCGTATGCGACTGATCTTGATGCAAAATCAATGTCTTTTAAGGATTTAAAAGAACAAAAGAACAGAGTAGTCTCTTCCAAATTATAAGCAAAGCTTTTCTAATTCTAGGCAACGCGCAAAAAAAATACTAAAAAGGTTGTTTTAGAAAAAAATATATAAAAATATATAGTAAAAAGGTATATTGGATTGGCTTCTGAGTATAATAACTAGATTATGTAATCACATTTTGACCCAAACAAGATTGATTACATGATGGATTATTATTATCAAATATGGCAATACTAGGTTATAGGGAATTATGGATACTAAAAGTCCAACTTGCCTCCAATTGATTGTCGAAATGATACATAAGAGCAATTTCTTCTCACTATAAATAACATACCAATAACCATAATCCATGGACTTAAAACACACGGATTGTTTTAATATATAATCCTAATCACAATAATCCTATGCACAATTCAAATTATAGTACTCAAGCCACGATCTAAACTGGCCCTATCGCGACTAACCTGGCGGCCGCCTACCATTTTATGGAGGTGGTCCCGAGATGCGTATAGGATATTAAAAGTAGATGTTTTAACGTGGCAGTTTGTAAAAAAAAGAAATGATCTTGCTGATTTAGTTTTTGTTGGCTTGTGCTCTCACGCTAAAGAAAAATTGACTACTTAGTTTCTCTCCGTTAATTGCAAAAAGCTTTAGCCATTAAAAGTCAAAGTAGTATTGGAGAATCTCATAAGCCACATCAACCAAACATGCATACTATTGACTATCATTCGACGAAATTTACAATTCTCATCCACACATCTTGATACACTCACACTCTCTAGATGATAAGGACAGGTTTCTCTAGTACCTTCCTTATCAGCTCACGCCGGAACCAACCACACCCAAGGGGGAGGACACCTCTCTTTAGTCAAGTGAAGTGATACCATAGAAAATGTCTATACCCATAAAAGACTATGTATCAATCGATTAACCAAAACTATGGAGAAGGTTACATCTAGACCCACAAGATCATCATCATCAGTAGTGCGCCATCTAAGGTTGGTCTCTAAGCTAGAACGATACTACCCTGCCTGAGTCACCTTGAAATTCACCGGTATGCTGAGACTATGGAACACTATGCCGGGCCGCCAAGGTCACTACGCGTCTTAGGGGGTTTAGGACCATATGCCCTTACCTCCCTACACTATCAACAACAACCTAGCACTAGTAGCATCACCCAGCTTATGCCTAGTTTGAGGAGATAAGGGCCTTGTTCAAAACATTCATCTCCAATACCAAACAGATTGGTGGTGCTACGTCTGGCGGTCTTCAGTTTTCTCCTCAAACAAAGCTTATAGATTTTTTTTTGCCAAGTCTAGTACAGCAAGCCTTTTAGTGGTTGTGGAAATCTTTCTTCCAAAATAAACAAAAAAAAAATCTTCTCGCTTGTGTTGAAAGGTTGATTGAGTACTAGAACCTGTGGATTGCTCTCAGGATTCGAAGAGACTACTACATCTGTTAGTGGGTTGTGCTTTTTTTCTTTGGCTTTGGATTGCTTGAACACTTTGAACCTAACTATACCAGCCACCACTGATCTTTTACAAGTCTTTTGTCAGCTTGAAAGAAAGACCAAATTAGATACCATTTTTCACGGAAGTTGTGATCACCATGTGCTAGTGTATTTGGACGGTAATACTGATGTCATTATCGAAAACATTCCTGCTTCGATTCAACACTACAAGTCAATCTTCAAATCAGAGTTTGCTTAGTTATTATACAAGCAAAAGGAATGGAAGAAATTTGTCCACCAGCATACCCGTTACCCACTGGCAGTGGAGGTAATCTGGACCATCCATCCCCTATCGGCTGCCGCACGCCCGAACCACCACCCAAAGTCCCAAACCTGTTCCGCTGTTCGAAGCACCAGATAGGATTTTTCCCGCTCGGCCATGCCACAGTCTCGCTGTCACATTCACGCCTCCCACGGCGGCCGCTCACCCGCTCCCGGCTGATTCCTCTCGCCGAAGCCACGACCGGAGCTGGGTTCGGCCAGTCAATGTGGGGCTGGATTTGGTCGGGTTTAGTTCCTGGATGTTGCCAGTGGGGGACCACATGTGGGAGTCGTCACAAGCCATGGGGTTGGGTATGTTGGTGCTGGGAGGAAAAGAGCTATCCAGGGGCATTCTTGAAGAATGGTGTGGTCTGCTCTTTCAACGATAGTGGTGTCAAGGTGTTTACGTCGTGTTCATCTCTTCCATTCCATCTGAAGCTGTGAGTTTTGGCAGCAAAATGTCACCAGTTAATTCAATGGGCATTGCACAGAAGAAGAAAGGGGGTAAGTTATGGCGGAGATTACAGGGTGGTAAGAAATTGGCAAGGCATAGATCGAGCTCTGAAGCATGGCCTGGGAAAGGACAGGAAATTTGCAGTTAAGGATGATGATATTGATGCTGTGTTGTCCGGGATAAGCAAGGAGTCCAGAGTGCAATTCTGCTCTGATCCGTCTTGAGAAGCTAGGCGATGACAAGGCTCTTAACTTCTTTGACTGGATGAAGGTTAATAGGAAGCTCAAGGGGAATGCTCATGCATATCACCTAGCTCACCAAGCCATTGCAAAGGAGGACTGGAAGATGGCTGAGCTATTGCTTCGTGAAATGGTTACTGATTCGGGTTGCGCATTGGATGCTTGAGCATTTAACGGACTGATATATGATTGTGCTAAAAGGAGGCTTGATGCTTGGGAAACAAAGTGGTCCCGCATGATGCTTGAGAGAGAAGTGCAGCGGAACTTGTCTACCTTTGGTATGCTTATGGTCCTTTACCAGAAGACTGGGAAACTATCCGAGGCTGAATTCACTTTTGAGAAAATGAGGAATTGCAATATGAAGTGTGTTCATGCTTACTCAGCCACGATTACTTTGTATACACGTTTAGGCCTTTTTGCCAAGTCTGAGGATACTATTAATCTAATGAACAATGATGGGTTAGTTCCAAACATGGAAAATTGGTTGGTACAGTTGAATGTGTGCTGCCAACAGGGTAAAATGGAGGAGGCCGAATTGGTCTTGCAGTCCATGGTTGACGAAGGATTCACCCTGAATGTTGTAGCATACAATGCTTTAATTACAGGATATGGACAAAGTTCTGATATGCAGAAGGCAAACAAAGTGTTTGATAGCCTTGGTAGTGCAGGTTTAGCTCCAGATGAAATGGTAGTGCAGGCAAACAAAGTGTTTGATAGCCTTGGTAGTGTAGGTTTAGTTCTGATATGCTTTAATTACATAGATCAATGGTAGAAGGTTTTGGTAGAGCAAACATATATGAAGAGGCAATTTTTCACTACAGGAAGCTCAAGAGTGCTGGCTTCCGACCAAATGCATCCAACTTTTACACTAGGATCAACCTACTGGCAAGACAAGATGACAATGAAACTGCAGCTGAAATTCTGGAGGACATGAGAGCAGCAGGTTGTCAGTGTTTATCAATTGTTACTTTTCTTGTTCAGCCTTATGGAGCAGTAGGAAGAATGCATAAGGTTCTCCCTATTCTACAAACTTGTTTCAACAAGAAGATTTTGCTTGATGCCACCTCATGCTCTATTTTAGTAACATCATTTGTTCAAAGTTCTTTACTTGAAGAAGCTTTGTACATTCTGCGTGAAAAGAAGTGGAAAGATTCTGCTTTTGACCACAACTTATATTGATATGTTCTTGCAAAGAGGGTGGCAGTTACAATGATGTTGTTAGGATATACAATCAGATGCCTAAGTCTGAAACACATCAAAATCCTCGTATTTCTTGCACTATGTTTGATGTTTTCAGCATGATGGAGAAGTTTGCCGATGCTGAAACTATTTACCTTGAACTGAAGGCTTCAGGTTCTGTACTTGATATGACTGCTTACAGTGTCATTGTGAGGATGTACATTAAAGCCCGGCGACTAGAGGATGCTTGTTCAATTTTGGCAGAAATGGAGAAACAAAAAGAAATAGTTCTAGATAAATACCTTTTTCTCGACATGCTTCGGGTTTACCAAAAGTGTTGTTGTCTGCTCGAGAAATTGGCTGATACGTATTACTGGATACGTAAGAGTCAAGCTGAATGTGATGAAGCCATGTATAACTGCATTATTAATTGCTGTGGGTGGGCCATACCTGTTGATGAGCTGAGCAGAATTTTTGATGAAATGATTCAACAGGGACACTAAGCAAACCCTGTTACCCTCAATGTATTGCTAGATATATATGGAAAAGCTGGGCTCTTTAACAGGGCTAAAAAGGTCTTTTATCATGGCTCGCAAGCAGGGCCTTGCGGATATCATATCATACAATACCATTATTGCTGCATATGCAAAAGGTGGCAATTTTCTTTGATGAATTATTTTGTCCAAATGATGCACGATGCAGGATTTCCTGTTTCTCCTGAGGCATACAATTGCATGCTGGATGCTTATGGAAAGGCAGTGAATTTGGAAGAGTTTGCTTCTGTTCTGCAGAAAATGAAGAGAGCAAAATGCAAGTTTGATCACTACACTTGCAATATAATGATCAATATTTATGGGAGAAGGGGTTTGATAGAAGATGTTTCGGATGTTCTTGCAGAGCTAAAGGACCGGGGTGTGGAGCCAGATTTGTACAGTTACAATAACTTGATAAATAAAAGCATATGCGATAGCAAGAATGCCTGAAGATGCTGTCAAAGTGATACAAGAGATGAGGATTAAAGGCATCAGCCCTGATCGGGCGACATATGCTAACCTCCTTACTGCCCTATAAGGAATGGAAATTTCCTAGAAGCTGTTAAATGGTCTCTATGGGTGAAGCAAATAGGAGTTGTAGGGTTTTGTTCCTGAGCTCCTGAAGCATTGGGTTTTGTTCTTAAATTATCCAACTCGGGATTGTTGTCTTCATGTTGCAATTGAATACATACTTTCTACTTTACAGAAGAGTGTAGCTGATTGTTATGCAAGTGCTACAGACATTCAAAAACTTGTACGTTCTCATACAGGATGAAATTCAGTCATGCAGATAGGAAGTTTTTATCATACATATCAGCAATACTGTTTGGAATTCACTTGTTCTCGGTTTTTCATGGGGTGAGTACAATGTTGCGATTCCCTCATCTTCTCTGGTGAACTCTTCGCCTTGATTTCTTTTTTACCACTAACATCATGTTAATAAAATCTTTCACATTCATTTGAATGATTGTTTGAGTCCTCTATACTTATTATGAACAGTTTGCTACATGCAGCCGTGTAGCTTGTCTAGTCATAATATAGTTAAATGGTGGTCCTATATGTTGAATCCATGGAAGTGCTTGAGAGGATGATTATATTGTGATCTTTATGACGCATAGATTAAGAGACATCTGATCTTCATTTTGTTGGTTAAAAAAGAAAAGCTCTCTGGCATTAGTGGTCTGTGGTGATGAGTCATGCTTGTACAGTTCTCTGGTTAAAAAAAAAGAGTGTGGAAATGTTGGATATTTTTTCGTTCCATTTTTATTTCTTCGTAACAAATCTGTAAAATTTGTTTCTAGTACCAGTTTACCTTCTTATTGAAGATTCAACATTTATGTTATGAAACTGTTTGTGTACTTTTTATTTTTGTTATCACTTTTTCCAGTGTTTTATTTTTCTTTGCCACACATTGTATTTATTGACGTTTTGTTTTGTGCTATATTAATTAGACAAGGAGACCAAAATGACCCTACAAACTTTGAGTACATGGAAGATGTAAAAGATGAAACCAACCGCAAAGATGCTATGCTCCATCATGTAAAGATTTTTTTAGTTATTTATCTGTCTAGAATTTACTTTCTTTTGATTGCTTGACTAAATATTATGTTTCAAACAAGGCTGCTTAGAAATCATGCAATCAACTAATCATTTGATCATCAGAGAATTAAGCGTGAAATAATACTTTCAGTAAACACTAGGAACAACAAAAATAATATCCAAACAATTGAAAATGTAGAACAAATAAATGTATTGAATTATTGAAAAAGTTCGGTACATTTGTCATCATTATCTATTTTTATGCAAAAGTGAATTCCTTATGAGAATTTTGAGATTAATTAACTAAAAATTTAAACTTGAAGATTACATATACATATAGAATTTTTTTAACTTTAACTAGATTTATATAAAATATTAGCAACATTTGTCTTCAAATAAAATTATTAAAAATAGATTCAAATTAAGATCTGTTCAATAATATTAATTATGTATACAATAGATAAAAAGGGTAGAGGGAGTATCAGTTAAGACACACTATTGACTCTAGCGAATAGCAAACTTAAGCTTCATTTTAGGAATCCGAGGTCCAACAAAGACAGAATGTATCCTTCCCTGACATTATACTCCCTCTATCTCTTAATAAGTGTCACCATGATAAACGTGGTTGTCAAAATTTTTTTAACTTTAGCTAAATTTATATAAAATATTAGCAACATTTTTCTTCAAATAAATTTATTAAAAATAGATTCAAATCAAGATATATTTAGTAATATTAATTATATATAATATTAAATTTTTAATATATATTTATTCAAAGTTAAATATGTTTTACTCTAAAAAAATGAAAAGATAGATAAAAAGGGTGGAGGTAGTATCAATTAGGACACACTATTATGACCTAGTTGCTTTGACTCTGACCAGTAACATTGTAAGTTAGCGTGGGTAGGCATTTCTTGCTTTTCACCTTTCTTACTCGAGAAAGTCTACCTAACCCCCTGAACTATAGTGGATGAAACACTTAATCCCCAACCTATAAAACAGGTTTTTGTGCCCCTCAAACTATGCAAACCGTCTTGATAAACCCTGAGGTGGTTTTGGCGTCGGTTTTGCTTAGGTGGCAGCCAAGGTGGACTGGTTTTTGACATGTCAGCGCTTGTCAGCTGCTTCTTTCCTCCCTGTTCTTCATGAGGGCCGTGCGCGGGTTGGCAGGCCGACGGACGAGAGTGACAGCCCTTGCCAGCGCCGCCATGCGGCTCCCGGGCTCCCGCCGCTCTGCCCTGTCCCAGCCCTGCGTAGCTCCTGCCTCGACAGGCCCCTCGCCCTGCCCACTTACAAACGGCGCCGCCGGACAAGCTGTGCCAGGGCCGGTCGAAGAAGCTGCCGCTGCGTGCTGCGCTGCCCCGCTTTTGCTCGTGGATTGCCGTTGCCGTGCTGCGCTGCCCCTGCTGCTATCTGTGACGTGGTGCTGTGCTGAGCAGTGCCAATGCCGCACGCGCACGGTGTTGCTGCTGCTCTGGTCGCTTCCACTGCGGCACGCAATAAAGCAGAGCACTCTTCACCTATTAAATTTGGCCAGCTCGAAGCCTTGTAGTTCAATTCCTTTTACCAGTGAGTAGCTATGGTAGTTGCCTACCTAACGAACCCACAACAAGAGCCAGCCGTGCCATGTCGTCCATGAATTTTGGAAATTCGTTGGCTTGGATCAGTCCCCGCAGGAGCCCAAATCGATTTGGGGGTAAGCCTCAATTTCTCAATTATCTTTCCAATTTCTTTGTACTGCCTCGTGCCGTTTGTGCCCGTTCAGATACTCGCATCACAGCAGAGCGAAAGCTAGCAGAGGAGCTATGGAAGATGAAGCAGGGTCTCCTCGGGCGGGGACGCGGCGCTGCGCACCCGGTGGCGACATGGCGTCAGGCAGCATGCCGGTCCCGAGGAGGATGAGCCAGGAGTCGGGCCCGCCGAGGCAAGCGGGGTCGTCGGGAGGCAAGTCATCCACGAGACAACACCAAGCGCGACAGATGGGGATCCACGAGACAACACCAAGCGTGGCCATGGAGCATGGTGGTGACCGCAGCGAGATGGAAGAAGTCGGCGCGAGCGCGGCCCGTGCGAACTGATGCCGTCCGCAGCCGCGATGTCCTCGGTCGCCGCGAGGTGGACGCGCTCCGGCTCTACGCCCACGGACGGGGCAGGCAGCGTCGTCAGGTCCGACGGCCTCTGCACCACGGCGCAGCAGCCCTCCTCGCCTTCGCCGCTACGCGCGTGGATGCCATAGGCGGCGGCGCCGGAGCCGAGTCATGCCGGCCACGTCCAACAGAGCCGCGCCCGCCACAGCCGCATCTGCAAGACGAGGTCATGCCCTCAGGCCTGCCGTCCCGGCTGCGCCCGTGCCCGACCGTATATAGGTCAGGGGTACGTAGACTTTTTCCTTTCTTAGCCGGTTTTGAAAGTCTAGGATACACAAAAAATCGATTTAGTAGGTCAGGAGATTATGTGCACCACCCTATATAGGTCAAGGGTGACGTAGACTTTTTCCTTTCTTAACCTTAAAAATTGCCTCCTACGATTAATTCTTTTTAAAGTAGCGTTTATAATCAACGTTTATATATTATATAGCTTGTAATTTATTAGTTGTAATTGTAATACAGTTGGACAAGCTTAACTAATCTAATAAAGATAGCTAGCTCATTATTAGCATAGGCGTCTCCATACTGTTATACATCAGGTTGCAATATACTTTCTCCGTCTTTAAATAAATCAAACTTTTTTAAATTTGACTAACTTTATAGAATTAAGTAACAATATTTATAATATAAAATGAGCATCTTATAAAAATATATATTCTATGATAAATCTAACAATGCTAATTTTGTGCCATAATTCTTGAAGCTAGAAATTTGGTCAAACTTTAAAAAAGTTTGACTTAAGGCAACTCTAGAAAATCTATTTTTTCAGGAACAGAGGAAGTACAAATTTTGTTGTAGGAAAAGATAAATGGTCTGTGGTCCACCGAATGAACCAACCAGATTCGGATCCATAGCCAGTTCTCATTCAAGCAATTTTGTATATGTTTTTCTAGTGGGAATATCAAGCACTTAAGAACTGTAGTTCTACCGATCCCTAATAAGAATTTAATCTAAAATATCACTAATAAGAATTAGGAGGTGAGAGTTAATTGATTTGTGTTTTCTGTCATATACTGTAATGCATGTCATGTTACTAGTTGACTGCGCCACAACCACAACATATTATAACCAACAACACCACAATACTACACTCTATAGGGTACTTAATTACTTATAGTAATTGACAGGTGTGCAGTATTAACTATGGCCAAATGCAAGAATGAGAGGTTCTGGCAACCGCGCCACATTGCCCATCTCCCGCCGTAGTTCTCCACCCACACCCTTTCTGTTTTTGAACCACTTCAAGTCGCTGTCTCACCTCTCGCGTACTAACGCCTCTCCTTAGACCCTGTTGGCCTGTTTGGATGTCTGGATCGGTTCAGGTTTTGGTTGGAATTCGAAGAAATGGTGCCAAATGCTATAACATCAAAACGGTTCTGGCTGGAATTGTTTTGGATGGTTCCATGTTTTTTGCATGACACAACGGCTTTACGCTGATTCCGCTAGATTCAGTTTCTAGACCCTCCCATACACTAGCGACTGTATCTTTTCTAGTTATCTTTTTTTTAATTACAACAAGTTAAAATGTGTTGTTTAAAATCTTTCCTTCACCTACAAAAGGTTCTGAACTTTCCAAAACTTATTATTATTTATATGATTTTTTTTAAAAAAATATTATTTTTTAGACTAGAATCTAAATCAAACGTTTTTTATAAAGATTTTTTTGATTTATTATCTTTAATGTTTACTTAGAGAATTTAGATTTGAAACGTTTTACAAGGATCGTGATTCCTACCAAACGCAATGGTTCTACCAAACCACCCTCTTTCTGTCGTTATTCACTTCTTCCCTTCCTTTCTCATCTTTCTTTTGGCATCGTTGTGACAAATGCTGTGATCGTTGAATTGGAATTGCCGAAACAATTACCTGTAATCTGGAATGCTTGTGAGATTGCCAAGTATATATATTTACGGATTCGTAGACACGTATTCATCGCAAGACAAGAAATGTTTGCTGTCAGTTCTCGCTTAAGCACATAAATCTCAGAAGGGCATGCAGTCTGAGTTTCATCGATCCACTTCTAAAAGGCATGCTTGTGTCCAAAGCTTAGATTGCATCTTAAAAACGAAGTATTGAATTTGCATTCAGATGTGCAGTTTAACATTTAGCACTTTTTGCGTTGTTTTATAGTTATTCCCTTCTTTTCAAAATGTAGGATTGTCTTAGTATTGTTGAAAAGGTCAACAATTGAAATTTGATCAGAATTACTCAAAATAAATGTAAATTTAGTGTAGAAAATATTCATCAATAGCATTATTTCACATATCTTGTAGTAAGATTGTTTTTTTAAAATTATTTCACATTTGGCAGTATTTCCGATGTGGAAAAACTTGTCGCACCACTCTCGTTGGCGTGACAATACTGTCTTTTTTTTAACTGGTGACAGTATTGTCTTGACAAGATAGATTTTTGAAAAATCATTTTTATATGAAATTGTAGATCTCGATGAGCTCGACAAGATCTATAACTTTCTAATTTTGAGTTTTTTTCCTTTTGAGGGCGTTAAGATTCTCAAAAAATTGTATAAAGTTTCAACATCATTTGTAATAGTGCTTATCGCTTTACAAAAATAATTTGTAATAGTGCTTATCGCTTTACAAAAATAATATTTTTTTGTATGAATTCAAATGAAGATACCACCTTGTAAGTTTAGGTCGATAAAGACTTACTTAATTAAGAGGTAGATGTTCTTTCTCTTATAAAGAAATATAGAATAAAATGCTGAAAGCTAACTTATAGGTCATTGTTGGAGCTACCCTTATAGCTCTTATTATCGGTTATAAAATATAGAGAATCTTTGAGTTAACCTTTTTTATATAAAATAAAGACCAAGTACAAAAGAAATGTTATACATACGCGTGAAATTGAGAAGCCAAGTTGTAGAGCGAGAGTTTTGAACATACGAGGAAATTGAGAAGCCAAGTTGTAGAGCGAGAGTTTTGAACGGAGTGCTACACCTACACGCATGAGTAAATAGTCTCTCATCATTTACTAGTCATGCATTCTTGTCAACCGTGGTCATAGTATTTGGTGACACATCGAACAGTACAGCAAGATCCCGTACCACTAGGTTGGTGGAAAGCAATTAATTTTGTTAAATAAGTAAGACCCTACTTTTGTCCCTTCGTAAATACTCAGGGCCAAATCAAATCTCTGAAGCTTTAAATAGATTGGTAGGAATCGCATTTTTTTTCAAATAGTACACCTTGTGTAAAAGAAAAGCAATTCTAGCACAAGTTGACCAATTTATAGATGGAAAATCATAATATGAAATATATTTTCATATTAAACTAGTTTGGAGCTATAGCTATAAATATTATTCGCTAAAAATTTGGCTGCTTTATCTGACATGCGGCCGTAGTTGCATTCTCCCATAGAGAATAGAGAATAAGGCCTTGTTTAGGTTTTAGATTTCACCTCTAAATTTCACTATATAAAAAGAAGATTTCTCATCATATTAAAATGTCGGTACATGTATAGAATACTAAATGTAGATAAAATAAAAAACTAATTACATAATTTTGTTATACTTTACGAGACGAACATTTTAAGCCTAATTAATCAATGTTTGGACAATTATTACCAAATAAAAACAAAATTACTATAGTGTTTAACAGAATTTACTATGCAAAGTTGGTGTACCAACTTTGATATCTAATCAAGCCTAAACAAATATAAGCGTGATCTCACTTTTGTGCTCCATAAATACTCACAACTCACTACTGTCAAATCAAATCTGTACAAGCTTCAAGCTCATAGATACGCTGCCTCAACGTAAGCGCGGCGCCGCTCCACACTCACGGCGGCCGGCATGGAGGTGGACCATGGCGCTGCCACCGGCAAGCAGCCGCTCGTGGACGATGACGGGCGGCCGGTCCGCACGGGCACGCTGTGGACCGCCAGCGCGCACATCATCACGGCGGTGATCGGCTCCGGCGTGCTCTCGCTGGCGTGGGGCGTCGCGCAGCTCGGGTGGGCGGGCGGCCCCGCCGCGATGGTGCTCTTCGCCGCCGTCATCTGCTACACATCGACGCTCCTTGCCGAGTGCTACCGCTCCGGCGACCCCGTGTTCGGCGCTCGCAACCGCACCTACATCGACGCCGTCCGCGCCACCCTTGGCTACTCCCAGGAGAGGCTCTGCAGCGCCATCCAGCTCTCCAACCTCTTCGGCATCGGCATCGGCGTCACCATTGCCGCCTCCGTCAGCATGCAGTAAGTGCCAAAATCGAACCGCTTCATAGATTGGTGTATTCCTCCATTTCCATTGATCGTCAGCAATGCAAGTTCGTCGTTACATGCATGGCCATGAGCAGGGCGATCAGGAGGGCGGGCTGCTTCCATTACAGAGGACACGAGGACCCCTGCCACGCCTCGACCAGCCCATACATAGCCATCTTCGGCGTGATGGAGATCTTCTTCTCGCAGATCCCCAACCTGGACAAGGTATGGTGGCTCTCCACCGTCGCCGCCATCATGTCCTTCTCCTACTCCACCATCGGCATCTGCCTTGGTGTTGCCCAGGTTGCAGGTACGTCGTTTCTCGATTCGTGCACACGCACGTCATCGTCCTGACAAGTTGAATTGAAACAAAGAAAGAGACAAAAAACTGTAACCTTTGTTACCTACATACTGACATCCGCATGAATGAATACGATTGCAGTACACGGAGGGCCAAGGGGGACCCTCGCCGGCGTCATGGGCGCCGGCGTCGGCGTGACGGTGATGCAGAAGGTGTGGCGCAGCCTGCAGGCGTTCGGGAACATCGCGTTCGCTTATGGTTTCTCCCTCATCCTGATCGAGATCCAGGACACGATCAGGTCGCCGCCGCCGTCGGAGGCCAAGGTGATGAAGAAGGCGACGGCGGTGAGCGTGGCGGTGACCACGGTGATCTACCTCCTCTGCGGCTGCGTCGGGTACGCGGCGTTCGGCGCCGCCGCCCCCGACAACCTCCTCACTGGGTTCGGCTTCTACGAGCCCTTCTGGCTGCTGGACGTGGCCAACGCCTTCGTGGTGGTGCACCTGGTGGGCACCTACCAGGTCATGTCGCAGCCGGTCTTCGCCTACGTCGAGCTCCGCGCCGCCGCGGCGTGGCCCGGCAGCGCGCTGGTCCGCGACCGGGATGTCAAGCTGGTTGGGGGAGCCGTGGCGTTCACCGTGAGCCCCGTCCGGCTCGCGTGGCGCACGGCGTACGTGTGCGTCACCACGGCGGTGGCCATGCTGCTGCCCTTCTTCGGCTCCGTCGTGGGGCTCATCGGCGCGCTGGGGTTCTGGCCGCTCACAGTCTACTTCCCCGTCGAGATGTACATCGCGCAGCGCCGGGTGAAGCGGGGAAGCAGGCGGTGGATGCTCTTGCAGGGGCTCAGCGCTGGGTGTCTCGTTGTGTCCGTCGCTGCGGCGGCCGGGTCCATCGCCGGCGTCGTGGAAGATCTCAAGGCGCACAATCCCTTCTGCTGGTCGTGCTGACCCAACCGACACTGTCTGGTTGGCTACCCATAAGTCCATAACCCGAATCAAAACGGCGAGAAACATATGTTGTACTACTGTCTTTTACTTAGCTTTCTTCTCGATTGGGATTGTATCGAAGCTGCAAGCAAGAACATACTTAACTTGCAATTCAATCCTCTAGCCGTTGCACTGCAATGTTTTAGTTAATCCTCAAAATGGACCGAGAAGCTGCTCCTTTTTTAGGAAGCTATGCAGCTCACTTTATTGATTATCAAGCAAAATTACATCGTTCACCAATGTTTCAAAAATAAAGTTAGGGAGTTCATCAACCTAGATGCAATCCTTTTTTTAAGGATAAAGTTTTTCGTGCGCCAAACAATTTGCTTCACGATCACTACTTAACGGATACGACGTTGAATTTCTCGCACATCAGGTCGTTCTGTTGTCAATACTAAGGACCTCTTTAAATTCTTGCAGATAGCAGTTACCTAGTACCAATTATCCTTTTTTATCTAAATAGATATAGAAAATAGATTAGCTAATTATTAGCTGGACCTATAGATTAACAATTCTTACTAGTTGGACCAAATTAGATAATAACAGCTAATCGTTAGTGAAATAACAACCATCTTATCAATCAGCTCTGTATACATATTCTCCTAGCTAATAGGTAGCTAACCAATTGTTAACCAGCTAATATTAGTTAACGATATTAGGTAATGGATCTAAAGGACACGTCCGAAAGAAAAAAAACTAGAGAAGCCATATTCCAGCTACATAATTAAGGCAAGAGTCTCAGCCAAAATAGTTTAGTGAGTCTTATTACATCTCATGAAAAATGATCTCAGTATTCTCAAAGGAAAAAAAGACCTCTTCATGGACTTATATCTTAGTGCTATCTACTACTCCCTCTATCACAAATTGTAAGTTATTTAAAAAATTTTGGAAAGTCAAAGTATATTAACTTAGACCAAATTATATGATAAGATAATAATATTTAGGATGTCAACTAAGTATCATTAGATTTTTGTTAACTATATTTTCATAATATACGTATTTGATATCATAATTTTTTGTAATTCTTTCTATAATCTTGCTCAAACTTAAAATATTTTGACTCTCCAAGATTCTTCGAATGACTTACAATTTGAGACAGAGGGAGTACGACCAAAAGCCAAATAAACACTACAAATCTAAGTATATACAAACCTCCTATTTATCTTTATATAATTTTAGCTCTTTGCGAAACTCGTTACACTAGAGCATCTTCGAGAGAGTTTTTATATCCTTTCTAATCTATAGAAATATAATTTTGGTCAAAATTGCTCTTACACGAACTTTTTAGTTGGACCTCCAAGAATAGATATATTCTTTTATGCATTTCTCGCTTGTCAATGATGAAGAGCGATGATGGGTCTGTAGAGTAGGCACAAGATATAGAAAATACTTTTGGAGGCTACAAAGATATGGAAAACTATTTTTTTACTCAAACGACTCTTTAAATGATAATTTAGAGAGTAAATTTCGGAAAAAATCTTGGAGATGCACAAAACACACTACTACACAAAAGAACTTCCGTGGCGGCGGTACTGTTCACTCTATGGCCACCTTTTGCCCGCCACGGTTATTCGGTGGCCGGCCTCGCCCGGCCGGCCACCAACGCGCCCGCTTCAGTTAATGATTAACCGTAGAGGGCAACGTTAAGCGCCCGTTGCGGTAAATGGGCATTTAACGCAGCGGGCATCCTAACTCGCCCGTTACAGTAAACATATTAACTGTGGCGGGAGCCTTAGGATGCCCGCTGCAGTAAATGCCTATTTACCATAGCAGGCGCTTAATGTTGTCCGCTACGGTTAAGTCTGTGCCTATAAATATCCCAGCCAGCCCCCTCTTCTTGCCCACGGGCTTCTCCTTCCAAATTCGAGGGGGAGAGGCTTTGCCCTAAAAATTACCCAAACCATTGAATTGAGGTTTAGAGGTTTGATTTGGGGGAGGAGGACAACACAAGAGGTATACAAAGGCTCTCTTATCCTCTTTTCTCTCTTTTTCCCTTACTTTTGGGCCCCTCTCCTTCTAGATCTAGATCCATGTAGGAGAGAGAAAGCTTGTGCCTTTGAAGCTCTTTTTCATGAAATCTCTCATTGGATTGCAATTCTTGTGTGATGTTTGTGGTTTGTAGCTACGATGGACAGGTCAAAGTGGATGTATGAGATCGATAGAGTGTGTGATCTGCGGTACCTCGCCGGTGTGATGCAGTTCATGGCCGTTGTTAAAGCTCGCGCTCAGAGATGGAAGTGCCAGACAATCATCTGTCCATGTGGTCACTGCCAGCACCGGACCGCCTTCAGAGATCACAGCAAGGTGCAATCTCATTTGATTCGGTATGGCTTTGTGGAGGGTTACACAATTTGTATTCATCATGGGGAAGAGGCGAGTGGCGGTGCATCTGGTGTGAGCTCGACGTCGACGATGGTCAACCAAGATTGTGGAGTGCCCATCGCATCTTTAGCAGCGCCAGTGCCAGTGCCAGTGATGGGGACGTGATTCCCTGATCTTCCGTCAGATTGAGATAACTATCGTTTTGGTGGAGCACGACACACCGATCCGGCTTCAGATCCAAAGACCCGAACCCTGCAATCTTAGCACCACGACTCCTCTGGTTATCAACCGTGTCTCCAACCGGTTGACCTCGCCACGAAGGCTAATCCCTGCCTGAGAAACGAAGAACACAAGCAAGAACTCGAAAGAACGCAGCTCAATTAATGGGACAGTCTGCAAATGAATGATTAAGCACTCGAGTTGGGGTTCCACAAACCGATGAACGGCGGCTGTCGATGGACAGAATAATCTAAGCAAAACCCAAGTCTCAACAGCGACGGCTACGTGGAATATATAAGATAGACGTCCTAGGGTTGGAGGCGGCCAGGGGTTGGGCGCCCACAACTTGGGCTCAAGGCCCGACTCGATACATGGCCAAGTTGGCCCAAAATAGGTGACGCAGCACCTTTTCGTGATCACACAGAATGATCCACGAAAGATCTGGAGCTGGGACTAGATCCAAAACGACGGCATCGTCGTCCCCTTTCCAACGAGTCCAAGATCGCCCCGTTTCGATGTCGTATGAGAAAATTATGACCGAAACAGCGACGACAAGTATGCTGAATCCGAGAGCGACGTGGCAGCTGAGTTGGAGACGAATTGCAAGTTGGGGAAGACCATGGCGTCGGTGTGTCCAGCATGGCGATGTCCTCATCATCCTCCCCTTCTTGAATTGGAGTCGTCCTCGACTTCATCTTGGCGATGTCCTCATCATCCCCTCCTTCTAGAATTGGAGTCGTCCGCGACTCCATCCCATCATGAGCAAACTCCTGCAAAAGGTTAGTGACAGCAGGCAATACACCCGACATAATAGGTTTACAAAGCATAGTATAACATGGTGTATTAGGATTATCACATAACTCAGCAGTAGCAGAAGTTGTAGCAAGAAAGGCACCTCCTTTTAACTTAATCCCATTATGTTTAGCATTGGCTAGTGGAGGTTTATTTTTAACTTCCTTAGCATGTTTAACAAAATCATGGTGTAAAGGTGGTGACCAGGGTGGAGGACATCCAAGGGCTTCCTTGGTGTGTTCTTCAACTCTTTGGGGCGTGCTTCCACTTGGGCCAGGGTCCCAATGATGGATAACAAGCCCATCACAACGACGTAGCTCCCTATAGAAACAGCGACGGAGTGTCTTGTTCTTTTGACAGTATTGCCAACATGATATGGAGATGGGACCAGACCTATTTGAAAGCCTATCAAACAAGCTTTTCATCAAGTGCTCATTGACCTCATTCGCACTCCGGACAGATGAGTTATGGCCTTCCCAATGAAGCACTATCGTGCTGCCGACGAACCGACCATTGGATTTTGATGAGTTTGCACTTTGAGACACATTTGTACCTACACTCAAATAAAACCATATACATGTGGAACCAAATGAGTTGTACCAAAAATCACTATGCACATGTAAGAATGAGCTCACCTTATCTTTAGCCTCCACGGGTATATCCATAGGTGTCATGTCCTCGTCATTCTCCCCTTCTTGACAACAAACCGTCCTCGGTTTGAATTTAGTTGGAGGACATGTTGTAGGTAGCAGCCAACAATGCTCTCCTTCTTGAAATTTAACCTGTTTCTTTATAACAAAACTTGGGGATCTCGACATAACATGGTTATAGCTATTGCAGCCCTCTAGTTGATCATATTTATGCAGAGTCAAAGGAGATTTCAGATTTGAATAAATATAAACACGATGCACCATATACTCTCCTTTACAATTATATTTGCCAATAAAATAATATGTATAGGTAGACATCCATGGCAATTCAGAATATTTAAGTTTCTCTTCCAAACTACTAAGAGCACACAAAGTATCAAACTCAATATAGCCCAAAGTATTTAGAGAAGACAATAATTTTAGCTCATCTTTTTCATTGTTAATGGGAAGCAATTTCTTATTTTTAGCAGAGGATTGCTGTCTCAAAACAAAGGAATCAGTTTCTTTCTCAAGTTGTGGCACAGGAATAAGCATAGCATTACCACACAACTCTTCTTTATCACAAAAATCATTAGAACATTCATCATGTGATAAAGTTAATTCAATTGAAGGTTGTAGTATAGCATTATTAGCATCATCGGCGGCCAAATTCAGCATGCCAAGAGAGCTCTCACCTGAGACAATTACCTGTTCTCTTTCTGTTCCATTGTCCACTTTATTGTGTATGTGCTGCAAAATATTAGTTCCAACAAGAGGCCGAGCAACATGATCTTTGTGCAAAAAATCAGATTTAGATGAATGCATTGTAACATCTGAAATAGCCCATTCTTTTCTAAAAGGTTCGTTCTTTCTTCTCTCTACTCTCAAGAGATCTTCTCTTAAAATTTCAGCAGTAGTCATAGGTACAAGAGTAATTTTTCTACCATTGTATTTGAACGAATATTGATTAGTAATCATATTATGCATAACATTATTTTCAGATATCCAAGGCTTGCCAAATAATAATTGGCATGATTGCATAGGTACAATATCAAATTCAGCGCTATCCTTATAAGAACCAATTGAAAACTCAATGCGTGCAATTTGAGTTACCTTTATCTTCTCCCAAGAATTTACCCAGTGGATGTGGTATGGATGCGGATGTGGCCTTGTGGTTAGACCAAGCTTCTCAACCAACTCTAAACTTGCAAGGTTGCTACAAGTCTCACCATCAATCATAACTCGACAACGCCATTCCTTTACGACAAAGTAGATTTGGAACAAGTTGTTGAACTTGTTTTGCTCCGCATTCTCCATTTGAGAACTGAGCACTCTTTGTGCGATGTCCTGCAATTCACTTTTAAAAAGAAACTTGTTGTTTGACATTGTTAGCACAATAAATGCCCTATCAACTATTTATGGGTTGGTGAAGTCACACCCTCACACACGTCTTACCAAATTCTTACCCAAGTTCTTACCAACACATGCAGAGGATGGCAACCGGTGGATCTCGGTTGTGATACCTGAGGATGTGGGCCACGATTGCAAGGTCTTTTTCTGTACTGATCTGAAGATAATGTGGAGCTTGGAAGGCACACAAACAGAAAATATATGTATATATATGGCACACAACTCAGTAACAGCGAGCAATGCTGAACTCTAGTCCAAAGTACTTATGCTTGTTGCTGGCCTAACGTGTTCCAAGTACCAAAAGTGTGTGAACAAGGACAAAGGAAGTACAAGTATGAAAGAAACCCAATGAAGCACTCGCAATGTTCTCTTCCTTTTTTTTTCTTCTCGCCAAAAAGGCACTAGTAGGAATCAAACTTTTTTTTATTTTTTCACTATTTTTTTTATATTTTTTCCTGAACAAGGATGACAAAAGATGTAACCACAAAAAATTTCACCTAAAACAGAGGTGGGATGTGGCCTACAGAAAATCAGCACGTTCTCTGAAAAGCGTGCAAGAACCTTGACAATTTTTTTTCTTTATCTTCCTGAATTTTTTTGGCAATTCTGATGAAACCAAACAAGCCAAAGGCTAGTTTGGGTCGGCTCCAAATGGAGTCAAGAAGCTGCTGTAAAAATTTCAGATTTTTCTGATAAACGAGCGAAAAGTTATGCCTGTTTTACCGAAGGTATCTCAAGTTATGTTTTCTCAGAAGGCACAACACGGCAGTCGGCAGTTAGGGCGAAGCGTCCCTAAACTCCAACACCGATCACAGCAGTAGGTATTCGCCAGATGATTTAAGGAAGGCTGCGATGCAAGCAACAAAGAGCGGCTGGCGCCCTATCTAGGGTTTGCGCGGCGGCGAGAATCGACACAAGGCGGCTGGCGGGGCAAGTCGAATAATGTGCTGATTCGACTTGTTGTCTGGAACGGTGGAAGGGACAACGTTGAAATGAAAAACACACGACTGGACTCTAACACAACCTACCAGCAACAAGACCCTGACCAGGACACAAATTTAACATTACGGACTCTGGACTGAATTATGCAAAGGCTAAAGCGCGGAAGGGTTCTAGGACAGGAAATTGAATATGGCTTTGGACTATGGGACAAAAACGAAACACTCAAAAACTAGGGATAAACGTAAATCTGACGGTATACCTTAGCTCTGATACCACTTGATGGGGACGTGATTCCCTGATCTTCCGTCAGATTGAGATAACTATCATTTTGGTGGAGCACGACACACCGATCCGGCTTCAGATCCAAAGACCCGAACCCTGCAATCTTAGCACCACGACTCCTCTGGTTATCAACCGTGTCTCCAACCGGTTGACCTCGCCACGAAGGCTAATCCCTGCCTGAGAAACGAAGAACACAAGCAAGAACTCGAAAGAACACAGCTCAATTAATGGGACAGTCTGCAAATGAATGATTAAGCACTCGAGTTGGGGTTCCACAAACCGATGAACGGCGGCTGTCGATGGACAGAATAATCTAAGCAAAACCCAAGTCTCAACAGCGATGGCTACGTGGAATATATAAGATAGACGTCCTAGGGTTGGAGGCGGCCAGGGGTTGGGCGCCCACAACTTGGGCTCAAGGCCCGACTCGATACATGGCCAAGTTGGCCCAAAATAGGTGACGCAGCACCTTTTCGTGATCACACAGAATGATCCACGAAAGATCTGGAGCTGGGACCAGATCCAAAACGACGGCGTCGTCGTCCCCTTTCCAACGAGTCCAAGATCGCCCCGTTTCGATGTCGTATGAGAAAATTATGACCGAAACAGCGACGACAAGTATGCTGAATCCGAGAGCGACGTGGCAGCTGAGTTGGAGACGAATTGCAAGTTGGGGAAGACCATGGCGTCGGTGTGTCCAGCATGGCGATGTCCTCATCAGCCAGCCTGCAGCGATAATAGTGGTCGTGATTACATCACGATGGAGGATATACTCGGGAGGATGGACGATGGTGGTGGAGATGGCCAGGAGGCTAATGTGCAGAACCCCGAGGATGTGCAGCCGTTTGAGAACTTAGTCAACCATATCGATGAAGACGACATTGTGTATGGCTCCCCGAAGTGGTTGGAGAATTTTAGAGAGATGAAGCAGGCGCCGATTGATCATCTGTATCAGGATGGCGGGAAATGTCTGGATGGGTTCCCGACACTCTGTTTCAACCTCCACGTGCTGATGATGAAGGCCCGGCATGGTTGGTCTAACACAAGCTTCAATGAGCTGTTAAGTTACCTTGCTACCTCGTTCCCAACGAGTAACAAGGTGCCAGCCAATACCTATCGGGTGAAGAAGCTGATCCATCAAGTGGCGATGAAGCTTAGGAAGTTCGATGCCTGCCCTAACCACTGCATCCTGTATCGAGGCACGGAATATGAGAGTTTGACGAGCTGTCCACGCTGCAGCGCCAGTCGGTACAAGAAGAATGCGGGCTGTCGCGTGGATGACGTAGACGACAATGAGGCCTTTCCTGCTGGTGTGAAGAAGAAGAAGGGGGCCAAGCCTAGTGCTACGGCCAAGCGGATCTCAGCACGGCAGGACGAGGAAGAAGAGGGTTACACACGGAGGAAAAGTCCATCACTGTCGGTGTGGTACCTGCCTGTGATTGATTGCCTGCGTGCACTATTCGAGAACCCACAGGATGCCAAGCTCATGTCCTGGCATGCATCAGCTGACCGCCTGAAGGACGATGGAATGCTTCGGCACCCATCCGATGCCAAGCAGTGGCAGGATTTCGACAAAGCCTATCTGGCCTTTTGCGACGAGCCTAGGAACGTTCGGTTCGCGTTGAGCACAAATGGGATGAACCCTTTCGGTGAGCTTAGCAGCTCACATAGCACCTGGCCAGTCATACTCACAATTCTCAACCTACCTCCCCATCTGTGTCAGAAGCGCAGTACCTTCTGCTGACCATGCTGATCTCAGGACTGAGGCAACCAGGCAACGATATAGATGTTTTCCTAGAGCCGTTCATGGAGGAAATGTGGGAGTTATTTGATGTTGGGGTCTAGATGCTGACGCGTCCAGCAAAGAGAGGTTCACCCTCAAAGCCATCATCTTTTTCACCATAACCGATTACCCCGGACTCTTCTCACTGTCAGGGCAGATCAAAGGAAAGGTTGGCTGCGTAGTTTGCATCGACGGGACCTGCTACACTTACCTCAAGGGATCCACCAAGATGGTGTACATGAGGCAAAGGCGGTTCCTCAGCGCAAAGCACAGGTATAGAAAACGTATCATGAATCAATTCTTTGACAACCAGGATGAGCCGTGGCATGCACCACTGGAGCGAACTAGTTGGGGGCCAAACATGTATGAGATGGTGAAGGATCTGGACCAGATCGAGTTTGGGAAGAAGAAGAAAAAGCCACCTCTAGAGGAGGGGACAAAACAAACGAGGAAGCAAAAACAGGACACGACGGAGGAAACGACACCGCCTGTTGTCCCCACCGTTCCTTTCAAGAAGAAGTCGATCTTCTTCAAGTACCTATCATACTAGAAAGTACTAAACACACCCCATGCCATTGACTGCATGCACGTTGAGAAGAATGTCTTTGAAAGCACGACCGGTGTCCTACTGGACATCAAGGGTAAGATGAAGGATGGTGTGAAGTCACGGACGGATCTTGTCAACATGGGCATCAGGCCAGACCTTCACCCGGGGAAGCCTGAGAACAGTAAAGTCGACCTCCCAGATGTAGCCTACAATCTAAAGCATGATGAGAAGTTCAACATGCTCAACATGATGAGGGGAATCAAGGTACCAACAGGCTTCTCTTCCAACATCAAGAGCTTGGTCAACATGAAAGACCTCACAAGGACCGGCTACAACTCACATGACTGCCACGTCATGCTGATGGTGTTCCTTCCAATCATGATCAGGGCTATCTGTCCGGAGTTTGTAAAGATGGTGATCACTCACATGTCATACTTCTTCAACCGCATCACACAGAAGGTTATCAGTAAACCTGACTTGCCTGCCCTGAAGGACATACCTCGAGGCACGAGCCCTCCCCCTACTCTGAAAAGCCCGCCTCCAGGAACGAACAGTGAGGCGGGGGGTTCTGGGGCACCACCGGGGGCAAGAAGACGCCGACAAGCCAGGCGAGCATGAGCGAGAAACCTCCACCTCCCAACACTCAGGCTATGGGCCCTCTTGGCGAAACGGTATGTACGGAGGAGGAACCAGGGACGCAGACGCCGCCTTCTGCAGCTAGCCAACCAGGAGGTACAGAGGCGAGCACAAGCCACTGTCCTTCCCCGCCGAGAAAGGATCCACGCCAGGCTGACTCACCGCCCCCGTACATGACTACGTTGGAAAGGTATCGTACCATCAAGCATAACCTTATGCTAACCTTTCCATCCAATAGATTGCTACTAACATTTCTATCCCTGTTTTCCTAGGCCTGTGCCTGGTTTTGATTACCAGGATCTATTTTCCGTGACGAACGAGTATCCTGGCCAATACGTTCATGGGAAGTTCATGGCAACTATTGTCCAGCTCCTCGATGAAGAAGAATGGGATACAAGGAGGTTCCATCTTTGGTACATGGAAGTGGAAAAGGCCGGCATGAGCGGTTTCACCATCAAGATTCCCCCGTCTTACTTCCACCTGCCCGATGACGAAACTATGCGACTCCCTGTGGAATTCCATGACATGCATAATCTACTGCAGGGAACAGACCTTGACATCGTCCAAGTCACCCTGTTCTCTTTGTAAGTGATGCTTGCAACTTTCATAGAAATTTGAATTCGTATAGCTAGGTCAACTCTATACATATTATGCCAGATGACTTGTGCATCCAGGATGTCGGCCCATGTAAGCAACAAAAAGTGTAGTCCTACACTCTTCCTCTCTCCTACTCGTATTGCTGAGAATGTCATCAAGGGTTTCATGTCAGAGGATCCGGACTTGATCGTGTGCCAGAGGGAGGAGAAATACAAGGAAGATATGAAAAAGGAGAAGGTGAAATTGTCAAGGTACATATACGAAGTAATGAAGAAGCTCAAGCCGGATGGTCCTAGGTGTATCATGTTGCCTACCACTTTGGGTAAGTCAAGAACATGTACGTAGAGCTCAGTGGCTAGGATCATGCCTTCTCATTGTCGTAACATGTATCTTCTTCTAATTGTGTAGCAAGGACAATACCGGCGGCCACTGGGTTGCATTCATCATCTTACCGCACCTAGGCAGGGCCGTGGTATTGGACTCATTGACAGTGCCAAACAAAAAAGGGTACAAGATCATCGAAGATTGCTTGAGAAAGTAAGTCACCTTTGCTTTTTGATCATTTACGGTTTTCCTAAGTATATTCAAATTGTCGCTAACACTATTACTTTTCATATAGTGCTTATAAGGATTACCTGGAGGATCCAGATTGCTGGGATGAAAGAAGTGAAAAGTGCAAGCAGGGGAACAAAAATCGCATTAAAATCTAACGCGATTTCCTAGTAAGTATTTTAGATGTTCAGTCGTGCTTTTCATACATAATATGTATGCATTCTAATGCTTTTGTTTGATTCGTGCAGTGTGCCAAACAAGCTATAGGATCCAATGCATGTGGCTTGTATGCTTGCACGTACTTAAGGGAGTGCATGAAGTTCAGCAATAGCTGGAAGGTGCTCAAGCAAGCAGTGAAAGGTCAGAACTCGCTGAAGAGTACCCCACTAACCTTGAAAGATGTCAAGGCTGATATCTGCAAGTTCATCATCCAGAATTGCGTGAAAGAAGGGAAGGAGTTCTTTGACGAATTAAGTGACTTGGCGGTGTTACCGGAGTACGAGCACCTTAGGAAATAGCGTTCGCCACCGGATTACAAATACCTCATAGACATTTCATATGTATCATGAACGAATTCGGTTGGTTAGTTGTATCTTGAACTAATGGATTGTATGAACTATGTCGTGCCTTATGCATGGATGCTGTTTATATGTATATGTATATGTATATGTATATGTATATGTATATGTATAT
>CM041643.1:19254154-19269850 GCA_023333625.1 Bothriochloa decipiens
ATATGTATATGTATATGTATATGTATATGTATATGTATATGTATATGCATATGTATATGTATATGTATATGTATATGTCTGTGCAATCTTCTGTTTGCTTCATATATAAATTCTGGATTTGATTTGAATTAGAATTCGAATTCTGGGAACTGCTTTTAGTGCTGGTTTATTATTTTTTAAATAAAAAGTATTAATCATGGCGGACTTCTTAAACTGCCCGCTACGATTAATGCAGTTAACCGTAGCGGGCCACGTAAACCGCCCGCTGCGGAAGTTCTATTTTACTGCAGCGGGCGACATAGGGCGTCCACTACGGTTAATGGTTATTAACCATAGTGGACGCTTATGTCGCCCGTTGCGGTAAATAGATCTTCCGCAGCGGGCAAAGGAGCCCGCCACGGTGGAGGCCACGATTAACCGTGACCTTCCATTCGTGGCGGACGTCGTTGCCCGCTGCGGAAAACCCAAAGTGTCCGCCACGGTTAAGATTGCTGTAATAGTGACATAACTCGTTAAATACAAATTTCCTTTATACTCACTATAGACATGCATGTGTGTAAAGAAATCCATTCACATAGAGGAATATTATCCTTTTTCTAATAAACTAAATAAATTTTTGACAGATCAATTCGATATCATACAAAAATTAGTCATGATCCATCTACACGGGTACATGATGGCACGACAAGATTAAGGTGTGCTCAATAACATTTTTTTACCATATTTTGGACACTCTAAAGATCAATAAATTCTTCCCCTTTTTTCGTTGAGGCCAAAGTGAAAAGTGGGCTCGAGAATTGGGTTCTCAGGGAACGGATGGCACAGGTGCCAGAAGACCAGATGAGAATAGATGCAGTGCATGATTGCTCTATAGACTAACGAAAAAAGGTCAATGGAGAGAAACATCAAGAAAGAGATTTGGAGAGAGAGGTGATGATTTTGTTAGTATATGCCGTAGTCGGCTCTTTTTGAGAGCCGAATAATAGTTTAAGAACTGATGGAATTCTGCATTCTTTTGTCCCAACTCCCTCGTGCATCCAGCATCCTATAGTCCCATTCTTTTTTACATTTGTTTGACACTATAAATTGACCCAAAGTAGAGTGCTATGGTAATGGGTCATCTTGTGAAGATTGAAGTCTGACGATGAGGTGTTGATGACGATGGCTGGTTCAACGAAGACGAAACTCTAGAGCGGTCATGCCGGCTAGGGCAGCCCATAGCCGCGTGCGTTCCTCGGTCTATAATCCCTCCCTCACCCCCTTTTCACTCCAGCAGATGCCAAATATAGATTCACACAGGAGTCTGAAGCCCAACATTCAAGAACAAGCAAGCAGCAGCAAGAAGATAGGTACAAAGCAGCTTAGCATGCCATCCCACCAAATCTCAGCAACCAAACACTTCCTAAAAACACACATAAATATTCCTATTTTTCTCAAGCCACAATTCAGAAGTCAGAACTGTATCACAGACTACCTAGTATTTCATTGACAAGAAAAAATGCACCCATCTGCTGATAAAAGAGAGAGCATGCAGTGGTCTGGTTTTATCCAATTATTTAGGTAGTGCCACAACTGAATCACAAGAACTATGGCTATGTCCTTACCTGCAACTACATGGATGATACCTATCAAACGATTACTCATAATTGCAGTTCAACATACATCAATTGTGCATCAAAGGTAAAAAGCAGCTAAGCATGCCATACATGAAACGCTTTCCTAGTGGCACATGGCATATGGCATATGTGGTGGGTAGATGAGGTGGCATGCTATCTCTTCATGGCCTCTAAGCTGTAGTATAATACAATTTATAGGCGCCTTTAATTTGAATTCTCAGCCACAGGCTGAAGCACTAATTACACTGAATTGAAGGTTCAATACACTAAATTATTGCATTCATTTGACATGCTCTGAATATTCCAAGAAAATCCATCGGTAATTTCTTAACAACATTTGAGGCCACGGGATAGGACCCAAAGGAAACTATGCATACGTGTGTACACAAGAAGATGGAACCCATATGAGCCCATTCAGTAAGTTCCTCTCAGCCCATAACTATGTGATTGATTCTTCGAGACTCAACACAAACTGGGATAATGTTTTGGGCAAGGCCCAATTTCGGTTTTGCCTGTTAATTAGGGGCCAGCAAGCAAACGAGGCACATGGGCCATACGTGGATCTTAAGCAAATCAGGCCCATCGCCTCATTCATACCTACATATACAAGAAATTCTGAAGGAGTCAAGGAAGTATCCTAGAAGAAGGCAATGTGACTGACGGATTTAAAAATAAGAACAGCAAGACTTGTTCCTCAGTGCTGCCCAAACATCCGATTTCTGGCAAAAGATTCCACGCGTGCATCTTGTTCCGACAAGCTTTGGAGCCGCGTGATTAGATTACAGTTTTTTTTAGCACAGATTAAAGATGGCGACGGCTCCGTGTCTCACCAAAAAGCGATCATACGTGCTCCTTCTGTACACGACAACGAGCAAAAATAATTAAATCGAGCATATATCTCAATCATAATTGTGCAGCTACTTAGGCCAGCAATTTTAGATTTCTACAATGTAATCAGTATGATTTGTAATTGTAATATCTATCTAGCAAGCTAGTTTTACTAGCTAGCCACTCCTGGTCTGTGCCACTACCACATCCGTCTTTAAATGGTCTCTTAAAGCGTGCACAGGCCAAAACTTGACGAATGATAACTATACATATACATTGAACCATCTTTTTAAGAAATTCAATCAACAGAAATTAGTTTAATTAGCACTTGGGGTTACATTTGAGTCATCCAGACCTTTGTTCATTCTTGTGCCTCCCCGTCCTTCCGTGGCCAAGCGCCATCTTTCTCCTCGGGCAGCCGGTGGTGCCCCGCCTCCGTGCCCGCCTCGTGGTGAGGCTATAGATATAAAATTATGGAGTGATAGTTTTTTTTTTCGACCACACCTAGTAGACGCATTATTCATTAAGTAGAAAAAAAATTGTTACAACAACTGAAGGAACGGTAACCCCATGGTTACCGAGTCCTTCGTCATACAAGATGACACGAGATTGTGGTTACATAAAAAACCAAAAGCGACCTAAGGATTGATAGTTACTAGGGTGTCTGTATTTGTTGAGAAAATAACTTTTCATAGACCATGTACTTTGACGCAAAGATCAGACCTGATCTCAAGACGAATTTATTATTAACTCAACGTAATTATATTGAGTTGATAAAATATTTTCTTTATCAAAACATGTCTGTTAGATGCATGTGCATGTTGGTTTTTTGTTCATCGTCAGTAAAAGAAGGTGGCGTTCCTACAAACCGTTTTCTACCTAGTGCGCAAAAGCAGAAACATATGACAAAAAATCTACGGTTGGAAGTTGAGTTAGGTGTACATGCGTGCATATTTTTTGTTCGGATCCATCGATCGATCAAATTAAGAGACAAGTTTTAGGTAGGTTGGTGCTAGTAAGCAGGCGATGATCGTGCTGTTCTTGGCTTTGGACGGTCTGTCCCTCGACCCTTGTCACTCACCGCCGCGCAGTCCGGACCCTATTATATTTATTAACTAGGCTGCTGTTATATTCAATGGATTTAATCGCCCGTGTAATCGTGTTCAAGGACGACGGATACGCATAAATAAACCTGTACCATCTTTCCCCGGCTTGTCTCGTTGTGATCGATCCACTTCCAGACTCGCTGATTGAATAGCAGGTTCGACGCAATCATTACTTTCAACTGGTGCACGCTTGGGTTGGGCCATGTTTGTTTGTTTCTTCGGCGCTGCTCATCGATCGCTTCATACAAAACTCTACTAGTACGGTATTAAAAATCCATACACAAACACACGGCTGGGGAGGTTGCCGAGTTGGCCAGGTGGACGATTGAGATGATGGTTCAGGCGCCGAGAGACTGACCACGGCGACCGCGTTCGGTTCCGGAGAGGCTGGCAACGACGGTTGCCGGAAAAACAGCGAAGCAGGGTGAGGAAGAAGAGCGGCAGCTAATCACAGTTCTACTTGAGAGACACACACATGCATTTTTTTCAATAAAGGAAGCTTTTATAAAACCTCAGTAACAATACATGGAGTCGATACAAAGCCAAAGAGACAACTTTCGGCCTCTGCCTACAATGAAGCACACAGCCAAAAAAGAAAAAAGAAACCTCGCACATTCCTGTGACTATTGATTCGTAAACTAGACCACCACCCATGTGCCTAGGAGAAAATATCCTTAGCCACCTGCATCAACTATTGTGATACCGCTACAACTGTATCTTGTAAATCCTGCTTGTGCGGGATAGCCAAGTACGAAGCCAATAGGTGACCAAATAGATAAGCTGCACAGGAAAAACAACTTTTTTTTTCAAAAACAATATCATTCCCGCCGAGCTAAATAGACCAACAAGTCGCAGCTCCTCCTAATAGGAGTAAAAGCTTGACATCCTTGTTGACACCTCTTAGCCAGCCATTAAACATATAACCTATACTGTGGGGTTTTAAAAGACCTGTTGCAACCTATATGAAAGACCAAATTGAACAAGCAAAACGGCAATCAAGGAACAAGTGCTTAATAGTCTCTTCTTTATGACAAAAGCAGCAAGTTTTACTGCCTTGCCAATTGCGCTGCTAGTTTATCCTTTGTCAAAATAACTCCTCGTCGTAGGTACCACAGGAAAAAAATTTATTTTCAATGGGGCTTTGCCTTTCTAAACGAGTTTGTTAAAGTTTGGTATATCAGTATGTAATAAAGCTTGATAGTGTGACTTCACCGAGAATTTTCCATTTGGGTGTAAATTCCAGTAAAACTCATCTTGTTCCTCGCCCAACTCTATATTAGCAAAACGAGATAACAAATTGTTCTACGCTACTAATTTGGAACCGATGAAATCTCTTCATGAGGATAGGTTTGGTGAAGGACTAGAAAGAACCTCCGCAATGGTAACGTACTTAGATCTGGCAATGTTGTAAAGACTCGGGTACTGCTCCTATAAAAAAGAACTCCCAAAGCCATTTATCTTCCCAAAACCATATGCATGCATGGTTCTAATTAACACCATCTTCCGTTGACTTTGGCACACTATATATATATTACAAACGCCATCTATCGGAAACTAAAACCATACGTGTCTACCTCCTGCTAAGTGTAGTGATGAGCTATCTGCATTCAACTTCCTCACTAGTGCAGAAAATCGACATTCGCTGCCGGCTCATCACTGTCGTTTGTTTTGCATCCTATCACTGCTGGTTCATAGCTTCAACCGGCAGCAATAGGTGGACTATCACTGATGATATGCCACATAAGATTTGAAAATGTGTAGTTAAAAGAATAGCGTCACTTTCACTTTCTAACCCAACAGCAACAGTCTATTCTGAGCTATTGGATCATCCCTTCATTGTGATATCAAATTTCTAGAAATTCCTCACCCTTCTTTTGATTTCTTGAACAATATTGTGTAAGGTCCCAACAAGGGGTATATCTAGACATTGTAGACTCAAACGGTTAAAATAGACGTACCCTTTTTATCTTGAGTATAGGTATGATTACTATGAAGGGGGATGTAACATACATAGTTAGACAAGTCCCAAGTGCTCAAACTAACTGAACCACAAGTGATAACTTGTGATAAACATTTGAACAACACTTTCACCTATTGATCTTAGGGCTTGTTCTTGGTGGGGATGGACAACCCTTGGAATAAGGTTTCTCGAAAGCCCAAGATTATCGAAATTTGAGTTCAAAGATAAAAGTCATGACATTTTTCATGAGGTGACCTGTGCTATTTTTTGGAGCTGTGAAAGTTTCACATTTTTACACAGATATTTCACACTCTACATGTCATATCATCACTATGTGGCATATCCTCAAGTTTGCCGTTATGTTAAACCTTTGGTGCACTTCTCATAACACAATCCACAAGTGTATGTAATAAACTCAATTTCCTATTCAACACTTAGCAAACTTATTAGACCTTTAATTATTTTTCCATTCAGTTCAATAAAACCTAGTAAAGGGCTAGATGCACTTACAAAATGCTACATCATGAATATGAGAAATATATAGAGTTGGCATCCTAGAAAACTGTAGAGGCAGCATGATGTATGAGTAGATACCTGTTTGTATCTACTAGATAAAATTTGGTATGGTGGATCCAAAAAACCCAAACTAAAACCCAGCTAAAAGTGCTCCTAGCTAATGAGAACAAATCATCTCATTAGTTGTTCCAACCTGGCTAATGTTAGCAAAAACCAGTCAATGATGAAATTACCCTGATGGCTTTTCTGCATTATTTTTGTGCTAGGACTGCATGATTTTCACAAACCACATCGACATGTTGCTTACCGCACACTCGCCTTCAACACTGGTGGCGGTGGCTTCCCAACACTCAGCAGTCTCCATGACCTCAAATGTAGCCACGACGGCCCAACCCCATCAGTCCATGATGGCGGCACAACATCCCTGACCTACCCTGACCCTGACGCCCATCTCGACCCTGACAGTGGCCATGATGGCCTGGTAGACCTCCTCCACCTTGGGTCTCAACAACAGCGGCTATCCTAAGGTGTTAGTGTGGTAGCTCAGCTAGGGCATCGTCGACCTTCGCCTAGGCACATGGCGGTGGATCCGTGACAACACCCTGCCCCATGGTGGATCTCAAGTGGATGAGGGTGGAGGTGGCGCATCATCCATCATGCATAGGTGGAACATCTCATACCATCCTTATGGTGGATCCCATTCCGTGCATATCACGCCCCACGTTGGTGGTGCATCCCACACGGATAGCGCCTTCAATAACAATAGCGTGATGGTGACAACTGCGGCTTCCCCACTGTGACTACAACAAATTGAACTCGGATTTTCCAATTGTTTCAATTAACTAGAGGATTCAAAGACTCCCCAACTGAAGTTTAGCTAGCTAATCTTCAAGTTGGGGGTCTCTTGTATGTTTATTACCATGATCAGGGCTCAACTTCTTAATTAGCTTAGGGGTTTGTAAAATAATATTGGGGACTATTTGTAGCCTTTGGTGATATTTTTGTAAATATAAACCCCATAAGTTTATTGGAAGACCCTAGTGGTATTCTTGTAAATAACAGCCCTGGCAATGAAAATAAAAAACATCCCTCACCTCTCATATAAAAGGGGGAGAGGGGAAGTGGAGAGGCGGTTTATCACTTAGCTTTTTGCCTTCCTCTCTCTCATTCACTCTCACTATTTGACCTCTCATTCTTTTTTTTCTAAATGAACACTTAAGTTGGCTAAAATTTAGCTTTGACAATTAGCTAGGTAAACTTTAGTTGGGGTGGATTCAATAGATGTGAAGAGATGGGATGGGAGCCCATTGTGAGTAACGAAGATGATCTTGTTGGCATTTTGTTAAGCGATCATGTCAGCCCTCAGTGATCACGGGCTCACCTCCATGCTCCATTCCTTACTGTTGTTTGATTGCTCCATCCATCCATAAACTCCCACTTTTTATTGTGCATGCATGCTTTTTCTCCCAGCCCCATCACCAGTTCTCTTGCGTGCCTGCAAAAGTTTAAAATTCAAATTTACTGAATGCCTGAATTGCCTAAGAATAGATGTTGTGTGATATGTAATATTTCACCTAATACATCATCTTATAAAGGAGAATGGAGGGTAAGGAGGCACCGATGGTTTAATGTTGATCCCTTACCACCTCTCCCCTCCAAATGAACTAGGCATACTTCTTCATTTCATGATCTTTGAAAGATCACCTATGGGTGAAAATTATCCTTGTCTAGAAATATGCCACTAGGTCTTGCTAAGCCAGGGTTTAATTTAGCAAAAAAGAGGGGATTTTGAGAACTAAATGAAACTCTAAGAAAAATGTAATACCCAAGAATTTTTTTTATTCAATAAATGTGGTCCATTATAGCTATGGAAAGAGAATTTTTAAGAAAAAGAAAATAAACTTTAATGGACCACAACAGTAACCACGTAGCTACGGTAGCCGTGTAGCTAGAGTGCCTTTGGAGACCGACTCCTGATCCATCCTGTGGTTGGCGTCATATAGTTTTCTTTTCCTTCCCCTTCGCCACCGTGACCTCCAGACCAACAACCATTGTCTCTCTGTCTCCACACAAAGAAAAAAGAATAGAAGGAAAAGGAGAGAGGACAGGAGGACTAGGGCTTGCCGCCGCCAACGTGCCGTTCTTCCCCAAAATTCCATCGAAATGACGGTCCCATTGTAACGATGAGGATAGCCAGCGGCTTGTTACCGTACTCATTATGATTGACCTAGGTGAGATTTCAAACCCTAATCCCCTTCTTTGGGTTTTGTTTGATGGATCGAATTATCGTTTTAGGAGAGGTTTAGTTGGAGTAAATCCTAAAGTTAATCTCGCCTATGTTCTGAAACCCCATCAGATTATGTAGTTTCTGTTCATCTCTATTTTAGAGTATCTTAATGTCCTCATGAAATTTTCCACTGTGGAAACATTTGTAGAGGACTCAAATACCTTTATTTTGATGCCAAAATACAATCATAGATTCTGTATTTTTGGAGATATGGTCTCCCTAAGAAGGTTGTTTTGTAGTGATGAAAATTTGGATAGTTTTAGATTTATCCAATTTGTGGACCTGTAATGGAGGAATTTGAACTTGTGATCTAAATGAGAGCTGTAGATTTTGTCTTAATCTTTCCGTATTGCTACATAACACATTTTTTATGAGTAAGTCTTCACTTGTGAATTTTATAAAATTGCTGTTCAGTTTGGACTATCAGAAAAATTCAGTCATGTTAAGAGGACATTTAGGTTTTATTGCAGATCTCATATGTCAAATATTTATATACCAAAGTTGTAGAAAATGAAGTTTTATACCATCTGGTAGATTTTAAGAATACTTGAATGCATGGTTAAAAGACTACGAAAAGAGAAATTGAGAGTTGTTGTCATGAATGACAGCATAACAGTAGAAGCTAGAATGATGGGTTTGGGGCGTTTTAGTATGTTTTAGTTGTTTGTATTTATTCGTATGATGATGTTGATACCAAGGTTGGCTTATGATCAGGCGGTTTGTATTAAAAACCTGACAAGCTCTTTTGCTTGATCATTGGTAAAGGCAAGTAAACGTGGCGTTGTGGTCCACATGCTTTGGCTTTGTTATTTGAGTTGTCTCCACTAAATTTTCAGATCTCACACAAGCCATATAATCTAAAAGTTGAAGTTATATGCTTTAATTTGAATTATAAGGTTTTATACCTTGTGGTATTACTATTGAATTATGAAGTATATGAAGTGGATACATGACAATTTTTGCATTTGCACTCTTCATGTTGTTATGCATTTGAAGAAACCGTAGCCAAATTGGTGCGGTAAGTACTGGTACAGTAATGCACATTGATGAGCTTTGTGGTTGCTACCCTCACTCCCTCTTATTGGGATGTGTGGGTAGAAGTGAATTCATGCATATGCATTGCATCGATCGTATTTGCATTGCGTTGCATCAATCACATTTGCACTTTGAAGTATGTTTATATTTGATGAAGCAGTTGATGTACCTTTTATTATGTTATTTGAAGTTGATGCTTAAACAACTTGTGATTTAAATAGCTTAGTTAAAGCAATTTGCTTGCTCAGGTTTTCTATAAACCTCATACGCTTGTTTCTCCATCTCATGTACTTGAGCTTCGAGGATGCTTGGCGGGAAGGGAGTAGCATGCACATACGTTGTACACTTCAAACAATCACATATTCTTTTGTAACATGTTAGGTGGTTGTGGAGCCATTTTGTACATTGAAATAAACATTGTTGGTTAGTTTTGAAGATGTCTTTTCTTATGTTATCGTAGAAGACTTAATTTAATGTTCAACTTAGGTGACGTCTGTTACTTCCACGTACTATGTTGCTTTAGTATAGTGTGGTAAAACTCCAGAAGGATGTTTTTTTCATTAATTTCTTCTAGGGTGTTACACAAAACCAAAGCATATTCACAAAAACCAAAATCGTAGAACACTATAATGTTTTAATATTCTGTTGGTTAAGTTAATGGTTTGATTAGGAATTGTGCTACATAGGTAGCTAAGAGAGAGAACAAAATTTATTATTTGTTTGGACCTTAATGATTAATTAATTTCAATAAATATATAAATTAAAAGATTAATTCCAGTATGTATGTGTGTAAAATTAATCCCTAAACATTGCAATGCAGAATGACACCGAACTTTAAGAAAAAAATACAAATTTCTAATGGCAATAAAGTCATAGTTCATCTTTAAAGATCTGCAAAGTTGACTAGCTTTACAATTTGAACATACAAACCTATTTGTAGAGATGACTAGTTTAGAGGCACGCCTCTAGAAAAGTTGCATTGTGCAGATGCGGTTGTTTTCTAGCCAGCCTCTAAATACCATACACATATAGAAGCACACTTTGACCTAATTTTTTTTACTAGGTCCTTGCGTGCTTGCTCTCTTCACAAATGTATCATCAAGCTCTGCGATTCTGCTGACACTGTGTTGTGACCTATCCAAGAACCTTCCATGTCCCGCTGAGAGACATCAATGGAGTGTCGTGCTGCATTCACCACTCCAAAGAGCTCCAAACGCACACCTACAACTGCCACCCTCCAATGATGCTACCACCCGAGCATCACTGCCCTGCTTCGAGCAGCGCCCTTCACCAATGTCCGATGAGAATCCCTCTTTCTCTTGCTCTCTTCAACCCATATGCAGAGACATGCAATCTCTGTATGCACCACGATTGCCAAACCCATTCCTAGATTTCATTGAAATTAATGGAAATAATTCAGAAATATTCTAGTGGTTTATTATTTATTATATTAAAATAATTTGGGCAGTACTGAGTGTGGAAATAATTTGTGAAATGTTACTTTAGGCTTTAGTTTACTAGCAAGAGTGTTAGTGTGTTGCAACGGGAACCCAAAACCTATAACAGTCTCACTAGACACGAGTTGTTCTAACTCATATAAACATAGAACATGAGTCCAGGGTCATATACGAAATATTAAAAGCAGGACCAAATATGTCTTGAAATTGGACTTCTTATCAATATAATTGCAGGACATGAGTTATTCTAGCTTGTATCAATACGTGTTACATGTTCATGTCACATATAATACATAGAGTATGACACAACACATTTTGGAATCAGACTCTGCATTGACTATTGTTAGATGTCAATTGATCTAACTCGTATGAGAACCGAGCATAGTCCGGGTCATCAAACATTAGATACAAAAGGTGTATCCACTGTTTGAATGGTTAGGGGGAAGTTGAAGGAAAAATAGAAATGAAATTTTAGCACTTTAATATTAATTAGGTTTACAGAGTGAATATTATTATAATTTGATTTGGGTACCACTTGGTATGGATGTACTGTACATGAGATAGCTCCATGCTTCGTTCTATTAATTATTAGTACCACCGAAATCATGAGTGAACCCATGCTAAGATTTATCTCCAGCATTCTAGTTGTTTGTTAGGTATTTCTGTCTAAACTTCATTCAAATGATAGGGTTGCTCCTCTTGCATGTACTCTCATACAAGATTATTTTACTTCTTCAAATAAAAATTGCCAAAAGATCATAATTTTGCCATTGTGATTGGGGATTTTTGACCCTCTTAGCCTTAGTGAAATTTAACCGGCTCTGACTATTTTGGTATTTGAGTGTTTTTAATGGATTAGAAAATCTTTCTTTCAATGTCTTGCTAATTCAATGTTTTCACAGGAGCATCCGCTGCCGACTCAAGATTTATGTATTTTTCATCGGATATAGACCGTCCGTATAAAACGTCATCGCACCCGCGCATGTGTTTCGATCATTGCTTTGACCCCCAAAATGTTGTGCATGTACCATCAGCAAGCCGGTAGGCACGAGACGATGATGTCAGCACATCATATTGAACATAATACAAACATACGCCTCATAATTTACATGTTTGTTGTTATACCAGAAAAAAGAAAAATAAAAAAAGGAGTGAGGCCATGGCTTGGCCCTGTCCACTAGTGCAAAAGATCGCGAGACACATTCTAGCCCAGCAAGAGGCCTAAACTTTTACATTAGGAATCCCTGAGTTTCTCGAATTCAATTTACATCCTTCCATCTTTCTTTCGTTCTTGCACTTTTACACCTGGAACCGTTCTCTTTTGTTTCTTTTTTCTCACCCTCTTCCCCAAACCATGTAACCTCTCGATCTTAGGCAGGCTTGCCACTAGCCATCAACGTATAGGATACAAATAGGCAAAAAGAAGGAGGCAAAAGGAAAAAAAATAAGTGGCAGAAATTTTATCTCTTTGTTGTTAGGTACAAAGGTATAGATTAATTACTTAGTAACTTATCATGGCCCAAATTAATTCTTGTATGGAAATATACATATGACCACTATTTTTTTCTTTTTTTCATTGCAGTTCCCTCTGTTAAGAATTATTATTAGTGATCAATTATTGTTAATCATGTCATTAGCAACTCTAATGTCATTTATAGATAAGGCCCCTTCGAGGCACCCTTTGGCCAACAGACATATGTCCGTTGTCTTGTATATATATTTGTACATTGTTCATCAATCAATACAGAGAATCATTTTGCATCTCTCATTCGCTCCCACTCTCGAGTATTCTAACACCCTCTAGTCCTTACTAAGTTGATGCGGATAATCCTCTAAATGTTGTCGTGGACATCTCTAAGTTTTTGATCCACGAAATTGTACAGAAAGAAGGCTATTCCATGAGCATTTGCACATGCTATTGTGGGACAAAGTGCAACGTAGGTGACAACAGACATATCAAATACTCCGTCTATTTCAAATTATATTTTGTTTGAATTTTTTGACCTTGAGTTTGACCACTTATCTTATTAAAAAAATTGTGTAAACATAGTCAACTTTAAGTCATTTTTAAAGAAATTTTATTAATAAAGCATGCAACAACAACAAAAGTGATATTTTGTATTTTTGAATATGATCAAACATGAGGTCAAAAAGTCAAACAAACTATAATTTAAAATAAACTTAGTACATTGTTATATAATGTGATTTTGCATTAGATTGAACTCTGTATAAATGTATGTCTCTGCATGTACCATCGACGTTAATGAAAACTATGCAATAAGTAGACGATCAAGTTTAACCTATAGTTCATGTCGCATGAAATGGCTTCAACGAAATTAGCAAGAAATGAAAAGGGGCTAGTGGGCCACATGGCCAGCCCAAGAAGGACAGATGGTCTGTCCGCGCGCCGCCATGTTAGGTTAGGGTTTGAGGTCACTTAGGGGCTAAGTAATTCCCGGGCTATAAATACATCGCAGATGTAATTAGATCGAATCAATAATAGAAGTAGCCGCAAGGCACCTATTTCAGCTCTCCAACTCTCTTCCTCCCCGAAACCCTAGCCACCAGGCCGCCTCCACGCCGCGTCACCGCCGCGCCGCCGCCTCCACACCGTTGTCAGGCCGTCAATCTCCATCAATTTCGCTAAAAATACTGCCCATTATGACCCCTAGTGTTACACTTGTTACAATAGGCAGCAAGGACAACTAATTAAAAATACTAGGACAACTAATTAAAAATATCAACCACCTCTAGAATTTGAACTACCTCTCTCTAGAATTTGAACTACCTCTAGAATTTGAACTACCTCTCTCTAGAATTTGAACTACCTCTCTCTAGAATTTGAACTACCTCTAAAATACCGCCGTGTTTGATTGAATTTTCCTTTGCACTTCTTCTTGGTTTAGCTTGCTAAAATAGCTAGTATAGAACTCCCACGCGCAAGTGAATAACTTTTGCGACCTGCAAACTAAAAGTTGTCTTCTAGAGGTTCTCTAGTGTTTCCTTGACTTGTTCTTGCCTACACTTGACCATTTGGGATCCTCTAGCATTTATCCAAGTCCTATATATATAGTATTGTCATGACTACTGGGGTTTGAGTTTGATAGAAGGAAAGTGTTCTGGGTTGATTTTAGGACATATGCCAATTTTTGGGGACAAATTTGTATTGGCTCCTATTCACCTTATTTGGTCACCATTTGGTCCTTCGAATGCTATAGCAAGTGATTTGAACACTACGCATGTTACCCTCCTATATCATTTATGCATACAAATCAATTGAAATAAGGAATTATAAAGAAACCTGTCTTCCCATGAAGCAAGAAAAATGGATCCTATTTAATAAGTTGCCCCTATTTTATTAGTTGTTTCTTTCTCGTCTCTAAGTCGGTAGGGATTTGGGCCACCTCTAGGAATCAATTAAAGGCAAGTTGAACTCTAGCTGCATCAAATAAATGATTTTGTAGAATTTGCAAATTGGACCGAAATAGCAAAACAAAATTTTAAAGTCGAGGGAGGCCCACTAGCTATACCCTCACTGTTGCATGTCACAATTTTTTTCACACGTGCAGTTGTGGGGGTTCGAGCAAGGATGATTCTTCCTTACATCAAAGTCAGATATCCCCAACTCTCTTTTCCTAGAAAACTGAAGTGCTCTATAAGATACTTCCGAGACATGGAGGTTAACAAAATCTTCTATGTACCCCTCTAAGTTCTGGACTTAGATCATTTGGTGTCTTTGTAGAATCTCATTTAGTGGGGAATCTGAAACACATGGACTAAATATAAACAGGTATTTAAATGGGGTTCAGATAACTTTAGCTCGAAGAAGGCGTATACACTATTGCGGGGAACCCTTGAAGCTTTCCCTCTTTTTTTTCCCCTAGCTTTGGTCCTCAAGTAACCTTGGCAAGCATAAATTCTTCTCTTAGCTCTTACTTATGGATCCGTTAAATACAAGAAACTTGCTCAGGAGAACGAAGTCCTTGGTGACTATAATTGTGCCCTCTACAACAATAATAGTGATAAAACAAGCAATTTCTATCTCTTCTTTGAATGTCCCTTTATTATATCCTGCTGGAATGTCCAAGCGATTCAATGGGATAGAAGCTTGGGCAGTGCCTTTGGTAGCCCCATTTTCAGAGAGTAATCAAGCTGGGTTACCTGGACGTGTAGAAATGGTGTCATTTTTTACAATAGAAGGTTCAGTCTCATCAGCTGGAAATCAGCTTTCAAGGAAGAAATTGGATTGGTGTGCACCAAAGCCAAGCAATGCATCAAATCAAAGGGCGATTCACTGATTGTAGAGCAAGGCTGTCTTTGATGCTTAATCATTTTCTTTCTTTGAGCTTTACAAGCATACAGTACACTTGTACCCTCTGATATAAATTCAAACCGATTTGTTATCATATATACAGTTCCAGTTTTTTTACTTTAAACTAGCCGTGGTAATAAGTAAAAAAAAATTATGCATGGGTATGCCAAATTTACCGCCTCTCCAAAATTTGACGAGACATGAAAGCATTTTGAGTGGATGCCTCTATTTCCAATAGTATATCTTTTCGATCGGAAATTGCATACATGTATGCATATATATGTTTTCCTGGGTATCGATCGTGATTCGTCTTGGACCGACGCCCCTTGTCGAGATCGATTCCACAAGCTCGGCCATGCATGATTGGGCGGGAATCTAGCGGCATGCATGCACGCAACTGATCAACCGCAAGCAGCAGCAGATGGACGATATATATATATATATATATATATAAATATATAAAATATATGTTCTCTATATTAATAAGGTGTTATCAACAATTTGGCCCGGAGAAGAATATCAAACATATTTTCCAGAATTGATCAATGTTTTGCAACATTAATCGTTCGGGCGTGGAAG
>CM041643.1:19269860-19295919 GCA_023333625.1 Bothriochloa decipiens
TCGCGCGCGTCGCTTTCGTTCAGCATATTATATTCGAGCACATAGTGTCCAATAGTGGTGAATACTGTTACCCATTGAATATTTAAATATTCTGCACAGGTATCGAATAGCACCCGCATAGTGTGCTCTAATATTTAAAAATTTGTGTGCATCACGTGTAAGCACCCGTGCACTATTCATATTCTTGAATTTAAATAGTAACCAGTATTTTAAATAGTACCACGAATTTGAATAGTAACCGCAGAATTTGAATAGTGAAGCGAATAAATTTTAAATTTGAATTTTTGAGCCCGAGTTTTTGACTCTAAATAGTGTGCCTTTTATAGAATACCCTTTAATTTATATATATATATATATATATATATATTGCTTTATTTTTCCGGCCCTAGCTAGCTCACGCGTGTACTGTCTGTCACACACATGCCTGATGCATAGTAGCTCCGTGCGTTCATGCATTTGCATGGATCATTCAGTCATGTGTCACGTCCTTTCAATCTGAGGACGATCGATACATACGTGGATCAGAAACCTGTCAGGATCAGGATGAATGTGTCATCGTACGCAACAATGCAAAAGCAATAGATATATGGTAGCAGAAGAAAGGGTACAAAAGCGGCCGATCCTTAGGCCAACCGTTGAGGCTGCTTTCTGCTGGATGTCGGCAATGCATGATGCAGAGTCTCCATACAGTCCGCAAACCTTACTCTAATGCTTTTCTGGGCTGGCTTGCACTTGTATGCACGTATGAGTATATATCTATATAAAACGTTCAGGAGCTAGCACTGTACACGATCTGAAAAACCTACGACCTTTGTAGCTGCCAGGTGGTACAGCTAGGCTATGGATACAGTGAATTTTTGGCGCTGCGGCTGCGGTGCATGATATATATACTGTGAATCGATGATAGATGCATGTGCACAGATAAGGGTTGTACAAATGACAGACGAATGTGCAGAAACAGCAGCGTGCTTCCAACCAGCAATGCGTTACAGTATCTTTGATAATATATATGTATGGAAAACCCCCTGTATGGCTGCGCCGAAAGCTACCAAGGTAGCCCTCTCGTGGAAGCAGGAAAATTTCCAATGCATTTTGGGTGACATATACGTTACGTACCATGCTTTGTAAATTTTGCTACTTTCCTTGTATAATATAGAGAAAACAAGCTGCTTATATCGTTCATGTTTCGAATAACTAGTCTCGGTGGGACAGTCCCGGCGGCCTGCGGACAGCATCATTATTCCCCAGCAGTGGCGCGTGTGGATGTGGACTCCGGATCCGGCCTGCCGGCACGGCGGCTAGCTACGTACTACGCGGATCATCAGTTGGTCTCCCCGGCGGCGCGGCGGTGGCGCGAGCGGATGGGGCGGCCGGCCTTGCCGCCATATGGCTCAAGCATAAGAAAGTTGAATGATATATGCTCATAATGTGCAGTGTTACATCGTGTCAACAAAACATTCCTGAAGACTTATCTAGCCACTCACGCGTCACTAGGACACCATTTCCATATTCTCACGCTTGGTGCTGGCAGCACATAGCTAGACAGGTTCATGCATCTGGGAGCACCGGAATCAGGAGGGAAGAAGCAGCACACAAGACGACACACCGACCTCTGGATTAGACAAACCAACCAATAAGCTAAGCTAATTAATGAGCACATATTATGTATGCATGTATCCTGTGTGTGAGTCATCACTGGTAAGTACAGCACCTACCATACACATATTTTGTTAATTGTTATGGGAGCCTATATATAAGCTAGCCAGCATATATATAATTCAAGACTTATTAAAATTTAGCATACGTCCGAACCTGCACATGCACTTATATTCTAGTCTATCAAACTACATATAAATAAACAAAAGAAACGGAAGGTTGTCCTACACTTTTCAAACGAAGTGCCCACCTGTCCCGGCCCAACAACATAAGAAACCCTAGGCCACCCACCGGCTTCCCAAAGAGAGGTCATTTGATCTTGCTGCAGAATTTTATGGTCCCACATGTTCGCTCCTCAGCTCCCAGTCCCAGTACACCCGGCCGCTCGGTTCACTTTTTACACCCCCCAAACGGTAGCACGTCAAAATGAGGTTGCCTTCTCCATTCCTTTCTGTGTACGAGGTCAGCTAGCATATGTATAGATCCATCAACGAAAATGGATTATCATTAGAAACAGTGAAGATCAAAACGACTATACTAGTCTTATATATCTGGTTTTGATTTGAGAAGCAATGGACTACATTAATTGATAGTTATACATATCTTTTTGGTTCATACTTCTGTCATATTCAACATCAAATATATATGTCATAGGTGATATATATAATCTCCTATTCTTAACGGTACTTACTATTCAATTTGGGCTGTCCATTTTAAAGGTGACACAAATATATCCTTGTGCAATTCTGCTTACGTCGCATCTTTGACACGGTCAAAGTTTGAGTCAACTAAACATCAGATGATGCTGGTTACTATTATAGTGTTGCGCACAAAAACACAGATAGTATAATAAGTTATGAATAGCGAGAAAATGGTATTCTAGTTGTGCCCTGCTATCTAAACCATTACAACATGCAGAAAAGAATACTAATTACGTAAGGCAATATATAATATACATGCTAAGCAGCATATATATACGATCTAATTTCTGCAAGATAAAGTGGTGTATGTAGGCACCATGAAGACACGAGCACACGTTCTAGTGTCTCCCATGGACAAAGCTAGTGTTAGTGTTGATGATTGCAATCAATTCTTTGTGTTTTTACTTTGTCTAGGCAAGGATGATGATTATTACATAATATCAGCAAATGTGCCCCTTCATTACGACGGAACATAAACATGGTTGCGCGCAGTCATACGAACGACTAGTGGCTCCTAGATTTTTGTAATTGTCGTATCATCAATTTCAATATATACTGGAAAATAGTCTATTATTTTGAAGCACGCAAAAACCCATCTTATTATAACTGGTATGATGAGGATGGAAATACAAATGAGGAAAGATGCGAGAGCACTTTAATTAGAAAATAATAAACAAAAAGAAAAAAATAAGTTTGATCTTTAATAGTAGGTTTATACTATATAGCAATTATGTTTTACGTTGTAACTGGAGAAAAAATATAAAATATTCATGCTAAACTTTTTTTCTCTAATAAGCATGAGTATACATATCATTGTATTAAGAAGATAGACATAGCCGGTCGACAAGGAGTGCGGAGTGCCATCACCGGCAACGTTTGCCCTTTGAACGCTATATTGTAACAGCACAACTAAGGGAGCCTGATCTCAAACCTAAACTCTTGCTAAGGCAGCGAACCCCTTTTTCCCCTGCTTCGATCCAACTAAACTGAACGGGAATGTAACATATCTATTTGTGTTTTACATTTTCTGTTAAATTTTAAAATTTTTGTTTATTTTTGATGATCATGGCATCCTATATGAAGCCATGTGTACGGAATTAAAATGCTGATGCAAGGCATAGAAATATTAACCTGTAAATATATCAAAACTTTAGTTTACATATCATTCATGTGTTATGGTTAAAAATTGAGTTTTGTGACTTCCTTTGAATAGCGATAAAAATTTATAGTTCTAATATCAGATTAAAGTTGATAAGAAGTTTGTTGCCAAAATTACTAAGTACTAGTCTATGCATAGATGATCATGATGGGAGACCTCCTCCCTTGATTTTCCATAAAATGGCTTTTATCGAGGACTGCAGTCGTACATATGTATGCCTTAGTGACATACTCTCTACACTCCAAATAGTAAAAAATCAAAAAAAATCCAAATAGTAAGCCATTTTGACTTTGTAGCAATTTCTATTACCAACAAACATCACTTTTACGAGGCAAGTTAAATGATTATTGGTGAAGACGAACTCTATAAGTTTAAGAGCTTGCTTGGCACGGCTCCATCTTTGGTTGTGGCTACAGCTATATCTTTTGCCAAGAAGCAGACTCTTTAGAATATGAAAATGTTTTGTGTGATAAATAGTAAAGTAGCCGGCTCTGGCTCCTCTGAAGAAGCACTTGAGGACGAGGCATCTCCCATATAGGTTTTCTTTTTTTTTTTGAAAATCATATATACCAAACAACCTAACTATGCAAGTTCAAACAAACTAGCGGCACCCAAAATGTACTAACCACTCCTTCACAGAACACGACAATATAAAGCATAATCACTGCCTGCGCTGTTTGCTTGCTAAATGATCCGATTATCATATTAGCTAGCTAGCCAACGAAAGACAAGAAGTCTCTCTCACTCTCTAGTCTCTACGCACACACGGAGCCCTATAAGTAGAGAGATCGAGACCCCTGCCCTCTCAATTATGCCTCCACTCCATTAGGTTTGCCCTGTGTCGGTCTTCCCTCTTGGCTTCTCTTCTATTCCTGCATCCCTTTCCACAACGCTGTCTCATCCTAGCTCGCTAGCTTTGACCATTTCCAGGCTGGCTACCCTGTTCCTCTCCGATCTCCAAGACCTCAGCCATGGACTCCCACCTCGGCCACCAAGCACAAGCCCACCACCGCGGCGGCGGCGAGGGCGAGCCAACGACGGCGAGGTCGCGGTGGGCGCCGAAGCCGGAGCAGATCCTGATTCTGGAGTCCATCTTCAACAGCGGCATGGTGAACCCGGCCAAGGACGAGACGGCGCGCATCCGCCGCCTCCTCGAGCGCTTCGGCGCCGTCCGCGACGCCAACGTCTTCTACTGGTTCCAGAACCGCCGCTCCAGGTCCCGCCGCCGTGCCCGCCAGCTCCAGCAGGCCTGCGGCGCCGGCGCGGCTCCTGGCCAGCACTACCCAACTGCTGCCGCGGCTGTCGCCGGCGGCAACCTCCACGGCCTCAACGACAGCGTTTCTCTCTTCGCCATGCACGGACAAGGCCAGGCGCGCACCGCCATTCCCGCGGTTGCTCCGATGCCTCCTGCGGTCGCGTCACCCCACTTGTTTAGCGACGACATCGACATCGAAGGCGGGGACGACCTCTTCGCCATCTCCCGGCAAATGGGGCTCATGTCGCGCGGCGGCCACCCGCACCGTTGCGGCTACACGGCTACCGACACCTCCCAGCTGAGCTACCAACCAACAGGTGAGTGTTCTTATTAACAGTATTGTGCATTGCTGCCATTGCATGTGTAATCTCAAACATCGTTTGCAAGGTGATCTAAGATTATGGGGTTAATTGCTGGATGACAATTTTATTGCAGGGACGACGACGGCGGTGGCGTCTGTCCAGGTGTTCATCAACGGCGTGGTGTACGAGGTGCCAGGCGGTGGCGCATTGATGGACTTGGCTGGCACGTTCGGGCGTGACGCGATGCTGGTTCACTCCTCCGGCGAGATCCTACCGGTGAACGAGAATGGCGTCCTCATGAAGAGCTTGCAGATGGGGGAATGCTACTACCTGGTAGGTGAACTAGCAGATGCACGAGCTGTATTATGCTGTCACTTATATAAATTATGATATTTTTTTACAACGCTATCTGACTATAATCTGTTTTCTCCTTCTCCCAGGTTTCAAGATCATCTTAATTAATCAGCTAGCTTGCTGTGTTTTATGATTCAAGTTACGTGCTAGGAAGCACGAACACTTGATGAGTAGATTGTTAAGTTCAGATCTTATGTCAGTGTGTGTACTGATGTGTTGTTCCCCGATCTATCTCTCCACATCGATGTATATTATTATCCGAATGCATCGTCCCTTTGAGAGTTTCCTTTTCGATCAGTGTTCTGGAGGTTTTGCTTCTAGCTGATGAGTGGATAATTCATATGACACCCGCCGCCCCTCCGTCGTCTGCCCAGGTGGCGGCGCTCGCCGTCACCGACCTCCACGGCCGACGCGAGGAGACAGCCCCCAAAGTAAGGAGCTCTCTCCTGCTGCTCCCCCATTCTACCCCTCGTCCTCCGGTAGGTCCAAGACATAGCGGTGGGAGGAGGTTTTCGTCGATGATTGCTCCAATGAAGAGGGCGAGCTGCCGCCGCGGGCGGCCTTTCTCTCCGCCCGCCATCGCGCCTTGTCCAAGCTGGCCTCCTCCCCTAGCCTTGAGGACGGTGAGTCCTCGGCTGGTGTTGTAGGGGGCGGCTCCGGCGCCGCCGGGACCAAGGGGCCGCAATCCCCCGGCCTGGAGGCGCGAGGGGCCTCGGCCGGGGCGGACTCCGCACCTCCTCCCGCCAGCGGCCTTGCCGCGGGCCTGAGCCGCTTTACCTGCTAGCCGCGCGCCGGGCCATCGCGCCGTTCATGGGTCCCGCCCCAGGAGCTGCCACGGCGGATGGCAACTAGGCCGCGGTTCGGGAAGCAGGGCCACTGCTCCCTCGCGCCCGCGTCGCCGGCATCGCCGGCGCAGTGAAATGACGGGCGCAGCTATGACAGCCGCCGCGACGGCGCCTGCGCCGAAGCGTGGTACGATGCATCGCATTCGGCACCGTCGTCGCCGCTCGAGGGTGAGGGTGAATGCGACCGAAGCCAGCACAAGGGACACACTGTCGTCGATTGCGGAGCGGATCCCAGCCCTTCAGCAGCTGGGTCCACATCACCGGGTAACGTCACCGGATGCGGATGGGTGGCAACAGGTACTCCCTCAGCGGCCGACATGGGAGGTGAGGTCGGCCAAGGCAGTTGGGAAGCGTCGTCACGCTGGGCGGTGGCGCCACAAGGTGGTGAGGGCCGGTGCCTCAACTGCCAAGCGCCCGACCACCGGGTCGCGACTTGCAGCCGACCGCCTAGCTGCTACAACTGCCTTCGGCCTAACCATATCGCCCGGGACTGCAGGCGCCCACGCGCGTCTCCGGCCAACGGCTGTCCGATGGCCACGGACGGTGGGCACTCCATCGGGCAGCGTCACGGTCGCGATGCTAGGACGTCGCCGGGGATGGAGGGGACTACACCTTCGCCTCCGCCTGGTGCGTTGGAGGGAGTCTGTGGTGGGGCCTCCTCGCCACCATCCCCACCGACAACGGCGTGGCGAGCCATGGGTTCCCCATCGTCGTACTGGCCCGTTGCGACTCGACGGGCACCCTCTTCAACAACGCACGGGCGGCCATCGCCGCCGCAGCAGGACTGCACTTGAGGGAGCTCCCGGAGAACTTCATTTTTCTCTGCGGGGGTCAGGAGCTCACGGAACGGCTCCGTCCTGATGCGCTTGCCCCCTCCACGGCTATTGCTGCGCAAGCTGCCCCGGTGCCGGTGCAGCCTGTGGATGTCGTCGAGCAGGTTGTGGACACGGCGGTGCCTGGGTTGGCGGTGGATGCGCGGCATGTCTTGGCGCCAGAGCAGCCAGCGACCAACCTCATCGACGACCGCTGGGCCGCCATCCTGCAGGGATCGCTACCAGCCTTCACCAATGAGGTCGAGACGCTCGCGTCAGCGCCGCCCTCGGCTCAGGGAGAGTCCCTCCCGGGAGATAGGGTCGGGGACACTGCAACCGGCGTCGATGAGGTGCCTCCCACGATCCATACTGTTGTGGTCGAGGAGGAGGACCTCGGCATCGCCCCACCGACCTCGGATGATGTTAATGGTGTCCGTTCCATTCAGGAGGAGCTGGAAGCTGCAGTCTGTCTACCGCTGCAGACGCCGGTTCTCCGCAAAAGGACGTGGCTGTGTCGGGCAAGGACTCCTGTCTCTTCGCTGAGGAGGAGTCGTCGCATTGCTGCTAGGCCGCGTGCGGCGAACGCGACCCGGCAAGCGCAAAACATCCTCCTCAAGAAACTCGGGGAGATAGTGCACGAGAGTGCACCCGATGCGGAGGTGGCAAGCAAGTTCAAGGCGGTTTTTGGAGGGGAACCTGATAGAGAGGAAGAAGTAGGTGTTGCAGATCGTGTTGAATGGACAGCTCGACCTCTCAGCCATGAATTTGGACCTCACTGAGTTGGAGGACGAGTTGCGCACACCTAGAGCGCGGTCTTGGCTCACTCCGGTAGTTCAATCTACAGCGATGTAATCCAACGATGGTTTTTAGAGGGGTTGGCGTGAGTTTTGGGATTTGGTAACCTCGGTTACTGCCCCTATCTTTATTATATTTGCTAAAAACACCAGTCCTCTTAATGAAATGCACGCCGGTGGGCATGTTGTAGAAAAAAAGACATTCCTCATTATTCCATCGTGCTCGATGTGTGTACTCATATTTTCTAGGCATGTACTTTTTTGCCATATGGACAATCTGAAGTCTATATACCTCTCATATAGGCAACTGTGTGAAACGATATTTCTTTATACTCCTTCTGTCTAAAAAGATTTTGATTATTTCAAAAAACTTAGACAGATGATACTCGGATGCCTCTCATTAAGTCATGAATTAGTTGTTCTTTTTATACCCATTTCATACAGTTCGAACCCAGGAACTTATATAAGATATATAGTTTCTATACTTGTCAGTCATGCATGTGTAGACACTATAGCTTACCTATAAATCATATTCCTCCTATCATATGTCTTTTCTCTCCAGCCTACTATTCAAATTTTCACATCTTTTTATATTTTGGTTCCACTGTAAACATATGGTTTCTTATCTAAGGTCCTCTTTAACATGGCTTTGGATTCTCCAAAAAATGGTGAAGCTAGCAAAGCCACACTTTTGTGGCTTCAGCTTCAAGGCTAAATAACGGTTTGGGTTTGATAACTTTTTGCATGGTTTTAGCTTCAGAGGTTGTTTTACATGTTAGTGTTTGACAGGGATTGTCCAAGAAATCACATAAGCCACAGGTAGAGCCCCTCTAGAAGTCATACTAAAGAGAGGCGCTAAGAAATCATTTTTCTCATGTCTCATCATTAATTAATTATATAGTGTCGCATCACTATGTTACTTAGTTGACAACCTAATTAATGAAATAGAAACTATGCTAGTTTTTATTGGCCACATGCAATTAAACATGCATGCAGTAGATTAAGGAAACAAGCGGTGGCAATTATAAAATGCCATGCATTCAGGATTATTCTCACAAGCCAACATTATTCACCTGCGGCGGCAACAAGCCAAACAAATCAATAAAGGTCGTCCACGTTAACCTCCACCCCCTTTCAGCACAAGAAGCCTAGTATGCGAATGTGAATGTAGGGGGGAAGAGTCATTCGGGTATTCTCTAGGGTGTGTTTTGGTTGCAACCCTGAATTATTTGCGTGGAGAAAGATGTTGATTCAGAGCGATGGCGCCCTATTGAGTCATGGTGATCAGAGCCCAACAACAGCAAGCAGCAGCCAGGTAGTCAAATTTGGTGACTAGGTGGAAGAAACATCTGCCTCATTCAGACTTCTCTAGGACTCAACAAAGTACATTTTCTTTCGAGGTAGATGGCTGTTTGGTTCATGGTCTGAGAAGGTGCCTGGCCCAGGCAACTAGTCCCAAGCGCTCATTTTACTCTGCATATGGATAAGCCTGGTTGCTGAGCTGCCTACCAGGCTGCATCCAAAGAGCCTACAGGCTACATTTTCCTGGCAAAATTGGCCCAGGGCTGCATCCAAACACACTCTCGGACCAGTGCAAGCAAAGTCATCTTTGGTCAGCCCAACCGACGCCTCTTTGTCTTTGGTGATTGGGCACCCTGTAGTCAGCCCAAGCAAACACTATGCAAAAATTTAATCGATGCGCATTAGCCAAATTGCGGCCCCATCGTGCCTTGGGCACGTGTGATTTAATAGTGCTTCGCCTCAACCAACTTGGTTTTTGCAGATCTTGTTATTGATCTGATTCTCTTTTTTACCTCCGGGCGCTAACAAGGAGGACTACGGCAACATCCACAGTCAGCGACCAGCAACAGTAAAAGTATAGGCATTATTCGACCCATGTTGATTAACCTTTTTTTTATTGAAAACGGAAGACTTTATTGCATTTCATGAGCAGTAAAAGTTATAGTGTGCATGGGAGACTAGTCTTTTTTATAATTATAGCTAGTTTTCGGATAATTGGTCGATTTTTAACTACTGAGGCCTCCTATTTTTGCGTAACGTTAATGCTGTCCTCAGGGCATTTGTCCGTTCGGACGCCGTCTTTTCTAGGTTTGCGCATTACCAGTCAACAATACTTACTCTCTCTTTCTAAAATATCCCTCTCAATCTCCACCGAGTGTCATCCCCTCGACTCCACTCGCTCCTTTTGATGTAGATTGCCTACCATCATGCATGCACCCGACCATCACCGACCATGGTCGGCGTTGCCATAGGCTTTGCCCTCGCGCCGGTAGTGTCCCACATGTCTTTTCGACCCGGTGCCACCTTCCACTCCTTGGGCCCCTCCTAGTTGGTGCGGTTCTAGGATAGGCGTTGGGCACGAGCACCCCCGGCGAGCCTCATGGCAGTCGTGTGATATTCGTCCTCGTATGAGAGCAAGCAGAAGGATGAGGAGGACGAGGAGGGGCTTTGGGCGCGGCAGAAGCTAGGGGAGGAGGGACCGCAAGCTTGTTGGCTACGGCAGTTTCCCACAAAGTAGGCGGTGACTCTATGTTTCAAGTGTTTAAGGCGTTTTAGACTTATATTTCAAGTGTTTCATCTGAATATTGCAAAAGTAGATCTTGAGATGTTCAATATGTTGACAATATACACATTTTACAAGCTTATGTTTTGAATATTTCAATTGTATTCGGACTTATGTTATAAGTGTTTCATCATGATGTTGCAGAATATCTGGATGTTGCATAACATGAATGATTCAAGCGCATGTTTGAAGTGTTTCATATGTATTGCATATATGTTGCTATTGCTGTATGCTTGTTTCAAGAGTATGTTTCAAGTCTTTCATCTGTTTTTTCAGTCGCGTGCAAATGTTTCAATTGAATGTTTCAAAAGTAGATCTAGAGGAGAACATGTTGCAATGGAACCGTTGTCTAGGGGACAACGGCCAGACGCGGTGGCGTGCTGTTGTTGCTGGGGTGCCGTCATGGGTCACGACACCTGAGGCCAGCACACACCTCTGCGACGGTCAGATGAGGCGTGTGAGTTCCTATAGAGCCTGAAAATGGCAGCGCAAATGGGCAAGACTCATGTTATCCTAAAAATGGATGCACAAATGGTGAAAGCAACGATTGAAGGTGATGAATACCAGCTATCATCGATGAGCGGTATTATTACCGAGATTAAGCACCTGACATCAATGTGAGTTCTCATCTTGTGTAATTAGTTATTGCCCACGATCTTGTCACAAATTAGCGCATGAACTAGCTGCGTTGAGTTGTAATTTGCGCAATGGAGAGTATACCACTTGGGATGTACCTCAGTCCTGTGAGGGTTTAGTGTCCAACGATTTGGCTGTAATAGAGGAGTAATAAAATACACTCTGTTTCAAAAATAACTGCTGATTTACTTATACTCATAAATTGTTAACATAATTATGATTTTTTATAAGCTAGCTTCGCAATTTGTTGCCAGGTTTTTGTATAGCTAGGTTTTCGCAAATCCTTGGCCGATGTTAAATTGGTGGGGCCTACTTATATTTTCCAAAATCTAGCAGAGCTGGTTATTCCTGCCTCTAAAATAGGACTCACTTTGCTGAAAGTATGACCTGCGCTCCCCCACGCCTTTATACCTTTGAGGTCCTACATACGGCATCTTGGCTCCGAACACAAGCCTGACTACTCCAAGTAATGAATCTTCTACACATGCTTTCGTAGAAAGTATAATAAACTGAAAAGGGGAGAAAAGACTATATAAGCAGCAGACATGACTGTCATGTCGATGGAATTACGGTCCCTGCAAACAAGGAATACAGATCGATCAGCAAAGAAGCATGCAGCTAGTACATCTGGTCGATCAAGTCTTAGAATAGTATAGTGGATATGCATGATCTTCCAAAGAAAAAAAAAAGAATAGCAGTGGCTATATATGTTGATTACAATGTCAGTGCAGGCATTTGCAGCATTCACATGTGACGTGTGCACCAAAAGCATCTCCGTGAGTGTCTCCATTTGTAGTACACAGAGGTAATTGGAATAACAGTCAGTGTGCCAATTGGAGCCAGGCACGAGGGAGGCAAGGGATATACTCCCGTGCCCTTTATTCTTGGCTCCATCAGCCGTGCATCCCATCCATGTCGTTTGCCTTTTATATACAAAATAATGTATACATAGAATAATTCCTTGCATTGATTTCTTTCCATGCAAAGAGAATGTCGATACATGCACGCAAGGAATTGTTCGGTACGATCAGAACTATATTACAACATTGAATAGAGATATGTTGGAGCTAATTATGAGCTACGGCTATAAATTAGTGAATAAATTTTTAGCCGGCCAAATAATAGTTCAGAAGTGTTCGTATCCTAGATAATAAATATTTTGGTAGGCAAGAGTGTCCTTCTCTTTTTATCTCTCCTATTGAAATGTTAGGACATGTTTGATACAGCTCATAACAACTTCATAAGCTATTGTGAGCTGTTTTTCTTTCCAAACACTTACTTTCAAGATGGTTTTATAGGTGAAGCTGTTTTTCATTCCCTCTCACAAAGACATAAGTTGTGATAAAGCTGAAAAATAGTTTATTCTAGCTCTCTCCCTCTCATTTCTCTCTCTCTCTCTCTCTCTCTCTCTCTCTCATTTATGCATTGCTGAAGCTATTTTGCCACACAGGAAAGAGTTGCTCACAAAATTGTTTTCTCAAAAACAGTTTTACTAGTGAAGTTAAGCTATGCTAAACAAAGTCTTAGTCATTTGTAAGGTTACATTCTGAATATAAATCATAATAACCGATGTAATAAAAGGCACGATTCTAGTACTACTTAAATAAAGTTGGTTAGCAACTTTAGCATAGTAGTCAGTAGCTACTACAATACATATTCACTCAATATCTTGTGGGAGGTGGTCAGCGGTAGGGAGATACTTGGCGATCAAGAATGTACTCTTGAATAAGGCTTTCTTCAAACATTAAGAATATCATAATTTTTAAATTATTAAGTTTAGAAATGTAAAACCATATGAATAGATTTGTTTTAAAAAATATTTTTATAAAATATAAATATGTTATTTTTAAAAATATTTCAATAAATATAAAAAGTTAAAGTTATATTTTGGAGACCGTATCTTTGTCGAAAACATCTTTTAGGAAACTAGGGGAGATTAGCAACAAGAATGCATAAAACAGAGTGGGTCTCTTCAGGGCAAGGGGTGGGCCGAGCACTGGCAAGTAGGAAATGACTTCAACAACCTATGGGACAAGAGGTTCAACAATCTATGGGACAGGAGGGAGAGTTCATAGGAATGATGGCCCAGTTGAAGATTTGAGGAGATTTGAGGACATTCCTACTTGGAAGACGAGGGAGCTGTGTTTTTTTTTGTCTAAAAGGTTAAATTTATTATGTTTGGAGGTTTGAGAAAGAGTCCTAGTGAAGTTTATATTTGCCACCTGATATTTAATCCTCATGTTTAAATCCACACCCACAATGTATAATTAGGGAGCGTGGGTAGAAATAAAATACCCATTTTATTTTGGTTGTGGTTACGATACCACCTTAACTATTAAGGGTGTATTTATGACTACTTCACATACTCTACTCTATATCATAACCATAAAAATCTGGAGTTTCTTGAGCATCTCTTTAGGTGCTCTCACAACTCCATATTTTTAGAGCAGAATTTGTAGAATTGCACCTGTTTGCCTGAAAATTTAAAAATATTAAGTGAAGTAATCCTAAACACCGCCTAAGCATCCATTACCGACTCAGTTTCGCTTCCTACTTGTGCTCCACCGATACGAATGTGTGAACTCCAGCTCGTCCAAAGTTCCCGCCGCTCTAACACCCTCTCTGTCTTGTAATAGAGTGTATTGTGACTATTCTTAAACAAAATCTGTACCTAATATTAAATTACGGCAATTTCATTCCACCTTGAGGTTTCTGTCCGCCTATACGCATTGTTTTTGGTTTACGTTAGTTTATTAGAAGTTGTTAATAGAAATAAATATGAGGTTTCACATATAAAGATACTAGATAGAAAGAAAAGGTAGAAGGATATTAATAGCTTTTAAAATATATTGTGGTTCTTGATACGAATACTTAGAACCGAGTTGGTCTTTTTTTGGTGGGCTTTTTTTTACCGGGGCTGAATACTTCAAGTTGGGCCGACTTCGTTATAGACTAGATCAAGCCAATTACTAAAAAAAGTCAAAATTTCTACTGCTATTTTTTCCGCCAATTTTTTTATGTTTGCTTGCCTCGTCGTATTGAATAGATTCGATGTCCGATTAGATTAGAATACAGAAGGGAAAACAAAAAAAATATAGGTTCCTGACGCCGAATATTATGCGGGTTTTTTCTTTTATTTTCTTTTTTACTTTTTCTATAAGAACATAGGTATTGCAAAATTCAGAAAAAACATAGAAAAATCAAAATATCCATAGACGTTATGAATAATGTTCGATTCTGATTTGTATAGGTGTGTTAAATTATCTGCATATGTTGCATGTATATAGGTTCAGCGATGGATGAGAGCATGCTTGAAACAAACCCAAAATATGCTGAAGTTGCCGAGGAGCACATGGAGGTTGTCCTCATAATCGGTGTTCACGAAGCCTTAAGTAACTTTTTGTTGTCCAGTTCTTGCCCAATGCACGCCCCAGTCCATAATGCCTACTTTTAGGCATTTATTATATTTGTTTGTGCATTAAGGTTTGAGAAGAAAGATTTACACCATCTGATATAGTTTTGACTAGATATAGAAACAAAATTTATCTTGAAATCTTTGTCAGATTATTGTCTAATCAATTCATCTAGATAAATATATTTATATAATTCTTGATTATCGTGTGAAAAATCAAGAGATGTCTTATGTCATAATCATTGGCGGACCAACCCTTGACACATCGACAAAAAAAAAGATGGAGGTTGATATGATGTATCAAAAAAGCTACAATGGTCGATATTCGGTTCGAGAAACACATGGGTAGTGATATATTTATATGTAAATAATTATATGCTTGAAGCGCTTTTTAACGAATAAAAAATTTGCCAACCTGTATTTTAAGTTAATACATGTTCAGTTATTTATTGTCAATATTAACTTATATTGTAGATGTGACGGTCATCATAAAACAAACTATAAAAGCATTCACATTATGGGTTTGCATGAATGTTTAATAGTTTTTTTTCTCTAGTTGCAATGCACGGGTATATTTACTAGTAAGAGAGAAAAATAGACGCATTTACCTTTCACTTAACTTCAATCCTATTATGCATGATTATAGAGTGCAATCTAAGGTTTCATATGAAAATATTGTCTTCTTGTTCATCGAATGCATTGTATTTGGGGATATCCTCCAAAGACCAAAATACACTATATTCCAGTACGATGGGAGTACTCCTTTCTTCTCTTATTTATTGGGTATTCAAAACTTGTCGAGAATTACCCGCTTCATTTGGGAACAAGGAATTTTAGGGCGTTTAATCCAAGGAGATAGCCCCAGATCCACCATTTTGATGAATCCGGATTCCTTGGAGCTAGGGCTTTTAAGTAATTTTTGGTGCAGTAGATCTCTTTTTTTATCCGGGGCTTATGAGCTTTGCCGAACAAACCCTTATATAACGATAAATAATAAATAAAAAAGATAATACCGTTGAGGCTTGCCCACCACTCCCCGATATATAAGAGCTTCCTGGGGTCGCCTCTCTTCGTTCCCACCACTCTTCACCGGCCACGCCGTAACTGCTCGAGCCTTCGTCGTCGTCCTCTCCCACCGGCGGCTGCGTCGGCAGTTGCGCCGGCTGCTACATGGCGGGGCTCGAGGAGATCAAGAATGAAGCAATCGATCTGGTACGGGAAATATATGCATACTTGTTCAAGCTCATTTGGTTTTGCCATGTCATTCCTGGCCGTCGATTCAAAAACAAACACATTTCTGCTCTTTTGTCTAGCTACCTGCTTCTACAACATGCATGATGTCTTCGTTACTACCTGCTTCTGCAACATACATGATGTCTTGGTTACTTCGTTTTAGAACATCTACAAGCTCTTTCCACGAATAATTAGATGACGAAGTAGCTAGATCGCCAAAAACACCTTCCTTTTCTCGAAAAAAAATGTTTTGAACAAGTATGAATAATCACTTGGCTAATCTGTATTTGTTTTGATTTTGTTTTCGGGAAAAAGAACATATACCTGGCCTGCAGTCGTCACCCTGCTAGTGATTAGTGATCTTCTATTTGTTCATGCATGTGAAGCTAGCGATAAAGTTGCCCCCTTTTGTTTTCTGTATCATTGCTTGATTCACGGGTTACAAGCCGCTTCATGCGGCTTCCATTTTTTTTTCGCTTTTCTCCCTCTTTTTTCCTCTTCTTGTGATCTCCAACCACCGCACTTTTTTCAGTTGGGCTCGTTAATGACTACTACTAGTAATCATAAATTCATAATCACTGATTAGACAGACGCACCGACGTACGTCGCTGTTCCTGGGCTTTGGATAGATTTACTACTAGTTTTGATTGATGTTGTCGTACTCTGTTGCTAATTGATATGCATGACAGGAGAACATCCCCATCGAGGAGGTCTTTCAGAGCCTCAAATGCAGCAGGCAAGGCCTCTCCTCGGAGGAGGCCGAGGCGCGCCTCGCCGTCTTCGGCCCCAACAAGCTCGAGGAGAAGAAGGTAGTAGTGATCTCATGATGTGCATTCTTTTAACTCGTTCCTAGTCATGAGTGATGTTCTGCTCCATCATCTCTCTGCTGTGTAACAATGGTGAAATAGAGCCAAGCATTGATCTTTTCTTGTCGCGCGTGCAATGCAGGAGAGCAAGATTCTCAAGTTCCTCGGGTTCATGTGGAACCCGCTGTCATGGGTGATGGAGGCGGCGGCGATCATGGCCATTGCGCTCGCTAACGGGGGAGGTCAGCCGCCGGACTGGCAGGACTTCGTCGGGATCGTGTTCCTGCTTCTCCTCAACTCCTCCATCTCCTACTGGGAGGAGAGCAACGCCGGGAGCGCCGCGGAGGCGCTCATGGCGAACCTCGCGCCCAAGTCCAAGGTGCTCCGCGACGGGCGGTGGAGCGAGCAGGATGCCGCCATGCTGGCCCCGGGGGACATCATCAGCATCAAGCTCGGCGACATCATCCCCGCCGACGCGCGCCTGCTGGAGGGCGACCCGCTCAAGATCGACCAGTCGGCGCTCACCGGCGAGTCCCTGCCCGTGACCAAGGCCACTGGCGACAGCATCTACTCAGGCTCCACGTGCAAGCAGGGGGAGATCGAGGCCGTCGTGATCGCCACCGGCGTGCACACCTTCTTCGGCAAGGCGGCGCACCTCGTGGACAGCACCAACCAGATGGGCCACTTCCAGAAGGTGCTCAAGGCCATCGGCAACTTCTGCATCGCCGCCATCGCCATCGGCATCCTCATCGAGGTCATCGTCATGTACGCCATCCAGCACCGCAGGTACCGCGACGGCATCGACAACCTCCTCGTGCTCCTCATCGGTGGCATCCCCATCGCCATGCCCACGGTGCTCTCGGTCACCATGGCCATCGGCTCGCACCGGCTGGCGACGCAGGGCGCCATCACCAAGCGCATGACCGCCATCGAAGAGATGGCCGGCATGACCGTGCTCTGCAGCGACAAGACCGGCACGCTCACTGTCAACAAGCTCAGCGTCGACAGAGGCCTCATCGAGATCTTTGCAAAGGGAGTCGACGCCAGGGATGTCATACTTCTCGCCGCCAGGGCGTCAAGGATCGAGAACCAGGATGCCATCGACGCCGCCATGGTCGGCATGCTCAGCGACCCCAAGGAGGCCAGGGCAGGCATCCAGGAGGTGCACTTCCTTCCCTTCAACCCCGTCGACAAGCGCACGGCCCTCACCTACATCGACCTCGCCGACGGCAGTTGTCACCGCGTCAGCAAGGGCGCTCCTGAGCAGATCATGACCCTGTGCAAGTGCAAAGAGGATGTCTTTGACAAGGTGCACGCCATCATCGACAAGTATGCCGAGCGAGGCCTAAGATCTCTCGCCGTCGCCAGACAGGTGTTCAGATGGATCATGAACATATCATCTTTGAAAATTTTCATCAAAATGTATACACCATCATCTTATTCTTTCCTGTATGTACCTGACACTTGTCACGATGCATTGTTATTACAGGAAGTGCCGGAGAAGTCCAAGGACAGCCCCGGCGATCCATGGCAATTCGTCGCGCTGCTGCCCCTTTTCGACCCGCCTAGGCATGACAGTGCAGAAACCATCAAGAAGGCACTCAACCTGGGTGTCAATGTTAAGATGATCACTGGTACCAGCTTCTTGTTTTCATGCTAAAATTTTGTACTGTGCTTCAGTTCAGAGTACAAGCATTGAGGACGGTTGACTCCAATCTAACTGCTCGCATGAACTGAAACCTGCAGGTGATCAGCTCGCCATCGCCAAGGAGACGGGCAGGAGGCTGGGGATGGGCACCAACATGTACCCCTCGTCGGCGCTGCTTGGGCAGTGCAAAGATGAAGCCATCGCCTCCATCCCTGTGGATGATCTGATCGAGAAGGCCGATGGCTTTGCCGGCGTCTTCCCAGGTGAGAGCACAACATTCAGTGAATGTTGGGATTATATAAATTATCCAATCTCAAAGTTGCTGCCTCTGTTGATATGATGCAGAGCACAAGTACGAGATCGTCAAGAAACTGCAGGAGAGGAAGCACATCTGCGGGATGACCGGCGATGGCGTGAACGACGCGCCAGCGCTGAAGAAGGCGGACATCGGGATCGCCGTCGCCGACGCCACTGACGCGGCCAGGAGTGCATCTGACATCGTGCTCACTGAACCCGGGCTCAGCGTCATCATCAGTGCCGTGCTCACCAGCCGTTCCATTTTCCAGAGGATGAAGAACTACACTGTAAGTACCATTTTGTTCTTTTTTATGAACACCTGACAGCCACAGTAGTTCAGCAGTTCCGAATTCCAATGGACTGAAACTTTCTTCTTTGTCATTTTGTCAGATTTACGCAGTGTCGATAACGATCCGTATTGTGGTAAGTTGACTGTTTCAACCATTTGCTTATGGCCCTCTTGGGTTTGTCTGTGAAAACCACAGCATCTGGGGACTGGTGGTGATGGGAATATATATATGCAGCTCGGGTTCATGCTGATCGCGCTGATCTGGAAGTTTGATTTCTCGCCGTTCATGATCCTAGTCATTGCCATCCTCAACGACGGTGGGTGTCTAAAACTCAGACAGACTTGGAACAACTCCATGGCACCATTGGCAAACTGATGAAGCATGCAACTTGTTGCTTTCTTTTAATGGATGCAATGCAATGCAGGAACGATCATGACCATCTCCAAGGACAGAGTGAGGCCGTCTCCGCATCCAGACAGCTGGAAGCTGAACGAGATCTTCGTCACGGGCGTCGTCTACGGCACCTACCTCGCCGTCATGACCGTCATCTTCTTCTGGGCCATGCGCAGCACCGACTTCTTCACGGTAAATACAGCTAGCACTAGCCACTAGCTGCGGCCTGCGGCTGTGTCCATCGAACCACATTCATTCTCTTCCTGCCTGTAGTAACAAGATAAGATATTAAGATGTTGATCGAGAAATCTTCCTTTGTTTGCATTGCATTGCTACGGCGACCCACCGACGGACGGCAGAACACTTTCGGCGTGAGGTCTCTGCACGGCAGCCGGGAGGAGATGATGTCGGCGCTGTACCTGCAGGTGAGCATCATCAGCCAGGCGCTCATCTTCGTGACGCGCTCCCGTGGCCTGTGCTTCACGGAGCGCCCCGGCTTCCTCCTCTGCGTCGCCTTCGTCGTCGCCCAGATCGTAAGCCCATTCTAGCTCTTGCTTGCTGCCATTCGATCCATGGCATGCTGCAGCAGCCTGCGGATCATTGCCAAATGCGTTGCAGATTGCCACTCTTGTGGCTGTGATCCCCACCATCGGGTTCGCGCACATCAAGGGCATCGGGTGGGGCTGGGCGGGCGTGATTTGGCTCTACAGCGCCGTCACGTTCCTGCCGCTGGACGCGTTCAAGTTCGCCATCCGGTACGCGCTGAGCGGCAGGGCGTGGGACACGCTGTTCGAGCACAAGGTCGCCTTCACCACCAAGAAGGATTACGGGCGCGAGGAGCGGGAGGCGCAGTGGGCCACGGCGCAGCGCACCCTGCACGGCCTGCAGACGCCCGACCTCACCGGCGGCATCCTCGGCGACCGCACCAGCTACCGCGAGCTCTCCGAGATCGCCGAGCAGGCCAAGCGCCGCGCCGAGGTGGCCAGGCTCAGGGAGCTCAGCACGCTCAAGGGGCAGATGGAGTCCGTCGTCAAGCTCAAGGGACTCGACATGGAGGGCGTCCAGCAGCATTACACCGTGTGATGGCTGGCTCGCCGTCGTCACTGGATTCCACGCCACGGCCGCGCTGCTTCCTGCTCTCCTCGTCGTGCATTTTCAGCGACGGCGCCACGCCAACAAGCAGGGTGGCTGTCGCTTGGACTTGAGTGAATACACTCTTATGTACGTTTGTTCATCCTAGACTGCCTTGTTAACAGCGTTTTGGTCACAATATACAGCTTTAAACTGTCACAAATTGTAGTGTATTTATAAACTACTATGGTTGCACTTATTGGGAAATAACAACAGGAGTTGCAATGGTTGTGATTATTGATGTACATTAGTATTTTATCCTTGTATGTACACCCCACAATCTCATTGGTATCCAAAAGGTTGTTCAACGTTTCCATACTTTATCCAAAGCAAGCATGGCTTAGGTTGGTCAGGATCAGGAAATCGTGCAGCAAATGTAAAATTGTGTTATAATATATAAAAACAAAACTGTGTGAGACGAGATTGCTCCATCCGTTTTTTCTCCTCTCACGTAACACTGTAGCATACAACATTGTAGCAGCAGCCCTGCAGGCTGCAGCCGACCAAACCATGAACAGCCAGGCACTCAGGCAACCAAGTTAAGCAATTCCCCCCCAAGCTATGAAATGCAGCCGCAAACCAGATTGTGCCCAGGGGACACATGAGGTGGCAACCATCCTTCACCAGGGAACAAAAAGGGTCAGATGACAACCTGCTGACCAGACTAGTCACTGCGGATTGCATAAAAAAACTAAAAAAAATAGCATGCGAACACTCCTTCGAGATGTAAGATTTCAGATCCATTTTCTCCAAGGGTGTAAAGGTTGCTACACTGACATTCTTCATACTGTATGAATATGATTGCAGTTACGCTACATGTGACTACTAGATGCGATCAGGTTAGCCATGCGCCGGAGGAGATGCTCCTGCACGTCATACTGCATAGACAGCCTAAACTCGGGCCACAACAGCACAGGATGATATTATCCTGCAACATACTACTACAACAGCACAGAACGATGTCATCCTGCAACATACTACCTCAATACTTACTAAAAACAGGAGGCCTTGCAGAACAGGTATCCTTTGCTACAGACATTGTTTTACACCTCGGCAGATGCCTCGCGCTCGCCATCAAGACCACTATGCCTCCTGCCACTGCAAAGGAATCCATGAATTGAATGTCTAGTAGGAGTGAACTGAAGAGAAGCAAAGGGAAACAAGACAGATCGGATCACCTTGGCTTATCAGACTTGGTGAAGTGCTTTGACATGATGGAAGCCTGCAAATTCAGTTCTTAAATGTAAGGTTCCTCAGGACCAAGCTATTGGCTGTCAAAGCATATACAACAGCTGTTTTGCCATCATGTTGAGAACCACTCCCTCTGTTCCTAACTGTTAGCTGTTTTGCCTACATAGCTTTTGTTATGCACTTAGATATGCAATTTCTAGATAGATCTAGAAAGCCAAAACAACCTACTATTTCTTATGGAAGGAGTACTTTCATTCAGAAAGGGTAAAAAAACATATTAAATGCACAAACCTGCTCTTGGATGATGCTTCTTGCTTCAACCAGTTGAGCTTCAAGCTCAAGCTCCCGGTCAGTTGCCTCAGAAGTTACTTCAGCACCTTTCTGAGCATCTTGAAGTTGTGTCATTCTTGCCTGGTTGTCATCACAAATAATTACCAAGAAGTTGTATGGAGAAAAAAAAATTGTACGATGCTGATACTCTAAATCCAGTGGCTCCTACCTTGATTGAAGTCATTTTTGTGCGCAAACTCTCTTCTATCTGATCTCTGGCCATATGAAAGGGCAAGTCAAAGACATCCTGCCAAAGTGGAGACAAAGAGAAACAAAAAAATGATCACATGACAACAACTATACAGAAGTCCACCAACATAAATGATTGAGTTAATAGATATAGAGAACCATGTGAATTCAAAAGGGAAGTAAAACAGAGGAAACCAGCAGTGTGGCATGTAAAGATGTGGTATTCATACCGTCTTGCCACCAAGTGGAGACTGAGGAGACCCTGACTCCTGTCTTCCATTGGCAGTAACAGTAGGCTGTGATGACCCGTTCGGGGCATTGAGGAACTCACGCATGTCCATCTGAGGTAAAAAAATTATCAACACACTGTTTGACACTTTATGATTAGATATGAAACAGCACACACATGTTACTACTGTGGTTTCTCAGCCTATCAAATACAACTACAGGTTTTGTACAAAAGAAAAAAAATATAAAACAGTTATTCCTTGCATTTCAAATTGTAGTTATTTTTATCTTTGTCCTAAGTCAAACTTTTCTTACATTGACAAACTTTTTAAAATAATATATATTAACATCTACAAATTCAAATAAATGCTTTGTCAAGACATATTTCATGAATAATTTAATGAAACTAATTTGATGTGAGGTCATTTTTCTATAAACATGGTCTAAGAGAAATTTCACTTAGGACAAAACTAAAGTGAACTGTATTTGGAACAAAGTACTAGTTTTCCAGGCAGCCAATACAAAGAATATGAATCCAGTTCTGTTACATGCATTATAACGTACAAAAGCAGGGAGTAAAACATCACATTTCTTTTACCTGCATTGAACGTAACAGTGCCCGTAAATCTGCATTCTCTTGCATCAGCTCTTGTTTCTTGACTTCATATGCATCAACCTGAATACATGTCCAATGTACATCAGAATAAATTCACTCAGATCAGAATTTCAAAATTGCATTGCTGCTTACAATCATTTTGTAATACTCATTGTCATTCTTTTTTCCATTCCATGTTCCGCGTTGCCGTCCTTCTTTCTGTTAAGTTCAGTAGCCAAATAAGATCCAAAAACAAAATAAGATAGCATTAAGAATTACCATTCAAGAAGATTCACAGGCATATCACCTGCAACAGGTTCATTATCTCCATTCCAGAACGGGATGATTCCTTTTTCTTCTCCATCAATACCTGGTTTAGCTTCTCCTGCAAATTAGGCATAGGTACTTTCAGTGCCATTGCAATGCTGCTTCTGCTACTGAGTCACCCATTAGATGTATAAATATAAATACTTGCCTGCAACTTTATGTATTCCTTCTCTTTCTTCTTCATTTCATGAATTTGCTGGGTGCGTACTTGCTTGCAGAAGAACCAAAGTAGGTCAGGACAAGTTCAACTTACCTCATCACCAAACATCAGTGCAATAATAAAATAAACATGGTACAATTAGGATGATTTTCAAATAAATAAAATAAGGCAGTCTAACCTGATTTCCTATAACCATTTTCTGAAATTCATCACGTTCTTGTTGCAGCTTTTCAATCTGAGACTTCAGAGCAGCAGTGTTTTTGGCCTCCTGATAATTGAAAAGAGTTTAGAATCCCGAGAATGGTCAAGAAACCAAAGAGGAGGTGATACAACGACAAACATTTCGAGTAAGGGTGGCAAGCTCTCGATCTTTCGCTGCTAATTGAGCATCCATTCTCTCAATCTTGGCTTCCAGTCGTGATATATCAGATTGCATCCTGAACATTACAGAACATTAAGCAAGCAGCCATTAGTCAGTTTCAAGCAGCATAAGTAAATTCTCGAAATGCTGCAGCCAATTGCATTAATGTGGCTACCCTATTGAATGGCATGAACCGATAATGAAATGAAGCAAACAATTGAGTTCTGTTCATTTACACCAAATCCCAACAATATTCTGGCAGAACTGTTCAAATGCTGCAATCAACTGAATTAACCTCCTCACCTAAACTGATACAACATGCATGAAGATAGGAAAGAGCTGATAACAAAATCATGGGTATGTTGATCTAATACTGAATCATGGCAAGCAAACAGTGCCCTGCAGCACATTAGCACTGTGAAGGAATGGACTCTGGACAAATAGTACCATGCAGGTGCAACTAATGATGACAAATAGACAACTCATTTAATTGTTAGGTGCACCTAATAATTACAAGGTATACATATTTCACACGTTTGCAGGTATATCAAACAAATAGGAGGCACGAGCAATAAAAATTCAATACCAATAGGACTGTAGAGGAGACAAATGTTGAAAGGGCAAAAAAGGAAGGTATATGAAAAAGGACAAAGGGTGCCATGTTGCCTGTTGGTGGTGACAGGGTTGGCTCATGGAACAAAGTGGTACTGTCAGGGAAAAGAGACTACATGGTAGCGTGACGTCAAGGAAACCAGTATTCCATAATTGCCTGGTCTAGTTTTGATTAAAAGACAGAATTGCGCTGTGAAAGTTAAACTTCACAGGCAAGCAAAATCAAGATTCAACCAGCAATAAACACTATAAGGAAGTGCAAACATAATGATATATTAACTCAAAAGTATTAATATAGTTAAGCCTCATTTGATTATGTCTGAGAGAATAATGGATTGGTTCAGTAGGAAAAGAATAAGAACATCAGGTACAAAATATGATGAAGCTGCACTGGCACAGTTTAATCAAATGTATTATTACATGGCACTTTAGCAGAGTGGCCAACAAGAGAAAATCATTACTTCAATTTCTCAGGGAAGAAAAAATCATCACTTCAATTTCACAGGGCTTTCCTCTTTACAAGCCTATACCCTATGATATGAGGCTATAGCACTGAACTTTGGCAACATTCCTTAACATGCAATTCTTTTGGACCAGGCATATTTCAGGTTTCATAACAAGGGCCTCTAACTCGTACTCCTATAGTAGTTAACTAATACAGAAATAGGTGATCCAATCAACTATCATCATGCCCTAGGTCAAGAAAACAAATATGAATGACAACAATGATGTCATGTGAGAAGAAAAACCAGCATCTATCACTACCAACCAGTACTAAGTCTAGTGACGCGGCACTATGTCTAGTAGCATATCACTAATCAGTGCTACCCTCCAGATCTGGTGACAATTCACAACTAACAGTTTGGCACTGGCTAGGAACATCCCAATTACAACGTGATGAAACAGAATGGGAAGAAATGGTAGGTGCAAGGCTCACCGCTGCCTCTGGTCGTTTGTCGACTCCCTGAACTCAATATCCCTCTGCCGCTGCTGCAGCAGGGCATAGATGCAGTTACATGTTCTTGCAATGGAGACCTGCACAGCAGAACCCAAAAGGAGGTGTGGTAAGTAAGCTTACAGAGAAAATCACATAAAAGAAAACTTAACAGCCATCGTCATGAATCTCCAAATTCCAAAACAAGTTGCCCTGCACTACCCACGCAGAACCACAAAACTCACAATGTTATTAAAAAAATCACAATATATTAGTGATAATGTATCAGAAGATCTGACAAAAATTTGAGGGGGACAACGTCACAATTACCATAGCATTCCTACTGGAGAAAGAGAGAACAAAATGATTGTTGGGAAAACAAGGACAAAACCCAAAAGGTAACCCAGGTAAAGACAATGGGACATGGAAATAGAGAGGTAGAGAGGAAAAACTAAGCAGTTATCCAGCAAAACAGACAGAGGCGAAAATACCAGAAGGATCGACGAATTGGCCTCCGCAATTTGTACTTCAAAATGCTGACAAGTTAATAAATCCCGTAAACCCCGAAAATCATAAGCAAACAATCCCCCGCGTCGCGACCGAAACGAATGCATAAACGTGAAGCAGCGGCGCGCCGGAGGGAAGAGGAGGGTACCGGATCCGTGGCGAAGAGGTCGAGAGATGCTGGGAATCCGAAGGTGACGAGCGTCTGGTTGAGGTACCGGGCGCAGTGATCCAGGTTCCCCGCGTTTGCGAACGCGCCCCCGTCGCTGCACGAACCGCAAACCACCGCCATCAGAACCAAACCGCCTCGAACCCGAGAG
>CM041643.1:19316220-19380122 GCA_023333625.1 Bothriochloa decipiens
GCATACAGTACTTGTCCGTTCGGTACCCTCTCTGATGAACACCACTGTTCCGTTCGGTAACCTCTCGAGCGAGCGTTGGTTTTGGGCCGTCGTTGTTCGTTCGCGGGCCAGTCCGATACGTCTCAGCCTTTGGGCCTTCGTACGTTAGCGCGGGAGATTATCGGAGGGTTCAAGATGCTAATTTTGCGGGGCTTTAGTTTGTTAAGCAAGGGGTCTGGGATGCCTGTTTCCAGGGTATCGACAAAAGGCCAACCCCTTCACATGAAATGGACAGTGAAGATGAAGATCAAAACTTCGATGATACATTGGATGAGTACTGCTGGGAGGAAGATGAAGAAAGTCTGCTGGGAGGAAGATGAAGAAAGTCTAGTTGAAGTCGACAGCGATGATGAGTGATAGCCATTCTTTTTTGTTTTTTATGTGTGTTGCCTTTGTTACATTCAAACAATGTGTTGTGAACTATTTGTGTAACTGCCATCATTCCCAGACTTGTTGAACTATTTGTGTAACTGCCATCATTCCCAGACTTGAAGTGCTATATGAACTATATGGTTGTTGTCAACTATTTCTGGAATGTATGGTTCTTGTCAACTATTTCTGGAATATATGTGCTATATATCATTCCAACAGACCACAAATATTTGCACATGATGTCACAAACTTGAAACACCACATATATCTGAGGCAAAACAATGTTGTCATTTTTGTTTCAATTTGGATTACATGTTTTTCTTATATCCGAGGCTGATGGCATTACTTGTTTGACCTTTGGAAATAAAACTGAGCCTATCAGTTTCATTTGCATACAATTGTATGGAGATGGCACTGTTGGGTTTTGTTTCATTTGCAAAGGTCCGGTTTTCTGGCCAACGAAGATTTGCTTATTATGTCTTTCTTTCAATTTTGAGCTTGATCAATAGCCTGTGATGTTTTCTTGGCCATGGAGGTGGCACTGTTGGGTTATGTTTTCAAACTTGTTGCGGCTGGTGGTAAGGCCAAAGATCATTTGACATATACTGAGGTGCCTGCCTTCATGATGTTGTTTTTGTTAACAAAGTACTAACAATTTATGTTTATCAATATGCAGTACCATGTTCAACCAATGATGACCACTAGAACTGTGCTCATAAGTGCCATTGAAGCTGTCACTAGACCCCTGCAGCAGAACGTCATTTCCCTGGGCTGCAAGATTGACAGCCTCGGTGACATGGTCAAGGAAGGCAAGGACAAGAAGACGATGGACACGTTCCTCAACGAAGTGGAGATCATCAAAGCCAAGCTGTTGGAGTGTGAGAAGGCGTTGGAGAAAGCAGGCATTTACAAGACTAGTATAGTGCCCGTGTGTTGCCACGGTTTTATTTAAAGGATGTATATGAAAACAACCAATTTTGTGATATAAAGAGTATACAAAAGACATATATGTCTGAGCCATTAAATGCAAACATAAATCAATGAGATCATTTTTTAGTCGACCCCATCATATACCATCAATGCAAAAAAAAGAACTACATAATCAGAATATACAATATGGTTCTAATAAAGCACTGTAAACCTGAAAAATAGAATAGTAAAACAGAAAAAAAAACGCTGAGGCGTCTTATCCTGCATAACGTCTGTGGCACACGCCATGACTTAGCCACTGCCTCACGAGGAGCAAGAGGTCAGGATAATGGTACCAACTGATGCCATGTCAAAACTAAAAAAAAAAAAAAAAAGAAGAAACATAGAGATGAAAAGTTCTAGTTAGCCATCTTCATATTAAAACCATAGAGCTCCACACATAATCCAACAATTAGAAAAACATCAAGTTCCATTTTCATTCACATAAAAAAAGTCACAATGCAAAGCATGATACGTCTGGGTCAATTGGTATTTAAACCAGAGAGCACAATTGATGATATTTATTGCTTGGAAATGGTACTGCAAATGTTTAAAACCATAATATATTACACCAATTTAATTGGGATTTTCTTCCATCATGGAGTAGTCCTTCTAGTGCTTTGTAAAAGTTTTTTCTTAAGTTGGTAAGCAAGCTCTTTGCTGGCTCAGTGCAATATAAAAGTTTTAAAAAATTGCAAGCATATCCTAGAACTTTGACAGTCATATTCAAATCGCAGTGTTTCTATGTATCTTATCACATTGTTGGTTGCCACAATGACATTGAACTGAAACCTCTTGATTTAGATCTCCAGGTTGATGACCGCAAAGCAAGAAATTTCATCCAGTGATCCATGCTTACTGGCAAAGTTCAATGCAATGTTCCCATACACTCCTTTCTTTAGGAAATTTCCATATTAATACACAATGGATTATTTATTTTATAAATAGTATTTAATCTTTATTTGTATGAATAAATTAAGCAAATAAACAAGCAATGAAATCAAGGTGTGCTCACAGTGTGATGTTGAATTGTTCTATCTCTGCAGCAAAGGAGGACAGCCCTTGCACCTCACACTCAATTGCAAGAAAATGGTAACCCATGGAAATGGCAAAGGTTGGCATACCTGCATTTACAACAAAAATAGGCAGTTTCAGTAGTGACATTCCTAATGTAAAATAGCGCAAATGCCTTTTTTATTTTTGCCAACTGCAACAAAGACCAACTGTCACATAACTTGCAAAACTTTGAGGTAAGTAAGTTTGATGCTTCCAAGGAACCAAAAGCAAGAAATAGAATAGCAATGTCCCAAGAGCTGGAAACAGAATTGTTGCCAAGTATTTATTACATATTTGGCTATTGCAAGAATAGTTGAACTTGAAGAGAAATATTCAAGGCCTTGGTTACTGGTTAGCATTTGCAGGCTCCTTATTGCAGGAGAATGAAATAATTTTTCAGCATAAAGAGATGAATAAATGCAGTTCTATGTATATTTTGGCAAGAAAATAATACTCCATGTCAAACTGCACGAGGGAAGCCACAAAATTTCAAAAAAAAAAAGAGAATCCTCTAGCATGAACAGGGAAGTCACAAAGTGTTTTCAGTTGTACCAAAAAAAAAGGAAAAAAATGCTTGTAGTTCCTTTCTCCAAGACATTTCACTACCCGAATGCAATGGTGGTCTGTTTTAAGCACATTATCTGTTACCTGCATAATCAAAAGAAAATGTTAAAACAAGAACCTGGCGAAAGATTAGTCAAAAGGAAATATTGTTGATACTTGCCGTTAAGATTATGCCCCCTCATGCTATGGATGTTTCCCTATCGCAAATCGCAGCGGGTAGTTATATGGCATTGATCTGCTAAACAAAAAAAATAGTTACTATAATATATTTGACAAGAATTCATGACATAGATATAACACAAAATTTTAGTATTGCAACAAGAGAGAAAAGGACATCTTAACAGGAACATCAACACAGCTAACAAAAAGCATGACTATTCTACGTTTTATGCACAGCTAATGGGTTAAAAAAGCTACTCTGTTATTGCAGCTTTATAATATGGAAGACTCTCTAATAGAATACAAAAGGTAGACTGAATGGTATTATTTTTTTCTTACAACTTAAAGAAAAAAAATCTGACCAGGGTTATCTACATACACTGGAAGAGAAATTGTTAGATCATCGTGGTTAGCCTTCAGACCATCCCGGACCAGTCTGCAAGTAAGAATGCCGTAATTTCTTCTCTCCGTTTCTCCAGCTCCTGAAACACCATACAGATTGAGGATATGAGGAAAGAGGATCCTACTCTCCTAGCAATGGAGGTTGAGCAGAATATGGAAGTTGAGCAATGAAAAAAACATGGAGCTAGCTGAACCTGCTATCATCATTACAAATACATATATTTGGCACTTGCTCATTGTTTGAACAAAATCTTATATGTTATTCAACAGGCCAATATACAATCAGCACACAGCCAACTACCTGAAGCTCGCTAGTGGCAGAGCGTCCCTCCCTTCTCCATCTCCATCGTCTTATTTAGACCTGAATAAAAAGAAAAAAAATGAGGGGTAGTTCTACCAGTAATTCAGCCTGAACATAGCAACACGTCCTATAGGCTACATCAGGCTGCAATATGAGAACTCAATTTGCCTTTGAATGACTGTAATCTGGACACAACCAATGTGGACACCTTTTTTAGTACAGGCAATTCAACAAGCACCTTGAGAGGACCATCACATCACCAACACTTCACCAACCAAGTATGGGGGATAAGCTGAACCGCTAAAGGACGTCACAGGCAAAAGGCTGGCGGCATGACCTGAACGCTGCACCTGCTGAGCGTAGGCCAGACCGTAGGAGCCGCCGAGGGAGAAATTTGCAAGATTACCTGAAAGAAAAAAACTGAGAGAATCAATAGAGAAGGAAGGAGAAGACCAGACAGAGAGAGCTATGGAGGGGGAGGAGATGATGCTACCTGTTATTGGGGCGCGGTGGTTGCAGTTGGCCGACGGCGCCGCCGCTTCGAGGTCTGGAGGGGTCGCCACGCTGGAATCCTGTGCAAGGGTGCGGCTTTAGAGGAAGAGAGGAGAGGAGCAAGCTAGCAGGGGGGATGGGCGGCGGCGCAGACCTTTGACGACGTCAAAGAAGGAGCAGAAGACGGCGGCGGCCGCGACGGCGAGCAGGGAGGAGCAGCACGCGTGCGGCACTCCGGCGCGCGTCCCTGCCTGCACGGCACCTCCTCTCCACCTCCGCCACGGCACCTAACGACGAGGGCGACAGAAGTCCCGGCGCCGGCACGCCCTGGCCCCTGCGCCGCATGTCCCAGCGGCGCGTGCGCTCCGGCGGCCCCGGCCCCGTGCGCCTTGCCCCCACCGCCACACGTCCCGGCGGCGCGTACCCGCCGGCGGCCCCGGCACCGCAAGCCTTGGCCCCAGCATGCGCGGTAGCGGCCCCGGCGAGAGAATTCCTGGCGACGGCGGCGGCCCCAGCGAGAGAATAAGTCCTTGCGGCGGCGGCCCCGGCGAGAGATGTCCTTGGCGGCGGCGGGAGAGGACGCCTCCGGCCTGGGCTCGGCGGCGTGGGAGAGGAAGCGTGCGGCGTGGGAGGCCGCGTATCGGGGAGGGTAATCGCTTCGCAGCGTCTCGGGCATCGTGAAGAGTTACGTCTCACGCGTGGGGGGCCGCGTGGGCGCGGGGCCGGCTGTGCGTGGAGGGCCGGGCGGTGTGTTGAGCGATGAGTTTGATCCGAGCGTTTCTAGCCGTTGGATGTGAGCGAGAGAAAGACGAGGTTAGAGTTAATCTTGACTCTTAATTTTGAAAATTAGATATTATTGTGTGCAATTAGTTGGGTGTATTTAGTTTAGGCAATGACTGTTGGGGTTAGTTTACTGTATGAATTTGGGAAAGTTAAAACTGGAGAATTATATAGTAGTGGAGAAGAAGGACATTTGATGATGAAATGTATAGCTATGGCAGCATCTCTCTTTTGGTGATCTAACTATGGCGGTATGACTTCTGAAAGCCTAAGTGGGCGTTGATGATGTATTATATATGAATGAGACTTAAGTTAGTATGGATGTGCAGATGTAATACTAAAATCAGTACCCTTTAAGTTAGTATGGCTAATATTATTGCTGGTTTGAGTCTATATTGCATTCTGGTTTTTGTGATGATGTGTTATGGCGAATTTTAAATCAACCAAACGAATTATGGTGAAGTCTATATTTTTGTGATGTGTCTTTGAAATTGAAATTTTAAATCTACCAAACGAATTATGGTGAAGAAATGATCAAGCCAAAAATTCTGTCATATGTCAATTTTGATTTAATTTATCGAATTTAAAATTTAAGATCTAAATCTACCAAACGAAATCGTAATCAAGAAAATTATCAACACAAAAAAAATCTATCTCAATGAGATCTACCAGATTGTATTTTACAGTCTTTTTATTTGGAATCATTTACTCCCCCAAAATTTTGTTTGAAGTTGGTATATATAGAATTCCTCTCAAACTACATGAACAAGCATATTTTTTCTTTTTAATCTCTTCGTACAACTTGTAACTAATTTTTCTCCCTCGTACGAACTTCAAATTAGATGATTTTTTTCTAAAAATCTCTAAAATCATGCTACATCAATTACTTATATTATTATTGCTATAACTTTGGAAGGTCCTTCTCATATTACAAAGTTTGAACAAATCAAATTTTGAATTCCAAGAAATGACAAATGGAAGCATGAATTTGAAATACTAAATGATTTCAAATGAAAAAGTCATGAATACCAAGTTTGCATAACTCATCAAGATCTAAATTTTTTATATAGGTCATTTTGTCATTTGAAAAAATGGTGGTATACATTGTTCACTAATCCTACAATCACTCACATAGTTTAAGAAACTATAGGAGAGACTAGTCAAATTTGTACCACATGTTATCATCACTTTCTCAAATGACGAAAACCTATACAAGAATTGTAGATCTCAACGAGTCATGATAAGTTGGTATTCATGACATTTTCATTTGAACTAATTTAGTGTTTCAAATTCATGCTTACATTTGTCATTTCTTGGAATTCAAAATTTAATTTGTTTAAACTTTGACAAATGGTGTAATGGTCAAAATAGATTAAGTAGATACCGAAGAGTTCTACAAATCTCATGTTCATGACTTTTTCATTTGAATTAATTTAGGGTTCCAAAATTAACACTGAAAGAAATTTGGCATGCAAGGACCCACCTGTCAACCTAATGACCATGCTGAACCGAGTCCACCCATCTCAAGGGCCACCTGGTGGACCTCCCCTGTCAGCCTCTAGTCCCCAATCCTCTCTCCCCGAATTTTACCTGTTGACGTGTAAAATTTTACCAAGTTCGGGCGGTTCCAGGTGCGCCAAATGACTCTTATACCCTTCAATTGCAGAACCCAGACAATGTACCACCTGTGGGCTAGAATGTAATTTCCTATACAAACCCCATCTCTATCAAAAATGACGCCCAATCCCCTCCATTCCTAGCACTGCATCCAGCCGCTTCCTTGCCTCTCCTCTGCCGCCGTCTCCTCCGCCGTCGCCGTCCAAACCCTAGCCTCTCCTCCGCCGCTGTCTCCATCCTCGCCGCGGTCAAGCTCTACCACCACCGTCCTCCACCTCGCTGTCGCCGCCATCCTCGCCTGCACCACCATCCCCGCTTTCGCTATGCGCTTTCCCCCTCATCCATCGAAACCCTAGCCTTTCCTCCGTCGCAGTCGCTCACCTAGCTGCTGCTTTCACCAGATCCACCGACGTCTACCAACCATTCCACCACCGTTCTATCTCTTCCACCCCCGTCCTCCACCTCACTACCGCGCCGGCGCCATCCACTTCCCCCCCAAATCCGTCCTGGGAGGAGCCGAGCACGTGCAGGCGGCAAAGGCGGCGGCAAAGCACGTGCACATCCAGGCGGCAAAGACGCGTCGTGATGCCGCCAGGCGGTGGACCGAAGGGAGGCAACAAGCGCAGGGCACCAGGTAGCTGGGTTCTTCTGCTTCCCGACACTTTTCTTCCAAGTGATGCGTAAAAGGTTGATATAACTAGTTGAATTCCCTGCACTTTCATTTGAGTAATGAGTAATATGAGTCTGTTCCTATATGATTGATCAGCTATCTAGTTTGGTATTATTTGTTCTTCAGCGCATCTGAAGGGAGAGGTAGAATGGTTTTATGCATGTTTAGTATGTTCCCTAGATGTATTAACCTCGCATGAAATTTAGAGCATACTCATAGTAAATATGGTTGATGGATCATCAACTATGCATGCTGGAGGGCCAAAACTAAAAGCTTTTTGTTCACTCAACAGATTGTATGGTTAAGGTCTATAGTTCATTTGTACTGTTAAGCTGTATGTATTGTTCCTTGTGTTTTCATTCATTGTTAGCTGCTGCGAATTCTTGTTATCCTTGTTCTGTGATGCTTTATTCCCTCTCAGTTTTTGGCCTAGCTAATGACTACACTACCTTCTTTGTATAGAAAACCACATCAATCCATATGAGCTTATAAAGATAAGACAATGTATGCAAAATGCTGCAAGGTTCAAAGAGCTAGGATTACCTAAATTAGTAAAAGCAGTTGGAAATAAAAGAGTGATGGTAGACAAAGATGCTACTGTTGACCATAGAAAGGACAGAGATTATGATCCTAAGTACAATCCTGACCTTGATGAAACCATTGATGAAGATTTGTTTGACACTAACAGCTTTAAGGTGCTAATTCTATCATTGCTTTTATGCTTCTCATGTAACTAGATTGTTTGCTATAATCCAATATAGTCCATGACTTCTATTGATTGATATATGTTTCCATGTAAGCATGTAGTAGCAAGGAAAGACATGATTACATGGCTCCAGGTGGAGTCAAGGGGCGTACTAAAAAGAGAGCGCTTGCTGTTCTGCCTGCTGGAGTCACTACAAGGGGAAGAAAAAATTTGCAAACAACAAAAGTCGCTCGTGATGGCACATCTTCTAAAAGTCCTACCCACTGTAACAACCACACACAACTTCATACAGGCAAGTCTTCCTAACAACTAAATTGTTTCTTACTTTATTACCATCTTTATGTTTGTTATGTTAAATAGTAGCCCATTCTGACTATATCACTTCTGAAGGTGAGGGTGATCTAGATGGTATAGCCCACTCCCAGGTTCATGGTGGTAATCAGGTGGCTGATGAAGGTGATGAGGATGGTACATGCCAGGGTCATGAGGCAAATCAGGTGGCTGGTGGAGCTGGAGCTGATCTGGATGGTATAGCATAGGGTCATGGGGGTCAATCAGGTGGCTAGTGGAGGTGATGGTGATGGTATATCCCAAGTTCATAGCGATGATCAGGTGGACAGCAGAGGTGATGCTGATGGTTTAGCCCAACGTCATGTGGGCAGTCAGGTGAACAACAGAGGTGATGCTAATGTCCAAGAAGAAGATGAAGATGCAATGAACATAGACTGTGAAGGTATGTTATGGCACCCTAATCCTCTTTGCCCTGTTGTTTGAGTTCAAGTTTTCTTGCACTCACTTAGGTGTGTTTTTTTGTTCATGTACACCTAAAAGAGGAACCATGGGTCAGGGGGTTAAACAAAGGAGCCCAACTGCACAGAATGACCCGATCTCGACGTGCGAAATTGTCGGTGCTCATCAAGAAGGGGACATAAGGATAAACAGTGGGACAACCTTGTCAAATCCTGGTCATCTGACAAAAAATTGGTACGTTCTGTGCTTCAAGTTTGCTTCCTACATGCTAAAAGTTTTGAATAGGCAAAAAATGGTAGGTTATGTTTAACATTGCTGCTGTTCATGTAGAAAAACTATGAAGTGAACAAAACCAACCGAAGCAAGGTCAAGTACCATCAAACAACTGGCTCGTGCGGCTACATGGTGCATGTGCAAACTTTGGTAAGTTCATGTATCTTGCATTTAAGTTGTGAATACTATGGTACATGGTCTGTATTAAAGATTCTATAAGCACATGTAAGTTGCAACAGAAAGGAAACTATGTAGCATACAAAATAAGACTAATGGGATGTGTAGTTGTGCATATCTAATGGGATGCCACTTTGTTTCAATATGATATCTCCTGTATTACATGTTGATGATGAAATGTGATGACACTTTGCTTCTATATGCCCTTACTGTAATACCAGTTAATGATGATGACATAGTAATGCAAGTTGCATGTTTTTTCACACTGAATCAAGTGTTTCATAAATGAAAGTTTATGGTGACAATTGTATAGGGAGATGACGACAAGTTCAAAGAAAAGCAAGTTGATGCTGTGGATATGTTCAAGGAGTGTCACTACAGTAAAAAGAAGGGCTACATACCATAAGTTCAACTTCTTGTTGTAAGTTAATTTAACCAAAAAAGCTCAGTCTTCATATTTGTTGTTGTATCTCATGATCCATGTGTTTTACTTGCACTACTAGGACGAATTGGAAAGCAATGTGGCTGCACGTGCGGAAGATGAAGAGGCCCCTTCTGTGATCGAGATAGTGGCTGATGTGCTTGCTAACGAGAGCAAGAAGCCCACATTTCTATAGAATGTGGGAATTCAGAGCAAGAAGAAAGGCACACTTACAGAAAAACTAACTGCAGAGAAGTTGGCAAAGGATGACCTCAAACTAAAAATGGAAGAGATGGCAAAGAAGCTACAAGAATCTGAGCAAGCAAGGGTGGTTGAACAACAAGAGATGGCAAGGCAACAACAAGAGATGGCAAGGTAGCAAGCTGAGACCAATGCAAAACTTGACCTTCTGTTGAGTAAGGTTGGCAACACCAAACCAACTCGGTAAGATGGTCTGGGTCTATTGGCAACATTGTTGCCTTTTTGTTGCTTCATTTGGGCTGCTGTTGTTGGTGCTGCTGAGCTTGATGGTGCTGGTCTTGGTGACATTTATGAAATATTGCTGCTGTTGAGCTGATGGAAGCTCCTTTTGTTTTCTGGAAAACTTTGAGTGGCCATTGGCTTGGACATGTGCTGGATTGGCTGCTAATTAGTGTCATGAACTTCTGGACAAGTATTAATTATGTTGTATGAGATGTGATGACTATTGTAATTTGGCGACCTATTCTGTAATGTGAACTGGTGTTTATTAGTGATGATGACAATTGGTGTTTATTAGTGATAATTATTAATTAATTATGCTGATTAATGATGAAATGTTTGTATTTGGCTAAATATACAATTGGTCAAATTTGAATTGGGCCGACATCTAGAAGAAGCCCAATTTAAATTAGGCCTACATCAAGAAGCAGCCTGATTTTAATTGGGCCGAGATGAAGAAGTAGCCCAATCTAAACTGGCCTAAAACCTAAAAAAGAAGGCCAAAATAAATGTGAAAAAAGCAAAAATTCAAAAAAACAAAATAGGCCAAAACTGGCCGCAAAACAACTCTGGCCCAAAGAGTAATTGGGCCAAAAGTTACTAGAACTGGGCCGAAAGCTCCTCGAAGCCCAAATTGGGCCACAAATCGGCTAGGCTGAATCCTACGTGGCACGGTTGACACGTTAGCGCTTTTCGTGACGGAAAAAACCCAAACTCTATGACGGAAAATTTTGTCATAGATTACCGGGCCATGACGGATTTTTCCCCTGGAATCCGTCATGGATGCCCTGGTACCCATTTATGACGCTCAATTCATGACGGAAAAAAATCCGTCACGGATGGCCATCCGTGACGGATTTTGGTCGATCCGTGATGAAATTTTTCCATCATGTATTAACAGATGCCTTGTAGTGAGGTTAGGCAAACCTTACCACACGTACCCACTTCTAGTGGGTCGGGAACAACTATGAAAAAAATCATCGGGGCATCTTTTTAGTGTGTTTGGATTTCTTTATTCTGAAGGAAACAAAATCTACATAAAAATGGTCTATTTGTGGATTGGAATTAGTGATTTCACAAATAGGCCTATCTCAAATTCATAGAGTGAGAGATAAGAAATTGATTCTATAGGTCATGATGCTATATTTGTATTTGTCTAACTTAAGTAAAGTTATTATATACCATATCTCAAATAAATTCAACCCAAAGAACCATACTTGCCCTTATATAATAGTCCTAAATACTACTTACCAATCGTGCAGGCATCAGACGTGCGGCATGCGCACCTGCCCCACCATCGGATTCACTCGCAGAAGCACGCAAGCTGCATATCCTGTAGCCCCACACACCGTATGCGAGTTGGCCCACACGCGCTCCGCTCTTTTCTCTCCACCGCTCGCGCTCAAGTCTTTCCTCCCCACTACGCCACCGTACGCCTCCATCTCTCCGGTGACCTCTCTCTCTCCGGTCATTCGGTGACCGCCTCCTCCCCGGCGGCCTCCTCGCGGCCGCACCTACTGCCTCCCTATGCCCCACCGCCCCCATGCGCGCAGCCATGCGCGGCTATGGCAGATGCCACGGCGGCCGTAAATCCGCCAAATCTGGCGGGGACGGCGGCGAATCCGGCCGGATCAGGCACCGGTAGGCCTCCTCTTGCTCCCCTCCCCTCTCTTTCCATTTCTCCTCCAAGTCCGGTGAGGGTTCCGGTGAGCTTTCCCCTTCTTCTCCAACTCCGGTGGGCTATAGATTGCTGGCCGGCCGGGGAGAGGAAGGGAAGACAGGCGGTTGGGATGGCTGGAGGGAGGTTTAGGATGCCCTGGCGGCGGGGGCGGCCGCCGGGCCAGGCCTAGGGCGCGGAGTCACGCCAGAGATGGAGAAGACGGTGACACAGGGGAGGGGAAGTTGGTGGCCACCGCGGGGACAAGGGTTCGCCGGAGCTCCGGCGAACCCTTGTCCCCGCGGCGGGGGCGCGGATGCCAGTGTCAGAGAAGACTAGAGAGGGAAAACCGGACACGTGTCACGTGCAAAGGGTGTGCAGGCCGGGCAGCTTTCGCCTGCGCGTGCAGGCGTTAGCACGGTCCAATAATCATGGGCACCACGATGGATTCGCAACACATACCCATACGCATACATCCATAAAAGAATTTAAAATTTTCTTTTGAACTAATTCTGCTACGAAATTTAATCAATAGTTTCAAGTCTATGCATTTAGACACGTGTCGCGAATGTATGAATCTAGGATACTAGGTGCTCATGATTATTTTTGCAACAACCGATCCCCACTGAATTATTGTTTTTCGGGCGTCGTGCACTCGTGCTGGAATTTTTTTTATTTTTAATTTTTTTAAAAAAAATTTACAAAAATAATCGGCCGTTTCAAAAAATGACAGAACTAGTCGCCTACAGTGGGCGTTTTTTAAAAAACGCCCACTGTCTGGGCGTTTTTCGTGACGTGGCAAACGGCCGGCCGGCGCCGGTGCCGGCGTTTGCGGGCGGCCCCCTGGCGGCCAAAAAACGCCCACACACGCCCACACAGTGGGCGTTTTTTCCTGTCCAGGGGGCCGCCTACAAAACAGGCGAGGCCGGCCGCGCTCTTTTGCAGGCGGCCCCCTGGGCGCCAAAAAACGCCCATACAGTGGGCGTTTTTTGGCCACCTGGGGGCCGCCTGCAAAACAGGCGAGGCCGGCCGTGCACTTTTGCAGGCGGCCCCCTGGCCGCCAAAAAACGCCCACACAGTGGGCGTTTTTTGGCCGCCAGCTATATATACCCAGCCCCCCTCAAATTTTCATTATATTCACTAAAATTTTCAGAAAAAAAGGAAGAAGAGAGGAGGGAGGAGAAGGAAGTAACGGCGAAGCCCTGCCAGTTTGAGACCTCGGCTTTTAGGTAAGTTTCTTATACATTACAGGTCTGTTGCTATGCATTAGTAAAATATAATGTGCACTAGAGTTGTTTAGTTTTTAGTTGACTCTGGGTAGATCTGTGAGTAGTATGTATATTAGATCTATAAATAATGATGTTTCTTTTATGATTTAAACAATGGATTGCATGATTTGAAATGTGACGAATATCGTATTTTCTCTGAATAGATATGCAAAACTTGTGGCGGACGGAGTTTTGGAAAAAACGAGGTCGCCCTAGAGAATTGTATCCCGACGTGTCTAGCAAGGATGCTCTTGTTCCTCCTACAGTCCCTGTCTCAAATTGTGACTGTGGAGAACCGGCTGATATTGGCCAATCTCGCCATGAGGATACAGCTGCCCGTTGCTACTACACATGCGGTGGATTCAATGTAAGTAATTGCACCTCTGTCATTGCGCCTTTATTCATTGCTAGTAATTGCGGCTCTTGCATCTCTAACAATGTCGTTAGCAATCATGTTTTGTAGGCCCATGAGCGGTGCTTTTTCTTTCAGTGGATTGACGGTCCAGACAAATTCGACCCAAGGTATCTCCAGTTTGACGAATGGTGGAAAGGGAAGCATAATCCACCCGATCAATTCGAGCGGTGGGTGGCACCTCCCCCTGACCCCCCAATGACAGACGAGGAGAAGAAAATAGCCCAATTGAGACGGCTTGAATCTCCGCCTCGTTGCAAATGCGGAGATTATTCTGTAATAAGTTCAGATAGGCCTAACGAGTTCGAATGTCCTAACCCCGCTGGAGTAAGTGCAAATTGTATGCGGTCATGGCTTTCTTAGTATTTGTGCATGTACTAACATTTTACATTGTAGGGTGGGTATACCTTGTTGCGGAAGTGTAACTTCAGGGAGTGGCTGTGGGGTCCAAAGAACAAATGGCCAGATCCGAAGGTGGACAAGAAGAGAAAAGCGGTTACCCCTAAGCCTCCTGTGTTGTGCAAATGTGGTGTCGAAGCGCAGTATGGCCTACTACCATCGGAGCTTAGAATAGGCTATTGGTGCGGCCATATGGTTGATTACGATGAGGTCCTTTTGTTCCACTTGTTGCTCACTTGATATCCAAGCTTTTTGTATTTGCTGACTTTAAATTGTTCCGTTTGATCACAGAGCCTTAGGAAATGCAAGTGGGAGGTTTTTGCCCATGTTGAAGACCGCAGGGAATACATGGATACACTGAAGCAAAAGCAAGTAATGGACCTGAAGTTCAGGTCTGGTACTCAGCTTGTGGACAACTACATTAAGATGCGGAAGCGAGCGCAGGTTGACTATGCCCGACGATTGCGTGTCCAAACCCCAAGTGCTGCTCGGTGGAAGAAAGACTGTGATGCATGGAAAAAGAAGAGAGAAGAGGAAGCATCCTTGCATGCGAGGGAGAAGATGAAGGAGGCCGAAAAGAGGAGTGCTGATGTGAAGATGAAGCAGAAGATGGCGGAGGCGGAGATGCCGATGAAAGACGAGGACGAGGAGTATGATGAAGCATTCACCCAAGCCCTTGATGACTTGGAGGCCGCTTACTATAAAAAAAGGAAGAAGAGGAGTATGATGATGCGTTCACCCAAGCCGTTGATGACTTGGAGGCCGCTTACTACAAAAAAAGGAAGAAGAGGCCAACGCAGCTGAGCGTAGCCGTACCAATGAGTTTGTGGGAGAGGATAGTGGTTCTGAAGATGAAGACTTGCTTCCCGGTTATGTTTCAGATTATTAGGGTCGTTTTGTTAGATGAATTCGGATTAGTAGCTCATCGCCCTAGCGGACCTATAATTTTATTGTAATAAACTGTTTCCGGGAACTTTTAACTGTGCTGTAATGGACTATTATAACGGATGTAATGCAAGCATGTAAGGGTTTAGGGTTTAGGGTAAATTTTTTAGGGTTTAGGGTTTTTAGGGTTTAGGGTTTAAGGTTTTTTGGGTTTAGGGTTTTTAGGGTTTAGGGTTTACGGTTTAGGGTAAATTTTGACAAAAGAATAGTGCGTATCATACATGAAGATAGTAATTACATCGTACAGGGTACTACTGTCCCGGAGCCTGTCCCTGCCCCTGCCCCCTACCCCTCTTCGGCCTCCTCGGTCGCACGTGCCCCGACGAGTAGGTGTAGCGATCCGGTGGAACACCTCGAGTCGCGTGGACATCCTGCATTGGAGTCATCTGTGATAACTCCTGCGTGTAGGGCGGAGGTGCTCCTACAAGCTGTGAGGGGCCGATCTCGACCTCCTCGTCGCTGATCGATGCGTCAGTGGGGGGTCATTAGGTAGTCGGTAGGTCCACGACGAGGTGCCGGCTCCCTGGCCCGACGTCGAAGCTGCTCCCTGCGCGGAGGTACCCAGGACTCCCCAGGCTGCTCCCTGAGCGGAGGTACCCACTCCATGGGGCGAAGGCCAGGCTCCCTAGCCTGCTCCCTGAGCGGAGGAACCCTCACCATGGGCCGACGAGCTGGGTGGAGCATGAGTGAAGTGCCTGGATGCCTCTGCTCCGTGCACCGAGGACCCCCCTCCGGAGGAACGAAGGTACGGCATAGTGAACGCTGTGAAAGGTGTCGTCGTAAGTCACACAGTCATCCATATTAGAAAAACATAGGTAGACGAGGTGGGGTACACGGAGTTACCTCTGTTCTGGGTGCAGGAGGACGTGCTGCAGGTGCCGGTGCAGGAATTTGAGGCGCTGCGTCGTTGGTCCAACAAGTGAGAGCCCTCATCACGGATCTAAGCGTCGTACGCATCCGCGTGTACGAGGTGCGCTGCTCGTCGACTGTCAACGCCAAGCCACCCTCCAAGCGGCGACACACGGAGTCCATCTCCGTGTAAAGTAGTTGCGTACCATCGACCTAATTTCAGTTTGAAGTTACATGAAAGATATACATAATGAAGTACTGATATATAAGAGAGATTCAAGTACTCACCACACGGAAGTAATCCTGATCACGGTGCACAGGGTAAGTGTCACGCACGGCGGCGACGTGTGGCTGCTGCTCTGGAGGAACGAAGGTGACACGTGTGCGGGTACGAGGCTGGTACCACCGGAGTTACATCATGTACGAGTCCTCGGTGTGGGGGCGGTACTCATCAACGACGTCCTCTGTGGCAAGCAACCAATCATCCACGTATGGCTGCAGACGTGGAACCCATAAGTTGCCGCCGACCTGTCCCCTCCGAGTCAGCCTGAACACAAATTTAAGTAAGACATGTCTACTGCGATTAATTTTTCAAAGTCAGTTATTAGTAGTACTTACCTATGAGCATCTACAGGGACGGTACGGATGATAGGGACGGGGGACGGCTGCATGAGACCGAACTGGCGCAAAACACGCCCTGGGCAGTGCGGTTCGACGAAGATGTCGAACACCATCGGTCGGAGCGTCAGCCAGAAGGCCTGGTCACGTGTGCACAACGTGGACAGCCCAAGGGGAGCTCGTGCGTGGATAGCCTCCTGGCTGTAAGGCTCCCAGATCACGTCGGTCGGCTGTATCCTGTCGAACTCCAGCATAAACTCGTTGTACGACCGCGTGACCTGCATATGTGCCCATCGTCGCTGAAATATAACAATAAATGGGTTAGAAGGTACGATACGAATTAACTATATACGTCAGCTAGGAACACGAACCTGACGACGGCACCAGACTATACCCATGGTGGTGTAGTCCTCAGGCGGAACCTGCAAGTACAGGTCCTCCTCGTAGGCGGTGTGATCCACCACAGGTCGACCAATCGCGAACCGTTCAGCTGCCCATAGCTGTAGAAGGAGGGGGCAACCAGTGAGCAAAGAATTTGTTTCTATCTTAGTACACACTTCGCAAAGCCCCCTGTACGTCGCCGCCAGTACGGCAGATCCCCAGCTCCACTGTGGCACTGCTCCCTCGTCAGCATCAGCGATCGCGCACGCGTAGGGGATCATGACCTTGTCGACGGCATGTCCCGCGCTGCTGGTGAACATGACCTAGCCAAAAAGCCACAACAAGTAGGCCTCCAAGCTCCGTTGCACAGAGTACACGTCAGCCTCTGGGTGTAGCTGATCGGACTGAGAAAGATATAGTTAATAAAGTTGAGTAGAACTGTAAATTGATAAAATTCTTTTAAATTAGGCCTTACGGTAAACTGCATGAGCCACTGCTGCGGCGGGCCCATGGTCGTGTACGGAGGGAAGCTGCTCAAAGCTGGAAGTGCAGGGTGACGCTGTACGTGGCCGAAGCGGGCCATCATGTCATCTCGCCAATCATGAAGTCCGTCGACTGGCCCAACGGCATCGCCAGCGAGGGGAAGGCCAAGCAAGAACGCAACGTCCTGAAGCGTCGGTGCGACCTCCCCGCACGGCAGGTGGAACGTGTGTGTCTCCGGCCTCCATCGGTCGACCAGGGCTGCTAGAAGAGACCTATTGAAACTCCACCTCCTCGTCTCATCGGCCTCACCAGCTCGAGCCTCTATAAGACGACACAACGGGAGGAGGCCTGCCTCACGTAACCTGCACATAAAAATTTTATGTTATTAAGAAGCCATGTGTACTTAATTGGGAGAATTGAAAGAGTCAACGGATACCTGGAACAGAACCGAGGGTCCATTGAAAGTAGACGTCTGGACGGTCGCGGTCGAAGTACGGGCAGATTGGCGTTCTGCACCGCAATACGGTACGAGCGGTGGTGCAGATCGATCCCTCGATCTAGCAGCTCCGGTGTGTCGTCGGCCATCCCTGCATGACAATATCACAGTTAACACATATCACACAAGCAAATAGAAAGTGAAAAAGTATACAACAATAAATTTAAGGTACAACAACAAATGATCGAATTTGAAACATAAAGACTGCACATACAACATGTAACAGAAATATATTCAAATACAAGACTGAGATTATGAACATTACATCCGGAATATAGGTTGAAACAATAAGTTTGTTCACTCCAGTTACAACAAAGCAAAAACCGTACATTACATAGTCTCAACCAAGCTCTCTACACATCACTACACGACCGAACCACGAGGCACGCGTGCACGCCTTGGCCTGGTGGGCCTAGAAGTTGTCCCTTCTCCTGTTGGCGGGGTACCATCCAATCTGGATCCTGATGGCGGGGCTTCTGCTGTTGTGGCCATGTCTGAGTCCTTGGGGCACTTCTTGTAAGTATGTCCTTCCTTGTCGCATTTGCTGCAACGTGTGTACCTTCCACCTGCTTCGGACTCATCCATGGCGTTTCGAATACGTCTTGTCTTCTGACGCCCAGCCTTATCTCTGATCTTACTTGGGTCTGGAATATAGGTAGGTTGCGGTACTGTACCTGTAAAATTCCCCGCTATGCCAAAACCATAAATTTCATGTGACCATGTATGCAATATGGCTTTCTTGGTGAAATAGGGAGATACAAAAGTACGATCAAGTATTCCACACTCCGAGCTCGCTGCAATAACATGGGAACATGGTTTGTGGTAGAGTCTTGGCTTGTGGCACGTGCATACGCAATACCCATCCTCTCTAAGTATGCATTCTTGCACAACTCTTCTTCTATATATTCCACGCTTGGCCTTATCAGCACACAAGATTTCAAATCAGTGCTCTCTAGTACCTTGAGTTATAACTCTGTGCTCCTTTGCCTTCTTACGTTTTTCCTCCAGATAATTTGTCAGCATTTGTCCGAAGAAAACACCTCGCACTTGCATTGATAGGGCAGCGACTTGGTACCGGTCTCTGAAATATCTGCATGTTCCATGCAGGATGAACTCAACAATGGCAACCAAGGGAAGGTTTCTAACACCACGCATCACCCAGTTGTAAACTTCAGCCAAATTAGTTGTCATAATACCAAACCGTGCTCCGCCGACATCATGCAGCAAAGACCACTTCTCCTTAGGCTCATTCTCTATCCAGTGCGAAAAATTTCTCACAGCAGATGCCGATCTCCTTCTGATGTTTGGACCATCTGTGGGCAGCGGTCCTAAGGACTCTGGACCATCCTCACCAACAGGTGCTGATCGGCTTGAGTGTTCTTTCATATGCTTCGTTGTGAGCTCGTCCAACCTCCTCCAAAGCTCGTTGAATTTTTTCTGTTGATTCTGTCCGCACAGCCTCTTGAATAGATCCATCAAGCTCTTGCGCTTAAACTGCTTGTAAAAATTAGCACCCATGTGACGCATACACCACCGACTTTGAACATCTGGCCAATCTTTACCATATCCCATCTCTGCATCACCGTGCTTCAGATATTCAATTGCCCGAAGAAGGCCAGCGTGACGGTCATGAATTAGGCATACACCAGGCCTCATACCAACAATACTAACCTTCACCTGCTTGAGAAACCAGTACCAACTATTGGTATTCTCGCTCTCCACAAAAGCGAATGCCAGTGGTAGAACTTGATTGTTCCCATCAACGGCAATTGCTGTTAGTATCTGACCTCTGTATTTACCTGTCAGAAATGTCCCGTCAATACAGAGTACTGGACGACAATGCACAAAAGCCCTGATGCAAGCACCTAGTGCAAAGAAAGCTCGTTGCAAGACCAATACTGCACGGTCATTCTCCATGGTTGGGTATGTTATAAGATCTGTACATGTCCCTGGATTTCTGGCGGCTATGCATTGAAGAAGAGATGGTAAATTATCATATGAGGCTTTGAATGTGCCAAATCTCATCTCAATAATCTTCTGTTTTGCCCTCCACGCCTTAGCATATGAATGGTGTATTTGAATTTATCTTTGATATGCCTTATTATTGACCTTGGCTCGTATCTCAGATTATGCACAACATCTGAATACATCTCTGTAGCAATAAATGCAGATGTCATGTTTCTGTGGTACTTCTGTACACCTTCCAAGTGACAGTTGTGCTGGGTGACTATTGACACTTTCCAATAATCCTTCCACTTTCCCTTGAATGCATGCACCCTCCACGGACAACCATCGCTGGATCTCATGCACTTAACTTCGTATACACACTTTGTGGACTTTGCTACCCAGAACTCCCTCTGCAGTGATACAGCCCAAAGCTTGACTGCCTCCATCAATTCTTCCTTCTCTGCGTACATCGCTCCCTCGATTACCTCATTCTCCTTATACTCCCATGGAACATGGTATCCCTTTGAAATAGCAAGTCCAGAGAAGTCTTCATTAGACCATTGCCACGGATTCACATTGCATCCTTTCTCATCAGAAGATTCATAACCCTCCACTTCCTCATTCGCCGCATCTTCGTTTTCCATTTTCTGAACAATGGAGTTGATCCTCTCGCCCTCATCTGCCAAGCCTCTCGGCTCACTGGTTTCTTCTTCTCTTTCTGGTTGCTGCACATCATGTCCCTGTTCTTCTCCTTGTTCAGCACGGTCATTTCCCTCTTCTATTTCAGCATCAGTTCTAACCATGCTTGTACCCTCCACATCTTGCAGGGTTGCATTGTTTTTATCGTGCACCTCCATGAAAATGCTGGGTTCCCAGCCCCGCTGCAATGCATTTTCTACGTACCATTTCCATATTTCGGTGCAATCTACCGACATCAATTCCCAGAAGCATTCTTCGTTGCCACGGTTGACTACTACATTTACTTTTATTGTGTTCACCTCTGGGTTGATATGAAATACCCTCATTAACCAGTTACACACTGACCGAAAATTTCTTTCCGCTGGCCTATCTATCCCCTTTAGTGTTGACCCAAATTCAGACAGATCTATACCATACAGCCCATATCTGACAGTGCCACTACCATGGAACAACTGAAACATCACTTTGGTTGACATATCTATTCAGAGAAAATACGATATTCGTCACATTTCAAATCATGCAATCCATTGTTTAAATCATAAAAGAAACATCATTATTTATAGATCTAACATACATACTACTCACAGATCTACCCAGAGTCAACTAAAAACTAAACAACTCTAGTGCACATTATATTTTACTAATGCATAGCAACAGACCTGTAATGTATAAGAAACTTACCTAAAAGCCGAGGTCTCAAACTGGCAGGGCTTCGCCGTTACTTCCTTCTCCTCCCACCTCTCTTCTTCCTTTTTTCTGAAAATTTTAGTGAATATAATGAAAATTTGAGGGGGGGCTGGGTATATATAGCTGGCGGCCAAAAAACGCCCACTGTGTGGGCGTTTTTTGGCGGCCAGGGGGCCGCCTGCAAAAGTGCACGGCCGGCCTCTCCTGTTTTGCAGGCGGCCCCCAGGTGGCCAAAAAACGCCCACTATGTGGGCGTTTTTTGGCGCCCAGGGGGCCGCCTGCAAAAGAGCGCGGCCGGCCTCGTCTGTTTTGCAGGCGGCCCCCTGACAGGAAAAACGCCCACTGTGTGGGCGTTTTTTTACTGCTACGGGGCCCGCCCGCAAAACAGACGCGGCCGGCCGCGCTCTTTTGCAGGCGGCCCCCTGGTCGCTAAAAAACGCCCACACAATGGGCGTTTTTTGGCCGCCAGGAGGCCGCCCGCAAGGCCGTTCGCCACGTCACAAAAAACGCCCAGACAGTGGGCGTTTTTTAAAAAACGCCCACTGTAGACGACTAGTTCTGTCATTTTTTGAAACGGCCGATTATTTTTGTATTTTTTTAAAAAAAATTTAAAAATAAAAAAAGTTCCTCGTGCTGCTGGACTGCTTGTTGGGCTATGGTCCACAGCAGGACAGGTTCGTTCTGATGGACAGAGTGGAAACGGGCTAAAGCCCATGAGGCGCACAGAAGTAGGCCGGACAGAAGTTACCGCGGCGAGTTAAAAAAAAAACCTTTTCCAAGATATTAAAAACTCCAAAATAGCAATTCAAGACGTTTCCTCAAGCAAAAACAAATCACACCAAAACTGCTCTAGTCAATCAAGAATGGAACAGCGGCATGCATCCATAACCATTTTATATATAGTTTTATAATTATTTAATTTGATTTATTTTTATGAACTAATTTCCTTGTAATTCTCTAAAATTGTCCAAATTTTGATAAATCATTGTTTTATTTGTCTTTCGTATACTCACTTTTGGCACTAGGGCCCCTCACGTTCGCACACATGTCAGAGATGTCCCTAAAGGTAAGCATATGTCGCCTAAACACTTAGGGGTTAAAAATTTTTTGGAAAATTTTAGGTAGCTTTATTTAGATTTGGTCAATAAAATGTTAGCCTTCACTATTTCGCATTGATATCACAAAGAAATCTAGGACTTATTTCAATTGAAATGAAAATTAAGAATTCTAGGAGTTAATTTATTGTGATTTGAATTATGAATTTGTTTCATACTTTAAGGATATTGTCCATCCACAAATGATAAACCTCATTCAACCATGGATGGACAATATGTTTGAGACGTTCTTGTTATCCTTCCTGCAAATCCGACAAGCAGTATCGAGTTACGGCCAACGGGTTAGGAGATGAACTCTGGGGTTGAGATCTCCTTGTCTTCCAAAACAAATTCCTCATATAAAAGTCGGAAGCACCCACTACTAGAAACTCAAATTTCCGCAAAACCGACAATAAAATACAAAATATGCAATGCTCTATCGGTTAACACCTAACCGGCAAGTTAATTCCTATTTTCATGAAAAAACGACAAAAAAATTGGGTTTCAGTAGTGACCTCATGCTAGTGGATCAAAAGTTAGCATCTCAATTGTTCTCCCCCTCCGCGTTGGAAAGGACTACCCTTTCGGTCACTGCGCGTGGTCAGCCTAGCTATAAACCCCAACCCCCCCCCCCCCCCCCCCCCACCACCCCAAATAGCCTCATAGTATATTAATCCTCATGCCTCCTATATAGACAATATGAACATGAGATAGATGGACCAAGGTAGCATGCATCATGCATCAAGAAGCTAGGGGGAGAAGAGAAAGAAATGTCATCGTGCGACTGTATTAGGTTGGATGGTCCAACAGTTAATTATAGCTGGACTTATGCTTTCTTATTATGTTGTTTTCCTTTAATTTATTCGGTTGTTGTAGGTAGTTGTGTACTGGCACTTTGATTCTTACACGTGAGCTCTCACGGTCAAGCCACATTGGCATGGGCGATTTTTGTTTAGTCTCAATAGTGACCCGGCCAACTGGACAAACACAAAGGCTTGTAGCGCCGACTTGCCCACCTACAAGCTACTAATATAATGAACGTACCATATCAAGGAGACTACTAGGCTATCTACAAGTAGCAAGAACGAAGGTCGTGACTAGTGAGCCCAAGGTTTTTTCTAAAAAAGAAAAGAAAAAAGGACGTGAGCCTTAGGGCTAAGGATGAATTCGGTCGGAAACGGTCGAAAAACTCCTCTATTGTTTTCTACATTTATATTTGAATACGAATACAAAATCGAAAACGACGGAAACGAAAACAAAAACGAACCTTCGGTGTTTTGAAAACAAACCAATTCGATTGGAATTATGTCCAACATGGTCGGCATACGAAATTTCAATACGAAATACCAACCTACGGTACATAACTTTAAAAATGTGCATGACCAAACTAAGAAGTGCATGATTTAGTTCAAATGCACATAATAGTTCACAAAAAACTGAGTACATGACACAAACATATAGTTGCCGAAACACTATTACAAGTTAGAATAAGCAATTAATTAATAGGACACCAGGTGATATAAGGTAACTAGCAGTCATCGATCATCAGGTTCAATTCCAAGCACTACTATGGAGGTAACTAATTAAGCATCCATGGCATATTGGCATGCAGATTCTTTACACCCAAGGAATTAACAACAATAGAGAAGAAGTCCAAGAAGCAGTTGGCATAGGAGATAGGATCATAGGACATGAACATCTAGAGTTCAACGGCATCATCCATGTTGCCAGGATCACTTTTCATGTGATTTGCTTCCTCATTGTACACCTCATTGTCCTCATCACCCTCCTTGTTATTTTTCTACAAGTATGCAAAGTTAATTAAAATTAGATGTAGCACCTAGTATATTTCATAAGAAACTAGCAGCTAGTATATTTCATAGGAAGCAGCCAATAAACATACCTCAATTTTTAGTTTAGCCACAACATTAGTCAAAGCATCAACCTCAAGATCACTCACAATTGATCCAAGCTTTTTAGAATCTGAAAAAAATAAGGAAGAAAAAAATTCAACGCATTATTCGGCTGCAACTGCAACTACAAGTATCCAAGTGAAAATAACAAGTAAAATTAGCACCTTTACTTGCTGCAACAACCCAATCCTTTATGCAAATTAAAGCCTGTACCATCTCGGGATCAAGATGACTGCGATAGGGATCAACAACACGGCCAGCAGCACTAAAAGAAAACTCGGATGCAACAGTTGACACTTGCATGGCCATTACATCCCGAATAATTTATGAAAGGATAGGATACTGTTCTCTCTTGTTTTTCCACCATGCTAAGATGTCAAACTCACCATAAAGTTTCACCAGTGGTTCTCCCATATACATGTCCAACTCATTTGACTCAACCATTCTAGGTTCACTTGCTTTATATAAGAACTCTTCTAGGCCATGGTCTACATCTCCCATTAATACATCATTTATGTTACTAGGCCTAGGTGCAGGAGCAACCCCTTGACTAGTTTTCTTTGATGATGTAGCATAAAAATTGTATAGTTTCCTTACCACACTAACAAACTCATCAAGTTTAGCTTGATAATAAGCACCATGGAACTTCTTCATGTAGTACTCTATGCCCCTTTTCTTATACCTAGGGTCAAGAAAATAGGCTACAGCTAGAGCAACGTTGGACTGCTCCCAATATTTCTCAAATTTTGCATTCATAGAAACTGCCATATCTCTAATTGTAATATTTTTATCAAAGCACCACTCATCAAGCAAGACTTTTATCTCACAGAAACCTCTATAAAACAAGTTTGCAGTAGGGTATGAAGTGCCAGAAAGAATTTCAGTGAGATCATAAAATTCTTCAAGCAAACATAAAGTGTCAATGCATTATCCCATTCAGCAGAAGATGGAGAAAACTTGTCATACTTACGGCGATTTGAAGCATTCAGCCTAACAAATGCATCCTTGTAGTAAAAGGCATCTCGTAGCATTAGATAGGTAGAGTTCTACCTTGTTGAAACATCCATTTGAATACCCCTCTTTGTATCTAACCCAGCTTCAGTGGCACACTTCATAAGCTCTTCCCACTGCAATGGAGACCCTTTCATAGCTAGTATAAGTGATTTGATCTTGTTGAGTGACCCTGAAATTACTTTTAACCCATCTCTAGCAACTAAATTCAGAATATGGCACACACATCTAACATGAAAAAACATCTCATCACAAACTAGGGAACCATTACCATTGTTTTTCAGATCTGAAATTATATCGTTGACAGCCACCTCATTTGAACTAGCATTATCCAAGGTCAGAACAAACAGTCTATTCTCAATGTACCACTTAACCATAACTTCAGTGAATGTTTGAGATAACTTTGCACCAGTATGCCTACCTTTTACATTGAAAAAACCAATAATTCTCTTTTGTATGTGCCAATTATCATCTATCTAATGAATAGTAACACACATGTATCCTTTGTTTTGGCATGAGGTCCACATATCCATTGTCGCACTAAAGCGGCACTTCGAAGTTTTCAAGTGTGCATACAAAGTTTCCTTTTCAGCAAGATATTTGTCCATTATTTCTTTCCTAACAATGACACAGGATTTTATTGGAAAGCTAGGACGGAGAGATTTGATGAAATCAACAAGATACTCATGCTCGACTATATTGAAGGGATATTCATGCATGGTTATTGCCAAATTTAATTTCTTCAAGCTAACTTCTTGGTCATATTTGTAAGGCTGAACATGAGTAATTTCAGAACCAGAGTGCTTACCAACTTTAAGCTATTGTTGCCCCTTCACAATACTGTGTCTTGATTGCAAATGGTACTGGAATGAAGTCGTCCCATTGATGCCGCTCTGTATTTCTGGTCACACATGGCGAAATTACAGTGTCCCCACAACTCCTCAACTAGATTTCCTTCCACCTCTACATACTCCTTCTTGATGAAATATTGCCAGACCCATCATGTGCATTTCTTAAACCTCTTGCCAGAAAGACGAGCCTGATCTGGATCATCGTCATCCTCTTGATTATCATTGTCCACATCAATTGGCACTTGAGTAGGTGGAGATGTCATTACTGGTGCATCACTATCAACTGATGCTGCCACTGATCCTAACACCGATGCTGTTGTAGCTGGACTTTCATAGGTTCCACTAGATGCAACACTTTGAGATGCAGACCTTCTACTCCCTGATCCTACCAATAGCCAAAGTGAAACATTGCTACATCAGAAAAAATATAAAATGGCCATATAATCAAAGGATTGGATAGGAAGATGAACCTGTTGCTGTTGGAGACGTCGTTGCTGCTGTCGGTACGGGAGGCGGCTTGTAACAACCCTAGAAATTCGGTCACCAAAAATACGGGCTTCCAAAAATTTTTCTAAAGATTACCAGTGTATGGTGGATGTCATGTAGGAAACCGCCAATAGATGCACAAATAGCACCCGACGTTAGCCCGAGCATTGCATTTAATTACCAGCGAATGTTTTGCCTCTTATTCAATTTTATGTGATGACTAATAAAATCGAATAACCTTTTATCACATGTATATATATATATGCCTGCTAACTCCGGAAATGGACCCATCATGACCTAGAGACCCTAGTGGACCCACCATGGTGTATACATCATGGTCACTAACCTCACTAACCTAGGGTTGTGGCTAAATTAGTTGCTTTGCAAGAAATAGAAATAGAAAAGGATTTTAGAAAATAGAAGGAAAAAGAAAAGAGGAAACCAGCCCAGACAGCCCGCTCGGCCTGTCTCGCCCGCGCGCCCGGCCTGCCTGAGCGCCCCGCTCGCAGCCCGCGCAGCCACATGGCCCAGCATGCACTGCCCGCGCACCAGTCCAGCAACGCGGCGCTCGCTCGCTCGCGCGTTCGCACCACGGCCCATCGAGGCGGCCCAGCAAGGCCACAGCTCGCCGCCCACACGCGCGCGCTGCCACGCCGCTCGGCCCATCGGCAAAACGCGCGGCCCACCCGCTAGCTCGGCCCATCGGCAAAACGCCCGCCAGCGTCGCCCGCGCGCTCCCGCCGCCACTCTCGCTGACAAGCGGAGCCCACCTGTTAGCTTCCACCTTTTACCATTTCTGCCGACCGCGCGTCGCGTCCGCCGCGCCATTTCTGTCCACCGCGCACCTCCGCCGTTCGCCCGCGTCCGGCCGCACGCTGAGCCGTCCATCTCGCCCACCCGCTCGCGCCGCACCTCAGCCAAACCCTAACCCTAACTCGCGGTCATGCCCAGCCGTAGGATTGGCATCTGCCATCCTCGCCGTCCGCCATGGCCGCCGGCCGCTATAAAAGGGAGGAGCGTCCGGCCTCTAGGGTTTCCCGTGCCGCGCAGTCGCCTTAACCGTGCCCACACCACTCGCTTGCTGCTGCTGAGGAGAAGGGGTGAAGTGAGGAGAGGAGGGGGCGGGGAGGAGCTGCCATCGGGAGCAGAGCGTCGCCGGAGCCGGAGGAGGACCCGAAGCTGCTGCTCGACTCCACCAAGCGAACCGCGAGCTCAGCTTCTCCTTCCCCGAGCCGAATCGTGAGCTACGCCACCGCCATCGGGACAGCTCGGTGAGCTCGACTTCCATGGTCGCCGCCAGTGCATCGCCCATGTTCCCACTCTGCTCTCCCCCTTTCTCTTCTTTAACTCGATCGCTAACTCCGCGTCATCCTAGAACACCTTTAGGGCAACCTCTTGGGGCCTGGCAACGACCAAAGTGGGGCTACGCACCTTTGCGACCCTAGTCGCCATGGCACCCTGGCCGCCAGAGCGCCGCCGTGATGCTCATCATCGCGTGCGCTCTGCCGAGCCTCCACTCACCATGGTAGGTAGGTCCAGGAGCTCCTAGCTGCTCCAATCGAGGAATGGAGGGGAGGATGGAGGCCAATGCCAGGTCTCGCCGGTGAATTAGACCCCACCGTCGCCGGATGCCGCCGCCGCGCCTTGCTGCTTGTCACCGGCCTGAGGGCCGATTTCCCCAAATTGGAGCACCCAGCCCCGCTCTTTCAGTCTCGTGAGTCCGATGCGTTAGCCCAAGCCACGTCCCGCACGCCGTAGCACCCTGCCGCAGTGACCTCACCGCCGGCCGCCGCCGACGCGCGTGCACCGACGTGCCACGGGCCCGCATGCCAGCTTGAGCCCCGCAGCCGCCTCCGCCAAGCCTCTGTGCAACCCTAGCCGCAGCCCCGCCTGGCCCACACCGCTCGTAGCCGCTGCTCGCCTGCACATCGCCGACGATGTGCCGCGCCGGCCGCCGCGTGTGCAAGGCAGAAGGTGAAATCCCCCTGGTGCACCACGCCCTCCATGTGGGGCCACGCTGGGCCAAACGTGGACAGCCACGCAGGCCACCAGTCTGCGGTCCACCGTAGACCAAGCCCAGTCAGATAGCACCATGGACTCGGCCCGATGGAGATCCAACCCGCCACGCGGCCTGCCTTCCCGCTCGACACGTGTCCGGGCCGGGCCGGCCCAACCCGGCCCAGATCCAGCCCTACCCAGGCCCGCCGAGGCCCGATCGGAGTTGACTGTTGATCGGTCAACATTGACCGTTGACCTGGCCCCTCCTGTCAGTAACCAGATCCGTGGGCCCCACCTGTCAGCCACTGACTAGGTCCCCCGTCAGTGCTGACGTCAGCATGACGTCAGCACCGCTACAGCTGCACTGTATCCGCACGCCACGTGGCCCAATCAGAAGCCGCCACGTGTCAGCCTCTAGTTAATCCGCCCTTTTTCTTTTTCAGAAAATAGAATAAACTTTGAAAATTCATAGCTTCTTCATACGAACTCCGAAAAATATGAACCAAGTGTCCAAATTTTCATAAAAATAAGCTCTACGTCATAGGCTTATGTATGAGTACATTTGGAGTTATTGAATTTTATTGCTTGTTTGTGTTGACTCTATAGGAGCCGCTAACGCGGCTATTATGTCTCGTTTCAGAGGAGGATCAGCTTGAGGAGGACGACTACGAGTACGAGGAGGAGCTCGGTGATGACTACACAGGTGCCACACCCCACCCAACCTCATAGATCCTATTATGCATGGCATAATATCTAGTTGCTAGTGCTTTAATTATGAATATCACCTGATGATAGGTTGCATGGTAGAACTGCTTGATGAGCCTTTACCTTGTTACAACCTTAGTCCTGCACACCTGCTGATAGGCTAGACGCTTGCTTATTCTACTTATGATGCTTTACTTCTACTACGCTTATATCTGTGTGATGATGATGCATGGTGGAGAGTATGGTTATAAGGTTAGGGCACGTGGTGCCACTTTACTCGGGGAGAGTGCTGCGTGCATCTTGGGTGTGTGGTGAGGGTTGAGTCGATCGGACAGGATTTTACGATGAGCCATGTGGGCGAGTCTTGCTGGGGAATGTGTTCTGGGCATTCTCGTGTGAGGTGCTTGTGGCGGGCACATTGTGAGGTATAAGGAGATCTCGGGGGTGAGAACCTTCGTGGAGCGAAGCCTCGGGTAGGAGGTGCTATTGTAGCACGGACTGTTGTAGTCCCTAAGAGAAGATAATCCTATCTGATCCCCCTAGGACCTGATATCTCTTGAGGACCGGAACCTTGGGACTTACGTGCTCACCACTCGCTCTTGAATGGGCGGGAGACGGATGTCTGACTAGCTAGGACGGTGCCACTACTACTAGGTTGTTAGCAGATAGTGTCAGGAGGTACGGGCGTGGAGACCCACACCCTCCTTAGACAGCATAGTGACCACGGGGGCCCGGTACTATGTCTCACAGTCTCAGTGTGCCGGTGGTACCTATCCGGGATGTCCCAGTACTGAGTGATAGGGTGGCATCACACCGGTTAGAAAGCAGCCGGAATCAGCTTAGGCGGGGCACCGCCGATGATAGTGATCTTGTGGTTACAGGAGTACACACTCTGCAGAGTTTATGAATCTATATATATAGTCCGCGAGCTACTGGTATGGCTTTTTCCTAAGACCCACGCTTCTCGGGAGTAGTGAGAGGAGTCCTTCTATTTCTCCCCCTGGTGTTACCCTTCCGGCTGTGAGCCGCTGAGACAGGCTCCGAGAGGGAGTTGGACTTATCGACTGAGTGCGAGAGGGTGAGATGTGTGTGATGGTGATGGAATAGGGTGGATATGTGGATGAGATGGGTTAAAACTTGATGAATTATATTATATAATATTGGTCACTGTTTGCATAGGAAACTATAGCCACATATTAAGTCGAATTGATTACATCCTTTGCATCCCACCAAATACTACATAGCAAAAGCAAAGCATAGGGTGGGAGATGTGGCCAGTACAAACCGTACTGAAAATTATTTGGCAGGTGAGCCCGACTACGACTATGACGATGAGGAGGAGTAGACGTCTCGTTCCTACGCTCAGGCTTCTTTTGGAGATGTTTTGTACTTCCGCCTTCCGCAGCCGTTCCAGAGGCTGCCGCTACTCTGATGATTCCGCCAGTGTGGCGGTAAACTATTTATGTAGTTCCCCCTAATTGTACTCTTTTATTCGATGTATGGATCCTGTATCGACTGCTGAAAGATAATGAGATGGTTTGATGCTTTGAACTATTATATTATCTGCCATTCTGTGCATTTTCCCTTCGTGGAAAATTGAGGATGTTTCAGTTGGTACCAGAGCCATGCTTGACCCTAGGACGAGACCCATAGTATTGGACGATAGAATTAGGAGAATCTTGAAATCTATCAGTTATACCCCGACCACTGCATACGCTTTTATGCATGGCTTACCTCTCTCTGCAACTTTTCTAACTTCTTTCTTATGTCAGCTACAGATGGACCCCAACTTGCCGCTTGGTCCGTTACCGCCGATGGATGTCGTTGAGTTCAGACTCAACGAGACGGAGCATGGAGGCTATGCTCACGTGCTTCGCGAGGTTCTCACCGAGCTTGGTGTTCCCATGGAGAACGTTGAGTATCTTTGCCGTGGCAAGCCCACGCTTGGAGGAGGCATCGAGGACTACAAGGCAGTCCACATCAACGTGCCTGCAAGCATGAACCTGCCTGAAGTTACCGCCTTCACCGACTTCGCCTTCGACAACGGCACCGGCATGTGTGTTCAGACCGTTTCGCGCCAGGCACTTCGCACTGTGCTATGCAACGGAGCTGACTATCTGAAGGAAAGTCGCTTCCGTCTGCTTCCTCATGCCCTCGACGTTCAGCAGGGTACTTAGGGAGAGGTCATCTACATCGAATAGAATACCAGAGTTGACCGCAACCCCTGCCACCGTGCCTCTATGATGTACATGCAGTGCCAGGAAATGTACATTGCTGAGTTGGAGTGGAAGGGACGTCGTGATCGTCGCTACCTGATGGAAGTTGACGAGAGGATCCGCAAGTCAGAGGATAAGGAAGCAGCATAGAAGCAAAAGATTGTTGACCTAGAGCGTGAGATAGCATGCAAAGAGCACACTCACCAGGATCAGATCACTAGTCTGATGAACGAGATGGATAAGCTTCAAATACACAACAACCGTCTCAACAAGAATATCTGGGAGCTTGAGGCCACTATGGCTGAGAAGAACAAAGACATTGCAAAGAGATTCCAGGAAAAGAGTCAAGATGCTGCCTACAGGGACAAACTTCATGAGCAGTGCAAGGCTCAACGTGAGAAGCTGCTACAGGAGTACACTCTTGCTAGCTGCAACCAGGGACACCTGATCAACTATGTTCACAAGACAGCATACCACATGGATAAGCTCAAACGCACTGTGGAAGCTTGGAAGAAGTTAGATCGCAAGAGAGTCAGAGAGTACGAGGAGCTGCAGGACGAGCTTCCCTTACGTGCCCGTAAGAGGGTCAGAGTTGAGACATTCGAGCTGGGGCAATCTCGCCTCAACTTGAGTGGATGTCCCACCACTGGACTTAGTGGACAGGCAGTGTCCACCCCTCAGCTCGAGGAGGCCCATCGTTACGTCTCTCGCCTTCAGATGACTGACGAGCAGATCCAGGCTTCTGGCATCGGTATACCTCCCGCAGCTTACAATTTGGACCAGCCTCTAGAGATGGCCTAGAGTAGTATCAGATCGGGAGATTGTGGGCCCTGTATGGCCAAGTGACCAGACTCACCATGATGCTGAGTAGTTGTCCACCCCCTTTTTGCTAGAACTACCTGCGTGTAGTACGTTTCTCACGAGTCTCCTAGCGTAGCCGCTAAAGACATCGCCATGTACCCACCTAATGTAATGAATGGTTTGGTTTTTATCGTCTTTTTGGATCTTCATGCTTCTTTGTATGAGTGTTGGATAAATTAAAAATATTTTAAAGTTATTTCAAATTGTTACCTCGTCGATATCAAAGTTATACTATGCGCGCACATGCCCTAATCTGAGGTTTATGATGAGCAGGATGTCCACTCGTTGTGCCAGCCGCCTGAGCAACCACTCCCCCTCACCTGCGCCCGCTAGGGGCCGTGGACGTGGTCGTGGTCAGGGTCGTGGCTGCGTTGGTCACATACCCATTGACCTTGAGGAGCCACCCCGTGCTACCACCCCACGTCCTGCACACCCACCGCCACCGTCGGTTGTTAAGCCGGAACCGGCAGCCGAAGGCGTGGCTGGAGGACAGCCACAGCCTGCTGCTGAGCCCGAACCTGAGCTTGCCACAGGAGGAGATGCAGCTCCACCACCACCTCCCGTGCCAATCTTGGTGGATGTGATGGCCCAGCAGACTGAGCTTCTTCGAGTCTTAGCTGAGAACGTGCTGCACCCCCAGCACCGGGAGCCCCGTGATGATTTCTACAAGAAGCTGGAGTTCTTTCTCAAGCTGAGGCCCCTGACGTTCGATGGCACCAGCATCGACCCTATCGCTGCTGATGATTGGCTTAAGGAGATTGAGAAGAAGCTGATGACCACTTGCACTGACGAGGAGTGTGTTGGCTTGGTAGCTCACCAGCTTGTGGGTGCTGGGCGATCTTGGTGGGACAGCCTCTGCGAAACCCACCGGGACCCCACCAACATCTCCTGGGATGAATTTGTGGACAAGTTCCGCATGTTCTTCATCCGTGAAGGAGCGCTGGAGAAGAAGGAGAATGAGTTCCGTAGCATCTCCATGGGAGCTGACAAGGTGCATGAGTACACCACCCGCTTCACTAACCTGCTGCGCTATGCACCCGTCTCAGTGGTGAACTCTGAGAAGGAGAAGATGTACTACTACCGCAAGGGCTTGTCTAGCCACATTATTCTCTCCCTCTCAGGCACCAAGAGCCACACCCTACGTGACCTAATTGACAGGTGCATGGAGATTGAGAAGGACCGCGATGAGGTTTTCGCAGAGAGGGAGGCGCTTGGCAAGAATAAGAAGCGCCGTACTGAGGGCACCTCCCGCGCACCTGCCCCATGGAGGTCGCGTAGTGAGACCTCTTAGCCTCCCCGCTCTCACTTCGCCCAGGGAGCTGCTCATGGTTCGAGCCAGGGCGGTGGTACCCACACCAGCAACTACCCCCGCCCTGCTCAGGACCGCCAAGCGTACGCTCATGCCGCACCTGGAGGTAGCACGTGGAGGTCCGCCGCGCCAACCCCCACAGGCGGCGTGACATACACTTGCTTCGCTTGTGGTTAGCCAGGTCATAAGGCAGCCGAGTGCCCGAACAAGGCTGCACCAGCTACACCAGCGCCCGCCAGGCAGAACCAGGGTACCCCGCACAAGCAGGTGCCATCCGGAGCACCCCGAGGCCGCCTCACCCACATCTCAGCAGAGGCTGCTCAGAGTGCCCCCGACGTGGTGTACGGTATGTTTTTAGTGCATGGAGTTAAGGCATCCATGCTGTTTGATTCAGGTGCTACATGTTCATATATATCCTCCAAATTTGCACGAGAGCACCATATACCTGTCACTCCATGAAAAGAAGCCTTATACACCAGTTCACCTTTGGGCAACATTTGTTGTACCAAAATATGTAAGGGAGTAAGTATCACCATCGAGGGTCTTACCTTTCTTGCTGATCTTACCTTGCTACCCTTCGAAGGCCTAGACGTCATTCTAGGGATGGATTGGTTAACCCAGAACAAAGAAGTGATATCTTGCTCACCCAGATTTGTGGATATAACCCATCCAAGTGGCCGTCAGATCAGATGTGAGCTAAACAAAGGGACAGATATTTCCATGCTGTGTGCCCTGGAAGAGAAGTCACTTGAGGAAGTGCCCGTACTTTGTGAGTACCCTGATGCCTTTCCGGAAGAGCTACCAGGAATGCCACCGGACAGGGATGTTGAGTTCTTGATCAACCTAATGCCTGGTACGAGTCCGATTTCCAAGCGACCCTACCGTATGGCAGTTGACGAGCTTAAGGAGCTTAAGAAATAGCTTGAGGAGCTATCCAAGAAAGGGTTCATTAGGCCCAGTGCCTCGCCCTGGGGATCTCCTATTCTATTTGTTAAGAAGAAGGATGGAACGCAGAGGATGTGTGTTGATTACTGGAACCTGAATACCGTAACTATAAAGAATAAGTACCCTCTGCCGAGGATAGATGACCTGCTTGATCAGCTTCACAATGCCAAGTACTTCTCCAAGATCGACCTCAGATCAGGCTACCATCAGATGAAGATTAGAGAGGAGGACATTCCCAAGACGGCATTTGTCACCTGATATGGGCAGTATGAGTACACCGTCGTGTCCTTCGGTCTTATGAACGCGCCGGCTTATTTTATGAACATGATGAATAAAGTGTTCATGCAGGAGCTAGATAAGTTCATGGTGGTCTTCATTGATGACATTCTTGTCTACTCTACCACCACCGAAGCGCATGGGCAACATCTGAGGATAGTGTTGGAGAAGTTGAGAAAGCATCGGCTCTATGCCAAGTTCAACAAGTGTGAGTTCTGGCTTGAGGAGGTCGCTTTCCTAGGTCATATGCTCAATGCTGACGGAGTAGCTGTTGATCCGTCTAAGATTGAGACAGTGAAGGGATGGGAGCAGCCATAGAATGTGACTGATGTGAGAAGTTTCTTGGGATTGGCTGCTTACAATCACCGATTCATCGAGAACTTTTCCAAGATAGCTCGCCCCATGACCAACCTCCTGAAGAAGACCAAAGAGTTTGAATGGACGCCCCAATGCAAACAAAGTTTCCAGACCCTGAAGGAGAAGCTCACAACAATGCCTGTTCTAGCCTTGCCCGATATCCACCAGGACTTTGTGGTCTATTGCGATGCATCTCGCCACGGGCTCGGTTGTGTTCTAATGCAAAATAGGAAAGTCATTACCTATGCTTCCCGCCAGCTTAAGGAGCACGAACAGCGTTACCCCACCCATGATCTCAAGCTTGCAGCTGTGATCCATTCCTTGAAGATTTGGAGGCATTACCTGATTAGGAACAAGTGCGAGATCTACACCGATCATAAGAGCTTGAATTACTTTTTCACCCAAGAAAATCTGAACATGAGATAGCGTCGTTGGCTCGAGTTGATTAATGACTACGATGTGGAGATTCTCTATCACCCTGGGAAGGCCAATGTGGTCGCTGATGCTCTTAGTCGCAAAAGCCATTGTCATGCCTTGTTCACCACCGCCTTGCCCAAGGAGATGCAAGAGGGCATTGATGAGTTACAGATGGAGGTGATACCTCATGGCCTATTGAATGAGCTTCGGGTACACTACACTCTCATGGATAGGATCCGTGAAGCCCAACACCATTGCCTCGAAATTTGGGAGATACACGAGCTCCTGACACAAGGCAAGTGCCCAGAGTTTAGTGAGGATGAGCTAGGCACTTATTGGTACAAGGATAGAATTTGTGTGCCTGCCGACCCAGCTATCCACAACGAAATCCTATCAGAAGGTCATGACTCCAAGTATTGTATCCACCCAGGCAGTACAAAAATGTATGTTGATTGAAGAGGAAATTCTGGTGGAAGACATGAAATCAGACATTGCAGAGCATGTTGCTAGATGTGACGTATGCAAACGCGTCAAAGCTGAGCATAAGAGACCTGCAGGGCTGTTAAAGCCACTAGATATACCTGAATGGAAGTGGGATAGCATTTCTATGGACTTCATTGTGGGTTTGCCTTGAACCCCGAAGGGCCATGATGCCATATGTGTAATAGTCGATCGCTTGACTAAGGTAGCTCACTTCTTAGCCATCAAGACTAATGCCCGAATCAGCCAGCTAGCAGATCTGTATGTCAAGAACATTCTCAAGCTGCATGGAGCCCCTAAGAGCATAATATCTGATCGTGGGCTGCAGTATACGTCCAAGTTCTAGAAGGCCCTGAACAAGTCAATAGGGAGCAAGCTAGATTACAGTACCGCATACCACCCTCAAACAGATGGACAGACAGAAAGAGTGAACCAGATACTTGAGGATATGCTTCGAGCTTGTGTTCTAAAATATGGGACTGATTGGAAAAAGAGCTTGCCCTTTGCAGAGTTCTCCTACAACAACAGTTACCAGGCTAGCCTCAAGATGTCACCCTTCGAGGCTATGTACGGAAGGCCGTGCAAAACACCCTTGATGTGGTCCAAAACGGGCGAAAGATCGTTCTTTGGCCCGACCGCCATTAAGGAGGCCGAGGAAGGAGTCGCCCAGGTACGAGAGAATCTGAAAATTGCCCAGAGCCGTCAAAAGAGATATGCCGACAAGAGGCGCAGAGACCTCGAGTTTGAAGTAGGAGACTATGTCTATCTCAAGGTCTCCCCGCTTCGAGGAACCGTCAGATTCCATGTGAAGGGAAAGCTAGCACCAAGGTATGTGGGACCGTATAGAATCAGTGAAAGGATTGGCAAGCTTGCCTACAGAATAGAGTTGCCCCCTCAACTGGCAGGAGTACACCCAGTGTTCCATGTGTCGCAACTGCGCAAGTGCTTGCAACCGCCAGAGCATCCAATACCCGCAGAGGCACTCGATATTCAGGACACTTTGGAGTACAGAGAGCACCCCATCCGCATTATGGGTAGAACCACCAAGGAAACCAGAAACTCCAGCATGCCATATCTAAAGATTTAGTGGAGCAATCACACAGAACGGGAAGCAACTTGGGAGAAAGAGTCAAAAATGAGGAAGCTCTACCCCTACCTGTTTGAAGAGTAAGTTACACTCTTGAATCTCGAGGACGAGATTCTCATAAGGGGGTAGGACTGTAACAACCCTAGAAATTCAGTCACCAAAAATACGGGCTTTCAAAAATTTTTCTAAAGATTACCAGTGTATGGTGGATGTCATGTAGGAAACCACCAATAGATGCACAAATAGCACCCGACGTTAGCCCGAGAATTGCATTTAATTACCAGAGAATGTTTTGCCTCTTATTCGATTTTATGTGATGACTAATAAAATCGAATAACCTTTTATCACATGTATATATATATGCCTGCTAACTCCGGAAATGGACCCATCATGACCTAGAGACCCTAGTGGACCCACCATGGTGTATACATCATGGTCACTAACCTCACTAACCTAGGGTTGTGGCTAAATTAGTTGCTTTGCAAGAAATAGAAATAGAAAAGGATTTTAGAAAATAGAAGAAAAAAGAAAAGAGGAAACCAGCCCAAACAGCCCGCTCGTCCTGTCTCGCCCGCGCGCCCGGCCAGCCGGAGCGCCCCGCTCGCGGCCCGAGCAGCCGCATGGCCCAGCATCCGCTGCCTGCTGCTCCAGTCCAGCAACGCGGCACTCGCTCGCTCGCGCGTTCGCGCCACGGCCCATCGAGGTGGCCCAGCAAGGCCGCAGCTCGCCGCCCGCACGTGCGCGCTGCCACACCGCTCGGCCCATCGGCAAAACGCGCGGCCCACCCGCCAGCTCGGCCCATCGGCAAAACGCCCGCTAGCGTCGACCGCGCGTCGCGTCCGTCGTGCCATTTCTGTCCACCGCGCGCCTCCGCCGTTCGCCCGCGTCCGGCCGCACGCTGAGCCGTCCATCTCGCCCACCCGCTCGCGTCACGCCTCGGCCAAACCCTAACCCTAACTCGCGGTCGCGCCCAGCCGCAGGATTGGCATCTGCCATCCTCGCCGTCCGCCATGGCCGCCGGCCGCTATAAAAGGGAGGAGCGTCCGGCCTCTAGGGTTTCCCGTGCTGCGCAGTCGCCTTAACAGTGCCCACACCACTCTCTTGCTACTGCTGAGGAGAAGGGGTGAAGTGAGGAGAGGAGGGGGCGGGGAGGAGCTGTCGTCGGGAGCAGAGCGTCGCTGGAGCCGGAGGAGGACCCGAAGCCGCTGCTTGACTCCACCAAGCAAACCGCGAGCTCAGCTTCTCCTTCCCCGAGCCGAATCGCGAGCTACGCCACCGCCATCGAGACAGCTCGGTGAGCTCGACTTCCATGGTCGCCGCCAGTGCATCGCCCGTGTTCCCACTCTGCTCTCCCCCTTTCTCTTCTTTAACTCGATCGCTAACTCCGCGTCGTCCTAGAACACCTTTAGGGCACCTCTTGGGGCCTGGCAACGACCAAAGTGGGGCTACGCACCTTTGCGGCCCTGGTCGCCATGGCACCCCGGTCGCTAGAGTGCCGCCGTGACGCTCATCATCGCGCGCGCTCTGCCGAGCCTCCACTCATGATGGTAGGTAGGTCCAAGAGCTCCTAGCTGCTCCAATCGAGGAATGGAGGGGAGGATGGAGGCCAATGCCAGGTCTCACCGGCGAATTAGACCCCGCCGTCGCCGGATGCCGCCGCCGCGCCTTGCTGCCCGTCGCCGGCCTGAGGGCCGATTTCCCCAAATTGGAGCACCCAGCCCTGCTCGTTCAGTCCCGTGAGTCCGATGCGTTAGCCCAAGCCGCATCACGCACGCCGTAGCACCCTGCCGCCGTGACCTCACCGTCGGTCGCCGCCGACGCACGTGCACCGACGTGCCACGGGCCCGCATGCCAGCTTGAGCCCCGCAGCTGCCTCCGCCAAGCCTCTGTGCAACCCTTGCCGCAGCCTCGCCTGGCCCACACCACTTGTAGCCGCTGCTCGCCTGCACATCACCGGCGATGTGCCACGCCGGCCGCCGCGCGTGCAAGGCAGAAGGGGAAATCCCCCCTGGTGCACCATGCCCTCCATGTGGGGCCACGCTGGGCCAAACGTGGACAGCCACGCAGGCCACCAGTCTGCGGTCCACTGTAGACCAAGCCCAGTCAGATAGCACCATGGACTCGGCCCGATGGAGATCCAACCCGCCACGCGGCCTGCCTTCCCGCTCGACACGTGTCCGGGCCGGGCCGGCCCAGATCCAGCCCTACCCAGGCCTCGCCGAGGCCCGGTCAGCGTTGACCGTTGATCGGTCAACATTGACCATTGACCTGGCCCCACCTGTCAGTAACCAGATCCGTGGGCCCCACCTGTCAGCCACTGACTGGGTCCCCCGTCAGTGCTGATGTCAGTATGATGTCATCCAGCCGTCAGACCCCACATCAGTACTGACGTCAGCATGACGTCAGCACCGCTACAGCTGCACTGTACCCGCACGCCACGTGGCCCAATCAGAAGCCGCCACGTGTCAGCCTCTGGTTAATCCGCCCTTTTTCTTTTTTAAAAAATAGAATAAACTTCAAAAATTCATACCTTCTTCATACGAACTCCGAAAAATATGAACCAAGTGTTCAAATTTTCATAAAAATGAGCTCTACATCATAGAATTATGTATGAGTGCATTTGGAGTTATTGAATTTTATTGCTTCTTTGTGTTGACTCTATAGGAGCTGCTAACGCGGCTATTATGTCTCGTTTCAGAGGAGGATCAGCTTGAGGAGGACGACTACGAGTACGAGGAGGAGCTCGGTGACGACTACGCAGGTACCACACCCCACCCAACCTCGTAGATCCTATTACGCATGGCATAATATCTAGTTGCTAGTGCTTTAATTATGAATATCACCTGATGATAGGTTGCATGGTAGAACTGCTTGATGAGCCTTTACCTTGTTGCAACCTTACTCCTGCACACCTGCTGATAGGCTAGATGCTTGCTTATTCTACTTATGATGCTTTACTTCTACTACGCTTATATCTGTGTGATGATGATGCGTGGTGGAGAGTATGGTTATAAGGTTAGGGCACGTGGTGCCACTTTACTTGGGGAGCTTGGGTGTGTGGTGAGGGTTGAGTCGATCGGACAGGATTCTATGACGAGCCATGTGGGCGAGTCTTGCCGGGGAATGTGTTCTGGGCATTCCTGTGTGAGGTGCTTATGGCGGGCACATTGTGAGGTATAAGGAGATCCCGGGGGTGAGAACCTTCGTGGAGCGAAGCCCCGGGTAGGAGGTGCTGTTGTAGCACGGACTGTTGTAGTCCCTAAGAGAAGATAATCCTGTCTGATCCCCCTAGGACCTGATATCTCTTGAGGACCGGAACCTTGGGACTTACATGCTCACCACTCGCTCTTGAATGGGCGGGAGACGGATGTCTGACTAGCTAGGACGGTGCCACTACTAATAGGTTGTTAGCAGATAGTGTCGGGAGGTACGGGCGTGGAGACCCACACCCTCCTTAGACAGCATAGTGACCACGGGGGCCCGGTACTATGTCTCACAGTCTCAGTGTGCCGGTGGTACCTATCCGAGATGTCCCAGTACTGAGTGATAGGGTGGCATCGCACCGGTTAGAAAGCAGCCGAAATCAGCTTAGGCGGGGCACCGCCGATGATAGTGATCTTGTGGTTACGGGAGTACACACTCTGCAGAGTTTATGAATCTATATATATAGTCCGCGAGCCACTGGTATGGCTTTTTCCTAAGACCCACGCTTCTCGGGAGTAGTGAAAGGAGTCCTTCTATTTCTCCCCCTGGTGTTACCCTTCCGACTGTGAGCCGCTGAGACAGGCTCCGAGTGGGAGTTGGACTTGTCGACTGAGTGCGAGAGGGTGAGATGTGTGTGATGGTGATGGAATAGGGTGGATATGTGGATAAGATGGGTTAAAACTTGATGAATTATATTATATAATATTGGTCACTGTTTGCATAGGAAACTACAGCCACATATTAGGTCAAATTGATTACATCCTTTGCTTCCCACCAAATACTATATAGCAAAAGTAAAGCATAGGGTGGGAGATGTGGCCAGTACAAACCGTACTGAAAATTATTTGGCAGGTGAGCCCGACTACGACTATGACGATGAGGAGGAGTAGACGTCTCGTTCCTACGCTCAGGCTTCTTTTGGAGATATTTTGTACTTCCACCTTCTGCAGCCGTTTCAGAGGCTGCCGCTACTCTGATGATTCCGCCAGTGCGGCGGTAAACTCTTTATGTAGTTCCCCCTAATTGTACTCTTTTATTCGATGTATGGATCCTGTATCGACTGCTGCAAGATAATGTGATGGTTTGATGCTTCGAACTATTATATTATCTGCCATTCTGTGCATTTTTCCTTCATGGAAAATTAAGAATGTTTCACGGCTCTAGAATGCGACGCACGCTCTTCGTCTTGGCCTTGCCCCCCTTGCCCTTCGATCTAGGAGGGGGCGCCATCAATGCGCAGCTCGGGCCTCGGGGTAGCGTCGCTGCCTCGTTCGTGGCTGGATGGCGGCAAGCGGCGCTGGCGGAGTCGGCGGTGGGAGCAGGGCGGACCGGCGGAGTCGGAGCAGGGCGGTCGGAGCAGGACGGAGTCGGGCGGCACTGTGGATCGATGGCGTGGGTAGCGCCGCTAGTAGCATGGGGAGGACTAGAGGGTGGGTGCGGCCTGCGGATGTGCGGCTGGACTGTGGAGGACTGGGAGAGGAACTAGGGTTTTGTGAATGTTACTGGGCTGGGCTGGGCTAGGAGTCCAGGAAAGAAACTAATTACTATTGGGCCAAATTCGGTTACTTTCGAATTTCGAATACGGAGAATTTCGAATACAATATAGAAATGTAGAAACGGTCAAAAATAGCTCATACCGAATTCCGCTCCGTTTTCGAATTTTTCTTCCGAATTTCGTACCGATTTCGTATTTTTTTGAAAATGTAAAATACGATCGGATCAAATGTAGAAAACGAATTTTTCTTCCGAATTTCGTACCGATTTCGTATTTTTATTTTCGTTTTCAACCTTACTTAGGACACATATTGACCAAACTTTAAACAATTAATGGCAATATCATGACACCCACAACCTCTCAAAGACGAAGTGGTCTAGCACGCTGATTGACTTGACCAAGGTTTTTGTTGGATAGAATTAAAAGCGAAAATAGAGATGGATGAAATCGTAGGTCTTGTTTGGATGTAACTGGATTATCATCAATCTACATGTGTTAGAGTATATTTGAGTCAAACTTTGAATGAAATTCCACCTTAGTCTACCCCCATGGCATGTGGGTTGACGTAAACCCAACAATATCCAAATAACAATAATACAAGGCCGTAACGTAGATGGATGGGATAGCAAGCATGGCGATGTCATCAATCAAGTCAAGGCAATTAGTAATAAAAAGAAAAAGGAACGGTAAATGGTCAAATTTAGCACGCGATGTCACGATCGCCTTCGAGTAACCTACCAGTCTACTTCAACGCCAAGCACGTGCGTGTGGACGACGGACGGCGGGACTGTGTGGTTCCCGGAAGTAAGGCAAAGTGGCCCTGCAGTCCGCCAGCCCCACAGCGAGCAGCCCATGGTTTTTTGGCATTCCATCCCTGCAGGTGCAAAAAGGCAAAACCAAAACAACGGGCCGGACGGCTGGTTGCCGTCGGTTGGGCTGTTGTTGCTCGGGGCATGGCTGCGGACCCGACTGGGTCCGTCCTTGTTGGAGGCTGTCGACATGCGGTGCGCACCGTTCGTTGCCTCACTATCTTGTACGCGAGTAAGTGCCTGGTGGTTTCAGCAACCGCATCATGGCAACCACTGGCGAAGCTAGCGCTCAGTCAACCCTGGTGCCCCCTTAAGAGAAGGCCGAGCCTGCCTGGTGCACACGGTTGTCGCAGGGTGGTGCACAAACGTTGGAAAACGGTCTAGTAGCTCACAAAAAAAAATTTAGCCTGGCGCCTGTGCACCAGGTACGTCAACGTGGCTTCGCCACTGGTGGCAACATGTCAAGACCCGGCGAGGATGGACAGCGTAAATGCATTGCCGATATCAGTAACGGCGAGTATAGATATTCACGCTTAGAGATGGATATTGTCGTAAAATTTAAGATTAAATAACTTTTATAAAATTCATAAAAAAAATAAATTTTACCCATCCTAAAATTTCGTCCTCTAGTGACTGAAATTTATTTTTCATATGAATTTTTATAAAAATTGTTTGAATCTTAAATTTTAGGACAACACACATCTACTAATGTAGTATTAGTGTTTATAATTTTAAAACTTTTTAAGTACGAATGTCTAGACCGTTGAGATAAACTCTGCGGCCGCTACCGGTCACAGAATTTTCGCTCTGGACTAAATAAAATAGCTACAATTGAGATGGCCGGCGACTTTGGGCCCAAAAGCAAAAGGAGAAAATGCTCATGTCCAGCCTAGCCTATCAACCACGTGGTCCAGCCCTTTTATTTCCTCCCTTGTCTCTTTTGCGGAAAATCACGTGATCGGACCATCATCTATCTATCCCTCGCTACTCGATTAATATATATCTCATCAATCTTAGCCCAAAACGGGATAGCCGGTTTTAGTTCCTTCTACAGTTACAAGCAGTTATTAATTGTCACAAGTTTCAGGTTCTTCCACCAAGATGCACATCGCAATTCTATCTATTGACTGGGAGCGGATCTAAGCACCACCAGGGTAGGGTGGGCTCGAGCCCTGCTACCGGTACTCGAAGTAGAGCCCGTTCTAAGTAACGTCAACGATGCTTAGGTCCGTTATGATGTCATCCACGGGCCACATGATAGAAGCGGGAAAACGACGGCTTGAGATCTAGGACTTCAGCCCCCCTCCCCCGCGTCGCCCCCCTACACGGGCTGCTCGGGCGGCACCCTAGCCGCCGCCGGCGCCACCCTCTCCATCCTCCTCCTCTCCCTCGCAGCCGCCGGAGGGCACCGTCAGGAGGCCCGTGCGGTTCCCAGGAGGGCAGCGGGGGGCTCCTCTTCGGATTCGGCCTCCGCTCCTCTTCGTGCGAGGAAGGAGGCCTGGTCGGATGGCGGCGGCGGCGGCTCCCCCAGGTCACCTGAGCGTGGATCCATGTCCTCCTCGCCACGATCCGGCGAGGGGGTGGGTGGATCTGGCCGCTTCCTGGCGCGCCCGCGGTTTGGTGACCCTCTGGTGGCTCGACGGCCGGCGCTGCGGTGGTTCGGAGGTGGGGTGCTGATGGTCGGGTGTCGACGACGCGGACGGTGGTGGCTGTGGTTCGTGGTGCCGGTGCTCAGGCCCATGGTCTCCCTTCGTGCTCCGGCCTATGCTGTGGAGGGGCCTGGTGCCCCTTCTGGATGGTGGGTGCGGCGGCCATGGGCACGGCTGGTCGAGGGCGCGGTCGGCCAGGGAGTTCTGGTGGCTTGGCGCACGACGGGGGCCGGGATCTGGTCCCAGTGGTCCGGTGATGGTGGGGTAGGTGGCGGCGGTCAGCGGTTCGGCGATGCCACGGCGGCGACGGCTCGGTGGAGGCCGCGACTGATGGAGCGATGGTTGCGTCGACGGCCGGCCCGTGCTCGACCCCGGGAGGCTCGCGCCCTTGCCCTGCGGTTGTCCTCTGTGGCGCCGCAGTGGCTTGGTGAGTTTTCCCCTGGTCTCTCTACAGCTTTGCTGGATTGGGGAACACACCGGCGAAAGCCATGCTAGCACGATGACGGTGGCGCCTTTGGGCGTCGTTCACCCCTTGGAGGCGTTATCATGGCGTGTCCCCCATTCGGCCGGTTGCGGTAGGGCATCGGCTGCGCAGTGGTGGCGTCGTGGTGGTGTGACTGCCTATTGCCAAGGAGGGGCACCAGTGACGCCATGGTGGTGTGGCTGGGGCTCCTGGCTGCTAGGCTAGGAGGATGGGGTGGCTGGCTTGGTGTTCGGTGGCCGACGTTGGGCAGGGTGGCAAGGGTGGAGGAGCTGACAGTGGTTGGAGTGCCTCGTCTCAATGACCTAATCCGACCGAGAGAGGCGAAAGGCCAGGGCGATGATCTGCATCCTTTGCAGCTTCAGGTCCGTTCACGTGGTGCAGAGAGTCCGCCAGTGGCGAGTTGAAGATAGACATTCTTGGAGCGGCTCGGTGGTACTATGTCATCCTTGACGGTGGAGCAGGCCCAGATCCCCGAAGAGTCCAGTGACGGGGTGGCAAGGCCCCCTGCGCTTGAAGGTGGTGAATCCAAGGAATAGTTGTCCAAGAGTGGTGCTGCGGTGGGTGAGGTGAGGCCCCCACGAGTTGAGTTGAGTTGAGTTGAGTTGCCTTGGAGGTATGGAATCCGGTGCCGAGTTTTAGTTGTTCTGGGGTGATTTGGTGCAACAACAGTTCTTCGGCGAGAGGTCCTGCATGGCAGTGGCCTCTTCGGTGGGGTGTCGTAGGCTTCCCCTCTCATTTCTACCAACGATTGGTCATGGCTGGAAATCGACAACCGTGTGAGTGTTTTTTTTGAAGATGTAGAGTTTCTTCGGCCAAGTTGTTAGTAGAGTTGAGGTGGGTCGATTTCGACCAAGTTGTGTAGGGTCATGTCGACCAAAGTTGTTTGGTAACTTGGTACCTAAGTGTGCATGTTGAGTAGGGTACCCTCCACATTTGTATGGTTTTTCTGACCTGGTTTTCAGTCAAAAAAACTAAGCTGACATTTGCCTTTTTTCTTTTTTCGTCTAATAGAAATCACGGCAATGCTTTTGTCGTCCTTTCGGAAAAAAAAAATCTACAGACTTCACGTGGGATGACAGGTATGGTATGGGCTCCGCTAAACATACGAGCGTGTGGTTTGACTGGTTGTGCTTGTGCGGAGACAAACATGTTCCGACCATGCAGTGATGCATTATATATAAATTCTTCTTTATCCACTTCTTTTTTTTGATAAGTTAATTTGTTCATTTACTTTGGGTGAGGAAGGAAGTAGGGTCGATAATGCATAAAAAATCACACCCATAAGTTCGGCGCCTTCTTTTTGGTTGATCATATATGCCCATACCAATGCTCCTCTTGTGTCTCACTCTTTGCTTGAAGAGAAGAACTTTCACCAATTATATATATAATAAAAAGATATGCAGAAAAAACTTTTTGTCAAACAGAGTTGGGCCCCTTTTGAATTATTTTTCCTCGGTACAAAAAAAACTCTCAGAATCCCACTATATATATCACATCTAGATTCTCTAGATTGTAAAGGAATTTTAAAATCTGATGGGATCCAAAAGGCTCCTGAGGAGTATGACGAATGCATCACATTGTCACAGTATATATACCGTCCGGTAATAAGAAAAGGACAAAAAGAACTTCGTTTTGTATATATGTGCCAGAGACACGAGAAGGTGAGCCCTGAGACTGACAGGACGGTGCGTGGTCCAGGCCAAACCATCTACCCCTTGGCCACATGCCCACATCTTGCCTGCCAGGCCTCCACGCCAGGATCAACATGAACCACTAGTTCACGGCGCTTCACTCGCCATCCTCGATCTTCATCGGAGAACTGACCATGAATCTGTGCGTCGCCGGCCGGCGCGCTTCGCTCAGATCTGATGTCACCGCGCCGGCAAACCACGACTCAAGTCGCGTCGCACAGCCGAGAAATTAATGTTGTTGAGACTTAGAGAGCGAGAGACGGAGACAGCACGGGCAGATAGCCACAGATGCTCTCGCGGGGTGGGCTTCTATCCGGCCACAAGAACGTACGAGTGTGACGCAAAGCGTGCCATGCACGTGTCTTCGATCGGCCAGGGTACGAGGTGTCATATCAAGATTTTGTGTTTGTGTTCCGCCGGACGTGCATATTTTACTCTACATGTTTAGATCTAAACATATAATATGCTTTAGTAAAAGTTTTAGGTGTACTCCTAGTGCTTTAGCTGCATGTGTTTACTGCTCAATTATGATGGAGTTTTTATGTTAAACTTATTATTATACGGTTAAACAAATAGGATCACGTATACGGAGTACTCAGCTGTCTCTTTCTGGTGTCCATATATAAACCACGTACTCACGCACAAGCAAGAGCACGTGATTTGCCTAAAAGAAAAGTTAGAGCACGTGACTTTGAAACAGACAAGCAGAGAAATGACACAAATGACGACAGTCAGCTATATATCACGTTTTGGGCTAAGATTGAGATATATACAGCACAATAGCGAGGGACAGACGATCTGACCACGTGATTTTCGCAAAAGAGATCGAGAAGGGAGGGAAATGAAGGACTGGACCATTTGGTCGTTAGGCTGGACATGACCATTTTCTCATTTTGCGTGGAAAATCGCTGGCCTTCTCAATATATAGTTCCGGTTCCTTTTACAGTTGCAAATTAGTTGTCACGACTTTTAGATTTTTTTTCACCAAGATAGACATATCTCTATTCTATTCTATTCACAGGAGCGGAACTAGCACCATTGTGGGGTGGGCTCTAGCCTCACTGCTACTGGAAGCATAGAGCCCGTGCTTGGGTCAGCTATGACGTCATTCGCAGGCCACATAACAGAAGACGTGAAAACGACAGTAGCTGAGATCCATAACTTTTTTTTATAAAAACCGTCCGAAACGGTCGAAAACGATATTATGATATAAAAAACGAAAGCAGTTTGTTCTGAAAACTTCTACATTTTAGCAATTTGGAGTACAAAAAATGGTTGAAAATGGTTGTGAAACCAACTAATTCTGACAAATTTTTATGTCAAAAATAGCATCATAATATAGAAAAACGAAAGCGGTCGGTTCGGAATATTTCATTTTTGTTTTCATCCTATTGACTTCACATGCTCACTGGTATAGTACAGGCTCCGGTAGACATATGAGGTTGACTGGTTGTGAGGGGGATTGGGAGGTGGGCAATTTGGCAAAAATGCTCCTCCATCCTCATTCTAGCTAATCCTTTTACCAGACGATCTAGTGATGCATTCGATGTGAAATCTTATTTGTCCACCTTTTTTTTCCTTGATAAAGTTAACTTGTCCACTGTTGTCTTTGATAAGTAAGTTGGTGAGTGGATACATAAATCATATTAAGTTGGGCACCTCCTTTTTTATTGATCATATATTATCAGTGCCGAAGCCAGCGCGCGGGAAGGGGGCTATGTGGCAGAACCTCCTAAATCATATGGCTCACATGCATTATTATTGTCTAAACAGACTCCTAATAACCATGAATATATTCCATAAGACTTAAAAGGCCTGTCGGGTAAATCCCGAATCATCTACGATTCTCCGAGCAGGATCAATCATTACAAAGAGACATTGCAGTATTACAACAGCTTTATACAAATAAGATATATCAGAGTAAAATAGTGGAAGGATTACAATAACATAAGTTTACAAACCGTTTAGTTTTAAACTTACAAACCATATGTTTTTAATTATTACAACCATAGGAGCAGTGGAGTAGCAATATAACTGATTACAAAACCTTGATGATACGCTCTGCCCAACAGCGAGATAGCCTATTCGTCGTCACTCTCCGCAATGGCTGTCATACAGCAGGGTGCAAAGCAATCCTGCGTATGGGACTCACCTGCAACAAGGGTTCAACAAACCCTGAGTACAAAAATACTCAACAAGACTGACCCGACGAAAAAGAGGGGTGAAGACTCAGAAATGCAGGCTAGAGGGACAAGGTAAGGCTTGTAGGAATTTTTACAGAAAAGCTCTTGTGGATCAAATTTTTACTTATCTTTGATTATAACAGAAAGTAAAGTTGTTTTGCTCTAGCTCAATATTACCAAACAACTTCATTTAGATACCTTATCGTCACTCAACTTGTTACTACAATGATGAACACCGATCGAGTCTTCTTCTCCGAGAAGCAACAACAATTCGAATCTATTTTCATACCCAGCTGGAACCTAGATCACTGGGATACCGGAGATTCTAACTCTGATGCATACCAGATCACAGATATACCGGGATAACAACCGCAGCCATATATCACCACATGATACACGTGAGCACTTAGACCCAGTAACCGATATGCATGGGAACTTAAACCCACAGTATACCACACTATGACATATGTGAGGACTCTGGCCCACTATATATCACTCCATGATATACCTGGGCTTCAACCCTCAATATATCACTTCATGCATGTGAATTTTCTAGTTTCTCGATATCACCAGTTCACCATCGGACGGGACCTAGGGCTTCAACAGACGAAAATACTACAGAGGGACTCCTTTCCCAATGCAGGTTAACCGTCCGGACTCGATTTATTAACTATCATCATGTTTCCACAGATAAAGCCATCCTCATCTTTTTCATTCTTTTACTTTTTTTGAAAACCTAGCTAATTAAGAAGGGCTAAGCATTACTACGTATTTTCTAAAATCAGATAACAAGGAATAAGAAAATAAGACAGGTAATGCAATTGGTAGGTTTTCACTCAACTCCTATTACTTAATGTAACATTTTATAACTAAAGCGATAAAACTTCTATAAAATAAGGGTAGGGTTTAAATGCACCCAAGGCTTGCCTTGGTATTCGGAGTAGACGGTCTCAAGCTCTGGATCAACTCCCAACTCCTAAGTCTGCTCTTCCTTGGGATCTGGTGCGACAACGTTAAACTCTCCGTTAACGGAAGCTACACGATAACATGATATTCTTCAACATGATGGAATAGTAAATATGATGCTCGATGGATGCATAACCAGATTAAGGACTTGAGTATAACTTTCCTCCATGATAAAGTTGCAAGCCAACAAAACTTACTAAGTTCATTAAGGTTAACTACTTCATTAGTGAAGTTCATTAAACACATGAAATAACGTTGATTAAACCCTAATGACATGATTAAGGAAAGCTCAAACAATTAATTAAAGTACAAAAGATCATTAAGGTTAGTGACCCAAGGTCATCCATCAATCCCAAAGTCAAACAACCCTATAATGATTAAGCATGATTAAAGGGGTTAATTAATTAATTAAAAGCATTAAATAAAGGCAAAAAATTAAAGTTGTCTAATTGAGCTCCAAATTTTATTTTGAAAATATCTTGGTCTAATTAGATGGTAAAACAATTTTTAGAAATAAAAGCCAATTATTTTATTTATTAAAAATCATTGAAGGTGCATTTTTAAATTAAAAGAGCTAATTTTAACTTATGTAAAAAGTACTCAAATTTGGTATATTATATTTTTTCTAGGTAGAGGACATCATAAAGAGCATAAACATAATTTTTCAGAATTTTTGGAATAGTATATGAATTACTATGATTTATAGAAGAAAATAACATTTTCTGAATTTTCTAAAAAAGGATGAACAGTGTCGTCTTCTACCTTCGGCCGTTGACCACCTGGGCGCGACGTTGACCAGCGGAAGACCAAACTTTGACCGGCAATAAATCAGCAATGGATGGACCAAAATTGACGCTGTTAGATCCTACACGATCACCACGAAAAAACGAAACTTTTGGGGCTACTGTTTTGAGACGAGCACGGTTGCGGCTGTACTGTACGCGGTGACGTGCGGCCTAGGGGCACGAGAGGCTAAAGCGAAGGTACCTATGGCTTAAGGAGATGATGGCGAACGCGATGCTCACCTCGGTTGAGGAAAAAGTGGAGCGGAGGCAGACCGATGACGAAGGGCGACCCGCGGCGGCATGACTCATTGGCAACCTTGGCGTTCCCGTGTGTCCGTGCTATTCCAGGGAAAAAATCGACAGGTCGATCACGACCGTGAAGAAATTGCGAAACTAGAAACGAAGACAAACCAAAAATATTTCCACCCAAGCGGCTGACCACGGAGGAGCGGATGGCGACGATGCTTCGAACGATGCTCTGTTCCGGAAGGAAGAAAATGAAGGTCCGCGGCGGCTCTGAGCGGGGCGAGGTCGTGCCAAGAAGCTACGCGCGTACGCTAAAGCAAGGCATGCACGATGGTACACTTTACATGGGCAGAGGCGGCTCGGTGGGAGTGCTGCGCGAAGGCAGGACGACGGCGCGACGACGATGGCGAAAACGGAAGAAGAAAAACGACTGCGGCCGACCGGTTATAAAGCTCCGCGACGAGGCACGGATGGCCGACACGCGGGCGACGAAGTTTTCAGCACGAGGGGGCGAGCTGGCGGCCGCGGCAAGCCGGTATGGCGGCCATGGACACGGTAGCGACGGTGAGTAGTGAGGTGAAACGACGATGATGACGTCAGCAACTACAATAGCACTGATGTCACTTCGGTATTTTGCAAATTGCTCCAAAATTTATATAGGAACTTGAAAATATTTAAAAATATTAATTGCATAACTTTTCAATAGCTACACTTTTCATTAAATTTTTTTTAATTTATGCTTAGTTTTTGAAATACGAATTCAAATTCAAAAGGGGATAAAACCCTAGAAACACATATTTGAAATTACTTTTGATTTTTCAACAAAACTTGAAAATCTTTAAATCTATGGAATTCTCAACTTTTCACACCAAACATTTTTTATATACAAAGTTTTCCCAAATTATGCATAATTTTAGAATCATGGGTTTAAAATCAAAAGGGAACAAATGCTGAAAAACTAAATTTTTAAATTCATTTAAAATTATTTTTGGAAACTTGAAAAACTTTAAATACCATTAATTAGCTCTTGTCAAGATCTACAAACCATATATTTAGAGTGTCTCCAAATTCCTTATAGATTTTGAAATATAGAAAGAGGGGTAAAACAGGGTTTTGAAATTAGGGTTTTTAGAAGCGAAAACAAACTCGATTTGGTTTCTAAATTAATTGGTTGGTCATTAGTGATCACAAACATCATCCAAGGATATTTTTAGGTCAATGACCCAATGACACCCTTGGTTGACCAAGTTGACTTTTGAAAAATATTTTATAACTTTCCAATTTGAATTTAGATTTGAATTGCAAGGCTTGGGAATAAGTTTTAAAATCCAAATTCAACTTCAAATATAAAAATCATTTTTTTAAAGGTTAGACTTAGATTTATACACTATGCTTGACACTAGTGTAAACACGGTTTACACCTCAAGTACATAGAGTATAAATTAAGTATTTGAGATGACATTCGAAAGTAGGGTTTTATGATTTCATATGACATAATATTTCAGAAACATAAGCAACCTATGAAATATAAATTTGTTTTAGTTGATGCACATCAAAGTTAACCTAATCATGAATGCTTTGCAATGCATATGATGACGTGACATGTTTTAGTTGATATAACACCAGGGGTGTTACAGGCTACCCGTGCTGCAGCCCCCCTACGGCCATGATTTACATGGAACCTGGGCTTAGCCCGGGCTACCGTCATAAGGAGAAAGAAGAAGGCAAGGAGGGGCTGGAGGAAGAAGAAGAGGATGCCATCCCTGGCTTCGTCGCTGTATATTATTATATATAGCTAGAGAACTAAAGACTGCCCATATATACTAAAGCATCTCCAAGAGATTGTCTAAATCATTTTGTAAAGTTAAATTTAGCTACTATTAAGAAAAAAAAGCTCTCTAACAGACTATGCATGTGCCTCTCCAAATTGGATAGCTGGTCATCCCTGAACTTCCGAGCTATCCAAATCCAAATATAAATAGTCTTTGTAACTCGCCAATCCGCCTCCGCGTGCGAGGCGCGGCGCTGCCACATGTGTCTTTGGCGGCCTCCGCCATAGACCTTGGGCCATGTCACAAGTTTAAATATAGAGTCTCAATTTAGATAGACTGATGGAGTAGTCTAAGTTTTCAAGGAGAGATTAATTTTTATAAAACAACACAATCACTAAATTTAACTATTATTTTTGATTAATCTGTTCGAGATTCTCTAGTAACCTACTCCACGAGACGAGGGTGAAGGTAGGCAGACTGTAGGCTCTGCAGCATCTATGTGCAGGCTAGTGCTTCCAGCTTTGTGAGGACCTTTTGAATCCTTTTCCTTTGGGTACGAAAAAAAAATCTAGAATCCCACTATCATATCTAAAGTGTTTTAAAAAGAGTTTTAATCAAAGATTTTGGGGATCCTAGAATTCAATAAAAACTGTTGTGATTCTTTTTATCTAGATTCTTAAAATCTGATGGGCTCCAAAAGACACCTGAGTGGGTGTTTGTCCTAGTATACCGTCCGGTAATAAGAAACGAAAAAAAGAATTTCGTTTTGTATGTGTTCAGAGAGACGAGAAGGTGACAGACCCTGAGACTGACAGGACACGGTGCGCGGTCCAGAGCACATCTTGTCGCCGGCCGGATCGACGCGCGCCACGATCAACAATTCAACATGAACCACCAGTTCACGGCGCTTCCTCTCAGCTTGCACGAATAATATAGCCATTCTATCTACTTATTTCTACAAGATATTTCACTTGATGCATTTCAGCAGCTAGCACGATTTCAAACAAAGCTAGAATGAATGGTCATGTTTCGTTGATCTCGGTTGATGCTTGACGGGAGAAATCACAGTCGTGCGAACACTGAATGATCACACACCACCGGTCAGTCTGTCACCCTCATCGCCGGCCGGAAGTTTCTCGCCGTCCACTATATCTTCATCGGAGATGGACCATGAATCTGTGCGGCGCCGGCCGGCGCGCTTCGCTCTGCTCTGACGTCACCGCGCCGCCGGCAGACCACGACTCACGTCACGTCGCACAGCCGGGAAATTAATGCTGTGGAGAGAGCGAGCGAGAGACGGAGACACATGCCGCAGGTAGCCAGCAGATCGATGGATGCTCTACGCGTGGGGTGCGGTGGGCTTCTAGAAGAAAGAACGTGTGACGCCCAAAGCATACTATGCCGTTACTCGAAGATCGGCCAGGAACGAGGAGGCGTCATATCATATCAAGATTGTTGTGTTTCTGTTCCGCCGAGAGGTTAGGAGTGAATTAGGGTCGGACGTGCATATTTTTGTGACAGTTCTCAGTTCTCACTCATTCTCGTGTAAAATTCCGGTGGAGTGGATGATCGAAATGGGCCGGATATATATACGCCGATATTATGCATGGAAACTATTTCCATTGTTTGGACTCAGCCAACCAACTATAGGTGGCGCGCGCGGCTTTGTTCGATAAAAATTTGCGAGAGTAAAAAAATAGAACACTTTCTAGAAAAGAGTTTATATATATATATATATATATATATATAATCTACTCGAATATATATTGATTTTTCTCAGAAAAAGAAGCATATTCTCCATCTTAAGCCTACTATACGTACCAACTTGAGAAAGCGTCCCTTGACGTATAGCTGAGATTGCTCTTTTTTTATGAACTCTGTGAATTTCATTACTGTTTGCTGAAGAATCAGCATTCACAATTATGTGGGTCGTCGAAGGAATAAAATTGCTAACAACCTATTCCCTTTCGTTACATGCATACCCCAGGTCCGTCAAAACGTGTGCGGCAACATTACAAACACGATTTTTAAAAGAACAATCAAAATGAACAAAATTCGATCGAAATAACAATCTCAATTCATCAACCAGTCCTCCTTCATGCCAATCACAGGGGTGTCGAAGACAATAACTCTTGCTGAATGACCAAGGCATCTGTCTCTAGGATTAGTTTGCTAATACCAAGGTTTAGAGCAGCTTGAACCCCTTGTAGACAAGCAATCAATTCTGCGTGGAGAGCACCGAATAAATAGTTAACTCGTCCCCTTCCTGTTCGTACGACGTCACCTTCCCAATCTCGCTCTAATGATAAAATCCTAGCTTCTATATTGATCGGTGCTCCTAAAAGAACTGTCACAATGCAGTTTCGGGTCACCTCGGGTGGAGGTTTCAACCATGCTGCTAGCTTCAGCTCCTTTCTACTCTTACACAGTTTCAAATGTTTTGATTCTCTAAAATTTTTAAAATCACTTACAATGTGGAATGGAGGAGGTAGAAAATATATTAATGTTATAAAGAAGGTCAATGAAGAAAGATCCTTCGTTACTTACACGTGCTAGTGCTAGGAACTTAATAATAAGGTGCAGTGGTGGGAGATAACAATGCACGTGCTAGTGGTATCGGTATCGTAGCGGGACTAGACTCCAGAGATCGGAATCGGCACAGATTTAGATTTGGATCCTCCCATCAGCAAACGGCACTTAATAATAAGGTGCAGTGGTGGGCAAATCCGATCCGACGGTGCTAATAGTGAGTATTGAAATGACTTTCATTTTCCCAGCATCCTCTTGGACTCCGATTCGTGGTTGGGACGTATATGGGCCATCAGTTCGCAAGAGTTGTGCAGCCATTGCCCACGCAGCACGGTCATGATCACATCACATGCCTCTAATACCAGAAACAATGTACGCACATAGTAAAAAAAAAAAACTCGACTCACGGGTTAAGACAGCCCCGGGCACTATGCTTAAGAAGGAGACCTTCTCACGCAGTGTGGCAGAACCTCCTAAATTATATGGACACATACCTATCATTGTTCCCAAGACCTCTGACAGCCATGTATGTGTTCCATACAACCTAGAAAGCTCTGTCGGGTGCCCTGAAAGGACCCCGATTAAACCACCTTTGACTCATACCAGGATAAACAAAGGAGTAGCTGCAACATTACAACATTTATTATAAAATATACATCAGAGTGCGGAAGAATAATAAAATTAAATTTACAAAATATATGAATAAGTAAAATTTTTACAAACTTAACTTTAATTGCGAAAGCAGAGAAGAACTACAGAAGACAACTTAGGTAGAGCACCTAAGTCAGGAGAGGATAACCAGATCACGTCGAGCTCACTGACATGAACTTGATTTGAACACCAGTTAGCACCTGCAACAGGGGTTCAACAAACCCTGAGTATAAAAGTACTCAACAAGACTGACCCGACGAAAAAGAGGGGTGAAGACTCAGAAATGCAGGCCAGAGGGACAAGGTAAGGCTCGTAGGAATTTTTGCAAAAAAGCTTTTGTAGATCAAATTTTTACTTATCTTTGATTATAATAGAAAGTAAAGATGTTTTGCTCTAGATCAAAATTACCAAACAACTTCATTTAGATACTTTATCATCATTCAAGTTGTTACTACGATGATGAACATCGATCGAGTCTTCTTCTCCAAGAAGCAATGGCGATTCGAATCCATTTTCACACCCAGCTGGGACCTAGGTCACTGACATATAGGAGACTTTTAACTCCTAAGCATATCAGATGAACCGATATACCGGGATAACAACCGCAGCCATATATCACCACATGATACACGTGAGCACTTCGACCCAGTGTACCAAGATACGTGGGAATTTAAACCCATAGTATAACACACTATGACATATGTGGGGACTCTGGCCCACTATATATCACTCCATGACATACGTGGGGACTCTGGCCCACTGTATACCACTTTATGTATGTGGATTTCTAGTTTTTCGATATCACCAGTTCACCATCGACACGGGATCTAGGGCATCAACAGACGGAAACACTACAGAGGGACTCCTTTCCTAATGCAAGTTACCGTCCGGACTCGATTTATTAACTATCATCACGTTTTCATAGATAAAGCCATCCTTATCTTTTTCATTCTTTTACTTTTTGCTAACCTAACTAATTAAGCAGGGCTAAGCATTACTACGTATTTTCCATATAACAGGTAACAAGGAATATGGAAGTAAGACAGGTAATGCAATTGGTGGGTTTTCACTCAACTCCTAATACTTAATGTAACATTTCATAACTGAAGCGATAAAACTTTTATAAAACAAAGGTAGGGTTGGAATGCATCCGGGGCTTGCCTGTGTTGCAGAGAAGTTAGATTCCAAATGTCAGATTTGACATCAACTCCGTGGATCGACGATACCGACACCATGGATGGATGAACATTTCCAATACTTGTTCAACACGAACCTTCTCTCTCTCGTATACACTACATGTATATAAAAGATGTATGTTTTAGCATGATGGAATGTATGACATGATGCATGATGATACATGGATGAAAGCATAACAACTTAATTAACATGAGTACAAATTTCCTTCACGATAAAGTTGCAAGCCAACAAAACTTATTTACTAAGTTCATTAGGGTTAACTACTTCATTAATGAAACTCATTAAGCACATAAAATAACGTTAATTAAGCCCTAATGACATGATCCTGATAGGCGCAAATAATTAATTAAGGTGCCAAAGGTCATTAGGGTTAAAGACCCAAGGTCATCAATCAATCCCAAAGTCAAACAACCCTATAATGATTAAGCATGATTAAAAGGATTAATTAATTAATTAAAAAGCATAAAATAAAGATATAAAATAAAATTGATCAAATTGTTCTCAAAATTTTATATTAGGTTAAACATAGTCTAAATAGGCTGCAAAACAAATTTTAGAATTTTTGGATAATTCTATGATTTATTAAAAATCATAGAAAATCCATTTATTAATTAATTAGGCTAATTAATTAACCAACAAAACTTGCTCAAAATTAACATCCAATATTTTTAATAAATTAAGCTCATCAAAAAGTACATATAGATATTTTTTATAATTTTTGGAGCTATATATAATTACTTATGAATTTCCAAAGAATAAGCAATTAAAATTATTTTCTGAAAATAGAAAAATCAAATCCTTTTCTTTTTTCCCGAGTTGACTATGGCGGCAGCGGGGTTGACCGTGGCGAACTTCGTCGACGGCGAGGTCTTGTAGTGCGGCAAGGGCACCAACGTGACCTACTCAACCTCGCGAACACGATGGGGTAGCCTATGCGGTAGCTAAGGCATGGCAACGAGCTCATCGCCGGCCATGGCGGCCATGGCGGCGCTGCGCGCGACACGTCGATGGCGAGGATCCAGTTGAGCCTAAACGGAGGACGGGGTTAGCGCCAGGAGCTCACCATGGTGCTTTTGTGCTAGAAGATGAGGCCTGAGATGGGGCAGAGCAAGTTCGACGGCATGCGGTGGTCGGCGGCGGCGATTTCCTTCGGCAGCGAGGATGACTGGCACCTCCGCGACATCGAGACTACAAAGAGATGATGCGTGATCTGAAGCATGATGTGGTGAAGCCAACACACGCAAGAGATGAGTCCTAAGCTCACCGGAAGTGGACTCGCGACGACGATAGCGATGATGGCGGCGGTGCTGGGTCGCCGGAGATGAAGGAGAAGGCGACGTGCGGGCGCCCTGGGCAAAATTGGGCGGTGAGAGTGGGCTCAGAATCTTCGCAACAACTGTGCGGAGCTAAGGATGAGATCAAGAGGGTGGTGGTGTCACGATGGTGGAGAATTTTTCCGGCGACGAAGAACACGACGGCGGCAGAAAAACAGAGAAGGAGAACTCGGCCACGGCGTCCCAACTTGTAGCCAAGGCTCGATGAAGGGGATGGCGACACGACGACGATGAATTTTCACACGCGGGAGGCGCGCTGGCGGCCGCGGCAAGCCAGTATGGCGGCCATGGACACGGCATCGCCGGTATGCCGGTATGCTTAGTTTTTGAAATACGAATTCAAATTCAAAAGGGAATAAAACCCTAGAAACAAATATTTAAAATTACTTTTGATTTTTCAATAAAACTTGAAAATCTTCAAAACTATGAAATGTTCAACTTTTCAAACCAAACATTTTTAATATATAAAGTTTTCCCAAAGTATGCATAATTTTTGAAATATGGATTTGAAATCAAAATGGGGAAAATGCCAAAAAACTGTATTTTCAAATTTATTTGAAATTCTTTATTGGAACTTGAAAAACTTTGAATACCATTATTGTAGCTCTTGTTAAGATCTACAAACCATATATTTAGAGTATCTCAAAATTCCTTATAGATTTTGAAATATGGAAAGAGGGGTAAAACAGGGTTTTGAAATTAGGGTTTCGAAAGCGAATTCAAACTCGATTTGGTTTCTAAATTAATTGGTTGGTCATTGATGATCACAAACATCATCCAAGGATATTTTTAGGTCAGTGACCCAATAGTACCCTTGGTTGACCAAGTTTACTTTTGAAAAACATTTTTAATATTGCCCCAATTTGAATTTAAACTTGAATTACCCAACTTGAAGCAAGTTTTGGGAATCCAATTCCAAATTCAAACTTGGAGCCTAATTTTTAATTGTTGCTCTTTAACTTATCCCCTACACATGACTCAAGTATAAAGCATGACTTTACACCTTAATCCATATAGAGCATAAATCAAGGATTGAAAGTGACATTAAAAATTAGGGTTTTATGATTTCATGTCACTCATCAGATCAAACACAAGCAACCTAAAGAAAGTAAATTTATTTTAGTTGAGAAATATCAAGGTTGACCTAACATAAACATTAAGCAAAGCAAGATAACAAGATAAATTTTAGGTTGTTTTATAAACTTGCAGAAACACTTAAAATGACAAAGAACTTTAAATAAACCCTAAACATCATCATTTCATGTATAAAACTAAACATCACATAAAAGATATTATCAAAACATGAATGCATTTATGCCATGATGCTCGATGATTATGCTTGATAAAGCACATGATTAAGATTTTAATTTGTCATTAACATCTAGGATGTTACATGCAGGTTAAGAAAACCCCCGAACCTCTGCCCCGTCCATACACAGCGGCATTGCAGCTCACGTGAGACTGGACTCACTACCGGATTCAGTCTCTTCGCCGAGTGCCGAAGCACTCGGCAAAGCCTGCCTCGCACTCGGCTAAGGCTTTGCCGAGTGCTTTCCACGTCGGCAGTCGGCAAAGGGTTGTCGGCAAAGATTTTGATGGGAAAGAGTTCTTTGCCGAGTGCCATGTCAGCACTTGGCAAAGAATTTCTAAAAAAATAAAAAAAAGAAAATGTCGCCAAGCCCATCAGCAAGCCCGGTCGAGCCCATCCACGGGGAGCCGCCGTCGCCATCTGGATCTTGCCGCCGTCGTCGTCGATCTGCACCAGCGGAGCAGGATCTCTGACCTGCCGCCATCATCGTTCTCTCCCTCTTGTAGGAGCACACCGACTCCGACATGCCGACGCACCGCCCCTACGGGATCCGGCGTCCATGGGCCGCCTGCACCGGATCCGGCCGCACCAGCTCCGCCCCTGCACCGCGGCAAGTAGGTGGAGCTCGCCGCGGCAAGTGAGGTGCGCCGAGGAAGAGCTTGTGGCGCTGGACCGGGCCGCAGGGGTGCGGGGACGCTGGATCGGGCCGTCCTCGTCCCAGTCCGTCGCGCGCCGCAGACGCCGGTCGCCGTGGTGGGGAGGGCGCGCCGCCGCGGTGGGGAGGGCGCGTCGCCGTGAGCCGTGGTGGGGAGGATGCGGGCAGGCAGCCGGGCGTCAACGCGGAGGGAGGAGATGAGGGAGAGAGGATGGGGCGCGGGTTGGGGAGGGTGGCTGGATGAGGGAGAGAGTGGGGGTGGGTTAGGGTTAGGTTTTTATTTGTATAGTGGAGTGGGAGAGAGTGGATTGGTGGGCTTTTGGTGGGCTGCTGGCCTATTGGGCCGGCGCCTTTGCCAAGTGGCCCAGTAAGGGCACTCGGCAAAGCCTTTTTTTATTTTTTTATTTTTTATTTTAAATCTTTTAAATTCAAAAGCATGAGAAGATGAACTCTTTTGAATTCAAACTTTTTTATTATCCTAGTATATTGTTTACATGCACATGTTCAAATTTGAGACTTTTTATAACATTTTGCTATATTTCGTTCATTTATTTTATTTAATTGAATTTTTCTGGATAATACAAAATTGAATCGAAGGTGTATAAAATAATTAAACGTAGCCACTCAAAAAATTATATTCATATTGGAGAGTGTATATTAAGGCCGTATCCAGGAACTCACCCAAAATTTTAAACGACTTGTTCACGAAACATGACCGTTCAGTTGCGGAAGAAGTATTTTTTTAATTATATAAAATGTAAACAGAGTTCTAAAATCACCAAACTTGTCGAGGTGTGATGATATCGCATAAAGAGCTTCTGATAAAAAATATAGAATATTTTGAGCAAGTTGTGACATCGGATGTTTAAAACCTAGACATCTCTACGTGTAACCACTGGTGATCACTTGCGGAGATGTCTGGGGTTTAGCCATCTGACATCATAATTTGCTCAAAACATTATCAAATTTTTACTACAGCCTCTACATACGATGAGATGACACCTCGCCAAGTGTTGTGATTTTCAGACTTTGTTTGCATTTTATATAATTAAAAAACACTTCTTTCGCAACTGGATGGTCGTGTTTCGTGAACAAGGCATTCAAAATTTTGGGTGAGTTCCTGAATACGGCCTCAAAATACACTCTCCAACATGAATATCATTTTTTAAATGGCTATATTTCATTATTTCATGCACCTGCAGTTCAAATTTACTTTTTTAAGAAAAGTGCAAGTAAACAAAATAAATTCAAGAAATATAGCAAAAAGTTATGAAAATATTCCAAATTCAAATATATGCTTGTATACAATATAGAAAGACTACAGAAAAAATTTGAAATCAAAATTAAAAAAATAAAAAATCCTTACCGAGTGTCTGTCATGGCACTTGGCAAAGAAGGCCTTTGTCGAGTGCCTCGCAGTGGTACTCGGCAAAGGATCTGGCTTTGCCGAGTGCCTGAGTCTGGCACTTGGCAAAGGCAACCTTTGCCGAGTGCCTATGTTTTGAGACTCGACAAAGCCTATGGCACTCGGCAAAGATTGGATTTCCAATAGTGACTGGCTACAGACCTGTGCTTTTAACTTTTGTGAACCTCTACCCCATCCATACACAATTTAGTTATAGAACACATCAGAGTGGCGTAGCCCAGTGGTAACTTTTGTGGCATAGGACCTGGTAGGTCTTGGTTCGATCGATGAAACCAGTTTGGAGGGGCAGAAGTTTTGGTCGAATCCGGCCCGGCCCCATGGTAAACTAGACCGCCGAATAGGAAGAGGGATCTATCTCAAGTTGTGCGCCGAGGTGTAGGCGGCAAATTGAATTTGAGCTGTGCTGGACAAGGTGGTGAATTGAATCGAGAAGTTACGGCCGATCACATCATATAATATCTTAATTACATGTGTACGTGATACACATGTACGTACTATACACACACACGTACGTAAGAAGAAGACGAAAAGGTGGACGCCGGTTTCTTCATAAAGTTTAGTTTTATTCTAGCAGGTGTTGGGGTAAGGTTGCTCTGGTTCACCACCATTGCATCACCGGCCATTGCATCAGTTTGCAAATTCAGGTGTAAAGGTAGTTTGTTGGGTGGCTGCCGGGTGTGACCTGGTCTACGTACGACTGCGGCACGAGATGCGCGCGCTTGGCGAGGTCGAGTGGGAGGTCAACCCGATCGACCCAGTCCCCCCGCTTCCAACCTAAGCTATATGGTAATATATGGATATAGATATATTATATTACATTTATAGAAATTGAGACGGCTTTTTAATTTCTCAGACAAATTAGAAATGCAAGCAAAATGCACGGTTAGCCGCGTCAGTCAGCGAAGCGACCAACCCTGCTGCAGCGCGACTTTTTGCAATAGAGTACGTGGAACCACGAACCATGCCCAAGTGACCTGCATAGAGTACGGCCACTGCTGCCAGATCAGCGTCCAGCTCACTTGGCTGGCTCAGTTGACCAGGTCAGCTCTGCCGCCTGCCCTGCCCCATCTGGATCGTCCATATCGTGTCGGAAGGACTCGGAACGGCCGCTTTAATAAACGGGGCGATCCACTTCCTGCTCGCTGGTCGCTACTTGGGTTGGGTTGCCTGTTGCCTTACCTTCTCGGCAAGCCTTGCCTTTTGTTTTGTTCCCCACGAAACCACCGGCCGGAAGTTCTTACCTGCCAATCCGAATGAGAATGCATGACGTTAGTCTCATTTATGTTCAAGACCTGCTCACCATTTTTGGCCTTAATTTAACACTTTTCAACTTTTTTGTTGGTGAGCGCCACGTACTCTCATTATTTCAAATTGCGTTTGGTCTTTTTAGATTAAATAGCTTTTGATATTTATTTAGATACTAGCAAATATGTCTGTGCATTGTAAGTTGAAAAAATATTAAACATTGGTACGAAACAATAACTTGAATGGTACATATCTCCTTATGTTTATGCTTTTATAATTTACGTAATGATGATCATCCATTCATAATATAATTTAATGTTGATAAGAAATCATAATGTTCTATTAAACCTATATCAAACTAAAATACAATTAACATACAATCAACCTCCGCTTTTTTTCGGTGTGTCAAGAATTGATCTGTTCACCGATGATTACGACGTGACACCTCTCTTGATTTTTCACATGACATCTCTGGTTAGAAATTACATAAATATATTTTTTATATTTTATTAGACAATAATTTGTCCAAGATTTTGGTTAACAAAATAATTAGATGTACAAATAAGTTTTGTTTTTTTTATCAAACTACACATGTGGCTTAAATCTTTCTCCTCAAAACTTAATGCACAAACAAAAAATATTAAAAAGTAGGGGTTATGCACCGAGTTTTGGGCAAGAATCGAACAACGAAAATTTAGAGAAGGCTTAGGGGACACCGACGATGAGGACAACGTATAACGTGACAAGATTCATAACATATATGGATAAATTACATTTTTATGAAACTAACAAAACAAGCTTGATATTTTTCTGATTTTTCTATGATTTTAGATGAATTCTAACATTTTGTATCGGGAATCCTCATCTATTTTAAAAACTATCAAGGTCCTTTCACCTTTTGTTTATCTTGTAGCTTTGCATCTAGAACCATGTATTCCTTCTATTTTATTTTCTACTCTGATTATCGTTTGTGTAACGTATTAGAGACAGAGGGCATGAATTAGGTGCGGCTAGATGAGAAGTGAGCGGAAGAAAAATAGGTGATAGAAAATTCCCCCTTTTAGATAGATATAGATATAGATATAGATATAGATATAGATATAGATATAGATATAGATATAGATATAGTGTATTGTATTGTATTGTATTGTATTATATTATATTATATTATATTATATTATATTATATTATATTATA
>CM041643.1:19380132-19442105 GCA_023333625.1 Bothriochloa decipiens
ATTATATTATATTATATTATATTATATTATATTATATTATATTATATAGTAGAATTTATATACAAAAAAATAGAACGACTTACCATTGGTCCTTAGATGTATTAGCACAAAGTATACTATAGTGGGAAAACTATATATTTTATTTGGTAGGTTAAAAAAATAGTTAGATTCCACAAATTGCTAGTCGACCGCCACGACCTCATAAAATCTAGATCTACAAAAGAAACATGGATCTAGAGGCTACATCCTAAATTTCGTGGAGCTTCTCAAAAGAAGTGCTCTCATAATGTTGGTCCATGCATACAACCTCGCTGAGTTATGGCAAACTTAACCGCTCTGTCACTAAGTATACACATGTAACCCTTCATGTATATGCGTCCGTCTCTATTCCGTCAGACTAGTCTTCTCCTTTGCACACAAAGGATTGAGTCATTCGATTGGCTCGTCATTAGGTCTTTCGAGGGCTACTATGGCTGATATATACCGAGGGTACCTTTCGAATGCGCGCGTAGCGCTATGGTAAGGCCGCTCGGTGGAGCGCCTCCCAGCCCGCGTTCGAGCGCTGCTTCGACGCTGGTTTCGCACCCGGGAACAGTGTTCTCTCAATAAAGGCTTAGATATTTCTGAGCCTCTCCGCCTCTCACGCGTGGTGCCACAAGGGGATTCTGGTGGTCTCAAGAAGGACGCGGTCTTCGGTCTGTGTATGTTAGAGGTATGTTTGTACATGATTGGCGTGTGTGTGGTGTGTGAGTGGACGTGCGTGTGTATGAGCAGATACTAAAGTTGTATCGGCTTAAATAAAAAAGGCCGAGGGTACCTCACCATCGCGGTATAAGCCCATTGCCACTAGGATGCATAGGCTGAGGCCGGGAAAGACGAGGCTTGCTCGAATGTAATTTTTTCAACAAATCTTTATTCTTAACGATTATTAGAAGGGATATGAAGAGTCTATTGGAGTTATTCTCGGTAAATGTATTTCACGATGCATTATGGATGAAGAGTGGGCAGATATTATTTTCTTGTCTTGTAATTCAACACATGAGTAAAGTCATTATTTTTCTTAGTTCATCCATTTGCTATGTATCTAGACATAAGTAGATATATCACAAAAGTTAAATCAACTTATAATTTAGAACAAAGGGAGTACTACTTAGTAGTATAAGAAATCAAATACTATCTCTAAAGCTAAAAAACAAATTAAGATTTAAACCAAATTATTTTTAAAAGAATTCAACTAGATTTATATAAAATAATATTAACATTATATCTCAAAATAGTTTTAACATAGAAATACATTTTGTATTTAGTTTATTGATACTTACATGGCATCACAAAAAATTATAATTCCTTGTAGATTTATTATTAATAAAATTTCAAATCACGTGACTCAACAAAAGTTGTACAACTCGAGTACTTTTGTTTAGAAGAAGAATGGAGTAGTCCCTGTTTTTATTTCGCCTGAAAAGTTTTTATTTCTCCATCATTTCTGCGCTTCTACGGTTCTGCCGTACCTGTCAGCTGCCGTCACCACTGAGCCCTTGCCCACGCCGCAACACGGAACACATGCTTTGCACAGTCGCATTCCAGCCTCCGGCCCCGACACATGAGCTGCTCCAACATGACGCCACCGAGCGGCCACGCGCCCGCGCTTCTCCTCCGTCTCCCACACAAACCTACCACCCCCACGGACCGGGACAGCGGGACCCTCGCCCCCCACCCCACTGCGCCGGGTCCACGCAGACGCAGAGCCCCCGCGGGCCCACCTCGCAGACAGTCGCAGCGAACTTCCTCCCACAAGGCTCTACTACGGCGGGCGCGGTGGTAGGTGGTTTGACCGCGCCGCGCCGCGCCGCGCCACGCCAACCCTGCCGCCCGGCCACCTATATAAGCTGGACCTCCCCGCACCTCGCCGGCAGGAGCAGCCGTTCGCTCCATCCATTCCAGCAGCTGTTCTAGTTAATTAACGTAAGCACACCTACAGCACCCATTGCCGCCGCTGCCGCGTTCAGCATTCATTCATTGCCATCGCCCATCGCCTCACCTACTACTACCTCCACCGCCACCAAACCAACCAACCTCCGTCGCCGGGTGACGTGACCATGGACTCGGCGACGACGTCGGGGGCGATGGAGTTGGTGGCGGCGCTGCTGCGGGGCCGTGTCCCGCCCGAGCTGCTGGGCGGGGACGGCGCAGAGGGCCGGGCGCTCGTGGCCACGCTGGCCGCCGCCGTGCTCGGCGCCGCGCTCTTCGTGCTCTGGAGGCGCGCCGCCGCCGGGAAGAAGCGCAAGAGGGAGGCCGCCGCCGTCGCCGCGGGGGCCGCGCAGGTCAAGGCCAGGGGTGCTAAGGGCGGCGAGGAGGACGAGAAGCCGGCCGACGACGGCAGGAAGAAGGTCACCGTCTTCTTCGGCACGCAGACTGGCACCGCCGAGGGGTTCGCCAAGGTGCGTGCGTCATGCGTTCCGCGCGCTTCTGCCTGCCGTAACCAAATCATTCATGAATCGTCTCTGAACTCTGACGCCTCTTAGATTCTCCTCGCGGTTTGACGAATTCTAGGTGATGATTTGCTACTCTTTGTTTGTGTTAGCAGTTTATTAACAATCCCAAGGGTATGGGGGGATTTTTGTTGAAGGTGGCAACTAGTTCTTGGTGGGTGATGCAGACGGGTTATTTTAATTTTCTCCATCGCTGTCATGCCCGGCCTTGAGGTGTTGCTTCCGTAACGGCAGCAAATTTCACTGCCACGCGAGGATATGAAAGTTACCGCGAGATTTGGATCACTTGTGAGCAAAACTTGAATTTTATCATACCTATTAATAACTTCTCCAAAAAGGAATAAACAAGTATTAGTCCAACTATCACACCTACTATCAGCTTGAGAAAGTCAACCCACATGTTTCTTCACCATCCGAGACTTTTTCAAACTTATACTAGCAATGTTTTTTTTTCTTTTTGAGCAACTCAAACTCTTCTACTAGCAAAAAACCAACGACATGTGCGGTAGCAGAAGGTTGACCACAAATAAGTCCGCAACCGCAAGCACCTGGCTGGGAAAAGGCGATTGTCAAACCTCAAGGAGGGGTTGGTGGGCTAAACAAACCTTCTTCCTCCTAACTTCTCTCTGGGCCCAATCGACACATCATTCTGTTTGGTTTTGTGGGTACATAAAAGCAACGAACAAAGGAGAAAGCGAAAAGTGAGTGGTTTGGTAGTTTGGATGGGAAAAGGCAATTGTCTTTTCTAGTTTGATGAGTCAATCACTCTTGATACAGTCTTCTGTATATGGAATTCTTTCTTAGGAATATGTCCTGTAAATATTCTGATCCGCTGTATACATGATAGGCGCTTGCTGAGGAGGCGAAGGCAAGGTATGACAAGGCAATCTTCAAAGTTGTGGACTTGGTAAGGAACCGATAACTAATGTGTGGTATGATCGATCTGGGAGAAGGATCGCTTCAGATGATCTTACGCACAAACTGTGTGTGTTTGTAGGATGATTATGCAGCAGAGGATGAGGAATATGAGGAGAGGTTGAAGAAGGAGAAGCTAGCGTTGTTCTTCGTGGCAACGTGAGACACTTATTCTCTTTGGTGGACCTTGTATCTTCTTACTGAATATTGCACTTAAGTTTGGAACAAAATGTGGATACCATTACTAAAACTTAGTGTATGCGTAATTTCAGTGGCTGAATTTGGACAAGAACATGTTCCATCATTGTGATTCAAAATACCAAATTTTTCAATGTGTTGTCCTTAAAATTACAATGATATCTATATTTTGATGCGTTGGAAGATTTGGCATAGAAATAATAATTCAGTTAATCTTCAGGGGCTATTGACATTTGGATGATCTTTTTTTATTTATTTTGGAGTACAAAATCAAGAAAGCATTCCTAATGTAATGTTTGTTAAAAATCAGGTATGGAGATGGTGAGCCCACTGACAATGCTGCTAGGTTCTACAAATGGTTCACTGAGGGAAATGAGAGGGGTGTGTGGTTAAATGATTTTGAGTATGCTGTGTTTGGTCTGGGCAATCGACAGTATGAGCATTTCAACAAGGTAGTCAGATTGGAGGACTACTTATCAAATCATTTTACTATATATGTTTCCCATCTGTAAAAATCTTACTATATTGCCAGTCATTGTCTTCTGAATATTTTGCTTCTGGCTACAGGTTGCCAAGGTGGTCGATGAGACCCTAACAGAGCAAGGTACGCCCCTTTGAGTCTTCAGATCATATAACCCTACCTTTGTTTTCTAGTTAATATGTTCAGCTGATCTTAAGTATTTTGTTTTATGTTTGCTTAGGTGGAAAGCGCCTTGTTCCAGTTGGTCTTGGAGACGATGACCAATGCATTGAGGATGACTTCAACGCATGGTATATATACTGGTTTCGTTTGAGCTGAACATGATTTTTTGGCATTTGACTGCTTCAGTGTTATTTACACTGCTTTTATGAACTTTGTTATGTTCTTAGGAAAGAAGCTCTCTGGCCAGAGTTGGATCGATTACTTCGGGATGAAAATGATGTCTCTACAGGCACTACATACACAGCTGCTATTCCTGAATACCGGGTTGAATTCATCAAACCTGAGGAGGCAGCTCATTTGGAGAGGAACTTCAGCCTTGCAAATGGCCATGCAGTCCATGATGCCCAGCATCCCTGCCAGTAAGAATGCCACTATTTCCTACATCTGCATAAAGGCCGAAGTTGAAGGCCCCAAGTTTTCTGTAACTTTGGAGTTCAAGTTAATAAGTTGAAACTTATGTGCATATTTAGGGCTAATGTGGCTGTGCGGCGGGAGCTCCACACTCCTGCTTCTGATCGCTCATGCACTCATTTGGAGTTCGACATTGCTGGAACTGGTCTCACGTAAGTCACCATTTAAAGTTATGAGCATCGTTAATGGTCAGGAATAGGCTCTGCTTGTAAAGTTCAGAAAGTGGGATGGGGATAAATTGTTCTAACACATGTTTTCTTTACATTGGAATGTGATAATGTGCTGATGGAGTTGTATTGTTTGAATATCAGATTTTTACTGTTGTTATAATTCTGGTTCTTCATATCCTTTCATTGCTTCTAAACATAATTTCATCATGCTTCTTATTAGGTACGAAACTGGAGACCATGTTGGTGTATACACCGAGAACTGCCCTGAGGTTGTAGAGGAGGCAGAGAGATTGTTGGGCTACTCACCAGACACATTTTTCACCATCCATGCAGACAAAGAGGATGGTACTCCACTAAGTGGTAGTTCTCTTGCTCCTCCATTCCCCTCCCCAATCACAGTGAGGAACGCACTTGCAAGATATGCCGACCTTTTAAATTCACCGAAGAAGGTGAGTGTTTTATTAGTGCAAAAGTCCTACAGGGTTTATGAAAAATTAATGAAAATCTCTAACTAAATGATATTATGATTTGCAGACTTCTCTGGTTGCATTAGCTACTTATGCTTCAGATCCGGCTGAGGCTGACCGCCTGAGGTTCTTGGCCTCTGCTGCTGGGAAGGTCAGTTGCTTTCTCAGGGATCTGTGCAAGCTTTTTCCATTGTATGGAGCCCCCTAGTTTTAATATCACATTTATTCATTGTGCAGGATGAGTATGCTCAATGGGTTGTTGCAAGTCAGAGGAGCCTGTTGGAAGTCATGGCAGAGTTCCCTTCGGCAAAGCCTCCGCTAGGAGTCTTCTTTGCAGCTGTTGCCCCTCGTCTTCAACCAAGATATTATTCTATTTCATCTTCACCTAGGTAAATAGACCCACTCATGATTTTCACTGCTCATCATGAATATTCGTTTTCCTTTTGACTTATATTTCCTTTCATTCGTCAGTATGGCAGCAACCAGGATTCATGTCACATGTGCGCTCGTGCACGAAACAACACCCGCTGGAAGGGTACATAAGGGAGTCTGCTCAACTTGGATTAAGGTAACTTATTGATATTATGATTTTATTTATGTGTGTTTTTGCTTTGATCTCTCTGTTCTCATCTGGCAACTGAAGATTATAGAGCTGTCTGTTTTTATATAATCATTTTTTGATCATTTGATGTTTTTTCCTGCAAACCATACTTACTCCTAACAATTGCCTTGGTGTTGGGAAAAGAATGTTACTCTTACTTTTACAACCCCTGCTTCCCAATTTGCACTTTTGAAGCCAATTAACCAGAATAATTTTCATTTTTGAGCTTTATCTGAAGTTGCTTTGCCATCCCAATTGGATTTGCAGAATGCTGTTCCATCAGAAGAGAGCAAGGATTGCAGTTGGGCTCCTATATTTGTGAGGCAATCAAACTTCAAACTACCCGCTGACCCTTCAGTTCCAATTATCATGATTGGCCCTGGGACCGGTCTTGCACCTTTCCGTGGCTTCTTGCAGGTTTATTGCAGCCCTTGGTACTCTATATTCATGTACCGTTCACTAGTCAAGTCGCTAACATGTAAATTTTGCTCATGATCCCAGGAGAGATTAGCTCAAAAGGAATCTGGAGCTGAGCTTGGTCGATCTGTGTTCTTCTTTGGATGCAGAAATAGCAAGATGGTACACACCAGACAGATGATCCACTGAACACCAAAGATCTGTTGTAGGCTGTAGCTAACGTAATTATGATTTTGCAGGACTTCATCTATGAGGATGAGCTGAACAATTTCCTTGAGCAAGGAGCACTGTCTGAACTGGTTCTTGCCTTCTCACGTCAGGGACCTACTAAGGAATATGTGCAACACAAAATGGCACAGAAAGTAATCCAGCTGCTCCTTTTCCATTAAACTTCTGTTACCCTCTGATTCATAATCCAGTGGCTCACAGTTCTTGCCTCTGTCCATTTCCAGGCATCTGAAATCTGGGACATGATCTCCCAAGGTGCTTACATCTATGTCTGTGGTGATGCCAAAGGCATGGCCAGAGATGTACATAGAGTTCTCCACACCATTGTTCAGGAGCAGGTACTGATCCTTAGACCTAGTTTTTACTTATACCATAAATATGCTTCTTTCTCTGCATCTGTTGTTTCTCATGCAATTTCGACATTTTTGGCAAACAGGGCTCCTTAGACAGTTCTAAGGCCGAGAGCTTTGTGAAGAATCTCCAAACGGAGGGCAGATATCTGAGGGATGTGTGGTAAAAGGCGATTGTGAAATATGAAAGAAAAAACTGGTATTAAGGGGATAAACATTCATTCGCATTACACATGTGTACAATTATTACCGGAAGAGTACTGACAATGGATTAGATCTAATATTTTTATTGGTTCTGTATTTATTTTTATTTTCTCTCATTTTCTTCTTTTGAGGTTCTCTCAAGAGTGAGGTTCTCTCAAGTGTTTTTTTTGTACCTATGTATTATATTATATATATTCTTTATATGTACAAGATGAGGACAATTTTGCCAATAAGTCTGTCACAGTGTTATTAGAATTGTCAAATAGACTTTAAAATGCACAAGGGAGGGTATTTTTGTTTGTTTTGAAAGTGAAAATTTGTATGTCGAGTTTGAGGATTTTTGAAATTCAGCGATTAAAATCTCTGCAACTAAAACATACGGAATGTCAATGTCTATCTGGTAGCACCAAACGCTCCCAACATTGGTCTACCCGGCAACACAAAAATTCCCAGGCACGGTCACTTCTCCACTGGCGTAATTCTCTACAACTAAAACATACGGAATGTCAACGTCTATCCGGCAGCACCAAACGCTCCCAACACTGGTCTAGCTGGCAGCACAAAAAATTTCCATGTGCGATCACTTCTCCACCGGCGTAATTAAAGGAAACAAACCCATGAATTAGTGTTATGATTTGCATGGGTGCTCCTCTAAATAAAAAGATTTACATGGATGCTATTGTGGGGAGTTACACCTTCCATCTCACGCAACTTGCCTCCAAGATTTGCCTCCAAGATTTGCATGGATGCATGCAGGAGGACATGGCGTTCTTAGCCCAAATACAAAGGTAGGAAAAACGGACGTCACATCTCTTATTCCCAAAAGCACAATACATGCTGGCCGAGAAATTGGTTCTCTCCCTTTTCTCCTAGCACGATCTTCTATCCTTGTGTCCAATAACCACACAAAAGCGACGACCCATCCTCAAGATGCCGTGGTTAGAATCTTCCAAATCATGGTCAGACGCATATGCGCAATCTTTTTGGCATGTTCTATTTCTCTACTACTCGTCATTCCAAACCCCTTTGCCCTACACGGGGTACGTTTCTACGTCTTGAAACCTTTGATGAGGAGCAACTATACCATGTCGTCTCCAAATTAGTAGTGGAAATTACGAAATTGGTTGTTTAATGTTGAGAACATTATTCATGAACAATGTGCAACAATATCTTTTTGGGGTAATAATATAATACACTTATACATATGTTATTCTAGTATTTGTTTCCCGTTGCAACGCACGAGTACTTATTGTCGGTGTTTCGACCCCGGGGGCCTAGTACCAATGAGTAAATACGTGCTGCGTGCTCCCTAATCCGGATGGTGATATAAGAAGAACACAAGGTTTATCCTGGTTCGGGCGAAACAAGGGCCTACGTCCAACGGCGGAGGAGGGAATTTGTATTATCTTGCACCAAAGTGCTTGTACAGGGGAGAATACAAGTGTGCGAGTGAATGAGCTAGGACTTGAGCACTGCGGGCTCGGGTTGTTGCCTATGCCTTATGTTTTCTGGCTAAGTTCGTTGCCCTCCTTCAAACTAGGGCCTGGCGCCTCCTTTTATAGGCGAAGGAGGGGCACAGGGGTACATGGATCTTAGGGCGGACGTGGCTGCTGACGTCGAGGAGGTGATGCCGATCATGTCGGTGTTGCTGTAGAGGCGTGCGCCGGGCATGGCGTGTCCTGTAGCAACGTGTTCAGAGTTGACGCGGCCATCCTTCTCGTGCGTAAGGTGACGCGGCTGATGGTCAGTGATAGACGGATATCCAAGCATGGTCGTGCGGATCCCTGTAGCCGTCACATCGGGAGTTGTTGGAGCGTTGACCGGGGATGACGAAGTCTAGCTCGAGAGGTGGTCGAGGGGGTCAAGGCCTGAATGGATAAGGCCGAGCCTTGAGAAATGCGGTATGGATACCGGTAAACGTGCCTCAAAGGGTCGCCCGATACTGGTAAATGCGCCTCGAGGGAGCGCCTGACATTGGTAAATGTGCCTCGAGGGAGTGTCGAACGGGGTACAGCGCACGGCATGAGGTTACAGTACGATACGACCTGCCAGATTCCTTGGTATGGGAGGTAAAAGTAAGATTTGACCGGTGTACTCACAACTGTTACCGTCACTGTGGCCACAAGGTTAGGCTAGAGCAGGTAGAACGCATTAAATGCTCCTGGACTTGTACAGGAGGTAGGTATTCGGGGGGTGCGTCGTACTCAAGGGCTGCCCGTTCGCTCGGGCGAATTTCTGTCACCGAGGGGTAGGTCGAGTGGCACCCTCGAGCGATCTACTCTACCTTGAGCGGGGCGTGTCGGATAGGTAGCCGCCCGGACCGCTGAGGCCCGTTCGTGGGCCGGCCCAGTATGACCTGGCACTTGAGTTTCTGTGCCACGTGAGGACTAATGATACCGGGTTTGGCTTGTCGATGTCTGGGGTTAATTCCCCTTAGTAGAGGGTTAAGGGTACCCCTTTTTCAGGTACCCGACAGTAGCCCCCGAGCCCCTGCACGAGTGCTGGCACTCGAGCTGGGGGTTATAGGCCGAGAGTGAGGTGCAGTTTGTAACTTTCCGTGGGGGCGCGCGAGCGTCCCCCGCGGGGGTAGGCCCCGAGGCCTCGGAGGAGTAAGGAGACTCCTTCAAGGGCTTTATTTGTCTTTCTTTGAGAGGTGCTTATCCAGTTAGGCATAGTGTGCGTTTCTGAAAGGTTAGGATAACATGAACTAGAGTTGTAGCGCCTAGTTGAAGGGTGGTTCGAGTCGTATAGCCCCCGGGTGCGTTCGACCCTCTTTCGTCGAGGGGTGCCAGGCGTAGTCGAGCCCCCGAGCCTCGTGCGGCTGGGGCATTGCTAGCCCTAGGCATCCATCTCACGAGTCCTTTCGATCGGATGTGAGGTGAGAAGCGCCGTACTACCCTCGATTGGGCGAGTCTCAGCATTCTCTATGAGCTGATAACGGGGAGATCCAAGTGAGAGCTCATGCCCCGTTTGATGGGTTCAACTAGTAGCCCGGAGGTGCTCTCATTGACGCAAACGAGTAGATATATGGAGATATATGGATACCGGTTCCATTCGATAGGACTCGACAGCTCGATGCCTCCCTCTGTGGGGATTCCATGGTAATCCTCTCGTTTTGCCTTGGATACACCCAAGGGGATCTGGAGGGTTCATCCTCGAGCTAAGCTTCATGTGGCTCCCCTGGGTGTCGCTGACTCGGGTGCTCGAGGGCGGCTGTCGAACCCTGACCGAGGGTCAGCCTTCGCTCCCTCGAGGCTTGTCGTGGGGCCGAGCCCGTTTTCCTTCTCGTGGAAGACTCTGTCGGTGGATAACGTAGAGCTCCCACCCGTTGGACGCACCTTTTGAGGTGTGGGCCAACACAGCGTGGTCGTGGTGGACCCAGGTAACGGCTAGAGGCCCGTGAACGGCGCGTGTTTAGCTGCGAAAATCGAGGGGCGGTTAGGTGGGCGCCATAAATGCGGGGTTTACCTTTTCCCACCGTCGGATCCGCCCGTTGCTCTTTCCCTGAGTATAAATTCGTGGGAGGTGGGGTGCTGTTCGCTTCCATTCTCGCCATCTTGCCTCCGCCGCCGTTGCTAGAGCTTCCGAATCCCTACCCGCCAGTGATAGAGAAGAGGGGTTAGTGAGAGTGATCGTGATTGGGAATCTTCCCGGTCGCCCGTCCGTCGAGCGAATCCGCACCGCCGCCGCCGTGATGTTACCCACTTTTCTTCCTCCGGATGCCTGGCGCCCATCGACCGTGACAGAGCGAAGGCTGTTGGAGCTAGTGGGGGAGGGGCTCCTTCGCCCTATCACCATGCCGGATCGGCTGGAGTGGATAGCACCACCGTGGAGGGATCGGGAGCCGAACCCGTCGAACGGTTACGTCGTGAGCTTCGTCAAGTTCCACTGGCACGGGCTTGGGTCGCCCCCGAGCCGATTTGTGTGAGTGCTGCTCCACCATTATAGGGTCGAGCTTCAGCACTTCTCCCCCAACGCCATCTCAGCATCGCTATCTTCGCGGCCGTCTGCGAAGGATACCTTGGGGAGGAGCCGCACTGGGAGCTGTGGCTTCACCTCTACAAGGGAGAGTTCTTCACCGCCCCAGTGGAACAAGGCGTGAGGAGAATCGTCTGCGCTGGTTCCTACAACCTAGCGCTGAAGACAGGCCGGGGAGTACATCCCCACCGGGCTGATGTCCAACCACGCTCAGTGGGATGCACAGTGGTTCTACCTCCGCAACGACGAGGGGTACTTCCCGCCGTACATCGGGTGTCTCATCACGGAGCGTCCGTTCAACTAGCTGCACGGTGTGGCATTGGATTTACAGCCTCAATTGAGGCCTCTCCTCACCGCACTGAGGAGACTTCGTGATGCGGGTCTGACGGCGGCGATCGTCATCTCAGCCTTTCACCATCAGAGGGTGCTCCCTTTGATGGCGCGTCCATTACGGCTGGACCAGATAGGGCCCGAGGCGGCGCCCGAGCAGCTCAAGGGGTGCCGCATGTTGGCCGAGGCATTGCCCCCCGGGGAGATTGTGTCACAGGTAAAGAGGGCGGTCGCCGGTGCCTTCAGACCGGAGCACATCAACCACATCCCAATGCTGCCAGAGGAAGGCCATCTTGACCTGGTGAGTGCCTCGAGCCGTGCCTTTTGAGTTTTGCTTTGCCTCTCTTCCTTCCCTTTGCTCTTATGCGTGGATGTTTTTGTGCAGGGGAAAATCGACTGCAGGGTGTCGAGGCCCCCGGTGAGGGAGGACGACCCCGATCGACAGGTGAGGCGCTTTACCGCTCATCAACAGAAGAAGGGGCAGGACAAGGAAAAGAAGAGGAAGAAATAAAAAAGCCTCGCACGTACATAGCACAAGAAGCGCCATGTGAAGCAAAGGCGCGATGGGCTGCCTGAGGAGGAGTTTCCCTCCAACAAGGATGAGGAGGAAGATGATGATGATGATGTCGAGGGGATGACAGCATGCCTCGAGCCCCATCTCCCCAGTCTCCCCCGAGCAACGTGCCCTCTGCGCAGGAGGACATTCTGGAGCGACCGCATGATAGGAATCAAGGCGGTTCATCGTACCGTGCTGGGTCCTCATCTCGACGCTCGCACGGCAGGACCCCGCCTGCTACGTCTCGGGAGACCCGGTCCCAGTCCTCGATGCTCGGGACGCGGACTCGGGGCCGGGCGGCCTCGTCGAAATAGGAGGGCGCGGCGACGCCGTCGGAAGCGTCAGCCAGCCTTGGCTCTGGGGGAGGTGTAGCTCCAAGTGGGGCCTCGAGGCACTCTAGCGGCTCGAGGGGTCCTGGGAAGTTCATCGGCTCCTTTTGGTAAGCCATGCTTTTTGAAGTTTCCTTTCTTGTTTCTTTGACCTGTCGAACCGCTAAGCATCTTTGCTCACCTCCTCATTCTCCAGGCTAAAGTGGTGGGTGGAGGAGGCAAACCCTTCACCGGCCAAGTGGCTTAGGGTGGACATAGCCGTGAGAACGGTGACCGCTGCAACAGTTGCAACCTCGAGACCGCTGCCACCATGGGAGGCGGCTTGGCTATCTCAAGCCCATGCAGCTATGGCTCAAGGCAGGCTGATGAGCTCTGCTCTTGTTGCAGGCTCGAGCACTTTGGGGGCCGCAGCGAGAAGTGGTTCCAAGCTGGAGCAGTTGCAGGAGAGGTGAAGCGCTGCCCTGGTGCCGACGTTCGTGGCCCCCGCATCTGACCAGGTGTCGGAAGGTGGGAGTGCCGTCCCGATCCCGATGCCTGCAGCCTCTAACCTAGGTCAAGCTGGAACCTCTGCCGCCTAGCTCGAGGGGGGAGCCTCCGACGGGCGTGAGTTGGGGTCGGAGATTACCCCCATCGTCCTTGAGGACAGGAGGCCACTTCTCCATCCCCACCCACCGAGGAACGAAAGCCGTGGCCGGAGGGGCTATGTGAGGTGGAGGCACAGTGCAAGCAGGAGCAGGAGGGCTCGTAGTGGAAAGAGGAAGAAGATCCGTAGGAACGGCCGGGAGAAGAGGGGCCAGCCAGGGGCCATTCCAAGCAACAGCAATAGCAGTAGCAGCAGCAGTAGCAACAACAACAATAGCAGCAGCAACAACGGCTAGAGCAGCAGCAACAGGAGCAGTAGTAGCAAACACCGCTGGAGGGCGTGGTGCTCTTAGACTCGCTGTCTCGGCGGATGATCGAGCCGCAAGAGGAGTCGACAGTCTCGAGCCTCCCTCCACTACAGGGGGAGGCCATGATTACCCTGGACTAGCTGCTGTAGCAACGGGACGCGGAGCAGGATGCGTCGATGGTCCTGCGCGCGTCGCCGGCGCCGCCCGAGGAGACGGCCACTGCAGGTTCATCACCGCTACCTCAACGAGTAGAGGAGGAGGACGCACTTCTCCTCAACGGTGCGTCCGCCGCCCGAGGGACCCCTCGCGACCCTAGTTGGTCCGACCCTGGCTTTCTTGCCATGGCAGGGCGGTCGATTGGCGAGGCTAGGGCGTCAGGGGCCACAACAGAGGATGAGTCGTCGTTCCCCTCTCTAGTCGACCGGGTGGCCCGTTACGGCGGTTCTCCTGATGTGGTGGAGCGTGTGAGGTCGTCGATACGGGAGAGGGTCCAGGCAGCCTTCCCCTCCTGAGGTAGGGAGCGCCTCTTGCTCCGAGACCCGCTGAACCCCAGCGCCTCTGGGACCTTCATGCATGATGCAACAGAGGTAACCCATTGGGAGGGCATAGAGGAGTACCGGGCATGGCTAGCACATGCCCTGAAGCTGGCTGTTGACGTTGTCACCGAGGATCTGGGCTGGGTTTTCTCGGTAAGCGCTTTTTCGAGTGCGTCGAACTCAGATAATCTCTTGACTTGGTATCTGACTTCTTGTTACTTGCTTTTAGGACCTGAGGAGGCGCTCCCACGCAAAGTCCTACTTTATCCATACAACGCATGATGGTCGAGAGGAAGTGCAGCGTCAACTCGAGGCCGGCCGGTCTGCTCGGGATGGGGCTGGCCCAGGCTGAAGAGGAGACAAAGAAAGCAAAGGAGGAGGCCGCCAAGACCAAGGAGGAAGCTGACACGGCTTGAGGGAAGACGGCTCGAGCCCAGGAGGATACTGCCGCGGCAAAGGAGGAGGCCTGCAGAGCCAAAGAGGAAACTGCTTTGGCCAAGGAGGAAGCCGAGAAGGCTCAAAGTGATGCCGACCAGGCTCTTGAGGAGGCGCAGAAGGCCCTTGAGCGCATCCAGTTGCTTGAGGGAGAGGCTCGCGACTCCGCTGAGCGCATTAGGGGGCTCGAGACTGATGTCGCCCAGGTTTTCGAGGCCTGTGACGCCCTCGTTATCTCGGCTGGGGAGGAGAAGTGCCGAGCCGACGCCCTTGTCGTCGAGGTTGCCAAACTGAAGGAAACCCTTTAGGAGAAAGAGGGGGCCATCATTCTAGCCGGCAAGGCCCTCGAGGACCTGTGATTTGAGAACACAGAGGTGGTCCAAGCCCTCAAGGTGGCCCAAAGGGAGCGTGACGAGGCGGCGGATGCGCACATAGCCCTCAACACCCACTGCGATGGTAGGTTTCCTCTTTTTGGCTTTGGACTTATTTCTTTCGTTTGTCATGGCTGAAGTTTGTTTTTACATTTCAGACCTCGAGACACAACTGGCCCAGGCCAAGGCAGCCTCCCAGACCCTTCAAGATGCCCTACGAGATGAAATGGTGGTGACCGACAAGCTCCGCACCACCATCAATTCGGTCTGCGACGCTTTTGAGGTTGGCCCCGAGGAGGCAGAGGTCGAGGGTCAGTCACGCGGAGACTTCCTTGTCAACCGAATGTGGGACCTCGGTGCATCTTGAGAGAGCAGGTCCGAGATGCACTCCATATTGGCGTGAAGTGGGCGATGGCAGTCATCTACTTCGGCGATGAAAGCCAATTCTAGGCAGAGAGGTCCATGTAATAAGTTAGTTTTGTGACATTCTGATGTCGTGGCCCTGGGGGCCTTAAAACACTTATGAATTCGTCGTAATGCTTTTAAGTGTGTGTTTTTTTATCACGAGACTCTTGCCTCTTTTCGGCTTGGTTCTTACTTTTGCTAAGTTTTTTAACGCGTGCTTAAGTCCTTCGAGGTGGGAGAGAGTGGAGGTACCATAGCCCAGGGGCGTAGGTGAGCTCCCGGCTCGACGACCCATGACCCTTAGGGATTTTGAGGCATTTTTGACTAAGCAAAAGTTAGAACGTGGGAGTGTGTGAGAGGAAGAAGGACGTCGAGTTTCGAAAAAATGTGCGGGTTTTTTGAGGACTTCGGGGGTTCCCCCTTGTAGCCCCTGAGGGAGTCTTGACTTTGCATAAGAAGAGTCGAGGCTACCTTAGAGTTGTGAACAAAAAAGTACTAAAATTGAGAGCATTTCATTCATTCATGATGCGATAAGTGTACATAATACGGGAAATGTACAAGGCCTCGAGGCCCTAGGGGTAAAAGCGACGTAGATGTTCGATGTTCTAAGTGTTGGTGAAGGTTTCGCCTTTGTTGTTCGCTAGCTTGTATGTCCCAGGTTTCAGCACCTCAGCTACGGTATATGGACCTTCCCACGGTGGAGTCAACTTGTGGCACCTCTTGTTGCTTTGTTGTCGACAGAGGATAAGATCACCAACTTGGAAGTCCCTCTTGCACACGTGCTTGTCGTGGTAGCATTGAAGCTTCTGCTGGTACCTCACGGAGTGAAGGCGGGTCATGTCTCGAGCTTCTTTGAGCTGGTCGACGGCATTTGCGAGGGCCTCCTCATTCGTTTGCTCTACTCGAGATCGATGGGGAGGACGGCCTCGGATCCATAGACCAGGAAGAATGGGGTAAATCCCATGGCTCGACTAGGTGTCATCCTTAGGCTCCATAGGACTGAAGGCAGCTCGGCAGCCCACTTCATGCCAAACTTCTTCAACCGGTTGTAGATTCTTGGTTTGAGGCCCTGAAGGATCATGCCATTGGCGCGTTTGACCTGGCCATTGGTTTGAGGATGAGCGACTGCGGACCGATTCACGCGAATGTGATTACGGTCGTAGAAGTTCAAGAAATTCTTGCCAGTGAACTATGTGCCATTGTCGATGATGATGACGTTTGGGACCCCAAAGCGGTGGATGATGTCGGTGAAGAATACGAGTGCTTGCTCGGAGCAGATTTTGCCGATGGGCTAGGCCTCGATCCACTTGGTGAATTTGTTGATGGCTACGAGCAGATGCGTGTAGCCCCCGGTTGTCTTCTTGAGAGGTCCCACAAGATCGAGCCCCCAAACGGTGAAAGGCCATGTGATGGGGATCATCTGCAGGGTGTAAGCCAGGAGGTGTGTTTGCTTGGCATAGAATTGGCACCCCTTGCATGAGTGGACAAGGTTGATGGTGTCAGAGACGGTGGTCGGCCAGCAGAATCCTTGCCGGAAGGCGTTGCCGACGAGGGTCCTTGGCACGGCGTGATGGCTGCAAGGCCCCGAGTGAATGTCCTTGAGCAGCCTCCTGCCTTCCTTGATGCTGATACAACGCTGGAGGATCCCAGTCGGGCTTCATCGGTAGAGTTCTTTGTTATCCCCGTAGATGACATAGGTCTTAGCCCATTGAGCTATCCGTCGAGCCTCGGTTCGGTCTTCTGGGAGCTCCCATTGAATAAGGAAGTCAAGGAAGGAAACGCGCCAGTTCGGTGGTGGGCTTGACAGTGGTGGTGACCCCCCGATCTCCATGACCTCAGCCCCGGTCGAGGGGGCCTGGGTCGAGGCCGCGGGGTCGAGTGTTATCGGTGTGGTGCCAGCCCCCGAGCCCAAGTCGACAGAGGGCTCGAGGAGGTCCCTTGAGAAGACGTCTAGTAGGACGATGCCTCGAGTAGACGCAATTTTGGCGAGCTCGTCCGTGGCTTCATTGTAGCATCGAGCGACGTGGTTGAGCTCGAGTCCGTGGAACTTATCTTCTAGCTTGCGTACCTCATTGCAGTAGGCCTCCATCTTGGGGTCGTGGCAGCTTGAGGCCTTCATTACTTAGTCGATGACGAGTTGCAAGTCACCCCAAACATCGAGGCATCAAACCCCGAGCTCGAGGGTGTTTCGTAGACCGTTGACAAGGGCCTCATACTCCGCGACGTTGTTGGAGGCGGCGAAGTGGATGCAAATGACATAGCATATGTGGACTCCAAGGGGTGAGATGAAGAGCAAGCCCGCGCCTGCTCCTGTCTTCATGAGCGACCCGTCTAAGTACATTGTCCACAGCTCGGCTTGAATCTGTGCCGGCAGAAGCTGGGTGTCGGTCCATTCAGTAATGAAGTCTGCCAGCACTTAAGACTTGATTGCTTTGCACGGCGCGTAGGTGATAGTCTCACCCATGAGCTCGACTGACCACTTAGCGATCCTTCCCGCGGCCTCCCAGTTTTGGATGATCTCTCCCAGGGGAAAGGATGAAACCACGGTGACCGGGTGGCTGAGGAAATAGTGCTGGAGCTTGCGACGCGTGAGCACGATGGCGTGGAGCAGCTTTTGGATTTGCGGGTAGCGGACCTTCGTTTCTGAGAGTACCTCACTGATGAAGTAAATCGGCTGTTGGACGGGCAGTGCGTGCCCTTCCTCCTGCCTCTCAACCACTATGGCCGTGCTGACCACCTGGGTGGTTGCAGCAGCATAGAGTAGAAGAGGTTTGGCTGGATTGGGCGGCACAAGAATTAGAGGGGAGGTCAGCATACTTTTGAGTTTACCGAGGGCCTCCTTGGCCTCGGGGGTCCACGCGAAGTCCTCGAATTTCTTTAGGAGTCGGTACAGTGGCAGGGCCTTTTCTCCCAGATGCGAGATGAAGCGACTGAGGGCCGCGAGGCAGCCCGTGACTTTCTGTACGCCCTTCAGGTCTTGAATCGGCCCCATCTTGGTGATCACTGTGACCTTCTCGGGGTTGGGCTTGATACCGCACTGAGAGACGATGTATCCTAAGAGCATGCCTCGAGGCACGCCAAAGACACATTTCTCGGGGTTGAGCTTGATGTTCTTGGCTCGAAGGCACCCGAACGTGATCTCGAGGTCATCGATGAGGTTGTCAACCTTTTTCGACTTGACTACGATGTTGTCGACATAGGCCTCGACTGTGTTCCCTATGTGCTCACTGAAAACATGAAGCATGCACTGCTGGTACATTGCCCCAGCGTTTCGAAGGCCGAAAGGCATGGTAACATAGCAGTACATACCAAAAGGGGTGATGAAGGAGGTCGTGAGCTGGTCAGACTCCTTCATCTTGATTTGATGGTAACCGGAATAAGAACCAAGAAAAGAGAGAGTTTCACATCCCGCAATGGAGCCAACAATTTGATCGATGCGTGGTAAAGGAAATGAAACTTTGGTGCGTGCTTTATTTAAACTAGTATAGTCAACATACATCCTCATTTTTCCATTCTTTTTCTTAACTAGTACAGGATTGGCTAACCACTCGGGATGATGAACCTCCTTGATGAAACCAGCTGCCAGAAGCTTGTGCACCTCCTCGCCGATGATCCTGCATTTCTCTTCGTCGAAGCGTCGCAGGTGTTGCTTCACCGGTCTGGACCCGGCCCGGATCTCCAAGGCGTGCTCAGCGACTTCCCTCGGTATGCCTGGCATGTCCGAGGGACTCCACGCAAACATGTCAGCGTTCGCACGGAGAAAGTCAACTAGCACTGCTTCCTATTTGCTGTTGAGGGAGGCACTGATCGTCCGTGCCTTCTCGCCGGAGCCGTTCGGGTCGAGGGGGGTCTTCTTGGTGTCTTTTGTGGGCTCGAAGCTGCCCGCGTGGAGCTTGGGCTCAGGGGCCTCAGCGGCGAGGCCCTCGAGGAGCCGATGGTGATGACGCCCTTGGGTCCCGGCATCTTGAGCTTGAGATACGTGTAGTTGGGGATCACCATGAACTGCGCATATCCGGGTCAACCGATGATGGCGTGGTACGTGCCGTGGAACCCAACCATCTCGAAGGTGAGGATCTCCTTTCTGAAGTTCATGGGGGAGCCAAAGTAGATGGGGAGGTCTATGCGACCAACGAGCAGAGCTTTCTTCCCTAGCACAACTCCATGGAAACCCCCGGCGCTGGGCCGCAACTGCGATCTCGTGACCCCCAGGAGGTTGAGGGTCTCGAGGTAGATAATGTTGAGGCTGCTGCCCCCGTCCATGAGGACTTTCGAGAGGTGGGTGTTGATGATGATCGGGTCGACGACGAGTGGGTAGGCTCCTAGGTTGACAACATGATTCGGGTGGTCATCACGGTCGAACGTGATGGGAGCATCAGACCAGTCGAGGTATTGGGGTGTAGCAACTCAGACGGAGAAGACCTCTTGACGCTCTCTCTTGTGCTGTCGAGGCGTGAGTTGAGTTGAGGGGCCGCCATAGATCATGTAGCAGTCATAGACCTCAGGGAACTTGTCGTCCTCCTTGTCGCCACCCTTGTCGCCGCCCTTGTCCTTCTTCTGGCCATCCTTCTCGATGCCCAGACTCTTGTAGTAGTTTCTGAGCATGCGGCAGTCCTCGAGGTTATGATTAGCCCCTCCCTTGTGGTAAGGGCAAGGCTCCTTCAACATCTTGTCGAAGACAGCCCCCTCGGGGGGACCTCGAGGCTTCTTGCACTAGACCATGGTGACGAGATCGTCGTCCACAGCCTCACGCTTGCCCTACTGGTTCTTCTTCTTCTTCTTATTGCCCTTCTTGGGGCCCTTGCTTATGCCGTCAGTGTCAGCCTCCTACGCCTTCCCCTTGTCCTTCTCGTTGCCGAAGAAGGCTCCGACCACTTCCTCGCCGACAGCGTAGTTAGCAACTACGTCCATTAGCTCGTTGACGGTCTTGGGGCGATTGCATCCTAGCTCCCGTACCAACTCCTTGCAGGTGGTACTCGAGACGAACGCCAGGATGACATCGTGGTCAGGGATGTGTGGGAGCTCGGTGCGTTGCTTGGAGAAGCGTCGGGCGAAGTCACGTAGGGACTCCCCTGGCTGCTGCTTGCAGTTGCGAAGGTCCCAGGAATTGCCAGGGCACACGTAGGTCCCCTTGAAGTTTCCCTCTAAGACCCGCACCAGGTTGGCCCAGTTGCGGATTTGATCGGGAGGGAGCTCCTGGAGCCACCTTCGAGCTATGTCGGAGAGGAACATGGGGAGTTGGCGGATGATGGCGCAGTCGTCGTGTGCCGGCCCAGTTGGCAGGCTAGCCGAAAATCAGCCAACCAGAGCTCGGGCTTGGTCTCCCTATTGTACTTGACGACACTTATGGGGGGTCGGAAGGGGTTCGGTAGCGGCGTGTTGAGGATCGCCCTGCTGAAGACTCGAGGGCCTGGTGGCTTAGGGCTTGGCGGTCCTCGTCACTGTCGTAGCGTCCCCCTCGATGGGTGCTGTAACCTCGATCTTCAGCTTCCCCGCTCTTGTGCCATCGATTCTTGATGATGTCGTAGCGCGTGTCTTGGGCTTCGCGATTGTCGACGATGCGGTCTCGGACGTGGATCGCCTTTTTTGCTCGGGGGGCCACTTCCTGGTGAACTGAGACCTCCCTCTCATTGCGAGGGAGCTTGACAGGTTGCTCCGAGGCCATCCCTTGATGTCTCAAGGCTGAGCTCTCGGCCTACTGCGTGGTCGCGACCTTGAGGAGTCCCTCAAACTCGTCCTGTATCCGCCGAGCTTGAGGGTTTGACTACGTGGGCATGTTCCTAAGAAGCATGGTGGCCGCAACGATGTTCTGACTGGCTCGGGGGAAACAGTTGATGACAGGGTGCTCGGGTCCCCTGTCTTCAACGATTTGTCGGTTGACTTCTCGGGCTCTAGCCCGGGCCCTTCTGCCGGGCGGGGGTCGGCGCTCCTGCTCGAGGTTCCGCTCAAGCTGACGCAGGCGCTCCCGATCCTCGTCGAGCTTGGCTCGCATCTCCCGAACCTGTGCGAGCTGAGTGTCTTGGTCGTCCAGATGAGGGTGCTCGTCTTGGGGCGCAGTTGGCGGCTGCTCCTCCGGGTCCGCCACGACATGGGCCCTTCCTGCTGCGGCTGCGGCTACTGCCGTGGCCGTCGGGTCGATGGTGTCTTCGCTCGATGCGACTCCACCCTCGATGTGAAAATACTCGCGGGTGGGGTCGTAGTGGTCGGAGTCAGAGTCGGGGCTGCCGAAGTAGAAGATGAGGAATTGCCCGTGCCGCTCCTCCTCTAGCTGACGTCGCATCGTGCCGAGAGTGTATCGCCTTGGGCCAGGTGCTCGCAAGAAACCATGGTCCTCGGAGGCCGGCAGGACAGTTTCCAGGTCCATGGTAGCACGCAAGAGAGCCCCCGGGTGGTCCTCATGCGCGCTCACATTGGAGCGTATCATGGAGGAGTTCATCCTGGCGGCGTTGTCTAGGCCGAATAGGAACCGACGGCGGGCCCCAAACAGCTCGTGCGGCAGTAAGTTGGGGGGTGATGGTGCCGAGCGCGCCGGAGGAGCCTCGCCAGGCTCCCTCGATGAACGCATCACGAAGGTGAAGTCGGGGTTTCCATAGAGTCCTGCCGACTCGTCCTCCACTTCTGGACACGGGTCAGATTGGTCCCTAGCCAGGGGCCCCTCATTGCCTACCAGGAGCGGGGGAAACACGGCGGGTGGCAACCTAGACGCATGTCGATGATGACGGCGGCGCCGATCGTGACTCCTCCTGGATGCGAAGGCATGGTGGCGAGACCGGCGTGCGGCCCCTCCTAAACGTGGGGGCTCAGTGTGGCTTCTCCTCGGATCTCCAACCGAAAGCAGGGTCATGTCATAGCCGTGGCCGAGGGACATGAACTCCAGGCTCCCGAACCAGATCATCGTAGCACGTGGAAGCGGCGAAGCTGAGTCTGCCATCCGGAAAAATAGTAGGAAATCGTTAGTGACACGTGGTTGCCCTACTTGGTGTGCCAACTATCGGTGTTTCGACCCCGAGGGCCTAGCACCAACGAGTAAATACGTGCTGTGTGCTCCCTAATCCGGATGGTGATGTAAGAAGAACACAAGGTTTATCTTGGTTCGGGCAAAAGAAGGCCCAACGTCCAGTGAGGGAGGGGGAAATTTGTATTATCTTGCACCGAAGTGCTTGTACAGGAGAGAATACAGGCGTGCGAGTGAATGAGCTAGGACTTGAGCACTGCGGGCTCGGGTCGTTGCCTATGCCTTATGTTTTCCGGCTAAATTCATTGCCCTCCTTCAAACTAGGACCTAGCGCCTCCTTTTATAGGCGAAGGAGGGGCACGTACATGGATCTTAGGGCGGACGTGGCTACTGACGTCGAGGAGGTGATGCCGATCATGTCGGTGTTGCTGTAGAGACGTGCGCCGGGCATGGCGTGTCCTGTAGCGACGTGTTCAGAGTTGACGCGGCCATCCTTCTCGTGCGTAAGGTGACGCGGCTGATGGTTGGTGATATACGGATGTCCAAGCATGGTTGTGCGGATCCCTGTAGCCGTCGCGTCGGGAGTTGTTGGAGCGTTGACCGGCGATGACGAAGTCCAGCTCGAGAGGTGGTCGAGGGGGTCGAGGCCTGAATGGATAAGGCCGAGCCCCGGGAAATGCGGTACGGATACCGGTAAACGTGCCTCGAGGGGTTGCCCGATACTGGTAAATACGCCTCGAGGGAGCGCCTGACATTGGTAAATGTGCCTCGAGGGAGTGTCGAACGGGGTACAGCGCACGGCATGAGGTTACAGTACGATACGACCTGCCAGATTCCTTGGTATGGGAGGTAAAAGTAAGATTTGACCGGTGTACTCGCAACTGTTACCGTCACTGTGACCACGAGGTTATTCTAAAGCAGGTAGAACGCATTAAATGCTCCTGGACTCGTACAGGAGGTAGGTATTCGCGGGTGCGTCATACTCGAGGGCTGCCTGTTCGCTCGGGTGAATTTCCGTCACCGAGGGGTAGGTCGAGTGGCACCCTCGAGCGATCTGCTCTGCCTTGAATGGGGTGCATTGGATAGGTAGCCGCCCGGACCGCCGAGGCCCGTTCGTGGGCCGGTCCAGTATGACCTGGCACTTGAGTTTCTGCGCTAGACGAGGACTAATGACACCGGATTTGGCTTGTCGATGTCTGGGGTTAATTTCCCTTAGTCGAGGTTAAGGGTACCCCTTTTTCAGGTACCCGACACTTATCTAGGTCAGCGATTATTTTAGAAATAAATCGGTTCTACTTCTTATTATATATAAATCCGAATCTTTAAAGTTTAAACTCTAAAATGCCGATAGAATTGAAACAAAATATTTTTTTTCCAAAACACACAACTATCGTGTGTACACTTACTTATAAAGCTAGAACAAGATTAATAGTTTCTTTTTTGCAAGACTCATATGTAAACATTACATGTAGAAAACATGGTTCCTTCAAAACAGTTATTTCTTTCCAATCAATTGTCTTTTCTCTCCTATCATCTACCAATCATATCTACATGGACATAGTTTCTTGTCTACAAAACCATTCAGTCACTCTTATCCTAGTTTCTAGGTTGGAACTGCTAAAATTTAGGAAAGGGTTTGAGTTTTAAGTGGACTAGGTTCAAAGTGAGGGATGTCATAGGTTCAAAATGGACATGTCATATATTTGAAACGGGAAATCTTTTGTTGAAACTATCCTTGCGTCAAAAGAAAGGTTTAGTTGAAAGTGGGTATCTATTATAAGCTAACGGTACAAAATAAAAGCACCCACCCTGCCTCTCGGTACAGTCTAGTTATGCATTTTGCAAAATCTAATTACTGAAAATTAGACTGCGTGTTCTTGTTCTAGCTTTGGAACGGAAGCCATTACTAATGGGCCGTGTTGTCGTGTTTCTCCGGGTTAAATGGGCTGGACTCTATCATAAACGGGTGGGCTGCTAAAACCAGCGGTTGGACCGGAGCGGGTTCGGGTCGAACTCCGCACCCGCGGGCACTGCTTCATCCACCACACCCAGCGAAGCGAATCCTCGCCGCTGGAGTCACGCAACCGTCGTCTCCGTCTCTTCGCCGGCACGCTCCGCCGCCGCCGTCCCTCCCTCCTCTCGTCGTCTCTACCGCCTCCTGCACACGCACAGAAATAAGGAGGGAGAATAAGAGGGATCAGCAGAACCGCTAGCCCTCACCCTCGTCAATCGGCCCGTCCGCCGCCTCTTGCCCTCGGCGTCCTCTTCCTTCCCATGCCGTCCATACCAAGCGACCGCAGTCGCCCTGCGCGTTGTTGATCCGGTCACCCCTCCCCTGATTCGTCTCCCGCGACATCTCAGTTCTTCTTCATCACCAAAAGATGGTCGGCGGCGGCAACGAGTTCCGGTTCTTCTTGTCCTGCGACATCAGCCACCCGCTCGCCTTCCGCGTTCTCCACGCAGGTACTACCTCTCTTCTCCACCTCAATTTGCTTGCCAATACGGTCCTGATGTGCTCGCCGTGCTACGACCCGCTACAAAAACCCATCTTTTTCCAATGTTTTTCCACTCAAACAAATTCGCCCCCAATATCCGAATCCAATATTCCTGTATTCTCCTTTGCAGATTTGTAAGTGCTGACATCACAGCATTTAACTGTTTTGCACTGTTATTACACAACACTGGGCTAATTGCCAGCCAGCTAGAAGTTAGCCAAAATTATCTCTAACCCATCCAAACAGGGGCTAATAAGCGGGTTAATTTTTTAGTCAAGCCTCCGACTAATTGTGAGCTGGCCAACCCCATCTAATTTGGCCTAGTTTTTAGTCTCAGCTTAGCCCTTAGCTGATACCCCACACTACCTGTTTGCTTCTTAATGCAACGATACATAGCTCTCGTGCTTATTTGAGAATTCCGGTGGGCATTTTATCCCACAGGAGAGGCAAACCTTTTTACTTCTTTGTTCAATACTGCTGCCAAAAAACTTTCCTTTGTTAGCTTCTTAGGTAGCATGCATCATCATGATTAAAATGATTAATATGCTGTTCGTCTTTGTCTTATATATATCAATTCTCAACATTTCCTGTTTCCAGAACATATCTTGTTGGCCGGCCAAAAAGTCCCAGAGCTCTTTGTTGAGTGCAAGCTATACATCGACGGGATACAATTTGGGTTGCCTGTAAATACAAGGTACATATTTTTAATTTTTATGTATTCTATAATTATATCAACCTATTTTCTGCACTCACCAGTTCTGCTTCTTGGAATTTTAATGCACATTTTTTTTTCCTCACAAAACTAGGTTGGAACCTTCAGGACCGAAATACTGTTGGAATGAGTTCATAACACTAAGTACCAAATACAGGGACCTAACATCCCTCTCACAGCTTGCATTTACGGTATATTTCTTGGATTTGTACACCACTCGTATCAGTTGTTTTTTACTCAAACTACACAGGAAAGCTGTATGTCATTCCATTAAAAAACAAAAGGATTTCATTAAAAAACAAAAGGGTACAAGAACTAGGGGGAAACAGCCCCACACAGACGCACTCCTGTCAATTGTTAACGATAGGAATTATATCTTTGTCGGTGTCAAGGTTGATATTTTTTTAGCAGGCATGTGGAGGGGTTCCGTGTGAGTATGACGATTCAGAAAATTGAGCACACATGTTTAATATGATAAAAATGTCACTAGATGTTGTATAGTTCTTTTTAGTTCTTTTTATTGGTAGAAAGAAGCTTCTCATTTAAGTGGAGGCATTGATTTATTTCCATGTGCACCTTGAGTAAACAGAGGATGATGTCTTTTCAGTCAATTTTATCGGACATCACCTTAATGATGAATCAAATTTATTGACCTGATTATACCTTTGATTGTAGTGATAACACATTATACTAGGGAAGTAAGTTTGATATGCCCAATGAGTATGTGGCGTATTGTGTTAATAAGTTCAGTTCATAGGATCATTGTGTCCAGCATGGTTTATGTAGTTCTCACCTGTATGGTTTTTCTTGTGTTTTAGCTTCCTATGTTTTTTATTCTCTGATGTAGGTGTGGGATGTCTCATCTGGTGAGGACCCAGAGATTGTTGGTGGAGCCACCATATTTCTTTTCAACAGCAAAAGGCAGCTTAAAACAGGAAGACAGAAACTGCGGCTGTGGCCCAAAAAGGAGGCAGATGGAGGAGTCCCCACCACAACTCCTGGCAAGGTAAGACCCCGTTTTACTCTTCTTAAACTCAGGATTCATCTGTTTTAGTTCTCTCTCAGCTAATCTCTGCACTTCTTTTTTACTTCTATATTACCTCAAGGTGGACTTACCTTTTTTTCCTATGTAACTTGTAGGTTCCTAAGAATGAGAGGGGTGAGATAGAGCGTTTGGAAAGGCTTGTTAACAAGTATGAGAGAGGGCAGATACAACATGTTGATTGGCTTGATCGTCTTGCCTTCTGTGCTATGGACAAAGCTAAGGAGAAAGAGTGTGAGAGGAAGGAAAATTTGTACCCTAACCTGGTTGTTGAATTGTGCAGTTTTGAACATAGAATTGTCTTCCAGGTTAACATTACTCACCTTCTTATACATAGAATTGTTACGACACTGAGCTATTTTTACCCCTGTAACTCACTATGCAGCTACATGACTCTTTTACCTGTAAAATTGATCTTTTTTTTTTTTTCTTTTTTTGCACATGGGGATCCTGGTGTATTTAGAATAGCCTTTTTCTACTTTCATAGTTGGAGGAATTTACATTTTGAAGTTGTTGAGTCATACAATATTTATTTATTGCTTGCAAGTTATAGAAAGTGTAATTTTATCTTTGCCAGAGAAATGCTGAGTGTTACATGTCCATGCAGGAATCTGGAGCAAATTTTTATATACCAGCCCCAGTATCGTTATCCAATGAGCTGGTTACTGTTTGGGACCCAGAACTTGGACGAACCAATCCATCTGAGCACAAGCAGTTAAAGCTTGCTAGGAGCTTGACTCGTGGGATAGTTGATAGAGATCTAAAACCAAGCTCAAATGAGCGAAAGTAAGTGAAAGATGCATTACTTTTTCTTTCCTCCTTTTCCTCTCTGTCAACTTATGATCTTTGGTGTGGGATTTTCTAACTTTTAATTTCATGCTGTCGTGAACTTGTGAGACAACCACATTCATATGCAAGCTGACTGAATTAGAAGATGTTGGAAGCAGAATTCTGTTGTTTATGTCAATAGTTTGCACAATTGGTGGTTTTCTAGCTGATTGATTTTGTCCTTACTTTGTAGGTTACTACAAATAATTATTAAGTTTCCTCCTACACGCACTTTGGAAGTGGATGAGAAGCAATTGGTGTGGAAGTTTCGTTTCTCTTTGATGTCTGAGAAGAAAGCTCTAACGAAATTCGTCCGCTCAGTGGATTGGAGTGATAACCAAGTTAGTAAAAGAAATCCCTATGTGCAAGTCTGCTTTTGTTTTGTAAAATGTCATATTTGGTCTGGCTGGACTAAGTGATGCACTGCAATTAGCTTATTTGATGTCAATTTTTTTTTGTCATCTCAAATTCTTTTATTATATACTGGAAGGAATCTAGTGTTGTTTTTTTTTGGAGCTGTGAACACTGCATGATTTGTTTCCTAAATGTGATAATGCTTTGCAGGAAGCTAAGCAAGCTGTTGAGTTGATTGGAAAGTGGGAAATGATTGATGTGGCTGATGCACTGGAGCTTCTCTCACCTGATTTTGAAAGTGATGAAGTATGCTGTCTGCCACCTTTATCTGAGCATGTTTCTGGTTTTTCTTTTGTTAGAGTATTGAGTGTTAGGCCCATGAGGCTAGGCCCATGAGGCCCATGTATGACTCTATATTGCTACCCTCTAGGATTAGCCAAAATCAATCCAATCACTCATTCTAACTCCCCGCCGGCTGGCGGATTTCGGTCGTGGATACCGCGGGCGCCGTCGCCGGCGGGCAGCCAGCCGCTGCTGCTGGTGTGGCCCCTACCCTGGCCGCGGGTGCAGAGGGCGTCGCCTGGCCCACCTTCGGCGCCCCCACCTGGGCGGAGCAGCAGCAGCAGCGGACTTCTTCGGGTTCGCTGCCTTCTTCTTGGGCGACGCTGCTGCCTTCTCCTTCTTGGCAGCAGCAGGAGCAGAAGCTGGCCTTCCTGGCCGCCCCCTCCGCTGTCATGGCGCCGTAGGCCGCTGCAGCCGCGCTGCCGCTCCACCAGCAGGCCGCCGTCGCTGCCATGGCGCAGCAGGCCGCTGCACCCGCGCAGCCACCCAACGCGGCGCGCCCCGGAGGTTGGGGGGGGGGGCCGTGGTGGCCCCCGTCCGAGCCGTGGTGGCCGCCGTCGCCACGGACGGGGACGTGGGCATGGGAGCAATCAGACGCCGGAACCTCCGCGGTGTGCACCCTGGCCATCCATCAGCAACCCATGGTCAGGGCATATCTCCATGTGGCCCTTCCAGGGTGCCGGTGGCCATCCTCGTACTCCGGCAGCCATACTCGCCGGTGCCGTCCCGACCACACCGTGGACTCCACCACCCGGGGTTGCTCCGCCACTCGGGACGCCGTGGGCTCTACCTCCCGGGTCGTCGCCAGGGCCTGTCGATTGGGATCCGACGGCTCTGGCCCGCTCTTTCAGCACCCTGGGTCTGCCACCGTCGGTCCGCTCGTCCTGGATCGCAGATTCGGGTGCCTCGTACCACACCACGCCGGATGCGAGTCTCCTCTCCTCTGTTCACCCTCCCCACCCTTCCTACCCCTCCTCTATCATTGTCGCCAATGGCGCTTCCATTCCTGTTTCCTCTATGGGTACTGCGCATTCACATGGACCTTTCCACCTCTCTGATGTTCTTGTTGCTCCCGACATGGTTCACAACATCCTCTCTATTCGCCGCTTCACCACCGACAACTCTTGTTCGGTTGAGTTTGACCCCTTTGGCCTCACCGTGCGGGGTCTGGCCTCCCGCCGCTCTCTTTTCCGGTGTGAAAGCGCGGGACTACTTTACACCCTTCAATTTCCTTCTTCCGCTGCTTCCTCTTCGCCTTCTTCTTCGTTCGCTGCTTTCACCACCTCCACTTCTTCCACGACTTGGCACCGTCGTCTTGGCCATCCCGGCCGCGATGCTTTGGCACGGCTCAGTCGCACCTCTGATGTGCCGTGCGCTCGCGCTCCTGATGAGCATTTGTGCCATGCGTGCCAGTTGGGCCGCCATGTGAGACTTCCTTTTCCTACTTCCTCCTCCCATGCGGCTGATATCTTTGCTCTTGTCCATTTTGACCTGTGGACCTCCCCTGTACTAAGCCTATCCGGCTATAAGTACTATCTCGTGGTGGTCGATGATTTTTCTCATTACTCTTGGACCTTTCCTTTACACCTCAAGTCTAATGCATTTCCCACCCTCCTCCACTTCTTTGCTTGGGTGTCCACTCAGTTCGGCCTCACCATCAAGGCCGTCCAATGTGACAACGGGCGTGAGTTCGACAACGCCACCTCTCGTTCTTTCTTCCTCTCTCGTGGCGTTCAGTTGCGCATGTCTTGGCCCTACACCTCTGCTCAGAACGGCAAGGCTGAGCGTATGATTCGCACCACGACCGATGTCATGCGCACCCTTCTCTTCCAGTGCCGAGGCGGAGTACTGCTGTCGCTAACGGCGTGGCGGAGGCTTCCTGGCTCCGGCAGCTCCTTGCCGAGCTCCACAGCCCCCTCGCCAGAGCCACGCTTGTCTACTGCGACAACGTCAGCGCCGTGTACCTCTCCAACAACCCCGTTCAGCACCAGCGGACCAAGCACGTGGAGATCGACTTGCACTTCGTCCGGGACTTGGTTGCCATTGGCGCTGTTCGGGTCCTTCACGTCCCGATCACCTCCCAGTTCGCCGACATCTTCACCAAGGGTCTCCCGTCCTCGACCTTCACTGAGTTCCGCTCTAGCCTCAACGTCACCGGTGGCTAGTTGCGTCTGTGGGGGGGCTCGTGTGTGTGCTTCTTTTCATGTCCAGTCTGTAACTCCGCTGCGCCGGAAGTTCAGACTACGGGGGGGTGTTAGAGTATTGAGTGTTAGGCCCATGAGGCCCATGTATGACTCTATATTGCTACCCTCTAGGGTTAGCCAAAATCAATCCAATCACTCATTCTAACATCTTTTGTTTAGTGGTTTGTTTTTTCTATTTCTATTAGGTTACATATAAATGTTTCTTCTTCACCATTTGTTTAGTTACATGAATTATTCCTGAAGCCCAATGCCATTCTTTTCTGGACTTTTTCGTGGCAATTTGCTATCAACAAGCAGAAAGAAATACATTCTCTTGGCAAATTTCTTTGTTCAGGTTTTGCATTAGCTTTCCTATTTATCTTCTTTCTCCAGTGTTATTGAAACAATGCCTGCTACTTCTCCTTAAAATAATATTTATTGTGTTGGTTTATTCTTATCCATGAAATCAGCATCTTGAGGAAAAGATGTGAGATTTGTGGGGTTAGTCTACAGATGTCCATCAATTATAGGCATGCTGGTGGATGACAGCAGTCACTCTACGGGGTTCCCTAGGTTGTCCTGCAGTAGGCAGTGGTAGACAGCAGAGTGTCAATCCAGTGCCATCTGCGGCTGAAGAGAACAGCCATCAACCCTGATGGATTGTCGAGGCCCAAATTTCTCACATTAGTGTGGATGGTCCAGAATGGATACGAGTTCCTTGTGTAAGCATTGTGGGTATGACCTGCTGTAGTCATTTAAGACAAGGGAAAATCAGAGAGGCCTCAATAAAGTTGTATAAAAGTTTTTTTTGGAACATGAGGGACATGACAGTTACTTCATTTAAAACAAGTCCTCCTCTCATCTCCAATTCAGATCTAATCCTTTACAATGCTTCTAATCCTGATCCTGAAATTAAATCCACCTACCTGTACCCTAACAAAGACCTGCACCTGGAAGCAATGAGACGGTGGGTTTTGGCTGGGTTGGAGGTAGTATTGCAGTTGTAGGCATTTGCATGGTGCTTATCTGGCACACTATCACCATTCACTATCCACCTTTTGTTGGAAGAATTCACTGTCCACCTTGTTTTCTTGTTTACTTGATACCCAAAAGCTGTTGCAGTAAAGAGTTGCCATTGTTCAACTGAGCTGTAGATTTTTATCCAAGATATGCATCATTTACGTGAGATGATTTAATGTGCCCTCTTTCTCGACTTCTTGTTGAATTTCCTGTTTTTATTTTATCATTTTCAAAAGGTTTGTGCACTGGTAATAGTTTTTTGTTCTGGCAAAATCTTCATTAGTTAAGGTTATATAAATGATTATCTTATTATCTCATTTCCTAAAGAACATTGTAATTAGATTCTGAGTCTGGGTATTTGCTTTATTATCTCATGACATTATTTCATAAGTAACAATTGTTTTTGTGCAAAGGTTCGTGGTTATGCTGTCAGCGTGCTTGAACGGGCTGTTGATGAAGAATTACAGTGCTATTTACTCCAGTTAGTGCAAGCTCTTCGGTTTGAAAGATCTGACAAGTCCCGTCTAGCACTCTTTCTTGTAAACCGTGGTATGTTTAAATACCTATGTATGTCTGTTCACAACTTAATCTGCCACATTTGATCACTGTGAAATTTGAAGAGGCAACATACTACTTGTTGAAAGGAGAAAAATGTCATTTTGTGCCTTCATGTGTATATCACCCAACTTCCATGGCTGTACTTTGGATGATTTTAGTTCCAAGTGCAATCCATCCAAAACACTTAATATTTTCATTACTGTTGCAAGATTGAGTATTCATTGTAAACTTTTGAGGTCACCACAAAGCATGCATGAATTGTGGAAATTTTACCAGTGGACATTTTGTCAACTTATGTTGTTTGTGATCACAAAACTGTTTTGGCAGTGTTTTGATCTTTTTTCCCTACTCCATTGCAGCTTTGTCAAACATCGAAATTGCTAGCTTCCTCCGGTGGTATATATTAGTTGAGCTTCATAGTCATGCATATGCAAGACGATATTATGGCACATATGACATGCTTGAAAATAGTATGATGAAAGTACGGTTTTCTTCCTTTTTCACAATCTTCTTAGTTCTTTCATTCCCAACTTTGCAATGTTTATATTTATATGTTGTTGTTTCTGTTCTTGACAGTTGGTTGGTAGGGAGGATGGGGATGAAGATGGGTTTCGACTGTGGCAGAGTTTAACCCGGCAGACTGACCTCACTGCTCAATTGTGTTCTATTATGAAGGATGTAAGAAATGTAAGAGGTAGCGCACAAAAGAAAATTGAAAAATTAAGGCAGCTATTATCAGGAGTTTTCAGCGAGCTTACAAACTTTGATGAGGTAAATATGTATTGTTTGTTAGTGCTAAAAGATATGATCATAGATTAACTTCATTGCTATAACTAACTTGTTCGTTTGAACTGATTCCAGCCAATTCGTTCACCATTACAACCAACTCTTCTCCTAACAGGAATTGCGCCTCAAGAATCGTCTATATTTAAAAGTGCCTTGAACCCTTTGCGCCTGACATTTAAAACAGCCAACGGAGTAACATCCAAGATTATTTACAAAAAGGGTGATGACCTCCGGCAAGATCAGTTGGTAAGTAATCACTATTGCTTTACATATGCTATTGAATGGTTTACTTCAGTTCCAGTCTGTACACAATATCTTCTTCTTTTTTTCTCAAACACGCGGGAGAGCTGCGTATCATTATATTAAGAAGAAAAAAGGTGCAACACAACCACAAACATAAACACCAACACCAACACATGCTTCACAATATATTATTATGCTCATTTACTATGGTTCTGGTTCCTGACATTCTGAAGTCTGAACAAGTGGTTATTATTATCAGTTTCTTATTTGACACTTAATTGAATGTAATGAAACATTGTGGGCTAACATGTGTAACATTTCAAGGATGTCCATTTAGATGACTTGAGTGGGAGAAAGAGAATCATGGCTAATTGTTTCTGTATGATTATAGGTTATTCAGACGGTTTCTTTGATGGACCGGTTACTCAAATTAGAAAATCTAGATTTGCACCTTACTCCATACCGAGTTCTTGCAACTGGACAAGATGAAGGGATGCTTGAATTTATTCCTTCCAGTTCTCTCGCACAGGTAAGTTGGCAGTGGAGGCTCTTGTTGCCAAATGCCAAATGTTCTTTCCACTGCAGTGAAGCTTCCTAATATTTCTGTCTTCAGTTTATTAGTACTCTTTATTTCTACAAGCTTCATAAAGATAGCTATGTTGATTTAAGTAGCATGTTCCCAGATTCTATCAGAACATCGCAGTATTACAAGTTACCTACAGAAGTTCCATCCTGATGAGGATGGTCCTTTTGGTATAACGGCACAATGTTTGGAGACTTTCATAAAAAGCTGCGCCGGTTACTCTGTCATTACATATATATTGGGGGTTGGAGACAGGTTTGTCTTAACACCTTCTGGTTTGAAGCACCTCTTTGATAGTAACCTTCTAGTTTGTTTTCTGCTCTATGTTACAATATTATGATCAGGAAGCTATAGGATGAGGACTCTGAACTTATTTATGTGTTTTCTTCATTTGTTTCTTTATGAAGATTGTCAAGGCACGAAAATATGTAAATCTGTACATAAATAAGTTCACAGTATTACCCAATTAGTATTCAAGTATCGTAGTGCTCATCATACGAAATTTGCATTTCATGTATATGTAGTGTTTTTACATCCTCTTTCTCCTGATATAATGCAAAATTTAACAATAATAACATTTTTTCCTTCCTCTATTCTCTAGGCATCTGGATAATCTTCTTCTAACCGATGATGGACGCCTTTTTCATGTTGACTTTGCTTTTATCCTTGGTCGAGACCCAAAGCCATTTCCACCACCGATGAAACTGTGTAAAGAAATGGTTGAGGCCATGGGTGGTGCAGAAAGGTAATTAGTTCAACAATTTCGTAAGTCTTTGCACTTTCAGTCATTTGCCTGATGGATATGTACTGTCAAAACTTGCTTCTGTGTTTCAGCCCATATTATGCAAGATTCAAGTCCTACTGTTGCGAAGCATACAACATTCTAAGAAAGTCCAGCAGTCTCATTTTGAATCTATTCAAGCTGATGGAACGATCAGGCATTCCAGATATCTCTGCTGATGAAAGTGGAGGTCTCAAGGTAAATTGGTTATTTACGAGCTCAGGAGCTTGTGAGCTCTATAAAGAGCAGTCAAAAACTCAAAGTGACATGTTCCTCTTTGTTTTTGTGGTGCATCGTCGATCAGCTCCAGGAGAAATTCCGGTTGGATCTGGACGATGAGGAGGCTATACATTTCTTCCAGGATCTTATCAATGAAAGCGTCAGTGCTCTGTTCCCTCAAATGGTTGAGACCATCCATAGATGGGCTCAGTATTGGCGATGAACTGATGTCACAGAAGCAAGTGTAAATCTGTACATGGTGAGTTGTGCAATACTTCCCTGGTCATGATATTGTTTAATCAGGGAGTTTGACACTCTCTTGGCAGACGAACTAATATATTTATATTTTTTGGTTGGTTTTGATGTTGACTCCAGCTGTCTGTCTGGAGCCCTGGTAATCAGTGAGAACAGACACTAATGGGAGCCTGGCATCTGGGGTTGAAGCTGCGGCACACGCTGCTATCACTAGGGGCTGTCCCCGCCCCCCACCCCCCCCCCCCCCCCTCCTCTTTTTTTTTTTTTTGGATTTTTTATGCCTCATCTGTCAAAGTACAAGCTGTGGCGAACTGCGCAGTAGGGCAGGAACAGGCTTCTCTCGTGCCCGAGAGCATCAGGAATTCAGTTAGTCACCTGTGATTTTCTGTCACGCACTACTGTAGTACTCATGTGCATCCCTCAAATGTATATGTCAAATTGATAATGTATATATCAACATCAGTAGCTAAATTGTGAATGCGGGATGATCTTGTAATGAGAAGACTAGCCTGCCCGCAGTCCACAGATTTGCACACGTGGGTATAGCTTGGTAAATGGCAGTGTTAAAGTTTGAAAAAATATAGGTTACCACAATGCTGATATTGTACCATGCTGGCAATGTAACTCGGTTTAACTTGACTGAAAATAGATTCGAAAAAAAAAACTGACTGAAAATACTTGCGCTAGATCAATGTGAACGCCACAAGTCTTGTATAATAGTACTATCTTTTGCTCATGCATGTCGACAGCCACAAGTAATGAAAACGAAGACTTTGCATGAGGAAGTATTGCTGTGACGGGAATACTCTTATTTATCGGAAGGAACTAATAAATCAGCAAGTAATTTGGTGCCACATAGTTAACATGGTATGCTTGAACAAGATCTTGTGAAATTTGTTTCAAGCGACATCTTATGGAATTTGTATTATCCATGCCGTCAGTATTTCATGTATCTCACATTCTTCACTAGAGTTTTATAATCTTTGTACGGAATTTGTCTACTCTTTAAAAGCCGGCAAGCCCCATTCAGTAGGTTCGAAGTCCAACAATGAACTGAGAACTTGGTCAGCTCCTTTGTGATATGAGACATCCAGCCTCGGATCTGGGATCATTACTGCAGACCTGTGTAAATAGCAAGAGTTGTAGTCACAAAGTAGCTAATACTTGCAAAAGCTTGTATCTAGAACAGTCCCCTTACATTCCAGCATTTTTTGCTGCAGCTACACCTGAAGGAGCATCTTCAAAAACTAAGCATTTACTGGGTTCTACGTCGCCCTAAAAAACAATGCAATGCAGTTGCATCAGTAGCGATTCTCAGAGACAGCATCCAAAAGGAACATTCTAATTGCGACTGTTGCCATATGATCAAATCCAATACCTCAAACCTCCTCATAGCAGCAAGAAAAATATCAGGGGATGGTTTGCCAGCCTTCACCTCTGGATCATCACCCATGACAATATGATGCATCAGGGAAAACATTTCCTGGTGGTTCTGGGTCTTCAGTGCAAAATGACGTTTATGGGATCTGTAAGACACAGCAAGTCAGCAACAAACATTAATAGGGTTCTAATTCATGGAAAGACAATGAGCATTAACCATTGAGGAAAGACCAAATGGATGATTAGATGTAAAAAAAAACTTACCCTGTAGCAACAGCCATTGGTATTCCATTGGCATGAAGATGATGGACCAAACGTAGTACTCCTGCAAGAAACAAGATTCAAACACACCATAAGCAGACCATCTATCACAATTTGAGTAAATTACTGAAAGGAATCACAAAGCACTTGTATTAAAGGAACTTGATTAATGATGCTAAAATGTTGATTTTTATTCTTCAAAATATCCCACCAGTAAAGACATACCTTAAAGAAACAGTAATTTTACTATGACAGGTTGTCTTACGGGGTACAATGTAGAGTCAAAACTGGGTCTGGGACATCACAAAGAAGTGTCAAATGCAAAAGGCTACAATCTGAATTCTGAAATCTTGAAAAATATGGCAATTTCCTTTGGCTCCACTTCAATAGATAAGTAGTAAGCCCAAATACCACTTTCAGTAAGGATGGCATTAGCCTGAACCCTGAAGTGTGTATACAACAGATTCCATATGATACCATGTAATCTAAGTTAGTGCAAAATGGCCAATTGTGTTTGGTATCACCTCAAAGGTCAAATGACGTATCTGAAAATTGAATGTATATGCTCAAAGAAAATACTATGCAAGAAAATTCTGTGTATTGATTGATATAATGCTTAATATGTCATGTGCCTCCAGCAAAAGTTCACATCCTCGCTTTTATTGCTCCCTAAAAAGGAGCTGCTGGAATGGTCTTTGGCCGGGGCTAAAGGAATTACCCACCTTCTTGCCATTGTGCTGGATGAGGAATAGTAGCAAGTTTAGGCTTAGGCTTGGCCAGGTTGGGTTTGTGTTTGTGTTGGTCATCAGCGATCTGTGCAGGCTTTTGTAAAGTAAACTGTAGTGTTTTCTGTTTTTGTGTGTTTTTTGTGTGTTGTGTATGTTTGTAAGGGTTCTTGTCCCTTTTCTTCTTAATGCATGCAACTCTCCTGTGTTTTCGACGAAAAACAAAAGAAATCAAAGACTGTATCTTGTTGATAAGTGATAACGACAACAATATGCAAGATGTAACCAAATGGTCCGAGCAATTCAGTGGATAACAATCAGCAAGATGCAACTATGGAAGTACACCTGAAATTCTGAACACATCAACTTTGGCAATTCAAGTTCGTTCCTTTTGTGTTATATTTTACCTAGAAATTCAGTGGACCAGAGTAATCGTCAACATTGAGTACAGCTGTGCAGTATTGTCGAATCGATTATGCATAATGGTAGACCTGTGGTTATTTTTTATCCTACAAAGAGAGGACTCCGGGAGGCGTTCATGTTCATGTTTGGCTCACCTGGCAGCTTGGTGCAGGATGGGAAGAGCGCCTGGAGCATGCTCTCGCGCTCCTCGAGGAACTGCTCGGGGGTGAGCAGGCCGTTAAGGCCGCACTCGTCGACGAAGATGCGGGCGGACTCGGCAGCCTTCTTGCCCATCATCTTGGCCTTGAGCGACCAGTCGAACACCTTGCCGTACCTCGCCAGGATCTTCTCCTGCACCTCCGTGTAGAAGCCCTCCGTGTCTGCACCCCGCGCACCAGACCGACGATCGTCAGCGCACTCCGCCCGTGGAATGGGGATGGGGACAAGAACATGAACATCCCCAGTTGACAAAACAAGGAGAAGATAGAGATACCGAGGAGGAGGCCGTCCATGTCGAAGATCACGTGCGAGATGGCGGCCTTAGGCTGCGCCACCGCGCCGTCGGCGGCGCCAGTGGATGCCATTGGGCGAGTGAGAGAGATCTGGGCGGGCCGACAGTGGGGAGGGAATCTCTGGCGGCCTGGTGGATGCCGATTGGCGTGCGCTTCTTCCCTCGGAGTCCAGCAAACCAGGGAAAACGGGGAGGGGAAAGGGCGGAAATCATGCCGTCCGAATCTTCTATATACGAAAGGGCCACCAAAAGGTGGCCAAAGAGCGTGGCCACGTCACAGGGCATCCTCGACCGTCCGATCGGCCGAACGGACGGCCAAGATTCGGCGTTCCCTGGACATTTTGCAGAAAACACCTCTAACTTCATCGAAATACCACCCACCATCCATCAGCCTCTCATAGAAAATTTTGTAAACAAGCCCTTAAACTTTCCAGAAATACGGCCCACAGTCCAGCCGATTAAATGGGCCGGCCTGCTAGCGTGTCTACAGTACAAGGGCCGAATTGGGCCAAATTCGGCCCAAATGGTATTTTTCTTTTTTATATCTTTTATTAAATCCTATAATATGCTGATTTTGTTTATTTCATACAAAAATAATCAAAGCTCCTAAAATCATGAAAATTTTTTACAAGACTCTCCATGATGCACTCTATGTATAAAAATATGAAACTAGGAAAATAAATAAATTTCAAAATACTTAGAATAACCTTTTTTAATTAACAAATAAAACTTTCATGATTCCTACACATTAAAATATTATTCAAAAAAATATAAATTTATTTTGTCAATGCTTCATGATGTTTACAACCTCTATAAAAAATAGAAAATTTAGAAATGTTCCAAGAAATAATTATTCCATGCTCAATTAATAAATTATTGTAAGAAGTAATTCACAGTCGATTTTTATAGGACTCAAAAAGATAGACAACAAAATAAAAACTCCGCGTCTAACATATACAATCATTCATAAATAATAATTTTAAAAAACCTAATATATTATATAAACAATAATTTAGCTACCTACCATTATTCATATTCATATACCTAACTACAACAAAAAAAACAATGGCCAATGGCCATGAGCGGCAAAGCCGCACCCCTTTCTAGTGATCGAATGGGAGACGTGCGCCGAACACTTGCTCCCCACGTGCCCAGTTTGGGGTCGCTGACTTTTTTTTTTAGAATTGGTTGGGCTGTTTCTCTTTTTTTGGCCCAATAACGATTGGAGGTACTTGTTTCTTTTCTTTTCCTTTTATTTTTATATTTTGTTTTTGTTTTAATATTTTATTTTCACTAGCAAAAATGTCTGTGTATTGCAATGGAAGAAAAACATTATCTAGACCAATAGACTTGATCCAACTTAAATGATGACCTCATCTTCCACTATTGATCACTACTGCTCAAATCCAAAATAAGTGTTTTTCTTTATTATTATATAAACCACTTCAATCATAAATTGTTAAATTAATTTTAAGATAGGGCTATATAAACCACTTCAATCACATCAAGTGCCACAAAAATTTATAGGCTAATATTAATTAAAAATAAAGCATTATTATAACTATCACTATTTAATTCATGTATTATTTGGCAACGACTACTTAAAGTAATTATGAACCTTGGTACTATTTTGTTCATTTGCCTTTATCACTTTGGGTCCTACATCTTAGTTAGGAGCATACTCCATCTCTCAATCACCATATATCACTGACCGCGAAGACATCCTCCATGTACTCCTCAGCAACCTCCGGGTGTTCTTAGTTTTCCTCTAGTACATTCTCGGTCTTTGTCGAACCTATATACATGTAATATATACATTGATGATTTAATACACCTATAAATAAAAGTGAAACTAAATAAAAATCATAACATCCGCAGATAGCTCGTATTTTTATGAAGCTAACAAAACTGATTTAATTTTTCTGATTTTTTCACGATTTTTAGTCAATTTTGCAAGATCTGTCTACAGGAAAAAAGAAAAATAAAGGGAAAATAAAAAATCTAGTATATTCTCGGTTATCAGTGAACCCATATACATGGAACATATGCAATGATGATTTAACACATTTATAGACAAAGTGCAACCAAATAAAAATCATAACATCTGTGGATATATTTTATTTTATAAAGCTAACAAAATTGATTTGGTATTTTTCTGATTTTCTATGATTTTTAATGAGTTTTGCAAAATCTTTGTTTATAGAAAAAAAGAAAAATAAGGGGAAAATAAAAAAGGCTTGCATTTTGCATTTTTTTGAAAACCGATTAAGGTCTTTTTACTTTTTCTTTCTCACTACATATTTGTATTTAAAACCCTTATCTATATCTTCTATATAGATAAATCTCACTAAGTAATTCTCTTGTCATATAAAATATCCACATCAACATTCACTGAAACACTCCATTATCTAGCATATCTCTTCATACAAAGTATCCATATCAGCGTACACTAATGCATCTATTATATCTTTATTCAAGCTATTTATGTTATCAAACCATACCAATTATACATATATTTAGTTATCTGCTTACTAACGCATCTATTATATCTTTATTCAAGCTATTTATATTATCAAACCATATCAATTACTTACATATATTTAGTTATCTGTAGTTATCTGTACCAAAACGCTCAAATTGTCAACTAGTATTCATTTATAGTATTTATTTATATTAGTAAATATAAATAGTATAATTTCACGTGACAACGCACAGGACAATATATTGTACATTTACGGCTCTTTAACCGTAAATTCTTTATATTTTATATAAAGCTTCTTCTATAACACTTTATTCCCGCACGCATAGAGTATTCACCTAATTTTTATCTTTTCTTGTTCCAATTTTAATCTCCCTTAGTTACATATAAGTTTCACCACGGAGACAGGAGACTATGGCGGACAAAAAAGTAGCAGACTGAAATTTTGTCAAAGTATAGATTTTATTATATACTCTATCATTTCTTTTCTCTCCTCTCTTTAAATATAGTGCTTTTATTTTGCCTCTCTTTTTTCTTCACATCATTTTTCTTCACATCAGCATATCTTACCTTTATTTCAGTATACACTCAGCTACATTAGCCCGTTATTCTCAGTTCAGCCTTATCTCTTCTTCTCCACGTCAACACATATCTTATCTCAGTATATTAGCTGTTGTCCTCAATTCAGGCTTATCTCTTTTGTACTTAGCCGTTCGTCTCTTTTCTATTTCACCTATATTTCTACTTAACCGTCGACTTCACAACACTCATCTCTTTTCTCTTTCACTTCGATTTCTACTTAGCCCTCAGTCGTCTCTTTTCTCTTTCACCTCGACATATAGCCTAGTGATAGCTGCCTCTTACCCCCCTCGGATATTATAGTCTACCAATAACTTTCTGTCACCTCTCTTCGAATATTATATCTATCGCGAGTACACTTGTTCTATAGCCTGCTAGCCTTCACCTACAATTGTACTCAGCTCTTATTATCCTAGTATTAGTACTCAGCTCTTATTATCCTACTATTATACTCGGTTCTTAGAACGCTCTTAGAACACTTATTTTTTCTTTATTGTTTTTTTCTACCGGATCACACATGGGCCAGACGGTCCATACAAACCCAGCCCGGCCGTGTGCATCGTGCTGTCATTACGCGTCGCGGCAGCTCACTGGTACTGCCCGCCGGTGCCGCGCGCCTGCGGGAAGTCGCTCCCGACGTGCGGGTTGTGCGCGGCGCTGGGCCGCCCCGTGCCGGTGGCCCTAGCGATGGGTCGGGTCTCGCCAACGCCGTCCTCGACGTGCCCGCCCGCCGGGGCAGCTCCAGCTCGTCCGCCGCCGTACCCCTGCTGGGAGCCGCCGTCGACGATCCCGGGCGCGCCCTGCGACGGGTGCTGGTACGTGGCGGCGCCGGTGGCGCGCTCCTTGGCGGCCGCGTTGGCGCGCATGGCGTCCTGCTTCTCCGACTCCGCGGCACGCACGCGCTCCCGCTGGTTCGCCTCCGCCGCGGCCTCGTCCGACGCGTTGTGCGCTGTCGCCTTCTCCACCTGGCCTTGCACGGCGGCGCGGGTCTTCTCCATGCCGGCGTTCGCCGAGGCCCCCAGGTTGGCCGCCGCCTCCTTGGTCTTCTCCATTGCGGTCTTCCCGGCCTGCATGGCTGTTTGTGCTCTGATCGATCTCTCGCTCGCGGCAAGTATAGCTAGCTAGCTAGTGTCGTGATCGTTTGTAGGGAATGTTGTGCCCTCTGTGCGGTGTATGAGAGGGAACGGTTGGGATTTTGTGGTCGTTTTATAGGTTTCGTGGATGTGGACACGCGTCTGAGAGCGGGGCGCCTGGGATATACAAAACGGCCACGTGTTGACACGTTCGCTAGCACGTGTGGAGACGCGCGTATCGTTGCGTGGAGCGCGGGGACACGAGGCAGCTTGCCAAAGAGATGCACGCCTCGACGTGGTCACCGAGGTGTCGATGCGTCAACTTAACCACCTTGCACGATTGCACCTTCCGTTCCCAACGTACCACTGATCCAAGCAAGTTTCAGCACAGGCCAAAATTTTAGGTGCCAACGATGCATGTACGACGGACTCAGCCTAAAATTTTAGGTGGCCCAAGACTATAAAAAGCTGAATCAACAAATCTTCTCTCTTTTCATCATGTCTCTGCTAACCCTTAAAAATCTTTAAAAAAACCATTTATATAGCTAACCCTATCGCTTCCTCCTGTGTTGATCAAGCGTCCCTCCCTCCTAAATCGAAATTTTCCCTATCACAGGTAAGCGAGCCCTCCACGCGTGCTTAATTTTGGGCTTCTCCGTTCCTCCGAACAGCCGCCGCTGCTGGTAACTCTGCGAGCCACCATGTTAGCTTCTTCTACAGCATGCTAATATGCATAATTATACTCCTATATTTGTATAAGAAAGAGAGAGAACCGCCTCTGGCAAAAGGTTCGTGTAATTGTTTTTAGAAGAATAGGGTTTGTGTAAATTGGTGGATGCTTTACAGAGGTGGCAAATAAAGGAATCTACTGGACACAAATTACAGAGGCAAGTCTCTTCACTCTTCAATAGAAAATAATAATAATAATAATAGTAATTTGAGGACATCCCACAAGTTACACAACTTTTACAAAGCCAAATACGTTAGCCAGGCAATACCGCATGTTAATGATCGTCCACCTTACTGATCTCCACGTCGATCATGGCTGTACGACCCCAAAAAGGCTAAAACAGCACTATAAGCCTCTCATGTCATAACTCATAAGAGCATCTCTAACGGTTTTATATTTTTTATTTGATAAAATTAAGAACTTACCAAGTCCCAAATTAATATGCCAAAGATAAAAAGAATCGATCTTCAACGATTTTTCATTATTCACTTAAAAAAAAATTCTAGATCCACATTTTTTTCCGTCCTTTTTTCCTCTTCGCGCGCGCGGTGCCTTTGTCGCGCCAATTTCTTCGCGCCGTCGCGGGAGGATCCTGACAATCGGCAGCACAAAACCTTATGTCCCGTCAGTTCATTCGTTGCCAGCTACGTTCACCGGGGCAAAAAAAATCTGGAGTCGACAAGCACGACTTGGAGGAGATCATCACATCGATGCACAGGATGCCGGCCACTACCTGTAGACCAATCTAGCAACCTGACAAAAGCATGCTCACAAAATCTTCACTGTCCCGTCAGGTCGGCATGGCAGCCGGCAACAGGAGCACCTCGACGTTGCATTCACGACTTGCAGACCGATGGACACTGCAGGAAGAACAAGTCACGGTAAACTACGGCGGCGGCGAGCGGGAACATGCGTGCGGGAGGAAGAACACCGCTGGGGAGAAGAATGCCAAGCGCGACCCAGGTGTGCATATATGCCGATGCATATTAGGTTTTTACCAAGTTAATAAAAATACCAAGCCAATTTGTCAAAATCGTCGGATAGGAGATTTTTAGATTTTTTTTTTAAAAAAACAAGAATGTCAAGCCCATTTACAAAACCGTTGGAGTTGCTTTAAACACATATAGAAGATTCAACATCATGCTCGTTAAGATCGATCTGCAACCTCCCCAACTAGAGACACCATTACGGTGCCAAAGCTCACAGATAGGTCCATAACAGCAGATAGCAATGCCAAAAGAACCATCAGATGTTTACAGATTGATAATGGCACAATCAGCACATATATAGTCACACCATACTTCGACCAGACAAGTACTGATACACTTAGCATCAATTATCATCAGAGACCATTAAGCATACTATAAGGATAAGATGATTTCGTTCGACAAATTTAGCACCTAGATCAGCAACAGCTTCACTTCAGCTCGGGAAGAGCCAAGTCCCAAACATGCCAGACTCCAATGACACAGTTAGCAGGGGGTTGGCCACTTTGCCGTCCGCCATGCTATAGACCCTGCAAGAACTTGAGGCAGCAAACAAATTGTGATCCCAGTCCTTGTCCAGGAAGAAGATGCAATCACCTGGCAACGCGTTACGAGGAACACAAACAGACCTTCTACATCGTCGACTTAGAAGCAAAATCTCATTGTTCCCGATCGTAGTCACCTTAAGCCACTGTGACTGACTGAAATCTACTGGAAACAATTTACAGAGGCAAGTCTCTTCAGACGCGTGATTTAGCCATACATTTATAAAAATTAAATAAATTAATTAAATAATGGTAGTACAGATAGCAAAAAATAATAGTAATAATAATTAGTGGACATCCACAAGTTACACAATTTTAACAAAGCCAAGCAAATACGTTAGCAAGGCAACACCGCATGTTAATGATCGTCCACCTTGAAAGTAAACCTTACTGATCTCCACATCGGTCATGGCTGTACGACCCCAAAAAGGCCTTTTTTTTGTGTGACTTACGACCCCAAAAAGCCTAAAACAGCACTATAAGCCTCTCATGTCATAACTCATACACATACAGAAGATTCAACATAACGATTAAAAAGCTTGCCACCTCCCCAACTAGAGACACCATCACGGTGCTAGGATCACAGAATAGGTCCACAACAGCAGATAGCAATGCCAAAAGATCCATCAGATGTTTACAGATTGATAATGGCACAATCAGCAATTGGTCACACCATACTTCCACCCAACAAGTACTGATACACTTAGCTTCAGTTATCATCAGAGAGCTTCAGTTATCATCAGAGACCATTAAACATACTACAAGGATAACATGAGCTCGTTCGACAAATTTAGCACCTAGCTCAGCAGCAGCTTCACTTCAGCTCTGAGGGAAGAGCCAAGTCCCAAACATGCCAGACTTAAATGACACAGTTGGCAGGGGGTTGGACACTTTGCCATCTGCCATGCTATAGACCCTGCAAGAACTTGAGCCAGCAAACAAATTGTGATCCCGGTCCTTGTCCAGGAAGAAGATGCAGTCCCCTGGCAACGCGTTATGAGGAACACAAACAGACCTTCTGCATCGTCGACTTAGAAACAAAATCTCATTGCTCCCGATTGTGGTCACCTTAAGCCACTGTGACTGACTGAAGTCAGCTTCAAACACCTCGAACTCATTATGTCCAGCCGCATCGGGACCATCCCGGTCCTTGAATGACCTTCTCAACGCCAGCAGCAACGTACCACGTGATTCGACTAGATAGACCTTCATGCCACCTCTTAGGAAATAACTCATGAACAAACATGGACAGTTGATCACGTTTCGTATTTGAGAAATCCATGGATCACCGCTGCTGTGGTCCACGCTGACATCGATGGTGAAGGGTGTACCTAAGAAGTCAATGGCATATACCTTGCCCTGATGGAATGCCATGTCAACAATGCTGAAACAGTCATTTTCCGCCCATACAGACCACCACGAGGTAGCCCCTGCCTGGCACACTGCAATCCGTTGGCCTCCCATGAAATTGATTGTTGCTACAACGAGACTGGATGAACAGAGCCACAGTTTGCAATTCTTTGGCTCCATCTCCAACTTCAACGTTTCAGTCATTTCCATCCATGCTAGGGTTGCCACATCAACAGACTCATCACACACATCCACATCTTCTAGACTGATGAAAGAGGGTCCAGGGCTCAGGCCATCTTCATCCTTCGGAACTACTCCTCCATCTCTTCCACGGCGAGTAGGAGGGAACTTCATCTTTGCGGGGTCAGTGGAGGGGGCTCATCTTTGCGGGGTCAGTGGAGGGGGCTCGACTCCAAACTGGTCCGCCATCCGTGCCCACAAGCCGGGTTCGGACGCGGGACAGAGGTGGAAGTGTCAGGGTGGCATTGGAGAAAGGATCTTTCAGGAAACGGCCCTCTTCACTTGAAAACACCAACCAGTCCCCACAAGTGTCGGTGTACCCGGTGCAGCCATTGAAGTGGAACGGCTCGCTTCTGGGCAGGCTGTACGCCGTACTGTCCGAGAGCAGGAGTAAAGGCAGCGGAGGGGGCAGGGGCTCGTGCCGCGTGGCCGCGCGCCACTGAGGGCACACGGCGGCGAACCGGACGTGGTCGACGTGGGTAGGCAGGCGGCGGAGGATCCAGCCGGCGAGGTCCAGCGGGATGTCCGACCACGACGTTCCCGTGGTATCCTCCATCGATCGATCAGACCCTGCTAATACCATCGGAAAAAAACAGCAGCCGTCAGCGAGGACACACACTGCGTTCATAAATCGGCAGCAAAACGCAAGTAGGCGACGCACGCTTGCACCGCAGGCGAATAGGCAATGCATCGAACACCTTGCGTGCGCAATTCGCGGCGAGAGCAAGAGGAGCCGAGAGAGTAGGGACTGAGGAGCGTCGAGTTCGGGGGAAGGAATGCTGGAGGGTTACCGGAAATCAACGACCGCGGCAGGGTGAAGCGTGCTCCTCCTCTTGCTGTTCCGGCGGAGGCGGTGGTGGCGGCCCGGCGAGGCGAGCGGCACAGCTTAGTGGGGGGAGAGAGAGAGTTGTGCCGTGCTGCCGAAAGTTGAGCTGTCTTGAGCGGTTGAGCTGCGAAAGTTGTTGACCTAGCGGGCCAAAAGCCCAAGCCCAAAACAATTCTTTAATAAAAACTAAGTTAGTAAATAATGTTATACAAATATTTCTCAAGAAAATAATAATAATGTTATAATATTTCTAAAAAATAATGTTATATTGTACTTCCTTCCACAATTTCAAGTACAACATTTTAAGACTGAGATGTTTTGTATGATTTTGGTGCTCCATTGTTGCTGGACAATTTTTTTATTTTTAATCTCATATCTGTGGAACCAAATTTTTATGTGCAATTTTGAATAATGGATCTGACAACATAAACTCATGTAGTATTCATGATTTTTAGTGTTATTATTCTTAACTTGTGGATTTTGTTCACAATGATTTTTCACCATCCTTCAAAACTAGAACGTTTTCACTAAGTGCCAAAGTGGTCGACCACACCTAACGTTCTTGATATTTTCTTTTTGAATCAAAGGTGTTCCTTTGCAGCCATATATGTTGTTTTATTTTATTTCAGACTTCAAATTTCACACATTATCTTACTTAGTAAAATATTATTATCTTTAGTTCTCTTAAAATTTTAACTTGCACCATCTCCTCCTATAGATTGTCCATTTTAGCTTCGGCCACTCACAGTTTTCACATTATGCAGCCGTTTTTCCTTTGCCCACATATTAGGCCCATCACTTTTATGGTATATATTTCATATTTTAGAGCACAAGAGGTTTTGGTCAAATTTGCACAAATGTGCTAAGAAAGAATAGTGGTATGTCATGGCACTTCTAAAGTCATACTTTTTAGAGGTGTCATGTTTCTTGTTCTAGAAATTGATCGCCGCTCCTCAAAATGTAAATAGAGATTAGCCGATAGATTATCCCTGAAAATCTATTTATGTTCATGAATTTTGTAATGAATATTTTGCTTTCTAAACAATTTTAAATAAAAAAGGTTTGAACTACAAAGTTTCGGATCTCATTGATTACTATAAGTTTGATTTAGGGCTTTTGTCCATCTGAGTTGGTTTGAAAATTTAAGTATCAAAATCTAAAATATGGGACCTTTGATGATTTTAGATAAAAAGTTCCTCAATTACAAAGTTGTACTCTTCAGGGGCAAGAGATTTGTCTAAAGGCCATACATCGACTTGAGATTCTTCGTGCGAGAGCTACAAGGTAGGAGGTGATGGATGAGACAGGATCTTTGGGATATACCTGGGCCAAACCAACGACACCACAACAGTCTAGGCCTGCGACACAGCCCACCTGCCAAGGTCGGTCACGAACCGACCCAGGAGGGGGTCAGCCGGACCAGGGGGTCGGTCGACCCACCCCCAAGGCGATTCGGTCCCAGCCACCTCATGTCGGCATCTTCAAGGCAAAGGAGGGTGGTGCACTGATGTTTTCCCATTCTACCCCTGAACCGCCTTCAGGCTGCTACAAAAGGAGAGGAGGAGCACCCCAACACACACATCATTTGGAGTCTCACTACCTCACTCTCTACACTTGTTCTTTAGCTTAGCCACTTAGAATACTTTGGAGCAAGGTTGAGCTTGCAAGGAGGGCTTGTCTCCTAGGAAGAAGTGCTACTCTCTTGGTAATATACTATGAAGAGTTCTTTCTTATTCAAGTTCCCTACTCTTATTTACATTCTTGCATATGAACTAGAGTATAGTCTTGAGCATGATATATTAGATGAATATGAATTAGAATATCGTTCATATGAGAATTGTTCATAATGTTCATCTTTTTTCTTCATCGTTCATATGATTTATAAAACTAGATATGATGATAGAAATAGAGTAACAGTTCATTGTTTCATTAGGGTTTCCTATATCCTAACTCGTCCATCTGTAGGGTGGGAGTCCTGGGGATGTGGGTAGTCCCTTAGTATGTGGACGTGATGTCCGGATACGAGGGAGCCTTTGAATATGATGGCATGCCACGGTTGAGGGGTAGACGACAGGGAGTGACATTAACCTGTCCGTCCTTCGTAATCCCCTATGTCCGCATGTTGTGTAGGAGTTCGTAAATGTCCCCATTGGCTAACAGATTAGCTACCGGGGTCTCCCTGTTGCTCTTGACCTTGACTTGTATCTTAACCTGTATATCATGTGACACTAACTTGTTCTATGCAAATGTATAAGATGATGTACCTGCTCCATTAGATATATTTTTTATTCTTTATTTTATCTGTTATCCTTGAGGTTGACCCAAGTGTGTATCCACTATCTACAAATCATACTTTTTTACCCCTACATAGCTCTTGGCTCTATTTCAATGATATGAAGTCATAACTATATCTATGCTAGAGGTATTTGCACCATGCCTTCCTATGAGAAAATATAAATAATGACACCCTGATATACTTTCGGGTGAAATGCTACAACGATAGATCCATGAACTTTGTTTTGCGCCGGTGAGAGAAGTCGGGGGGTGCTAGGAGTCCCCGCGCCACTGTTTGATGTCATCTTGGATGATGTGAGAGCACGACCACATGCCTATATCACTAGGTAGCAATCCAGTTCCCCATGCCGTCGCTCAAGGTGTATTTGACCTCGAGATCAGCCGGCCTATAGCACCTTGACTCGCTCTTCCTCCTCACAAAGGTAGGTGGTCCTCCGGCTAGGGCTCAGGTCCAGTGGTGTGGCCTTGGGCATCCCGTTATCAGTGGACAATGATGGAGAAGCACTCTTGCTTTGGGCGATCACATTCAGCCTCATTAGAGTCAGCCCTCGAGAGTGGCTCAAGGAGAATACATATTGAGGTGACGTTGGTTCTGGTGGTGCCTATGAGGATGATACATCGCATGATTCTTCTCTACTCATCAAGTCACTGCTAATACACAAAGAACTCACCACTAATCATGCTTATGACCAAAAATCATCTACTACACAAATTCTCCAAACCAAAAGATGGCCACCAACCTACAATCCAGAAAACCTCCCAAGATTTTTTTGCGACTCAAAACCTCCCAAGATATGACATCAATGTTGACTCTCGCCAATTCAACACGAGTTACGAAGCAGTGATCGCAGCAGTGGGCAATGACAAAGCCACCCTTGCCCTACTCAAAACCAACTAGTGGACCCCAAAGTAAGGGCACGATAGGTAAATATCTCTCAAACATCCTCGCTAGATACATATACAGCCAATTGCTCTCACAAATCTTAATTTTCTCTTGTTTAGGAATATTCAAAAAACCATCCTCACCAACCACCGTGTCTCTAGACGCAAGTACAAAACTAACTGCATCCTCAACACAACACTAACCAATCCGTCACTACAAAAAATCTCACAAATTGACATCCATCCACCACGTCACTAGACCCGAGTACAAAACTAATCTCATCCTAAACACTTACTCGGTCCGATCCAAATCTTCAACAATCCCTTGCCAAAAAGAATCTCATAAATTGCTGTCCACATAAAAAAATTGGAGTTCCCCCAAAACCACTACGAGCTTTGGTTATTAACATCACAATGTTGAACCTTTGCCCACCGAAACTTTTCAAAATGTAGCCATGGGCATCGAGCTATTACATTCTAAAATTGTTCCTTTAAAAATAGACGTAAAATGATTTAAGTTTGAATTTTTGTGCTCATGAAACATAGGAGAATGCAGTGCGACTGTGGAAACAACAGAACAACCCACCAATCCACTAGAAACGCGTCCTCACCCACATCTCCATATGCCGACATTGACAAACAGTACCCTAACCAAGTCCTAAAAAAATGTGCCAACCACAACACCACTCGCTGAATTCAAATGGGGCATCGCTGTGTCCAAGGGTCCCTGGGCTTAACGCCGCTTCAACCTATCAAGCTGGCCTAAACCCTCAAGGGGCTACTGTTAGGGGGAAGGCCTTCAATATGCCACCCTATCCTAGCCTTGCCCAAACCTTGAAGCCTCGATCACTCTTTTCAATTACATCCACGGGAACAACCGATGTTTCCGATGGGGTTTGAGGACGACCCTCGGTGGGACACTTGCCACCACTACGCTCAACGACACCCTCAGCGAAGGACGCAATGCTAATAATGCTCCAAATGAAGGAAATTTGGTCTTGTGTCTCAGGTCGAGTGTCGCTCGTGAGGCCTTTAGAACAGGAGGCAGCTCTCGCGTGATTGGCTCTATGTTGTCTGGTGGAGGATGGAAGTCGGTGGTCCTCATCAAATTATAAGTAGTTTCAAGAATCTTGGAGATTCAAAGTATTTTAAGTTTGACCAAATTTATATGATAAGATAATAATAATTAGGATGCAAACTAAGTATTGATGGATTCTTTATTAATTATATTTTCATAGTATACTTATTTTATATCATTCTTCTATTTTTCTATAATTTTATAATTTGAGATATTTTGACTCTCTAAGAATCTTAGAATAACTTATAATTTAAAATAAAAGAAGTAGTTGGGAGATGTGCGCGACGCTCTGCATGGCAAGGAAATTTATAATTTCCTATAACCGTAGGTACGTCCTATAAATAACATAAGTGGGTGGCACAGCGAGGGTAGGAGGACAGGTGAAGCCCCACAGTCCCAAGTCCTCCTCGCTAGATATACGCGTGTGACCATGTGAGTTTCTTGCTACCAATGTGATGGTATATGTATGTGTACTGTGTGGGTTTCAATGCTATACAACCACGTTTCGATATGTTTGAATGATGGTATATTGGTGCCAATCATATAACTCACATCTATGCGGGATGGTAGGGTAAGCAAATTTGGGGACCAAAGAAAGTGTTCCATGATCCATTGGGCAGGCAGCTCCGCAGCTGGGAACGACGATTATTTTGAAGCCTGCGGGGGTATGTAATCATGCATGTGCATTGTCAAGTTTGGGATGAGGTTCTCATAGATAGCCATACACAGATATAGAAAAAGCACCAGTAGGGTCCCTTTGTGGAAAGGCTGCCATCATACCTCTCTCCAATTTGCTTTTCGCTTGCTGTGCGGACATATGGGAGGGAGATCAGAGCTATATTTCCACATTCGCCTTCACAAAACATCCATGCGTCCATGTCATATCCTCCTCGATAGCTAGCGTCGACAAAACATACGTTGCGATAATGTCAAATATCGTTTGAGTTTTGTTTCGGTTGATTGTGAGTAGTGAAAGTGCAATTATAGGAGTGCAAGCCTGTGTGTCGACTAGAGAAAAATTTGGTGAGGGCCGGCTTATTGATTGCATCGTGTCTCGTTCCCTTTCCCTCTTCTACAAAAATTATAAGCTATACAAAATACAATAGCGTTTGGCCATTAATCGCACTTTAAGGAGGTGAACCACACAAACAAAAGCAAAGCTACCTCCTCAAACAAGTTCGGCTATCATCATCTGAAGAGATTATAGGCATATGGTGCAATCATGAATCAGTGCGGCACTCTAGTATTTTCCGTGCATGTACGGATGCGGATTAGAATTGACTAATGTTCAGCTTGCTCTCATGATTCTATTTAGTCGTCGCCAAAAATCATGATCAGTCTCACGCATGCATTGCATGCAAAAGTTGATCGATCAGTAAAGGAAAGATCCAAAAGGGGCTATGGTGATTATATTCGTGGGAAGTTAATTTAATAATATTGAAAACAATCGTCTTTCCTGTTGAAAGATGACTTAGATCTTTAAACTTCAAACTATTGTTTTAACTATTAGTGTTAAAAAATCCGTCACATGGCCTGAAAATTATATATTTTTTAAAGTTGACATCATTAGATTCTATGATGATGCAACTGCTTATATTAAACCACTACCACAACCCCTCTTTCGGAGCCATGTGCCCATGTCCACTATGGATTTTCTTCACATGAGGGAGCTGGTCTTTCTTCGTCGCCTGCACAATGATATTGAAGTCGCACCACAATCAAAATGGAGGGTTGCCGCCTCCAAGGCCACCATGGCTTTACCGGAAGGTTAGAAAGATCCAAAGCTCTCCAAGTCTCTAGGATTTAAAAGTTGCCACGGCTCATTGGGCCAGAAAGACCTAAACCCTCTAGCACATTGGGTCCTCTTATATCAGATGATGCATTGCCTTATCTTTCGTTGTCCACCATATCATCCGGCAGGGTATCTGACTGTTGTTGTTGCAATGTACGACTCTGATCTCCACCGATGATCCGATGGTCTTGATCTTCAAGTCTCTAACTGTGCGAGCTATCTTCTATGCACCAATGATCCATTGGTTGATTCTTCTTATCACCATATCATCCAGTGGCCATTGTCTTTCTGGCCGACTTATAAGTCCTTATGAAAGAGTATTCCAACATGTGCTATTGCCAATCATATATGCCCATGATATGTATAGGTAGAGGCTATATTCCAATATAATCTCAAGACGAGTCTACGAATTCACATACACACTTTGGGCATAGTCTACTTCTTGTACACACTTTATTTGTATCTTCTCCCTTTTGGCTTTCGGTACTTTTTTTTTTTTTCTGTCTTATAGTAGATCCAATAATACATCTTCCATTGCAATTCTTTACCATTGTCTATCTTCAAACCCATATGTAACTTTTGCACAAAAAAAATGACCATATGTAACTTTGAACCTTTCTAAGCTGCCAGAAGCTTAGTTGTTTAGGGTGTAAAGTGAGATAGGAATGCCATTGCACAATTTTTGGCACAGCTGGCGAAACGTACAACTCATACAGTAGTGCGGTGTGTGCAGGTCCGCGTCGGGCATCTGATTGCTCAAGATTATAGACCGTCTGTAAGTACTCAATAAAGCTATATCTTTATAAGAAAAAAAATGCTTGAGTTTCGAGAACATGGAGATACTAAATGTCTAAGTCTTTGAAAATTTGAACTGATTGTACGTATGATATGAGTTCGGAGAAGACCTTCCAGAGGTAGCCTACATCACAGAAAGTTGACCACAATGTTCTGTCTTCTATCTGCCTTTTTCCATCCCCTGGCTTATCACATCTTTTTCGGGTATGGTCACTCTCTCGACTTGTCAGCAAAGTATCTAGAAACAGTTGAACTGATCAAAATGATGGTTCGTTTAGTGCACACGTGTGTTTGTTAAGCCAAGTAGTACTCCCTCGAAAAGTAAACCTTACTAGAGAGTTTGTGCACGATTTGTATACACGTCATAATCAAGAACTTATTCGTCGCCATTTAAAGTTACATATCAAAGCTGATAATCGTTTTAGAAAGGTTAATTGACGCTTTTACTCTATTGTTGAATGCATGTTACTCAGGATATTGATTAAGATTTATTCATAATATATAGTGAGGTGTCTACAAATGCAAGGTGCAACTATAAATAATTATAATTACTAAATTCTTCTTCAAAAGGGAAGAGACAAATTATAACAAATGCTCCTTTTAAGTTGTAAGTCGCTTTAATTTTTTTTATTCATCTATTTTGTATGTATGTAGATATATTATTATATCTAAATACATAACAAATTGGATGTACCTAAAAATCAAAATGATTTATAATTTGAAACAGAAAAAGTATATATATAGAGAATTATACTCACTCCCTCTAAATAAACAAAATATAACTCACATTTGGATAAATCAAATGGTGATTTAAAATTTGATCAAATTTATATAAAAATATTAATTTTTATTTTACAAAATAAATATAACTAGATTAATTATATAATATATTTTCTAAATTATTTCTAAATATATTTTCATACTAAACCAAGTCAAAAACATAAATGTTAATATATATGCTACAAATTTAATTAAAGTTAAGATAATTTGATTGATACACTAATCCTATGTAGTTGAACCTGTTTTATTTATAGATACGGAGGAAGTACCATACAAGTATTTTTTTGAAACAAAAGTATAACATACAAATACAATACAATACTCCATGCATATGCATGGTCAGGATTTATGCAGCTTTCCGATGCTTCCACATCCTCGTCATCAAAGGCCGACCACACCGGTGACTAGTGGTGTACCTTACCTACGCAGAAAGCAAAGCGTTCCAGGCAGGCCTGGTTTTTATTCAACGACAAGCTCAGCGGCAGCGGCGAGGCCACAAAAGGCATCACCAGCCATCACGGCATCTCTCTCTCTCTCCCTCTCCTCTCTAAAGTTCTCTAGCTATTTTCCATCACCGCAACCACAAGCACGCCCTTCACACGACGTAAAAGGGCACACACACTTCTTTCTTCTACACACACCTCGAGTTCACAAACACACTCCCTCTCTCTAGAGAGAGATGGGGTCGTCTCTCCCCCAGTCGTCCGTCGCCATGCTCACCACCACAGCCCACGAGCGTCACCACCACCTGTGCTCTCCCGACGGCGACGACTACTACGAAGACGACAGCTTCGAGTTCACGCCTCTCCTCCTCAGGCCCCGGGGCCGGCGGAGCATCAACGCGCGCACCACTGAGCCTCCAAGAACCGTCGTCCATGTCGCGGCCGCGACTACTACGGTCGTCATCGCCGAGCCGCAGCCTCCCCTGCAGCGCGCGCGCCGCGGCGCGCCAAGCATCGCGCCGGCGCCGGCGCCACCAAGGAAGCAGCAGCAGGTGCGGTGGCACGACATGGCGTTCGGGTCCGTGCGCGTGCCGGCGGCCATGGACATGGGCGAGATCAGGAGGCGCCTGAGGGCGCGGCAGCAGGCTCAGGCTCTGGCTGGCGGCGCCGGAGCCGGGAACGAGCAGCCGTCCTCCTCCGCCGCCGCGGGGTGCTCGTGGGTGCCGTGGAGGCTCATACGGTCGCTGAGCTGCAAGGGCGTCGAGGCCGTGGCGGCTGCCACGGCGCCGGTCAGGCTGGTGTAGGTACGTACCTACAGTCTGGTGAGCCTACGGAGCGAGGTGGATGGGAGGCGTGTTGGTCATCGATACAGCGAGGCTGGTGTGGCCCTTGAAGGCCAGGAGTGTGGCGCCGGCCGGTGAGCCGGCGAGCGAGTGCACGGTGGTGTCACGGGAGTAGCGGCGCCAAGGTTGGTGGAAGTTGAAAGGCACAAGAGCAAAGCGCCGGTGCCTATTAATGTTCAGTTTCAGTTTCCGTCCCCCCTCGTTCTTTCTGTTTGGTGTTTAATGTTAGGAGAGATCAGTCGGCTATAAGTATAGTATATAGCCGTTGGATTACTTGTATACTGTATGTAATCCCCTGCTGCAATAAGCAGGGTCGTCTTGGAGATCATGGTCAAGGTGCCTGATATCAAGATATTATGAATAAAATTATTCTATTATCACGTCGTGTTCCAATGTTTTGTACTACTCCAAACAGTAGTATCCAGTGTAGTCATCACTTGTATGAAATACTTTTGTATATAAGATTGGACTAATGTTAGTTAAATTTTATAAATAATTAAGAGCGTTTACCTGCGTCCTACGAGCCTGCACTCTGTCAATCGTATAAACAAAAGGAAGGATGTATGGTTGGTTGGCCCCAACAGTTGGGCGCTGCTCCCACGCCAGGCCTTGCGGATATGAGCTCCAGGGGCTTACGCGCGTCAGTCACACATGGTAGTCAAGCAGCATCATCCACTCATAGAGACAATCAAATATCATCTTGTTTTTTTTTTTCATCCGCTCATGCAACCTCACTAATGCTATCTCTTTCTCTGTTCCACACCTCATGTATTCCTGTATCAAGGGGACGAGATATCCAAATCAACTAATTAAATTTAACATTGTGTAACATGCATGGTTACAAATTTTGTTGATGTTGGAGCATTGTTGTGTGTTCTTTCATTAGTATGAGCACGGTGGCTAAGCAGGAGCATCGAGTGTTAAAAAAAAAACGAGGTATCCAGGATTTGTATTTGTATATGTATGCAGGCGTGCCGCGCGTGCGTCTCGAGGAAAAGACAGCCGCCTACAGTAACTTTAGAGTCTTTAACGGAGCTGAGAAAAGGGCATGTCTAATCCAGAGAGTGAACCCCAGCGGCCCAGCCTCTATGTGCCTAGCATCTGGTAAATTAACAAAATTATTAGGGGTAATAAGGCTCTCATCAATTCAAAGTTACCCATTCATCCATATGATTAACAATATTTTTGGGCTTAAAACTACCTTTTGTCTTACTCTAGGCCTTGTTTGGTTGTATTCATATTTCCATCAATCCACATACATTAGTATAGATTGGAATAGATAATTAACTAGTTTGGATCTTAATCCGCTTCAATACATGTGAATTAAGGTGGATACGAGTATAGCCAGACAAGCCCTTCACGATAACACATTTGGCCATTCAATGCACAACTATATTCTGAGACTACTAATTCTACAAGTAAATGCCCTAAATTATAGTTTTATCCCAAGTCAAACTACTCTAGTCAAACTACTTTGACTTTCACTAAGTTTATAGAAAAATACACTGGTACCAAAGCAATTTGATTTAGTTTCCAACAAATTATGTATGAATTGATAGCGGATTAGTTATTTGAACTTGTAGTTCAGCTGCTCGTTATTTGAAATTGTCAAAATTTGTTCAGCCATTCGTACGTATCTGGGATCGATGCTATAGAGGGATGAAGATATTGATACGGACGTCAGCCATAGAATCCAAGCTGGGTGGATAAAGTGGCGCCAAGCTTCTGGCATTCTCTGTGACAAGAGGATACCATAAAAGCTAAAAGGCAAGTTTTATAGAACAGCGATTAGACCCGATATGCTGTACGAAGCAGAATGCTGGCCCACAAAGAGAAGACATGTTCAACAACTGAGTGTTTCAGAAATGCGTATGTTGCGTTGGATTTGTGGTCACACGAGGATGGACCGAGTGCGGAATGATGATATTCGTGATCGCCTAGGGGTAGCACCTATCGAAGAGAAGCTTGTCCAGCATCGGTTGAGGTGGTTTGGCCATGTCCAAAAGAGACCTCCAGAGGCACCAGTGCATTATGGAGTTCTAAGTCAAGATAATAATGTGAGGAGAGGCAGAGAAAGGCCAAAGTTGACATGGGAGGAGGCAATAAAAAGAGATTTGAAAGAATGGGATATACCTAGAGATCTGTGTCTGAATAGGAGTGCTTGAAAATTGGCTATCGACGTGCCTAAACCGTGACCGAGGGTGGTTTGTTGGGTCTCAAATCTAGCCTACCCCAACTTGCTTGGGACTGACAGGCTTGGTTGTTGTTGTTGTTCAGCCATTCGTATCTGCCGTACTGCGGCTTATTCTCTCTAACAGAATACTATTGAAATAACCAAAATCAGTCGAGAAAACCATAAGCCAAATAGCTCTGTTTTCCAGAAAACTTTGTCAAAGATTTATTTAAGTTTAACTTTCAATAAAGCTAAAATTAATGAACAACAATTTGAAAAGGAGGAGCGCATAATATGATTTCGTATTTTGCTAATGCATAAGTGCTCCGTTTATCATGTATCGGTACTGGCATTTAGCAGTAATCTGGATATGGCTCCGTGACATTATTTCAGGTTGGGAGTCTCCCCCACAGCATTTTGTGTCAAAATACATTTAAGGTTATTTTTATGTAGGTTTAGATGCCACGCCTTTTCCGTTTCATTCCTTTTGTCAATGGTAGAGGTCGATATGACTAATGCACATATCCATTTTCGTATTTCTTCTGTGAATGCGCATCAACATCTCGAGCTAACTTCATATGGTAGCAAAGAAAAAAAAAAGCAGGAAGTGATTAGAGAAAAAGAAAAAGGCAAAAGGTTAATGGATGGAAAGAATGGAAAAAATGGTAAAGGAAAGTGGAACCAAAGCTGCGGTGAAAGTGAAACCAATCAATTGTTTTATCTACGCCAACATGTTTTCAATATCTTTGGTGGTACCATGGCCTACTCGATTCTGTCCTCCTTAGCAAGCAAAGTGACACAGGTGTCATGTCCTTTCATTTCTTGAGATATGTTAGTTAATTCTTGCATGTAAGTCTTAGAGAGTTTCGACAGTTGATTTTTGTTACATCATATTTGCATCGGAATTTATGTTTCAAGGATGCTGAGTATATGATATTAAATACAATCAAGTTTTCCATGTATTATTGTATTTTTAGGCCTAAATATTTGACAAAACAGCTTTACTTATAGCAAACTGGGACAAGCTATTTTTTCAACTTTATCCCAACTCATCCCGTCATACGTCTATGAGAGAAGAAAAAAATGGCTTCACACATGAAACTGTTTTGAAAAAAAGATGTTTGACAAAAAAAAGGTCACAACAAATTGAAAGTTCTTAGTATCTTATACATTGGAATGCCGAGTACTCATCATGTAAGTTACCGCAAATCTTTAGAATATATAATTCTTTTTCTACCTATAGGATTTGTAGAAATTATGGACCACTGGACCAGTCGTCTCTATCTCTATACATCAATTTGTGTAGATGGCTAGAAACATGTGCAATAAATTAATTTTTAGGGGTGGCTCAAAATCAAGCTTCTCTCTCTTAATTTTTTTTAAATCATAACTCAAGTTGAAAAAGTAGCATTTTTTTCAATCTAGGAACCCATTACTTGGTAAGGTTTGATCGTCGTGGGTCACAAGGCACACATAACTTGTGCACATGCGCCCAGTGAGATTGAAACCAGCAAACTCAAGCCGCATACTTCACCAACTACTCTATCTCAATGGCACGACTAATTGAAATGTAGATACATTACTTTTGTATTCACTTTACTAGAGTTTAAAATGAATACTTGGAGCCCAAGATGAATTTGAATAGAAATGGTGTCAACCCAAAAGTTGAAGATATCGCCAAGTATTATAGCTTTGGTTTAGATTGATTGGATTTTTTTTGAATTTTAAAATGTGAGAAATTCAAATAGAATTTTGCTTGCACAAATGATTTAAGATAAAAAAGTTGTCAACTATAAATTTGTATAGCTTTTCGGGTCTACCACTTTGGTATCTGTCATTTCTCTATCCGAGGTCGCTCAAAAATATTAACTTCAAAATATGAGTTCAAAGTCAATTTTAGGACCACGTATATTATCAACTACAACATACTAGATCTTTTCAAGATCTATAACTTTAGTTAGTGTCAATTCTCCATCCAAGGTCATTTCAAAAATTCAAAGAAAAATGAGTTTCAAAATTTGAGGACACTTTGAACAGTGTTTGTGGCATGTAAATGAATTTCAAATGAAAATATCATCAACTATAAACTTGTTAGTCCCTTCGAGATATAATACTTTGATATAATTTTGTATTTATCTAACTTTGTTTGAAAAGTTAAAGTTGTAGGTCCTGTAAAGATATAAAGCTTTGATATAAAGTTTGTGTTCATCCGACTACGTTTGAAAATTTTATAAATCTTATTGTGTCATACCTATTTTATAAGGCCAAATTACTAACCGTCTTTAGAAATCTATTTCTAGTGCCAGTTTGGCTTAGAAACCATTTTTTTAAGACAAATTTTGATTAAGTTGCCGCAGTCAAAAAATACCTCCAATACTAAAAAGATGTTTTATGGTAGCAAATAATAATGTAATAAAAATACGTGTTACATCCCATCTAGTAACATTTAGAAGTAGCTAAATCGTGTTTTCAACCGCGACTAATCTGGCCGACATCCCAAAAGAAGTGACGTTTTGGGGTTTCGTGCCACAAGTTTACAATTAATATTTGTATATCTAAATAAACTTATTAAAAAATAGACTTACAGATTCTTCTGATGATACTGATTATTTAATATAAATATTTATATACTTTAATATATGATTAATCAAATATATTTTTAGAAAAACAAAAACGACACTTATTTTAGGACCGAGGGAGTATTTGTAAAGACCGATGAGCAGTCGTGTCACTTGCCTCCAAAAAATGCATTTTGTATCATTAGTGTACAATATTTTCTATTCGTGGGAAACACAATGATTTTATAAATAATCCCCAGGTGTGTTTCTGTATATGGACAAGCAACACTGCAGCGGGTTATTACAACGACATCAACAAAGAAAAAATCAGTAGGGAGGCCAGAAGGAGACATTCTTAATTTTCCCCCCACGTAGTCTAGGCAGGTAGAAAAGTGAGGCAACAGATTTTATCTTTCCACTGTCTCGCTTGCTCGATTGATATTCGCTCTGTCTCGACAGGGGTCTTCAACTAGTCTCATCACCAGCGATCTTGGATCGCCGGAGTTGTCCCTTGCAGTTAACGGCTTGTTAGCGACTGTGACACTCGTATAGTTGCAACGCCTCAGAGCAGCTGATCTCGACACAAAAAGTTGCGACGCATCCAATTTGTTCAACGGATGCATGCGTATTGGACCATATATATGAGCACGACTCGTGTACGGTCGACGATTTCGGCGTTGATTACCTGGAAAATAAATCCATACACAATAAATCAATGTTTGGAAAATCCATACTTGTAGGACAAAATATTCTCCACATGCATGATAGCTAATTAAACGAAAAGAGTACTAATAAACCGGTCCTCCTGACACGTCAACCATCAGCCAAACCGAAACAACAGCAAGCGGCCAAGTTTGTGCCCGAGTGGCCAGTCATGGCACGTCAGTTTCTGACACAAATCCGGCATGGCACGGATCGTACGTCGAGCAGGACACACGAGCGACGGCGTTTCGGCCGTTTCTCCCGTGATGGCAAGTGATCATCAGCAGTCGGCTGTGGCTGATGTGAACCTCGCCAGTCGCATCGTTTTCGACAGATACAACATCTGCCAAGTGAATCACAAACCTGCCAACATATCCCTGTCCATACCGCATAATGGATGCTTGAGTTAGATAATAAGATAATTTTTATGTCATTTTAATTCTATAAATTAATATTATGATAATGATAAATAAAAGATTATTAATAAATAAAAACATGACATAACACATATTCATAATCATGATGAATATATGAATAAGAAGCATGTGAAACATATGTATATCAAATATATATAAATATGAAACATAAACTAGAATACATGTGAAACAACTTAGCAGAAATATTGAAACATATAAGCAGAGATATATGAAACAGTACGACTGTATAACAGAAACTGATATGTAGAACATATAAGTAGCAGAGACAGACATCAGGCATCTCATGAAAAGATATGACAGAACTAATGAAACAAACTCAGAACAGCATACGAAACGACATGGATGAACTGCTGAAACAGGCACGATCTAGAAAACGTAAAACAGTAAGAAGATGAATAGTTCATACCCTCCCATGTGCACCGATGATCCCGATCCTTGTCCGGTTTCCAGCATCATGTCGTAGAAGATGATGAAGACGATCTCTCCTCCTCTAGGAAGAAGATGAAGACGATGCCGCCGGTGATCCGAGGAAGAAGACGAATGGCGGCAGTGATTGGGCAGTCGTGTAGACGCTCCCCAAAAACCTAATTGCTGATCCCCCGTGCAAGGTCTCGAACGGCAAGGACTTCGGATGCACCTGCCCTCTCGCTTCTCTATGCGTGCGGAGTCACGTGATGGAGACGACCTTCGTTGTGGCTGGAGTTGTGTTTCTAGTGTTTCTAGTATTGGAGAGAGGAATATGAACCAAAAAGTACCTGATTGAAGAGGGA
>CM041643.1:19442115-19470505 GCA_023333625.1 Bothriochloa decipiens
TGGAGAGAGGAATATGAACCAAAAAGTACCTGATTGAAGAGGGAGCACAGAGTATATGCCCTTGTGGAGGATAGATGAAAAGTCTTAGAAGACAAGGAGACTCATCATGTCATTGAGGCCAAGTGCCTAACGCACACATCCTGGAGACCAAGAGTCTCATGCATGTCATCAACATGAGCCTCATGTCATCAATGTTAAGAAGACAAAGTGTATCATCCCATCAACTCCAATGAAGTGGAAACTTTTGTAACTCTCGCCACTTTGTCAATTAAGACTAGTGGAAGTAACTCCCGTAATCAAGACCATTCAGTCAAAAATTTGTACCATACAAAATGGTTTTTCCCCAATAAAATACATATACCATAGAGTTTAAAGATTTATTAAATTTAATATGGGCTTAACCCATAATAAATCCAACAGCTTGCGTGCGTCGAATGCAATCATCAGATGTTGACCATTGAATAAGTGCTTCTTGCTTTTCTACAGATTTCTAACCACTTTGGTCACAAGAAGTTATCGTGTACACGAGGAGATTATGTGCAGATGTGCGGTATTGTGCTATCATATGAAAATACAAATGCTAGTGCAAATATGTATTGGCAAAAAAGGAAATGGTATAGTAAAAAATTTCTTTAGCATATCGTTTTATATAAATATATATAGATTGTTTTGCTATTTCAACTTATTCTTGAAGAATCCTTCTTTTTTAAAGAAAAAATCAAACAGGACATCTACCAATTGTATATTAGTCCCTTTGTTCTAGATTATAAGATGTTTTATCTTTTCTACTTATATTAATTTAGTATGTATATAGACATAATTGTACACCTAAATAGAAGCTATGTATATTAAAAAAGCTCTAGACATAATTGTACATCTAAATGGAAGCTATGTATATTAAAAAAGCCAAAACATGTCTTAAGGGTTTATAGTTTATAACCCTCTAATTCCAAACTCTAAGCCATTTTGGCTCTAGATATATATTAAAAGCTATGTATCTTGAAAAGTTAGGACAACTTACAATTTAGAATAGAGAGAGTAGATAAAATCATACTATTACAATGATTCGAGACTCTAGCGTATACACAACACGAACAATAGGAGGCAAACCTATACTACAAAGATATAAGTACCAAAACTCTATGTTCATCTCATATAATGACTAATAAATATACTACCACAAAAATGATTTTAGAACATAACCTCTCTGATTAGTAGAGGCAGGCACACCAAGAGAATGCCTCTGTAAATGGCTAGGCAAATTCGAAGCAAATGTCTGCCTTAGAAAATCATTTACAAAGGCGAGCATCCTAGCTAAGAGATAATTCACCTATACCCTTGGGTTTTATCTTTCCCTTGCCTTTTGAACATTTCACATGTTTTCCCATTCCATTGTTCCTTTCTATGGCCTCTTTTGCAGTTGTCAGAACTCTCAGCAACATTAGCAGTGCTTGTTTGGTTTTGGTAATTGAGTGACAATCTAGGTGGACTAATTCTGTTTATGTGAGATACACAAGAGATTAGTTCATAAGTAATTGTGCGAAAGAACTCATTGCATATAAGACATGGCACGAAGTCATGTGACTAAGGTAGAGAAGATCAAGATAGGGTTTGCAAGTGTTAAGGCCAAGTCGGTGGTTTGAAATGATGGACTGCAAGGCAGTGGAGCTTGAACAAGACTCGGCACCGATGGACCGACACAACGATGAAGAGAAAGTGAGGTCAAGATCAATTTACCAATATTGTCAATTATAGCATATTTTGGCAGTTATATCCAATTTGAAATAAAAAATGAAATAAAAAAGGGCTACGCGTAAGGATAGGTTTGACATAGTTGTAATGTAAAGCAGTATTAAATCAAAACATCTGAGTGAGGAAACACAAATTTTAACAAAACAATCAGTAGTCACTATGGATAGAGCACATGAGAGGACAATGATTTTCTGCTTTTAGGATTCCTTGTCCATTAATATGGATACACGGTACTTGATAAAGTAATTTAGTCACAAGACATGGCAAAGCAATGAACCAACTGTAAATTTGGTGATCAGTAGGCACTCATATAGTGTACACATTTTGACATTGGGATCCTTAGTACATAAATACTGAGTTAAAATCTGACATTTCTTTCTGTGCTTCTTTCACACAAACTATATATTGCCTATGCTTCATTCACATCAACTATTATCTGCGCTTCATTATGAAGCATGCAACAATCTTGTCTTAGAAAGGATTAAAAGCTAAAGCAAACTACTTTGAACACAAATAATAATGGTGTTCAAAAGATTGCAGCATGCAGCAATCCAATGCAATTAATAATGGTCGCAATCAAAGAAGCACATGCATCTAGCGTGTCATTGGCTTCTCAGTAGAAAGGGGAAAAAATCACCCTGACCTTGTCCCAGTTCTCCTAGATCTCAATTCTTAACTCTGTGGAGCTGCACAACCTCCCTAAATCAATTGAATGGTAGTACTCTTGATAGTCTGATGTCGCTTATTGTAACTATAGGGACTAACTATACATCAATACATGTTTTTTCTGTGATAAAGAACTAAACATTTACAGAACTAAACATGCTATATGGATCTAGAATATCTCTAAAAAGTCAAGGTGACTTATTTACCATTGTCTTAGCTACTGAATAAAAAAAACAACAGAATATAAGGGCCAGAAAAGAGGGGGAAGAACTGATCGATAACTAGTAACACAGTACATTTTTTAAAACAAAATAATCTTTGATCTGGAAAGGAAAATATATTACCTAGCTATTACACTAATCTAAAGAAAAGAATAATGGAACTGAGTCTAGAATGGCATAAATGCTAACAAAAAACTACAAAGCTTATAATCTGAAAGGCCTATTATCCAAAAAAAAGTAGAACAGTGAATTCTACGGATCGAGATTTTTACAAGACTCCATTTAATGGAACCAAAATTTTTCAGATGTAACAAAAATATTTTTCAAATGCCAAATATCACAGATTCCATCACCTTGATTAAAGTTGCAACAGTGCTGCTATCTGCTAAGGCTTCATCATGCCAGAATGAACATGCCATACTTCACCGATGTTAGACTTTGACAATAACTCCATCAGTTCTAAATTTTTGGCCACTTTAGATTGTTTTTTTTCCTAAAGTTAGACTAGTACCAATTTTCTAGAAAAATATATTGGCGTCTAAATTTCAAATCTATCTATATCTATATCTATACTATAAAAGAGTGAATGAATTAAAAAATACATGTTACCTGAAAATTCATACCCACCCTATATTTTAACCGTTGAGATCTTGATCTAAGGCATATTAGGCCTCCTTATCTCCTGACAAGTGGACCGCCCCGTAAGACGACGTGGGTTTGCTATTCAATTCCTTGGCCTATGATGTTTTTTGTTCACCCGGAATTCTACCCGCTTCAGCACATACACGTATTGTGGGCCCAGGTAGCCTTATACTCCTCGTACATATACATAGTTTGCACATATATATACATGCATACACCTGTCAAGATCCAGCGCCTGCCATGGCGACAGCCTATTAGTAGATCCGTCTGCCAGCATCCATCCAGGCGACCATCATGCGAAGGCGGAGCCAAAGCGGTGCTCCACAGCGTGTTGCATCTGCATCCTGACGTTCTCCACACAGTTGCAATCAGTTGAGGAGTAGTTACCGCGGCTCCCAATATCCCTAGAGATCCACCGTACCGCCGCTAAGAACACTGCCCATGGAGGCCATGGAGGAGCTGTCGTAGGAACAATGCCCCTGAGGCCCTGACTCCACGTAAATTTTCATTGAAAAGAAATCGTGGTATATTTGTCAAACCTAGCGAGTTGATAATCTCTTTGAGATTGATTCTTCAGGACTTTAATCTCGCGGATGGCGGTGATATAGCTAAGGAACTACGCCATATTCAAATGAAAGCCACGACAAGTAAGCCTTGCGTCATTCACATTGATTTCGTGTAATTTAGTTAATCACTTTTAAAAAAAAATATATAAAACCTTTTGGCGATCTACTGATACCTTGCATGTCTGGTTTACCACTTTGCGTGTCACGTAATAATTTGTAGTTCAAATAGTAATCAATCCTAAAATATTTTGAATGTGTTCTGATGATGTTTTGCCAAGGAACTGATTCCTAGAAGAGGAGCTATCGAGAGATCTTGGAGATGCGCTACGTCGGGGGCTTATTATAGGACCCAGCGCTACGATGGCGGTGGCTTTGATGGAGGCTTCAACTTCTAGAGCGCTTTTATGAGTATGTATGGTTTTATTTTGAAAACGAGGGTGACAACATGCTATGCGGAATTAGCGAATCCTTGGTGAGATATGATGTGGAACCATTGTTTTCTTCAATCGTCGTTGATCTTTTTAGTTTGTCCATTAAAAAACTGAACGTTAAACACATCTACTGCTTTTAGCATGCATAATAAGCTAGCATGTTTTTCCTTTGTCTGACTCGATCATCACCTCCTGCCGCTGCTTGATGTTTTGACGTCACTGGTTGTTTTCTCCATTTGTGAATAATCTCTCATGTTGCACTGTAGCTAGAACAGAAAACGGCTCGATTGATTGATTGCTTGCTTCTTGCTTCTCTTATTTAAATTCTACATCGTTATAGGCCATTACCATGAGGATATTGTAGGACTCGCCATCACTTTCAAAAGTTTCCTTCCTAATTGGCCGTCAGCATGGAGAATCACTAACAAAGCCTCGAGAATACTGAGCTTTGAACCAATTTCACATGACACAACATCGGGGCATGCAATTTTTTTTAGAACTGAGTAATGCATTTTGGAATTCATAACCTTGGTTTGGCTAGATAAATTCCTATCCCATGATAAAAAAAGAAGTTGTATTGCTTGATCGATTGTTATTAAATAAACGCTAATAAATTTGTAATGGCTTTCAGAAATCTAGCTAAGGTTGGCGAGCCGCCCGAAACAAAGAGGCTTTCTCCACATACAAACTATTGTCGTGTTTGTAAAACTTGCTGATAGGCTGCACCCAAACCTCCACTAGAGCAACTCAATCAACGTAAAATTGGATTCATGCTCCAAATTCCCATTTATTCTTCTTTTGATAACACCAAGGTGGTGGTTGGTAGTGGTTCTATGCTCTCTTTCTCAAGCTCCTGATAATATAGGTATTTTGATTTTGTTTCTCTTATTCTAATTGTTGGTATTATATGTTTTAGTGAAGAAAATACTTTTTATTATTTTGAGATTTTTTAGATCAAGACACTTGTGAAAGGCACATGGCTAAGGGGAGGGTATAGATGCAAATTGGCCTGTAGTCCAATGGTAGGACGGTCCAGTGGGACGCTACCCACCGGGGTTCAAATCCTGATACTCGCACCTTTTCCTGAGATTTTCCCAAAGATTTTCTGGCGTTATGCGTTAAGTTATGCGTTAAGTGAAAAGTGACGTTCCCGTCAACAACGAGACACCAGTGGTGACTTCGGAAATCTCCAGATCTACCGGGTGCTCAGTCCTTCGGAGGTGCTCATAGGGGTAAGGGTAGGTTTGTGTACATGTATTCATAGGGGTAAGTGTGCGTGCGTGTTGTGAGCATCTGCGTTGTACTGTGTAATTCTCAAAAAAAGGAGAGGGTATACATGTGCAATGTCTTGTGATAAAAAAGGAGACCCCTGCTATAAAACTTTAAGTATTAGTTATCAGGATGAGTTGAGTCTGGCCCCAATTTTTTTGAACTTCTACAAACTTTCTGGCATCTAGAAGCATGAGCTTAATTTTGTTTACGTTTTGCAGGGTGTGTCACCTTGGGACACTTCACACTATAAAAACTATGGTTAATGCTTCATTTGGCAAAGATAATGACCACATCTGAGAATATTCTTATCTTTTAGACGAGGGTGAGAAGTGGTTAAAACCTGATTGTTAGAATCCTTAGAATTATTATGCCTAACATAATGGAAAAAAGGCTTTTTATCTTTACCGGTAGAGGTAAATAGTAGCCTGTATATGTGATTGTTACTAAAGAGTATTTGCTTCAGTCAAATTTATTTTTTCTACCATTTATGTTTAAGCTATAAAATCATCTTTACCTTTTCATTTTGATTTGAGACAAGGAGCACATTAGTTTAAGTGTAGAATATGCATATATTTATTAGACTGTATTTATTCATGGTTCTGTTTGTGGCCACGATAAACATTTCCTAAATCTAAGACTCATCATCTTGCTGAGTTTTGATACATAATTTAATTATTCTGCATAGCATCTTGTACAGACACTGAAATTCATAAAGCTAACGAGTTCTCTATTTATCGTGTCTTGCCTTTTCCAAAGATTTCATTAGCTTTCCTAGCATTTAACCGCTATCGGTTTTGATAAGCACACTAGATCTCTTTAAAATCAAAGTTTTGTTTCCTTTTTTATTTGGATAAAATTCTTTGTTCATCTATGCATCATGTATCTCTTATCGCCACCATAAGCACGTGAGTGTCGTAAAAAGTTGCTAAAAAAAGGAAAACAGCAAGAAAAATAGAACTAAAAAAATTAATAAGGAAGAAACACAATCAGTGTGTCTAATAATAACTTTACATAAACGATATGGAATTCTACTCTAATGACATAACATACGTACAATATAAAAGCTTATGAACGAATCAAAATTATAGATAGCTCTGCGGGTGTGAAGGCAGCCAAAGCGAGTTTGATCCCCAGGATCGACTATGTTTCTCACCGGGGCCGGTTCCCCAAAATAATTTTGTGGAGCCTCTCATGTGTGGAGCCACAATAGGATCACGACGTGCCCGTGGTCTACGGAGTCTAAGCATTTCGGTGATTTCAAGAAGGACGCGGTTTCTGGTCTGAGTGTAGTTGTATGTTTGTTTGTACACGAGTGGTGTGAGTAGTGTGCGTGTGTATGAACAGATTCTACAGCTGTACCCAGATGAGAGGTTTTAAAAAAAGAATCCAATCCAATATAAAGACAAAAATAAAAGTAAAAAAATACTAGGATAATATGATGATAAATAACACCAAGCAAACTAAAAAATGACAAAAAAAACTATAAATATCTTCTAAGCACGTGTGTGTCGCACGTGCATATGAACTAGTAACTATTAAGACACAAAAAACATATCATGTTAGATTTGACGAAACTACTTTGAAAGTTGTAGATGTTATTAGATAAAGGATAAACATATCCGGCTTCATCTATCAAGAATAGAATCGGGCCAATTATTACAGACTCCAACATAGACACAAAGTTCGGCTATAAACAAATTATAACCCCACAAATGGATACTGGAAAGGAAAACATTTTTTGGCTAAATATAACCAACGTGTCTATGCGAAAGCCATCCATTGAAACCGAAGAAATCTAATGCGGACGTCTCAAGATGCTGTGCCACAGAGATCATTTGATCTTTAAGATCCTCATGCCGCTGCAAGCTTGCCCATTGATATAGCTAGTACGTTCCTCTGAATAGTACGTGCAAAAGAGATTTGGGTCTAAATTTGTCAAAAACTATCTCATTCCTTGATATCCAGATTGCTCAAAGAAGTGCTGCAGTTGTTGTTAATAACAATGTATTATACTGTTTATTACCAAATTTAGACAAAATTTGGAACAAATCATCTATATTCGTTGGAGGTACAATCCCAAATAGTATATGTATAGAGCGCCACAAAAATTTGGCATAAAAACAATCAAAGAAAAGGTGTTGAAATTGTCTCAGTAAAATGACATAGGCAACAATTTTTGTCCCCATGCCAATTTCGCCTAGCCAAATTATCTTTGGTTAGAGTCACACCTCATGAAAACTTTAATTTTCATAAGAAGTTTTGTTTGCCAAATATTTTACGACACCCTCACCTTATTGTTAACTAAAGCAACATATATAGACTTGACTATAAATAACCTCGAGGCTTTTAAGCCTCATACAAACACATCTCTTTTCTCGACTGGATTAACTTGTTGTAATGAGACGACAATACGGTTCCAATTTGTTAAGTTTTGTCCCATCAAATTTCTTCGAAAAGATATATTTAGTAAAGGTGAACTTAAGACTTTTTGGCAACAATATTTTGTATCCATTTTATAATGTTAAACAGGGTAGATGTTGATGTATTTTTTATAAATATGGTCAAAAACTCAGTTAAAGATGTTTAACTTAAGACCAAACTATATAATTTGGAACAGAGGAATTACTTGTACTTTTCATAAATAAAAAACACCCCAAGATGAAAACTGAAACAGTCAAAGCATACTAGCTTGTAGATCAAAACGACTACATAGACATTAGTGAGTTACATTACCATAAATTCATAAATAAATAACAATATGGACATTAGTGAGCTACATTACCATAGATCCATACATTGCAAAATAAAATCCCTCCCATTATAATCTCTGCGGGGACAACTAATAAAACTTTTAATTCAGAAGTTAACCTTGGAAAAACAATGCAAACTAAATCTTGTGAGGCCTGCTTTCTCGCATATCTCAGCAATGAGGGCAGGGCATGCCTTTTTGAAGTCCTCAAAACCTTGGCTTGCTACAACATCATCCATTCCATTAGAAGAGCTGATAAATTGAATGCAAGCATCTTTGAGTTTGTAGCAGCGACACTGATGAGCTACAGCTAGAGTGGGAGCCACATTCTGAACTGAAAGCCTATTGCAAAGGATGCTCTCACAAATCAACTTCATCCTTACCCATCCATACCTATTTGCAGCCACAAGCAAATGTCTGATCATCTTATCATTCTCATCGCTGTCGAGATCACCTATGGAGGGCAAAGAATCAGTATAGATGAAGCGAAGCAATGCCTTGAAAACAAAAGGCTCCATATCTTCAACTCTTAAGATCCGCTTTCTCTTGTCCCTCGTAAGCTCAGCCTTGAAGACTAGTGACCTCATCTTAAGCACAGTTTTGTGGGATCTATAAAGCTCTCTTTAACCTTGAAGGTCATATCCACCCCATCCTCTGACTCCAGTAGTTTGCCAAGATCATCCTGCAGGTCTGATGTTGGCAGATCAATGTTATCCCCCTTGATAACTGTGAGGTCGCACTCGATCTCGAGACATTCATCCTTGAAGTATCCCAGCGGTTCCAGGTCGCCCTTCTTCATGAACTTGAAGTTACCCCATGTTGTGTTTGTAGCGTTATGAACCGCCTGGTATGCGCAAAAAATGGATGTTGAGATCCCAGTTGTCTGGTTGACAAGTCTGAACTCGTGGAGAGCCATGGCCTTAGTGTTTTTACTCATGAGCTCGAGGAAGATGGTGACGTATTCCTTGTAGAGCTCGTTGTGTCCATCTGGGTAGTATCGGATGCACCAAATGTAGCCTCCGGCGGAGAAGGGGGCAGAGCGGACGCACCTCCCGACGCCCAAGTTCTTGTGGAGCCCGTTGCCGACGACCTTGAACGAGTGCGTCACCCGCGCCGTCTCCGCTGCGATGTACATCGACGCTGTCCTCGTGCCTGGCCTCTTGAGTGCCGCAGACATGGAGGCGTTCACGCTTGAGGGGAGGTAGGAGGCGGCGACGATGACGAGGGGAGTTGAGGCGGTGGCGATGGCGAGGGAAGATTTTTACCAACGAGCAATACCCTTTTCTATAGCCTACTAGATTTTTTTTGAGAAATGCCTACTAGATAGTTTGAGCCCACGGCCCAGCAGTGGCATCGGAGGGACTGCGCCAGGCCTCGCATCAGCTCTCGGTCCAGAAAGCCCAATTCTATTCTGTTCGGCGTTCTCCAACGGAGATGAAGAAATCACACTGTCATCTCATCCTGGGCATTTGGTTAACTGAAATCGATCAGTTTGATTCTTTGGCTTCTCAATATATTCGGTTCCTAAAGAAATGGTAACTGATTGATTCTTTTGAAAACTAGGAACCGACCGAATTCGGTTTGGTTTTGGTTATGACCGAATAGAATCGAGAAGCTACAAACAGAGGAAAAGCATTGCATGATCGATGTCACGAAGAACAAATCGACAAAGAATCACACATCGCCCAACCTGGCTGCCTCGCATCTTGCATTTGCTCATCGTCGCGCGGCTTGATTTGCATCCATCAACGCGTGCCTCGCCTCGTCGTGTGACCTCTCGGGTCGTACTGGACGCCGACCCCTCCCCCACGGACCGCCCATAATGACTCGCGTGCAATGAAGCATGTATGGGCCAGGTTGTGGGCTCACGGCCCAGCAGGCGTCGCTCTTCATGTGGCTTTTGTATGGCCCATGTTTCTCCCTAGAACAAATACAATAACAAATAATAATATAATAACAAATACAATAGACAATTCTTTTCTATTGAAGGACAATAGACAAAACTTTTTCTCTAGAACAGCACAAGAATAAATACAATGGAAAAATTTTTTCTATGGAAGGACAATAGACAAAAAGAAATAATTATGCATTATGGAGAAAAAAGAAAAGAATAAAACAATGACGCGAAAAGAAAAAGAAAATAAATAGCTCGGTCTGGTGGGCTGCAGCATCGCATGCTCCTGGGTCGGGATTGCACACTCCTGGGCCGTCATCGCGTGCACAAGGTAGTCGGCAGGGTCTGATGGGTTGCAGCATCGCACGCTTCTGGGCCGGGATCACGCATCCTGGGCCGTCATCGCGTACGCAGGAGGGTGGTCGGCAGGCAGCCGCCTGCCGACTTGGTCGACGCGGATGATTGGCGCGGCCTCTCCCCGCCCTGCTCTGCGTCGCGCTGCCGTCGGGGTGGGGAAGCAGGGGCTGGCGCCGGCGTGTCTGTTGCTGGGTGGGGATGGAGGTAGGGGCGGCCCTCAACGCCGGGCGTCGAGGAAGGGAAGGAGCAGAGCAGCGCTAGTCGGGGTTGAGGGCTTAAGGCAACTACGGGCAACGGCGTGGTGCGGAGAGAGGGGTTCACGAGTCGTGACTGAGAGAAGTGGGGATGGGGTTGTTCACTCGCTCTTATGTATCTAGTGTTATAGACATGGGCTGAAACGTGGATTGGGCTCTTTTTCGTTGGCCTTTGTACCTAATTCGATTATTTTAGGTTATTTCGTTTAATCAGCAACCGGAACTGAACTAATTGGCTAAATTTTGGTTCCTGGAAACTGGCAACCGAACTACTAACCGAATATTTTGGTTTTGGTTAGTTCGGTTTCGGTTCTGGTTCTTTCGATTCGGTTTTGGTTCTCGGTTATTTATGTCAAAGGTCACTGACATCGTGTCGTTGAACGAAAGTGTCATTTTTGACGGTGCGGCTTATTTAAATTTTTATATGTTCCCTCAAAAAAATGTAAATATTAGTTTCTTTGACATATTTTATTATTATAAATATACCTTACTAATGGTTATTTGTATAAACTTTTTTAATATTTACGTAAAAATTTGAATAAGACGAATGGTTAAACGAGAAGTCCATAAAACACTTTTTACTAGAATGATGGAGTAATCCTCAAAGCGGGATAGAACCCGATAAAAAAATTGCAATCACGACTGTAATACCGACCAAAACCTGACTAGAAGACCTACAACGACTTGCTCTGTGAAAAACTGAAAATATTACAATCCCTCAAAACGACATGTTTTACAGATATGGAGGGTGTAGTGAACTTTTAAGTCAATTACTGTAGGTTCATGCTTTGTACCTCTTCGTTTATTAAATAGATTTGACATGATAGCACAGGTCAGAATGTGAGGAGCAATGTTGTGGTCCTCCGTCAAAGCCTGCATAAAATCCATTTAATTGAAACACGGAACTTAACATAGGATTTATATCTAACGAATTACAAGCAATAATATAATTTATCTCATGAATATATTTTTGTGAGTAACCAAACACTATCTCAACTCGGTCAAGCTAGCTACATACAAGCAACGAAACATGATAGTTACCCTGTCTCTCGGAAGCTTGGTTATCAGAGACAAGCTATCCTAGACCGACACACTTCCCATAAAGAAGTCACCAACAAAGACCAAATTGCTATCGCTTTCTATAAGGGCATCACCTACGGAGACCAAATTGCTACTTCTAGGTAAAATTCTATTGGACGAGAGAGACATGGTACCGTGCTATAGAATATTAACTAGTCTTGCACATCTTTTAAATAAGGGTTAGTTAGACATACAGCACTCAAATTTTCACATTTTTGAACCATATCATTGCTATTTGTGTAACCTCTTCAGCGCCATTGAAATTTTGTGAATCTTTGAAATACGTCATTGTCTACGTTAGACGTTGTTTTGGACCCACTGCAGGGCTACACAAAGCTGCCATATTTGCGTATGGACCTTTGTGCCCTTCCACAAAAAGATAAGACGCCCGTCTTCTTCCATATGTGTTTGTTCTTCCGTCGCGAAAGCATAAGGCGACATGGATACATTCCCACAACTAAATATGACCGGAGCGCCAGTCCATGAGCGTGGCGGCTGCTCCGCCCGACGACCTGGCGATGGGCATCCCGAGCGCAGCGCAGAGCCTAGGCGGCGGCACGTCGACGCGGCAGATGGTGGGCACCGCGAGCGCGCGAGCGGCGTCGACGCGGACGCACCGTACCCATACCCGGCGAGGAGCGCGCGCACAGGAACGCGGCATCGTCGCCGCCCATGACGGCCGCGAGCGCCCCGCAGCAGCCCTTGTCCGGCCACGTCAGCGTGCTGCAGTGCTCCACGTACGTCAGGCACGGCGTTAGGTTCCGCAGCATGGCTGCGAAGGCGAGGAGGACCAGCAGTAACGCCGCGGGTGGCGCTGTCAGAGGCATGGCTTGACATGTCAAGCACACATGCTACATTCCACACGGCGCGGTGGATGGCAAGGCGCGCGGCGAGGCGGACGTGATTTCTCGCAGCGCGGTGGAATCGCGAGAGTGGGGAACAGGTACGGAGAAAGACCGAGAAGGCCGCGTTCACTCTAATCCATTCCCTTTGAGGGCTAAATGGTTAACATGGAAATACACCTCTCTCTGTACACCTGCGGATGGGCCCAGGGTCGTAGAAAATGTATTTAATGGTGTATTTCAAAGATCCGTAAAATTTTAATGGCGCTGGAAAAGTTACATGAATAGCATGGCGTGGTTCAAAAACGTGAAAAATTTGAATAGTGTGTGTGTCTAATTAACTCTTTAAATAATGTCTCATAGTATGCATAGTTCTATGTTTTGACGTTTTCATTACTCAATCATATCAGCTAAATCACTCGACACCAAGTTCAGAATACAATCCCGCACTCCGATGATGATACACTTAACAAAACCATGCCAGCTAAATCACTTGACAAGATCATTACTTCCAAGAGATGCTAATTCATGTGCTACTCGTGAAACTTCACGAGAAGCTATAATCGCGTCACTTCCTACGTCCTCTCGTTGCACGCATGAAGGTCAGGCAATAAGCCAAATCCATCATGATTCATGGAAAAAAAAAGTGCCGCAGTTTTTTTTTTTTTTTTTTTGACAACGGCCGCAGGGGTTCGAACCATGACCTCCAGAGCAAAGGGCAAACAGGTTTTTTTTGTCTTTCTTTTTTGTCCCTACTTGGACTGCCGCAAATCCCTATAAAAAGTGGCGGCCGCAATTGGGGCATTTGATCCTGCTGGTTGAGAACCCTCGCCGCCATTCCCTACTCCCTCAACTTCTCTTTGGCAACGCCACCAATGTCAGCCGCACGAGAGGCCAAGCACGAGAACAGCGTCAATGTGCGCCGCCGCAGAGAGCGCGCGGGTCACGCACTCGTTCAAGGTCGTTGGCAGCAGCGTGCACAAGGACTTCGGCGTCAACATGTTCGTCCGCTCTGCCACGTTCTCCGCCGACGGCCACCAGTGGGCAATCAGATACTATCCTAACGGAAACGCCGACAACGGCAAGCAGTACGCCTCCGTCTTCCTCGAGCTCATGAGCAAAAATACCGAGGCGACTGCGCTCTACGACTTCAGGCTGGTTAACCAGGCCACTGGGCTTTCATCCACCTTGTTCTCAAGTATCTCAACTACCATGTCGATAGTATTCAACGATGGAAACTCAACCTGGGGCGTCCAAAAGTTCATGATGAAGAGCGATCTGGAAGCATCAGGATACCTAAAGGATGACTGCCTTGAAATCGAGTGCCACCTCACTGTAATCAAGGTGGACGAGATTGATGTGCCTCCACCGAATCTGCAGGATGATCTTCAGAAGCTTCTGGAGTCGGAGGAAGGGGTGGATGTGACATTCAAGGTTAAAGGAGAGGCGTTCAAAGCCCACAGAATTGTGCTTGCGATGGGATCGCCCGTCTTCAAGGCTGAGCTCTATGGACCGATGAGCAACAACAAAAAAGGGAGCATAGTAGTTGAAGATATGGAGCCTCCTGTTTTCAAGGCCTTGCTTCACTTCATCTACACTGATTCTTTGCCCGTCATGAATGATCTTGATGCAAAGGACCATCATGAAATGGTCAAGCATTTGCTTGTAGCTGCTGGTAGGTATGGCTTGGAGAAGATGAAGTTGATGTGCGAGAGCATTCTTTGCAACAAGCTTGCCATTGATAGTATTGCAACCACTATAATTCTAGCTGATCAGCATCACTACAGCAAGCTCAAGGATGCCTGCTTTCAATTCATCAACTCTTCAAACAGAATGGATGATGTGGTGGCAAGCCAGGGGTACCAGGACCTCAAAAGAGAATGCCCTGCTCTCACTATAGAGATTTGGGAGAAAGCAGCCAAATCTCGCAAGATTTAGTTTATAACTATCCTTCTGAATTGTCAGCTTTGTTTTAAGGGCTGATGGCATTACATTTTGCAAAACTTGTCTGTTGGTGGTGGTGGTGGCTGACAGCCACACCATATATATGGATCTATGGTACCTAATTAATGTTATGACGTGTCGTCTACAACCTTCTATCATTTTCCTTCTGTGGTATTCTATCATTTACAAGTAATTGGCATGCCTAATATCAATGAATAATGAGGTGATCGAACATTCATTGCTGCAAAAATATTTTTTATTACATCACTAAAATCTTAATCTGACATTTTGATATGCAAGAGTATAGAATTCATATTATCGTTCCAGATGTTCCCTTTTAGAGGCATGCAAAATCACAATCTTCAGAATTCTCTTTTGACAGGAAAAAAAGAGTTTTAAGAAAAAACTTTGTAGTCTCTGCTGCCATTTTAGCGTGTCCAATCTTTGCCAAATTGTTCTACAGCTTTTGCATAATGTAATATGTACTTTTTCTGTAGTGTTGTCAATAGGTATGTTGTGTACTATCTATGTCTAAGCCCTGTGTTCCGTTGTTTTAAATTTGGTGGCTAAGAAAACTTAATAAGTCGTTTTGTTTTCACAGAGAAACTCTGAATGCAATAATAAGCTACTTTGTTCTTTTGAACACAAATACAAAATAGTAATGATTACCACTTCTTTATAGTGTATGTTAGCAGTTTTTCTTATTCCAGATATGGAGTGATTTTGATCAAGGTTCTTCATGGATGTGGCAGCCCTGAATTTACTTCCAGACAGAACAAGTGGAGTTTCAAAACGACTTCATATAAAATAGCTGATTCAAGAGTTAATGTTGAGATCAGTAATTTAGTTATGAGTAACCGTTGATGTGAATTCTCTCTGATGAAAATCATGCACTTAGGATATCTAATATATACAAGAATTTTGTTTGATTGTTGTCGTGATGGCTATCCAACTGGGCTGTTAATTCCTTTTTAATTGCAGTAGTAATGGCATAGAATGGTTGATACATTAAGATACTATTTTCCCTTCAAGTTATTTGCTAGTCGTAGGATGTGAACTATATACGCACAAGACATCATCAGTCAAGATTTGAACAATGAGCTGATTTATTGTGATCACTGAGATAATGTTGGTGAGGTTTTGATTCTTTTGTTGAAATAAATCTCTCTTCTTCAGATGATTAGCCTTGACCTGTGTGTCCAGGCTCCATAATGTTTCCAATTTTGCATACCTTATTTTTTTACTTTTGATTCCTCAAAAAGTAATTAGTCAGCAAAACATGGATGAACAATGACATCATGATCCATGATAAGTCCAATGTGAATCCATATGCAGCATTAGAACATCATCAATTTGTCTATTATTTTGATGTTGCTATTGTGGTTATATCTATTTCCAAATGAGGATGAGGACAATGTTTTTTCACAGATATCAAAAGGTTTTTTCCTCATTATGAATGATATACTTCATATTTTTTTGTCAGATATCTTCTTAACAAGACGGTTCTTAGAATATTTGTTTCGGCACTGTCGAGCAGCCGCCCACCGACCTACTACGGCGTCGTGTTCAGCTCTACAGTCGAACAGGTGGACTGTGTAATCGCTCGCATCCATCACCTGCCCGAGAAGAATCTGTGAACTGAATCCACCTGTTCGACGCTGAACACGACACCTGCGAGCTGAGCATGTTCACGATTACTGCGCCCCCAGCCAGTTTGGGACACCAAACTGGTTTGAACACCCCTAGTTTACTATAGTTTCCTGGCATACTATGAGACACCAAATTTGGGCCAATCAGATTGGATTCAACACTCAAGATTGCACTTGGGCAAATGTTGACCAATACTCTCGTCAACTGAGTATATCGACCATCCAAGACTGTTAATTTGCATCAGTAAAGATTTCTTTCAGACAGAGAAAGCTCTACAGTGGATTTTATATGAAACTGAAATTGAAGCTTGATCCTAATTGCTAAATGGGTATTTTTTTTCGTAATACAAATCACTTTAGCATTTTTTATATAATGGATAGTTTATACCCGGCTTCATCTATCAAAAGATAGAATCGATTATTACAAAGCCTTGCCCACACGCACACACACGGACTGCAAATAACTCCAACTTACAATTCGACAAATGGATAACCAACACGAAATAAGGTTTAAACTAAACATGACCAATGTATCTTGACAATAACCAACTATTGGAACTAAAGAACTGCAGTGCGAACGTCTCTAGGTACTATCCGACTTAGACCAGTTGATCCCGCTGATCATCATGCCGCTGCAGGTTTGCCTACTGACGAAGCCAGTGTGTTCCCCTGAAGAGTACCTACAAGAAAGATTTTGGTCTGCATTTATCAAAAACCACCTCGTTTCTTGTTAACCAAATTGCCCAATAAAGCGCTGTAGATGTAGTTAATAACATTGAGTTATACTTTTTGTTTGCAATTTTTGACCATCTTATAGAAAGATCATTCATATCCGAAGGGGGTGGTAAACCATAAAGTATATGTACAGCACGTCATAAGAATTTAGCATAAACATAATCGAAAAAGAGATGTTGTATTGTTTTCGGAAAATAACAAAAACAACCATGTTTGTCACCATTCCAGTTACGCCTAGCTAAGTTATCCTTAGTTAGAATCACGCCTCTTTTTAAATACCACATGATGACCTTTATTTTTATAGGTACTTTAATTTACCAAATATCTTGTGACACTCTAACCCCATTGTTAATTAATGTAGCATACATGGATTTAACTGTAAAGTTTTCGGATGCGTTTAAGCCCCAAACAAAGACATCCTTTTGCTCCACTAGGTTAGTACCCCGTAAAGAGGCAACAATTCTGTGCCAAGCCCTTAAGTTTTACCCCACTAAATTTTGCCTAAAAGAAATATTCAGTGAGTTTGAACTAAAAACTTTTGCTACGGAGTCTTCTTTTCTTCTTACAATATTAAACAACGATAGAAATTTATCTTTAAACGGCTTATTTCCCAACCAAGTATCAAACCAGAACCTAGTTTGAGACCCATCCTTTACCTTAAACGAGCCAAGGTCCATAAAAGAGTCTTTGATGTTCATTAAACTTTTCAAAAATGAGAATCCGTTGGTTTTTTAACACAACTTCCTAAAGTCTTCTCTTTGATATATTTATTTCTTAATAGTTCCTGCCACATGCCATCTTTATTTAATAATTTAAAACGCCATTTACTCAATAAACATTTATTTTGTACATCCAAATTTTGTATGCCTAACCCTACTTGATCCTTAGGTTGACATAATACCACCCACTTGGCCAACCTATATTTGCGTTTGTGTTGATCATTCTGCCAGCAGAAGCGTGATTTGAAATAGTCTATTTTTTCTAACACGCCTCTCGGTAATTTAAAAAAAAAGACATCATAAACATCGGTAAACTAGAGAGCACCGAATTTATTAAAACCTGACGTCCTCCTACTGACAGTAATTTTCCTTTCCATCCACTCAATCTCTTCTCTATTCTATCTTCAATCGCTTTCCAATCCTTGTTGTTTGGCTTTCTAGTGTTCATGGGCAAGCCAAGGTAACGAAAAGGGTATTTGTCAACAACACATCCGAACAACTGCAAATAAAACTCTTCTTGCTCTTTTGCCTTGCCAAAGCAAAACAGTTCACTCTTGTGAAAGTTTATCGTCAGACCCGATAATTGCTTAAAGGTAGTTAACAAAGTTTCATATTAATTGCCTTTTGAACATCATAGCTCATAAAGATTACTGTGTCATCCGCATATGGAAGGATACACAGACCATCCTGGATTAAATTCGGAATAACCCCCTCGACCTGTCCTGCTTCTTTGGCTCTAGAAATTAGTATGACCGGCATATCGACTACTATATTAAATAGTATTGTCAACATTGGATCACCTTGCCTTAAGCCTTTTTTTGTTTGGAAGAAATAGCCTAATTGATCATTAACCTTAATATTAACATTACCCCTTTCAGTAAATCTTTGTACCCATTAACACCATTTTTGTGAAAACCCTTTCATTCTCAACGTTTGCTGTAGAAAACTCTATTTAACTTTATCATAAGCTTTTTCAAAATCTATCTTTAAAATAATTCCATCTTTCTTTTTTGTGTGGAGCTCATATATTGTCTCATGTAAAATTACAGCACCCTCCATGATATTTCTGCGTGGCAAAAAAGCCAATTGAGTAGGTCTAATTATCTTTTGTGCTGTGGTAGTTAATCTATTGGTTGCGACTTTATTGAAGATTTTGAAAGATACATTCAGTAAACAGATAGGCCTGTATTGTTGAATCACTTTCGCATCCTTCATTTTAGGCAAAAGAATTATGTTTCCAAAATTAAGGCGATTTAGAGGTAAATCACCCTAATAGAAATCCATAAACATAGCCATCAGATCGTCTTTTATTACATTCCAAAAGACTTGATAAAACTCTAGAGGAAAACCATCCAGTCTAGGTGCCTTATTATGTTCCATTTGAAAAATCGCAGCCCTCACCTCCTCTTGTGAGAAGGATTGTGTCAGAACCTCATTTTCCAGCTGAGAGACCTGTGGAATATCCTCAGTTTGTGTCTCATCCAGCATGATTTGAGAGACCTCTGGTGGACCAAATAGGTTCTTATAATAATTGGTGATATGCCTTTTGAGTTGGGCATCACCACTTATTATATTGTTTCCATCCTCCAGCTGAAAAATACAAGTTTTACGATGTCTACTCTCTATAGGAGAGCCATTGACTATCGTATCATGCCACACATTGGTCACCATCTCACAATATCCATCTCTTAGCAACCAACCCAATTCAAATTTAAACTGAGGTTGGTATGCTGAGGACGGGTTGTTTGTAGAGAAAAGTAGTGGTGTGTGATTTGAGATCTCCCTAGTCAAAGCATGCATAGTAGAATGTGGAAATTGAGACTCAAAATCTGTACAAACTAGGATTCTGTCTAGCTTTTCAAAGGTTTGATTCTGTAAATGGTTAGCCCAAGTGTATTTTCTCCCTGACATTTCTATTTCTCTGAGATTTAACGAATCAATCACAACATTGAACATAAAAGGCCATCTATCATTATAGTTATCATTATTTTTCTCATCTGGTCTCCGTATAATATTAAAATCATAACCTATGACAATAGGTAAAGTTTCTTTAGAACAAACACGGACAATCTCAGATAAGAAGTGAGCTTTGTGATCCAATTGGGCTGGGCCATAAACTGAGATTAAATTAAATTTGAAGTCGTCCTCTCTATGTCTAAGCTTAAAACAAATGTAAAAATCTCCTTCTTCTATCTCTCCTATATTAAAATTTGACAAATGAATGCCTAGAATCATACCACCAGACCTTCCTCGAGGAGCCATACAATGCCACAGAAAATCTCTGCCTACACAGATATTATTCAGTGTGGTTTGTGAAAAATTGGCTCTACCGGTTTCCGATAAGGCAATGAAATCTAAGTTTTTTCCTTTGTTAAATTTGACAAGAATCTATATTTTTTACAATCCGCGAACCCATTGAAATTCCAAAAAATGCCTTTCATCTTGAATGATTCTTATTAATATTTTTCTTTTTCCTAGGGCAAGGGCCTTTCTTGGCACCTTTATGTCGTGAGACAGGAGTTTATAGACACTTAGGGTCACAACCCCCATCACCTAACTCCTCTGCAATTTTAGCACAAATAAGATTTAAAGCTTCCAAATCTAAACAATCCTCGTTAGACCCAACTATCGAGGCATCATCAATTTCTACTTTGTTAAAACCAACTAATTGCTTACTCTCATTCAAAAGCTGACTTTCTAAGTCTCTTAAAAATTCTAAAGAACTGTGAATATCATATTCATTTTCTCCTAACAATATCCCTAAAGATTTTGCTGATTCAAAAAGACAAGTATCATCGCAAAAAATAAAAGAAGTGTGCTGGGGGATTATACCTTTGTCAGTTGCTAACTCCATATTTTGGCAAGCCTTTTGCTTAGCTGCCTTCTCCATAGAGTCCTGGTCCACAGTTGCAGCCGTCCTCTTGCTTGATCTAATAGGTGAAAATGTCCCACCATTCTGCCCTTTCATTTAATTAAGTATGCCAGAGTCACTAATAGGGTTCATTAAATTGGCATTCCACTGTCCATTATTAGCAAGAGTCAACTGAACTACTGGTTTTGTGCCTGGCTTTAGTTGACTATTCTTCACAGCACTACCAGTTGTACCCTCTTTCGGGGCAGTACCACTGCCTATAGGTAACTGCTTTCCTGAGTTGGGTACATGCTCTTCTTTTTCCCATCTATATCCATTTGCTTTTCACTATTATTTTTCTCCTTGGGGTCCTCACTGGGGTCACCCTCCTTAGGGTCCTCCCCGTCCTTAGGATCCTCATCCAGCATGGTAGAGTCCAGATCAATCAGTACTGGCTCACCATTCGGCAGACCCTGCTCAACACCAAAGTGTAGCTGTAAGACATGATCTCCAATGACAACATCCACAAAAGCAGGGATAATACTAGAGTCTAGCACTGCTACCTTCATCCTTGCTCTTCCATATTTTTTTGTGAATTTAGTATCCATAGCTCTAGGAACACCTAGAATAGAAGAAATTGCCAAAATGATGGGGAATTCCCTCAATTCCTTAGGTAGTCCCCAGAACTGCACCCAAACTTTCTCAATCTCATATTTGTAAATGTCTTCCTCAGTGTTCTTTTCAAACTGAATTTTTCCTGGAACGGTTTTTGTAACCATGTGTTGATGGTCCTTAACTACCAATTTTGACTGTCATTATTACAACAAAATGGGAACAACCAACAATATAAGTAGTGATTTAAGTTTATAATTCACCTAGCTTTACTTGAAATTTATATTTGTATGCAGGAAAACACCAAAAACATGTGCAAATGGACCAAGGGGAGGCAATGGAATGTGACAGGGCTGCAACCCGGCTGGGGTGAGGGCGCCCGCCCTCAAACCCACGGCGGGCGCCCTGGCCACGGTGGCCGCCCTGGTGGTGCCAGCTCCCAACCATTGCCACGTCACCGATCTGCGATAACACCTTCCCATGGCCTCTACACCATCAATTGAAGTCGGTTTGATCTGATGGCTCTTGGTTGAGGTCACATGGATCCTTGGGGCCACTGTCATCCACTCAAGTGAACCAAAGTCGGTCCAAACCAACTTTGTTCGTGCCCAAGTCAACACAAGTGTGTTACACCCACACTCTAATACAATCCAGCAGGTGGGACACCAAAGAGGGAGTCGTCCACCCGTCAGTGTGGGGGCGGCCACCCTGGCCTCCATGGCTCCTGACCCCAAACTAACTTCCTGCATGTTCTACATGCAAAGCACATGTTGGAAATGCATCAACCATTGATCTTAAGGCGGTTTGAGGTTGGTTTCATCCAATGGTGGGCCACGAAGGTCACATGGATCGCTGACATGGCATTGGAGTAGTCTCCACTCCATCTCCCACTATAAATACCATCCCTCTCTCTCATTTGTAACACAACTCTCACACTCTACACTCAACGACAAAAAGAGTTCATACATATTAGTACTTAGAGAGTGTGGAGGAGAGTCTAGAGGAGTGCCGGGCTTGTCGGCAACATCTCTAGAGTGTACCTCTGCGGATGCGGGTCGCCTTCGAGTGAGCTACTCCGGGCTCTCATTAATATAAGGTACTTGGCTCTGTAAGTGTCTACCTCTATTGTTCATTAGTACATTATTCATTTATTTGAGTGCTTTAGTATATCTTTGGTATACCTAGATTAGAGTAGTAATTTATAGTAAGCATGGTGCTTAGGCTATCGATTACCAGTGTGTGCGGCTTGCACCACGGATGTGTGGTAGCTAGTGGGTCGTGACAACCTCATCTAGTCTCTGTAGTCCACCACGTGTTTGTGCAAGTTCTTAAAGCGTAGGGCCCGAAGCTGTAACGGCACAAGTTATCTTTTGCGGTGCTTGACCGAAACGGAGCTCCGAAGTGCACAATAGTAGAAAACTCTTCCTTGGTCTAGTATCATAGTTATTAAGACCCTCTTTATCCCATCTATCCTAAATACCTTGTTATCTTAGGACGACCTTGATTCTTAGTAGAACACTCATGTTCCCTATGGAAATCAATACCTTGGAATACTCCTTGGTGAAAGCTACTCTGACAACCGTGCGCTTGCGGTTTAACCTCCTTGCCACATTTAGTGTCAACAAGCTTTCTGGTGCCGTTGCCAGGGAACGGTTGCTGTTTCTTATCTTAGAACCAACTCGCCCTAGTATCGTTTTATCTTTTCCTTTTTACACCAAGGAACAAACTCCTATATGTCAACTCGCTTCTCCAATGCGGTTTGTTTTGAGCCTCCTAAATCTTCAAAGCCTATTCTTACACCTGGTTTTGAGCTAAAGTCTGGTCTCATAGCCATGGTTCGAGAACAACCTTTTGCTAGGGAATAAGTTGAAAACCCACACACTCATATAAATGAATTTGAGCAATTGTGTGCATGCCTTCAAATTCCTGGCGTGTCACAAGAAACCATAAAGTGGAAGTTATTTCTATTCTCTTTGACGGGAGCAGCTAAACAATGGCACACTCGATTCATAGGTAGTGTGAAAGGAGAGTGGGAAGAGTTGCGAAGCAAGTTCTGTCTAGCTTTCTTCCCTACCTCTAAAATTGTTCGTCTTCGTAAGGAAGTGCTCAACTAAGAACAAAAACCAAAGGAAACTCTAGGTGCGGCTTGGGACTGTCTTTCAGATTTATCTAAACCGGGACCTGATCTGGCCATACCCAATTCTATGCTTTTGCAACATTTTTATATGGGGCTTAGCAATGAATCTGCACAATTCCTTGATATCGCATCGGGTGGAGCTTTTCTACAAGTCTCCTCTTCTTAAGGGAGGACCATTTTGAACAAAATCCTCAAAAACACTCCCAACACCGGAGTTCATGATGAATTCCCCGAGAAAGATGAAGAACTAGCCGCTAAACAAGAAGAGGTCTTGACAACTGATTCTATACTGATCCATACCATAGAGCCCCTCAAACCAATATCATCTTCCACCTCTTAGTTTGATCCTCTATATGAACCCCCTTGTTTCTTCATTGATAATTCAAACAAAAGAGGCAATCCAACCCCTTGGGTTAACATGGAATGGGAACAAGAATCACCAGAGGCATGGACCCCTGTCCTAATGGAGGAAGAGGATGAAGCTCCACTCGTAGAATGTCACAGACAAGAAAAGGTTCATGAATATGTTTGGTCTATAGACATTCTTGAGGGATCAGATTTGTAGTCTAATAAGATGGATAATGTGGACACACATCAAAGATATATTCTTGAAGAACCACAATGTCCACACTTGCATGAGAAATCTCCTGAGTCCATCTTTCCTACTACTGCTAGCACTTATGAGAGTAGCAATCATCATACGTCTCTCCTTTATGAAACCTTCAAAAGGATGGTTGTGGACGCTTTTATTTACCATAAGTACTCCAAAGCTCGTAGTTGCATCGGCACAAGTTCTTGCAGCCTAACTGCAAAGGTCTAGCTTATGACTTAAAACAAATCACTGTCGGGAGATAACCCGTATACTTGTTGTTTTAAATTTAATAAAGTTGCATAGTTTCTATCATCATAAAAAAATAATAATAATAAAAAATACAATTTACCTTTCAAATCATACATGTTTCTTTTGAATAAAATAGTGCCAACCTAAAATAATGAGCTTAGAAGAAGTTGACCTTAGTGAACTTTATTGATCCAACATAAAAGTTTCAATCTTTTATTTTTGTTCTATTTAGTTTTAAGCAATGTCTCTATATTTGAATAAATTGACTCCCTGGTGTCCCCACCAGTGGAGTCTCCTTTGTTTTCACCATTTTCTGTCTATGAATAAAAGCCAGGTACCGTTTCATCAAAGTGTGGGGGTGTGCCACACCCCCATTATGCGCAAGTTCGTCTAAAATCATACACTGGAAAAAGAGGTTGCATGCTCCTGTATTATGGTTTGATCTTTCTACACCTCTTTTATACAATTGTTCTCCTGCTCCAATCATGTTAAACCTGCAAAATAAAGAGAATAAAGCACCACACCTAGAATTAAAATTGGGAAGTGTACATGAATATAGCTTTTTGAGATTGACTTGCATAATCTTTGTTCCCTATACATATACTTGTGCTTTATGGGAAAAAATATTATATAGGAAAATCATATTGACTAAGTTTTTGTGAAGTGAGATATGGCATTGACATGGAAATCCAACCTTTTCAATTCGAAGTACTTGGAGAATTTTTCTTTAATAAAAATGTCAAAATCTATAGCTTCACATACTCCTCAATGGTGATAAATTCCTACCAGAGCCAAATACATGTTCTCTAGAAATGATATGATAACCACACAAATAGCTGCTTGAGTGTTTTGAGCTTTGTCAAGCCTTGTTGATTTTGGTAGAGAAACTTGTCATGCTTATTTTGATCAAGACTCATGCACCCATTTGCTACTTCTATACTGGAAGTATGCACAAGCTCCATTTTAGACACATGTCTATACCCCCCTCTAGCTATCTTCTACCATCAAGAGAGAGGCATGGGCTGTCAAAAAAATAGAGAGAAAAAATGAAAAAAAAAGCTCCAAAAAATGAAGGAGAAAGATCCATAGTCAAAAAAAAAGAAGGAAAAAAGAGATAAAAAACAGCCATGCTCATATACATCTTGATCATTTTGTATGACATGTTTCTCCCCGTGATCTGAGTGTTTGACTTAGCAACATATTCATTTCGAGTATGCCATGCTCATATCTCCCTTACCTACAAACTCCACATAAGCCTATTAGATGTAGGAAGGAAGGCAAAACATCAATGCCTTGGTGAGGACATATATACACCAATGAGAGATTGAGAGTGCCATTTGAGGAGTATTTGTGAGCTATGCTTTTTGTTTTTGAAAACTCTCTGAAAACTCCAAGTTACTAAGATATGAAAATGGTATGGGATGACTTTGTTCAGAGCTGTTCCACGTTTTAATCGCTCAAAGAGATATGTTAGCCAATCCACATATCCTACAGGTACGAGGTATGTTTCAAAATAATTATTATGCTAGTTTCGTATCTTGAATTGCTATGTTTATGTTTACTTTATCTTAACCACTACTCGGGACAAGCAAAGAGCAAGTGTGGGGGAGCTTGTTGATGGTCCTTAACTACCAATTTTGACCGTCATTATTGCATCAAAATTGGAACAACCAACAACATAAGTAGTGATTTAAGTTTATAATTCACCTAGTTCCACTTGTACTTGAAATTTATATTTGTATGCAGGAAAAACACCAAAAACATGTGCAAATGGACCAAGGGGAGGCAATTGAACATGACAGTGCTGCAACCCGGCTGGGGTGAGAGCGCCCGCCCTCAAACCCACGGCGGCCGCCCTAGCTAGGGTGGACGCCCTGGCCATGATGGCTGCCCTGGTGGTGCCAGCTCCCGACCATCGTCGCATCATCGATCCGCGACAACACCTTCCCACGGCCTCTACACCGTAAATTGAAGACGGTTTGATCCGATGGCTCTCTGTTGATATCACCTGGATCCTTAGGGCCACTGTCATCTACTCAAGTGAACCAAAGTCGGTCCAAACCAACTTTGTTCATGCCCAAGTCGACACAAGTGTGTTACACCCACACTCTAATACATTCCAGGAGGTGGGACACCAAAGGGGGAGTGGTCCACCCGTCAGTGTGGGGGCGGCCGCCCTAGCCAGGGTGGGCGCCCTGGCCTCCACGGCTCCTGACCCCAAACCGACTTCCTGCATGTTCTACATGCAAAGCACATATTGGAAATGCCTCAACCATTGATCTTAAGGTAGTTTGAGGTCGGTTTCATCCAACGGTGGGCGACGAAGGTCACATGGATCGATGACATGGCATTGGAGTAGCCTCTACTCCACCTCACACTATAAATACTAGCCCTTTCTCTCATTTGTAACACAACTCTCGCACTCTACACTCAACAACAAAGAGAGTTCATACATATGTAGAAGTTAGAGAGAGAGTGGAGAAGAGTCTGGAGGAGTGGCGGGCTTGTCGGCACCATCTCTGGCATGTACCTCTGCGGATGCGGGTCGCCTTCGAGTGAGCTGCTCCAGGTTCTCATTAATATAAGGTACTTGGCTCTGTAAGTGTCTACCTCTATTGTTCATTGGTATATTGTTGATTTATTTGAGTGCTCTAGTCTATCTTTGGTATACCTAGATTAGAGTAGTAATTTATAGTGTAACCATGGTGCTTAGGCTATCGATTACCAGTGTGTGCGGCTTGCACCGCGGATGTGTGGCAGCTAGTGGGTGGTGACAGCCTCATCTAGTCTCTGTAGTCCACCACGTGTTTGTGCAAGTTCTTAAAGCGTAGGGCCCGAAGCTGTAACAGCACAAGTTATCTTTTGCGGTGCTTGATCGAAACAAAGCTCCGAAGTGAACAATAGTAGAAAACTCTTCCTTGGTCTAGTATCTTAGTTATTAATATCTTAGTTATTAAGACCCTCTTTATCCTATCTATCCTAAATACCTTGTTATCTTAGGATGACCTTGATTCTTAGTAGAACACTCACGTTCCCTGTGAAAATCGATACCTTGTAATACTCCTTGGTGAAAGATACTCTGATAACCGTGCGCTTGCGGTTTAACCTCCTTGCCACATTTAGTGTCAACACCATGGGACCCCAGTTCACAACTATTTCCAACCATTCTGCAGATGGGAAATTAGTGGTGAAGGCATCCTTGCCCTTCTCCTCAATCTCCCAAATATTTTTTTCTGGTAGTAGTTTGTCCAGTTCAACTGCTAAAAGGTCAGCAGTAATGGAACCTTCTAATACACGTACCACAACAGATTTTTCTTCTACTTTTTTTTGATTCTCAGCAAATACAGGGATATAATAAAATCCTAGTCCTTCCACAGCATAGCCATATGGTAAAGCAGACAATTTTGTATTTTTCATATTAGGGCACGATTTAGCAACATGGTTACCACAACAAATATCACATCATAAAACTGTAGTACACTCATGTATAATATGACCTTTTGTGACACAGCGATAACAAAATGGTCTGCCCTTGCCCTTTTTTACTCCCTTATTAGATGGCTCTGTCTTATCAATATTCATGGCAGAGTTCTCAAAAATTGGTGGGACAGTATTCTTTAGTACCTTGGTCGCACCCAAGTTTCCCTCCTTCTGCTGAGGGGGAGACGGCTGGCTGCCCATAGCCACCATGCCACCCTGTTGGTGTAGCGGTTGGCCCTCCTGGACCTCTTGCTGAAGATGCTGGCCGGCCAGGGGTTGCTGCTGATGTCCTTGGCTGGCGACGACTGGATGTGCCTGCCCACGGCCAGCCGCCACTTGCGCCATCTGGCCCGGCTGCCCACCCGACACCTGGACGCCCGCCATTGGCGCCTGTGGCTGGTGGGGAGCGGCCGGCAGAGGCTGGTGTGCCGGCGGCGGCTGGTGCTGAGGGCCTCCTTGAGGAGGCGCTGGTTGTTGGGGATGACTCCCTTGGTGAGGCGCAGTTGCCGGTTGGTAATGGCGGCGACCATGATTGGGCCAGCCACCATGACCCGACCACCAAAGCCTCCTCCATAGTGACGCCCACCATGGCCAGCACCATAGTCACTGTATCCATATCCGCCATATCCTCTGTATCCGCGTTCTCGACCACGGTGGAAGAAGTTGTCACGGCCGCGACCCCTGCCCCCATAACCA
>CM041643.1:19470515-19508502 GCA_023333625.1 Bothriochloa decipiens
CACGGTGGAAGAAGTTGTCACGGCCGCGACCCCTGCCCCCATAACCAGGGTCGAAGCCTGGATGGAAGCCGGGGTTGAAGCCTCCACCTCTTCCTCCTCCACGCCCTCCATAGCCCCCACCATGATCGTCGCCTTGCGCCGCCATAGATCTCCCCTCACGCACCGCCTCAACGAACGAACGAGGAAAGGCCGACGCAGAGGGCACTCGCGACCTCGAATGTCCGCGATGCGTTTTTTCATGAGGCAGGATCGGAGAGGGACTCAGCAGCGGCTGTTTGGTCAGGTATCGTGTGCCCGTCCGTGAGAAGAGGGCCGAATTTTTTATTAATAAACGTATTTTTAAAAAACATTACAAAATTAGTCTCCGTTTTTAAAAATTTGCAGGAATGGGCTACCAGTCGCCCGTTGGAAGGGCGAATATGGGCCTTGTCGCCCGACTGGCGGGCGACCTGGGCCATGTCGCCCGACCAACAGGCAACGTGGGGCTCGTCGCCCGGCCGATGGGCGACGTGTCCCCCACGTGTCGCGGCGGGCCCCATGTCGCCCGACCAGGGGGCGACTTGGCCGTGCTCGCCCGCTAAATGGGCGACATGGCGCCACGTCGCCCGACCAGGGGGCGACTTTTCCCCTGTCGCCCGAACAGGGGGCGACGTGGCGGCTCTATATAAGGCGGCCGGCGGCTGGCGGCTCGTGCGGACAGTGAAGGGGAGAAAAGAAGAGAAGGAGAGGGAGAGGGAGAGGGAAAGAGAAGAGAAGAGAAGAGAAGAGAAGAGAAGAGAAGAGAAGAGAAGAGGAAGAGGAAAATTTTCAGTAAGTAAAAAAATAATTTTATATATAATTATTTAATGTGTGTTATATTAATTGTTAGATAATGTAATGAGCAGTTGAGCGATTAATATTATATTTCGGTAGTATTATTTATAATCTTATTTTATATATATTGTTAAATTAAATAGTTATAGTTTAAATAATATTAGTAATATATTACTGAAAAGGTATTTTAGTTGAAATTTTTAGATTACACAGATGTCGGAGAAGTTAGGATTTCAAATTTATTATGGAGAAGGAGAAATTATTCAAGGTGTACACGGGGTTGATCTGTCAGGATTTGCCTCAGTAAGTAGATGGGTGTCTAGGGCAAATGAGAGAACAATTAGTGGTGTGTAGAATTGGTTGATACGAATATTTAGGCTTGACAGCAACCAACATGACGTTAAGGTCATGGGTATCGTTAGTCGTGCTCAGGAGGGCACTTTTTGGGAGTTAGTACCGCTTAATGCAACATCAACATGGAGAAAATATGTCAACAAAGCTGTAGAACATGGGTGGCCTCTAGTCCTTCTTGCTCAGGCATATACGAAGGAGGTTCATGAGGTACACGGTGTAGAAGAAGAAGGAGGTCCGAGCCATGACAATCACAATGATAATGAGGAAGATAATAAAGAGGGTGATCATCACCTGTCATCTATGGTACCGACGGGTGAAGCAGACGAAGGAGAGCGCATAGAGCATATAGTTCAAGAGATGGAGATGGAAGATATGGAGAATGAGAATATATCTGAAACTGACTCATCTGAAGATGAGAATGAAATTCCTGTCCCACTGGAGTAGAAGAGTAATAGTTCCAAGAATTTGATGATCAACGAAGGAAATTCTGTGCCGTGGGAATATCATGAGAATGAACTAGTAGAGGGAGCTACGTACAAAGGCAAAGATGAAGTGATGAGTGCCATGAAGTACTGGTCTCTGTCAATGAAGCGGTCTTTTGTAGTTGTTAAGTCCAACAAGAAAGTATATGATGTTAAATGTGTATTTTCGGACTATCCATTTAGGGTACATGCTTATGAGCAAAAATGGAGTACAATTTGGAAGTGCTCTATAGTAACAGAACATACATGTGAGTTACAAGAATTAGAGAAGTCCAATACTGCTCTTACATCGAGCTTCATTGCAGAGTACATGTATAATCGAATTGTTGATAATTTAAGGTATGAGCCAAAATCTATAGTGACTAGTATAGAGGAAGATTTTAAATACACCATCAGCTATTCGAAGGCGTGGCGAGCGAAACAGAAGGTCATTGAGAAGAGATTCGGTTCGTACGAAGCATCTTATGAGAACCTACCAAGATTGTTAGAAACCGTCAGACAAAAAAATATTGGTACATATTATGATATCATGGATGTGTCTGATCCAAAAGAGGCCGGAAAGTTAATACTTCGTCGAGCCTTTTTTGCACTAGGTCAATGTATAATGGCATTTCGTCATTGCAGACCTATTTTATGCATGGATGGTACATTTCTAACAGGAAAGTATAAAGGTTAGATTCTAACTGCTATTGGTGTTGATGGGAATAATCAAGTACTACCAGTTGCTTTTGCTTTTGTGGAAAGTGAGAACACAGATAGTTGGTATTGGTTTCTGGAGCGTGTAAAGTTAGCAGTGGTGCAAGGGCGACCTAATGTTTGTGTCATACATGACCGACATGCCGGTTTGTTGAAGGCGATAACGGATATGCAATATGGTTCAGTGGAGCGTGATCTTCCTCCTCGATGGTCGGACATACAATCAAGATGGTGCATGAGGCACTTGGGTGCAAATTTTTTTAGCCATTTTAAAAATAAAAACCTTATGAATATGTTTAAGAGGTTGTGCAATCAGAACCAACAAAGAAAATTCAATGCAATGTGGACACGTCTTGATGAATTAACAACAAAGCAAACAGAAGAGTTAGCGACTCGTACGAATCAAGACCCGAATGATATGTCTGTTCCTCTTTCAGGCCTCCCAACGGATGCCTTGAGGAACGTGATTTGAAGGTCGGGGTCATCAATCAGGTGCTTCTCAGATTGGATTGAGTACGAGCCAAAGGAGAAGTGGTCATTATTATATGACACAGATGGGGTGAGGTTTAGAATAATGACAACAAATTTGGTGGAGGTGTACAATTGGGTCATTCGAGGCATGAGAGGATTACCTCTTATAGCAATCGTAGAGGGTATTTTGCATGGAACGTGCAAGTACTTCCGTGAAAGATATATGGTTGCTTTTAATGCGATGGCAGATAATACATTGATTTTTTTAACATTCATGACAAATTACATGAAAAAAAGTGGAGAAGGCAAGCTTGCATCGTGCACGTCCTATGGGCACAGCAGAGAATCGCTTTGAAGTTCTGTGTAGGGATCGGGGCCGTCGTGGTGGCAATCGAGAGAGAATTGCACAAGAGTGTGTTATTCGTTATAACTCATGCAGCTGTTCGTGCATGAAACCAAAACTTCTACACAGGTCGTTGAACCTGTTTCTATTTATTTTCATGGTTGAACCTGTTTCTATTTATTTTCGAATAAATTACACCTTACTATTATTTTCTATACAGCCTACTTGGGCAAACATTCAGGTTCACAGAGCCTATCCTGAGTACATGGCGGCATTCGACCGGATTAGGCCAGACGATGTCCGCTGGACACACTTACAACATGGAGGAGATTGTCGTACGAGCGCCTAATGGGTTGTCGTCGTTCTGCACGAGGGATCAGGAGTACTGGCTGACACGTAAGGCTGTCATTTTTGACATCTTTGTCGAGGACTACGCTCCTCACAGAGTGATGCGGCAGTTTGGTCGTAACCAGACGTTCCCACTCCCGGTTGCCCATATTGTTCCTCTTTCCGTGCACGGGTAAGTACAAGACAATTAATTCGTTCAGATTGAGTATTTAATATATATAGAAAGATAATTAATACGTTTTAAAATCCATAGTCACGTGCGAAGGGGTCTACCAACAGGCGTTACTTGGTCCTCCCGTATACAGCTGTGGGTCGACGAGTGGGCCAACGCACTACATGATGTGACCTATGAGCCCAGACCATTTTCCTTGGAGGCTTACGGGGACTACTTACGTTGGTATATTCCTCGCACCTGGATCGGAGTCACGTATACACCAGCGAAGCCACGGACCCACGTCCCTAGGTTGACGGACACGTACCCTGTGCACAGAGATCAGGCGATGTCGTTGGCGGTACGATCTTTATGAACTTCAACCCACTTCTTTTAATATTTTTCTTGTCGTAATTACTTCAATGTTCTCATTTTGTTGATAGGCCGACATGGCTCACCGTATCACTGTGGATGGTGGATCGCTCTTGCACCGGTTGAGGGAGGGCATTCAGATGACCAGCCACGAGCTTACCGCTGCGGTCCAGAGGATGTACGACTCTGCTGCAAACGTTGTCAAGTTGACGTCGTGCCGGCCCTGCAGGCGACAGCCGGATGTCGTCCCTCGACGTTCATACGTGACACACAGGCCTGACGGACCGACGGCGCCACTACCTCCGCGGCCTACGTACCAAACAGGTGAGTAACTTATATTTTCTTCGTATGTAGTAATGGTAACGTGTTCGTTACTTATAAGTTTTATTATTTAGGTCTACCTACGTACTCTGCCGGTTGACGTCCGGAGTTCGATATCATTGGATCATGTTCGCAGCCTGCTCACATGCCTACAGGTACGATATAGTTATGAAATTTAATTATATTATCTAATACTGCTTTATTCGTAACATTACATTCACTCTGCATGGTCAGGTATGCACTTTGACGGTTCACGGCATCAGTTCGATTTCGGAGGTTCCTCTTCACACGCTGTACCCATGGTTTCAGGTATGACCTACTTTTAAGAGTTCGACACGTTATATATTAGTTTTACCATCAGCGTTATCATAACGTTGGTCTTATATGTTTAGGGACGACCTGTTACGACTACGAGGGATCAGACATCTCTGAGCACGCTAACACTTTTCGTCAGCGATCCCCGTCACCCTTCGACCTTGACAGTTACCTGGAGCAGGAGCCGGCGGACGTACTTGCGTCATCGCAGTTACGTGAAGCACCACCACAGACACAGCCCTCACAGGACGAGTACGCGACACCAGCTGCTGCTGGAGGCCGTCCTGCACGTGTTATAGTTCCTCCTTCGCCGCTTACTTACTCAGCCGGCCATGTGCGAGCGGGCCGTAAAGCACCAAAGCCTGGCACGATTAGGGGTGTTGCACCTAAGCGTGGACGATATTAGTTTTGTATGATTTGCCGCCGATGTTGTTTTCTATGATATTGTACTGATACTATTTTAGTTTTTAGAACTTAATTAATGTTTCACTGTTGTATTTTTTTCATCTATTAAGCTTGGGCGAGCACACGACAACGGCGTTTTCGCACGCCCATTGCATGACTGCGTATTATTTTTGCTATTTCTCCGACTTCGATATTTTTTCTGAAATTTCTAAATAAATAAATATTATTTTAAAAAAATCCGAGATTTTTTTAAAATTTCTAAATAAATAAATATTATTTTAAAAAAAATCCCAAAAACCAGGTCGCCCGTCGGCGGGGCGAACATCCGGTCGCCCTTTGGCCGGGCGACTAGCCTGGTCGCCCTTTGGCCGGGCGACGTGGGCCTGGTCACCCTTTCAACGGGCGACGTGGGCCTGGTCGCCCTATGAACGGGCGATTCTCTCACGTCGTCCTTTCAACGGGCGACTAGTGGCCTATTCCTGCAATTTTTTGAAAACAAAGACTAATTTTGTATTTTTTTTAAAAAATAAGTTTATTAATAAAAAAATTTCCACACAAACCTGTGGTGGGCCGGAAAAGCCTCCCTGGGCCAAGACGAATTCGGCTTACAGCACCAAGGTACCTCGGGGTTTTTTTTTCCTCTACACCTGCTGCCACCTGACCTGTTGAGGCCGCAAGTATAGCGCCGTTATGTGGTGATGCAGATAGTTCGGGGTCTAAGTTATCCCGTGATTCACACTTTTTTGAACTTGTAACCACTTCTCCTGTAGATTTTTCCGCCACACTCGTAGCCCTTCGCCAACACGAAGCCGAGTACACTTAAGTAAGCGACGGAAATTCCGGAGTAATAGGTTGCGTTTCAAATTTTTTTTTGAAAATACTCTTCTCTCCGCCGATCGCCGTTTGGAGGAAGGCGAGGCATGCCGAGATCTCGAACTCCGGCGAGTAGCTTTGGCTAGGGCATCACCCAACGTCCTCGGTGGGGAAACACGAGGTTCAGGTAGAGGTCTCTGCCATGGCACTTGCTCGAGTTTTTTCTGAACCATGTTGGTAAGGATCACTTTAGGAAGTCGAAGGTCAGCTGACGTTACCGATTTACCTGAGTCCAAGGACTGTTCGGCTGCAAGAAGTTGTTCCAGCGAAATGCCTGCTTGCGAGGCTTCCTTCACGAATTATGGGGTCGAGAGTTCCAGGTCGTCCTCATCGGAGTCGTCCTCCGATCCCGGCTGCGCCCAAAACTTGGAATGAATTCTCCCTGCCGGCGCCTGAACGGCATGGATGGGTTACGGTCGTCGGCTTGCTTCAACCGCCAATTCCACCACTCTGGACAACGCCACTCGACCTTCCTCAGCTCGACCAATTTTTCCATCACTATCATCATCATCATCCTGAGATGGGGATGACCGGACGATGTTCATCGGTGCCAGCGTGAGTCGTCGTCTACGGCGTCCACTAGCACCTCGTCCACCAACACGCATCAGACCACTTTACTGCAACAGAACAACAGCACAAACCAAAAACAGAGAAAAAAAAATCTACGAGAACAGGAGAAAGAACGGAGCCGAAAGGAGTCAGGAGCTGTAATTTCAAGTGCCGGCACTAGGAAGTAGTCACCGGAATCGAAACAGATCCCGACAACGAGTTGATCGGTGATCCTCCTCGGATCCACCGCCGTCAGGACGGCGGCGGCGCTCTGACGGTGAGACGGCCAACCACCCGGGAGGGGCGAGGATTCATCGACCAATTACCTTTCTTAACTGCTGGCCTTAATAGCACATCACACACCAGTGATCCCCTGCAGTCACTTTAGCATTCCTATTTTCAACTTTGAACATCACAATAAGAACACCAAGATAGATTGAGAATGTAAGACTGATGCTGGTACACTTATACCATAAAAAATAGTTTCAAGTCATGATTCTTTTTTGTTTTAGCTACGTACTTTTCATAGAATAGGCAACAAACTTATACCATAAAAAATAGTTTTAAGTCATGATTTTTTTTTTAGCTACGTACTTTTCATTGAGCATACAACAAAATTTTCACCATGTACATATGTCAATGTCCCTGAGGGCGCGTTTGGTTCCTTGTATTTGGCCGCTCTAGGGATGCAAGCTTGGCCTGTTTGGTTCTCTGGAGGCCCCCTAGGGCCTGTCCACACCGATGCTAAAGGCCCCCGTGGAGCCCGCCTCGGGGGAAACAAAAATGTGGAATCCGAGTTTCCAAGCGACCAGGCTCGTGCTGGCCATCGGTGTGCACATGAGAACCACGAAAGGGGAGCGCGGGCTGCAGGCTGGAATGCACAGGAAGCACTAGGTTATTGCCCCCATTCACACCAACCTCCTCACCTACCCCCGCTGCCACCCCTCTCTCATTTTCCCTTGTCTGCTCCGCTTAATTGTCTGCACTTCGTCCGTCCTCCTCTGCTCGGAGCTCCAGTGGAGAAGGTGAGCCGCCACCCTCCTCCGTTATCCACTGCTCTCATCTCGTCTCATCTCCTCTGGTTCTTACACAACTTATTAAGACTCCCCTTTGGCCAATTATCTGGTTCTTACACACCTTCTTAAAACTCCCCTTTGGCCAATTATTGTTAAAAACACCCAAAAATAGTGGGAAAAAATGACATGAGAAAAGAGTACATCACATACATTGCTTATGCTGCACCTTTGCCTAGCTAAAAAACTTGTGTGAGAAAACCCTGTGGTGAAAAACTCATCAACGAGAAAAGAGTACAACACTTGATTTCAAGATTAAATTTCCAGGACCAACTCATTCATGATCACGAGCTATGACTTTTGGGCTTGTTTTCGCCTGAAACCTACAACTCTTTAAATAATTTCATGCCAATTTCATGAACACACTTGTGGAAGGCAGAGGTGGACAGGAAAATTATGAATAAATCTGCTAGATTTTCACGTAACTTAGCTTGCAGGATATTTACCTCCTCGTTCTTTTCGTGCTCACGTGGGTAAAAGAAATTGGGAGTGACTTTAGCATAGTCCACATGCATTTGTGAGGATCTTTTATTTAGGCATAGAGGGTGAAATTTATGTAGCAATAATAATAAAAATAAAAATGTAGAAAGACATATGCTTCGGGACTGTCCAGCTCCTCAGGCTCTCCGTCCCTACACCGCGTCTACCCATCGTCCCGTGCACCCGTCTCCTTCCCCTTCCTACACTCCGCACGCCGCCCCCCACTCCCAGATCCCGCTGCTCCCCAGATCCGCGCCCGAGCCCTAATCCCCCGATCCGCCGCGGCACCGGAGCACTCCTCCTTGCATTGGCGTCCGCGGCGCCATGGCGTGCCTCGCGATCTCCCTGCAGCCGGTGAACGGCCCGGACATCCTACTGCAGACGCGGTCCTGGTTCCCCGTCTCCCGCGCCCTCGCCGCCGTCTCCGCCTTCCGCCTCGCGCGCCTCCACCTCGCGCGCGGCAAGCAGCAGTCCTCCTCAGCCTCCGCCTCGTCGGCCTCGCTCGACGCCATCGGGGACGACCCGCTCGCCGCGGCGTCGGGGCAGCTCGTTGTCGGCGTCGAGTCGCAGTACCGCGTGGTGTACCGCCTCGTCAACTCCATCTACGTGCTGGGGGTCACCACCGCAGGCTCCGACCATGCCGCCCCCGCTGTCAACGCCTTCGCCGTCGCCGACGCCGTCAACCAGGCCGTCTCCGTCGTCGTCGCTGCCTGCCGTGGCGTCGACGTCACCCCCGAGAAGGTGCACCGCAAGTACCCCGAGGTCTATCTCGCCCTCGACCTCGTCCTCCACGGCGTTGGCTCCGTCCGCCTCTCCCAGATCCTCGCCACCATCCATGGCGACAACCTCGCGCGCATGGTCAACTCCTCCCCCGACGCTGAAGCCAAGGCCCGCGGCGCGGATCCCTGGCCCGCCGTCGAGCACCTCGCGCAGGACCGCCACGCCGCGAGGGAGGGCTTCTCGGGCGCCTCTTTCGAGCTTCCCCAGGAGACGCTCGCGGCTGGTGACGAATTCTCGTCTAACATCGCCCCTGCTACCACTGTTGCTACTGGGGATGAGCCACCACCTGAAGAGGCGCCGCCTGTAGAGAAGGATCCCTTCGCAGCCAGTGACCTGATTAACAACAAGCCGGAGGAGGCGTTGGTGGGTGGATTCAAGAAGAACAAGGAGACTGCTCTTGTGGTTGCTGATCCTGCAGCTGCGCTAGCTGGATTGGAGGTCACGACTTTACCGCCAGCTGAGGCGACTAAGCCGACCTTTATTGGAGTTGAAGGGTTTGAGGGTGATTATGGTGGCATTGAGTTTGGCAATGAGGAGGCTTCACTTGCTGAGGCATTTGAAGGGCTCAATGCGCCATTTGGTGGTGGGCTGGATGCTTCTGAGTTTGTTACAACAACGAAGAAGGATCACAAGGACAGGGCTGTCACTGGTCTTGAGCTGCTAGTATCAAGTGGGAAGCCACCGAATGCAACTGCTGGTACTCCGTTGGAAAATCTGTTGGTGACCAAGCGTACAGAAATGACCGCTCCTGAGTTGTTTATTGCTGAGGAGATCAATGCAGAATTCAAGGAGTCTATTCTTGTGCGTGTTGGTTTGAAGGGTACAATCTTCCTGCGGACCTTGCCACTGAACAAGGCAGCGGGCAAGGAGACAGAGTTCTCATTTCGTCTTGAGGGCACATCTGGAATGAAGAGGGCTGGATTGCAGAGTAATGTGTTGAGTAACCTACAGAATGGACTGTTCCATGTCAGGACTGTATCAAAAGAGGAGCCCATTCCCCTCTTGAAGTACAGCTTCCTGCCGAAGCACTCGCCTCTCCCTTTGAGGATGCGCCTGGTGAAGCGCCATAGTGGGACGTTACTCTCAGTGATGATACAGTATGCATCCAATCCAATGCTGCCCCAGCCTCTGAGCAATGTTACATTCATTGTTAAGCTTCCTGTGGATCCCACTCTGCTCAACGTTTCACCCAAGGCTGTGCTAAACCGGGCAGAGAGGGAGCTTAGATGGCATATTTCAGACATTCCCCTGAAAGGTCCAGCCGGAAGGCTCAGAGCACGGATGCCTGTCGACCAAGACTCCAAAGATGGTGAGCTAGAGGTTGTTGGGATGGTGAAGTTTGCTTACCAAGGTCCGTTCACATTGTCTGGCATTAAACTACGCCCAGCCACTGATGGCATTGCCCAATTTAATGAAGTTGGCCATACCTTCTCCAGTGGGAGTTACCTGTGCATCTGATAGGTACCTTCTTGTACTGTAGGTGCTTCACCTATTTTTATGTTTGTTTGTTTCTACAGCAGAGTGTGAAAAATCCTATTGTATGTAGCAAAGTGTGTTTCTTTCTGTGAGGCTGAAATTTCATCACATTTTTGAGTTGTCTGTTTCTTGATATATATCATTTGTGATTACTCATGAAGGCTACTTTATACATAAACAAGTTTATCATTCATACGAAGAAGCAATGTGCTGATCCTGATCTATTTAATTACTATTTTGTTGATTCTCTTTTTTGAAGGGCAGGCTTGGTGCAGTTGGTGAGCTCACCCACTGAGCACCAGGTCCTGGGTTCGATGCCGTCTCCTTGCATATTTGCAGGGGTAAGGCTGGCCTCGGTTAAACCCTTCCCCAGAACCCCACTCAAGTGGGAGCCGCCTGGCACTGGGTTTGCCCTTTTTTTATTCTCTTTTTTCTTAGCATGCATTACTTAGAGATGTTATTGCTTCTGTTCAAAGAGAATGCCACTGTATTACTGTAAGTAGTTACTATTAGATGATATCTAGTTATTCATGCAGGGCAGCTGATTGATTTTTACTACGAAAAGATTCAAATGATTGCATTCTCTGTTTTTATTTTATGATATTCCTGTTCATTAAGTTAAAGTTAGGAAGATGGCACTAATGGGTTACTCCCTCATTCCCTCTGATTGCTAATGTAAGTTGCTTAGGGACATTGACATGGTCTGCAGGGTGGAAATTATATTGCCAATTTCTATGAAAAACATGTAGCTAAAATAAAAAAGAATCATGTCTTGGAACTATTTTTTGTGATACAAGTGTACCAGCATCAGTCTTAAATTCTCAATCTATCTAGGTGTTCTTATTGTGATGTTCAAAGTTGAAAATAGGAATCCTAAAGTGACTTGTATGACGAGGAAATATCTGTTTAGTAATTAGGATCAAGTTTCAGTATCCGTTTCATACAAAATCCACTCTAGAGCTTTCTCTGGACAGAAAGAAATCTCTACTGATGCAAGTCAACATATGCTCGAGCGCAATCTTGAGTGATGGATCTAATCTGATTAGCCCAAGTGAAGGGTTGGAGTTCCCTCATAATTGGGCTGACTTATGCCCAATTAGATTTAGTAAAATTAAAACTTAAAAGTGATAAGATAAAAAAACTTAAGTGATAAGAGGTAATTAGATTGAGTCAAATTAAGTGATAAGAGGTATGGGGGAGTTCCCACTTCTCACTTTTGGGCCACTCAGATTAGATCCAATACACAAGATTGAGTTTGTGCATATATACCCTTATAAACCTTATATTTCCTCATAATTAAATTACTGGTGACTAGTGATCTGAGCATGCTCATGATTTCTGTGCCCTCCCAATCTGGTTTGAACACCCCTAGCTGACTATTTGTTTTTTGGCTGATTATTAGTGAATTAAAATGGTACTGTATAAATCTTCAATTATTAACCTCAAGTGTCAGTCATTTGATACTGAGAAACCTGTGTTTTGTTCTTTTTACTCTTAAGTAAATTCCTATTCCTAAAATCCTAATAAGAGTATTAAACGTGATATCCTAAAATTGCGATACTAATTCCCTTGCTCCCGTTGATTCATTGAAGTTCAAGTTTAACTGAGATCTTGTGCAAGTCAACATCGCAGTCTCATGTTGCTTGTGTCAATACTGGTTAATATGTAAGTTTATACTGCCTGTAGTGAGCATAGTCCCATCTTGTTTTTTTTTTTCAGATTTGTTTGTGCTGGCCCATTAGATAAATATCGGTACCCTGAACACATTATTGCTTCTACATTGCAGTGGAAGGAACTGTCTTAGCTTTATCATGGACAGTTGAAGTCCATTTAGTAGTTAGTACAATGGTAAAGAAGTGATGTCCCCAAATGTGTGATCGAATAGATTGTGTGGTGTCCAATACCTGCATGATCATGTAAATTGGTTACTTAAAAATGACATGACATGAATTTAGTATGTTTATCAGAAAATGTCTTCAGAGTATCTATCATTTTATATATGTATATGTATTGCTATAAAAATTAATGGCTGAATGTTTGTGTGCTAGAATATATTGACTGGATGTAGTACCTGCTGTTTCCCTTCATTTCTGAAGTGGACCCACTAATGTCATCTTTTCACTGAAGGCTTTTAATGCTATGGTTATTTCTCAAATTGATGCTTACATTTAGCTGTCTAATATTGGCCTTGGGAAAAGCAATGCCTTGTGATTATGATTTATGAAGAACATGTTTTAGTTTGTTTGAATCATTTGGAACCAAATAATATGTTTTAGTTGGTTTAAGCAACTGCTTGCATTATTCTTGCATAATAATGGAATTACTGTTCTTATATAACTCTACTGAAATTTTATGCATTCTCAGAAACATCCTGAAAAGTATACTTGTTTGCACTACTTGACCCCATCCGCAGCCAATGGAAACTTGGTTGCCTACCTTGCTAATCTTCCAATTGCTGCTTATATTTTGTATAACAACTAAGTAAAGCTAGGGTGCACTCTTTGTATTCTTTTTTCACCCTTTTGTTTTGAAAAAAAAAAGCTGCCAATCTATTAGATTATTTCTTGTTCTATTCCGAGGAGTCTATGTTTTATTACATTCAAAATAGTGCACTCTTTTATTTCTTATGGGTATTTTTTTTATTTAGTTGTTACCATGTAATATCTGTTTGTCTGTAACTTCATATTCTGAGTTGTTTAATGCTAGGGAGAAAAGTATGAAAAAGGTAACTGTGAAGTTGAATATGTGGGTCTTTAGCGATTGAAGTGGTATATGTATTTTGGTAAAATGACAGTTTTGGTGATAATGTAAGTGTTGATGCAAAATTATATCTGCAAACACACCGGGCTAATATCTACAATCGATATCCGAAGCGTGTCAGTCGATTTAATCTGTTAATCGACAAGGATGATAAATTTGAATAAGATCTGAACGAGATGATAGTGATACGTCCGGATGTCAAAGCTCAAAAGGTATTCGATAACTGTTGAACAGATCAGACGAGACGACAGCGATGCGTCCGGACGTCAAAGCCTGAATCGTGCTCGGTAGACGTGGAACCTGCAAGGTCGCCGGAGATCAAGTTGATGCAGCCCGTCGATTCTTGAAAGAACTCGTTGAAAAAGAAAAGGTACTTGGCGAAGTCGTCGAAAAATAAAGTACTGGTAAAGGTAAATAAAAAATAGATTTGTTTATTGATGCTTGGATATCCATTACAATGCCCTTCGGCATATATTTATACTCTGCTAATCAAATAGTCCTAATTTAATACGTAAGGCTCAAATAGAAGAAATAAACTAATTCCTTATACGAACTCTATTTCTTGAAAAAGAAATAAAATTTGTATAGGAGTTGGACTTAAACTACAATACGAAAAGTCATAAGCTTTGTGTTGCCGATCCTCTGTTCGCTCCCGTCACAATGAAGTCATCTTCTTATCGGCACATCCCTGGCATCGGTAACAACCTTCTAGCCTTCCTGCCTATCTTATCGGCAACAACTCTTTGACTTCATCAGCAATATACGAGATCAACATGTCCTTCATCGGTAACCACCCATCGGCAACTCAGAAGCAATGCTGAAGAAAAACCACCCACTTGCCGATTCAGCTTAGCCTTCTGATCCTTATTGACACGTGCCAAAAAATGGTGTCAACACATGTCCCCTAATTTCAGAGTATCAAATACTTTATGCATCGAAATTTCCTCTAGGTCATGATTACCCAAACCGCTTGAACTTCTCCTCGAGAGTTGCGCGCGTGGTAGTGGAAATCCTGTACCAACAGGCCCATATAATGCCTCCTCCGTCGCGGCCTATTTTTCATCTGCGATTCAAACCCTAGCTTTTCTCTCTCCAGCGGCGACATCAACAGGCGATCCTTCGACGAACTCGATCGGTGCCACTCTTGACGGCGATTCCTAACTTTCATTAGCATTCTTCGTTTTCTCCATCTTTGTCGTGGCCATGGCTATCCGCTTCGACGTCCCCAAGGTTAATCTTCTTCTTTACCCGTCCTTCGACATTTTTTTCTCCTTTTCTGCGCAGTTCATGACTCCTCTTTATTTTAATCTTTAATCTCAGGAACTTTGCAATAATCTTCTTATCCCAACGCATCAAAATCAATTTGTCTGCCTAGGCCCAATGGGAAATCCAGACCCAATTGACATTATCAACGTAGAAACCAATCGAATCCCCTTTGGAGCTCAGAATTTTGATTTGGGATTCTGGACTGATACCTTTCGATCCTGGCCGAAAGCCACTAAGGGATGGAAAGACTGGTATTTGAGGGTCGCTAGGCCAATGGAGCTGTATTGGGCGGAACGCAAATTAGAACAGTGCATCAGACTATCTATCGCCGATATGGAGAGGAATGAGTCACTGTTAATCGCCTCCTATTTCTGGTCCGATACTTTGAATGCCTTCATCTTCAAACATGGACCAGCTTCTCCAACTCTTGCCGATGTGTATATGCTCACTGGCTTGGACATCTCATCTGCCGATGACAATGCACTGTTCCAGAGAAAACCTGAGCATCGGCTGACTACCAGGAACATTGGCGGCTGGACTGGTTATATTAGCGAGTATAAGAAATCCGGTTCAGTCAGTCACAGGGAGGATTCAGCTTTTTTGAACATATGGCTTGAGAAATTTATCTTCTTTGGCAGAACAGTTGGACCGACCAACATGCACCTCCCTGCAGCAGAGATGTTGGCTAGCGGTGTCAGACTCCCACTGGGCCGATATCTCCTTGGCTCAGTTTACCATCTCCTTCACTAAGTGTCACAAAGGCTGCTACAAGGCAAATCCATCGGCAATCTGGGAGGCCCTTGGTGGTTTATTAATATGTGGCTGAACGCCCATATGCACAAGTATTTCCACATTGATCTGTTTGCCCAACGATTCCCTCGAAGTCTTCCTAAAGATTATCAACTCGGGGAAGAAGAATCGGCAATGCGCCCCCCTATCAACTTTGGAGAAGCACTGGCAGTATTACCAGGGTGGAGGCAAACAGAGTTCAAATCGGCAATCTCTTCCATAGATTCTACATCGGCATCCCTTCTGAGCTTCGGGCCTGGGTCCCGTATGTTGATGAAGAAGCAAGATTCCCTCTTTCCTTCAACCTTACCGATGAGGCTTTGAACAAAGATGCCGACATTCTTAGTGCAATAATCACTCCTCGCGCCATCCCGGTCAACATATTTGGTAGTGGGAAGAACATCAACCCCACATATGAGTTCTATTATCCATCGGCAGCAGCAAGACAATTAGCCTTTGGACAACTGCTCATTAACCTCTGTTTTGCCAATGTGATTAAACCGAGAGAGATTATTGCGAACCGCGTGGATTGGCACAATATTGTTACTCTCCTTCCTGATGCCGATACCTCTAATGTCGATCTAACCGATTGGGTACCGGCTTCCTTCGTCACCGAGTCCTTCAAATTATGGTGGCAAGAATGGAAAGAGCAGCTATTCTTTGCATCTCCTCATCTTTACTGGAATCTCATTGATCCCAATCACGCCATCCCTGCCGATGCGGTAATTCTGACCCTCTGCACTTCTTTCAACTTCTCTTTAATTCATCGGCAACTAACCCCTTCTTAACAGGTCGATGACCCAGTCCCAACACTAAGTAAGAGCGGCAAGGTCATACGGCTGCAGTCGATCTCCCCAATATCCATCATCGGCCATAAAGCCCCTTCGCTAGATGCTCTGATGGGCCGTGGTCATTCCAAGAAGAGCATCAAATCGGCCGCATTCTTGGCACAGACATCCCAGGTAATCACCTCACTTTCTTTTGCAAATGCCGATTGCTGTGATTTACCGATCTCGCATTTCAGGGCGCGAGTTCTACACCAATGGAATCTTCATCGGTAACTCGCCCTTCGTCTCCACCTGCAGCATCTTCGTCGCCACACCTCGTCGTCCTTGATGATTCTCCAGAGGTATTCTTTATTTAAACCTTGATCATTGGATCGGCACTTTTACTCATCTATTTCTCTTGCAGCACCAAGTAATTGCATCGGCAACCGTCCCAAGTGTACCGATTCCTCAGCCATCCATTGCTGATGCCCCCCAGCCATCCAATGCCGATATTTTACAGCACAAGCGTAAGGCTTCATCGGGCGAATAATCACAATCAAAGCGGGAAAGACTTACACCATCTCCAATTTCACCATCGGCATCCCCGCCTCGCCCGATATCGCCTGACGTACCTGTGCAGACTTCTCCATCGGCAATTGTTCTTCCATCGGCCATTGTACCCGTACAAGGATCTTCATCGGCACCGGTATCGCAGCAGCAACCGATCGAGGTACCAACACAAGAAACGCCATCGGTAATTGTACCTAAGGTTGCTTCTTCAAGCCAAAGGTGAGAGATTACCTTGAAACAAGTAAGTTAACTCCCTTAGATAGCCTTTAACACTTGGGTTCTTCTGCTGATGTCACCTTTTCCTTTTTAGGAGCAAGATTCCTCCGACAGTCTGTTTTCCTTCTCTATTAGTGGGATTGTTCCTGATGACGAAGAACCTGAAGAAAGCTCTGCTCCAGCCCTTGAAGCTCTATCATATGAAACCAAGTCAAATCTGGAGACGCTATTATCCTTGCTTCAACAGGAGACCTCTTTGGTGATCCAGGATTCTGATTCCGCAAGAGCAACTTTTAAAGGAATTCGAGGTCATATTCCTGCCGATGTCGAGGAAGCACTCTTCCAAGCTGCACATCTAGAGAGTCGGCAGTTGTAGTATCAGAGGGCTGCCCAGTGGATTGCCGATAGAGCCACTCAGGCAAAACTCCAGGAGGACATGATGAAGTACAAGCAATTTGCCGATGAGAAGCACAAAGACATCGGTAAATTAGAAGCCTCCCGTGCAGATCTGGAAGACAAGATTGCTCAACTATCGACAAGAAGAGAAGCCCTGCTAGCGGAGCTGAGACAGATTGAAGGAGCCTTGGACGCAACAAATCAGGAGAAGGCCCAAATGTCCGAAGCTATCAAGACTCTTCAGCAAGAAAGGGACAACCAAGTCCTCAAGACGCTGGCGCTTAAGAAGAAGATCAAGCTAGTTGAAGGCAATGCCGATGAAGACGCAAAGACACTGGAGGAAGCCGACCAAATTCGCCTGCGTGCAATATCAACTATTCGTTCATTGTTGAACTTGTAAACCTTCTTCCTCATCGGCAAAGCAATGCATCGGCAATTTGTAAAACTTTCACATTAACGTAGCGCCGATACACTCTTTTTGAACAAGTACTTTATTTGTTTTCTTCATAAGCAAGTGTTTGCAATTTCATCGGCAATACGAAAACCATGTTAATTTCTGCCGATGGACCTTCATTTTTGCGCTTCGGCTGTCATACTTGCGTTTTTGCTCCACGAGAATTTTCCTCTTTATGCTCGCGCTGCAATTTCCTCTTCTGAGTCTTCGTTAGACCTACAGGGCACCACTGAGGAAGCTTCGTTTTCTAGACAGGCTCATAACATTTCGTATTTGAATCTGGGCAGTTTATGTCAGGATCTCTACAAAGAATTGCCTCATCAGGAATTCTTGCATTGGCCATCTCCTCGAGCTCCTCTTGATTCATCGACAAACAGTCGTCATGCCTACCTAGTTTTTCATGCACATTGGTTTTGCCCCCCAGCCGATCATGTACCGATGCCCTCTCTCTGATCGGCTTACCGATGTATCTGCTCCGATCACCATAGCGCGGTCTTCTTTCTGCCCGATCGGCTCGATCATAACCATTGCACTTGGGGCAGTTATCAACAGTAGGCAATTTAATGCCTTCTTCCCAACAGTAGATGAAGAAAGGGCATCTCCAATGATCTTCGTGCCGATGGCACGCTTCCTGACGCAACTCCTCCTCTTGCCGATGTCGATAGCGGTCACCTGAAATTCTGTACGGAGTTGGTCTAGGAGGTCTTCTGGAACTACTGCTTTCTTCAATTATCTCTTTCCCCCTCAAGTCATCGGCAGTTGCTTGATTTCTAGGATCCACCGATGCTCTCCTCTTAGCGCTTGTCGATGTTAATACTTTGGTCTTGTTTACGGCCTCCGCTATGTTTGCTGGGAAAAGATGTTGATCAATCTTCATCGGCCTCTGAGCTCTAGAGTTGTCAAACTTGATCCTCCCAGATTCAATTGCCGATTGCAGCTGCTGTCTGAACACCTTGCAGTCATTGGTACTGTGTAAAGTTGCATTATAAAATTTGCAGTACCTCATCTTCTTCAGCTCATCTGCTGATGGAATCACATGATTGGGTGACAGCTTGATTTGGCCCTCTTGAAGTAGCAGATCAAATATTTTATCGGCCTTTGTGACGTCAAACGTGAATTTCTCTGACTCTTTCTGACCAAAGGGACAAGACATAGGCTTCTTACCCTTTACCCACTCAGCCAGGCCGATAGTTGGTTCTTCATCTGAATCTGATTCTTCTGCCTCTTCTACAAAGGACACCTTCTTGTTCCAGCTCTTTCTATGTTCTGGAGCTTGGGCACTTTGATCAGAGATCCTCTGCACAATATGACTTAAGCTTTCAAACTCCTGAGATTGTATTTGTCCCTGAGATGCGGCAACAAACCCTGAAAAGCCAAACCAGCTAACTGGCGGTCATCAAGCACTAGGCTGTAGCACCTGTTCTTCATGTCTCGTACCCTTTGCACAAAACTCTCTACCGATTCGTCGCTTCGCTGTCTCAATTTCATCAAATCGATAAGTTTCTTTTCATGGACACCAGCAAAGAAATACTTATGAAATTTTCTCTCTAGGTTAGCCCAAGTAAGAATAGAGTTCGGTGGCAATGATATGAACCACGCGAATGCCGATCCAGACAAAGAGGACGAGAATAAACGGATCCTCAGCTCATCCCTGTTAGCAGCTTCCCCGTACTGGATGATGAATCGGTTGATATGTTCCATCGTCGACGTATCATCTTGCCCAGAAAACTTGGTGAAATCTGGCACTTTGTACCGATTCGGGAAAGGGATTGAATCATAAGCTGAAGGGTATGGAGTCCGATAAGAGTAAGTATTAATTTTGGGTTGAATCCCAAATTGCTCTTTCATCACTTCTGCAATTTTATCGGTTAAGAGTGCATCCTGATCTTGCCGATGCACTGGCTGAATCTCCACTGGAGGCGTTGGCTGATATGCTTCTACATACCCCTATGGCGTTTGGCTTGGAGGGATCGGCATATTCACGGCACCAATCTGTGGAGTAAAGTTCATCGGCTGTTTTGCCGATGTGTGATCCTGGACAACTGCCTGTGGACTATACTGCTGAGTCCCCATTGCCTGGTAACTTGGCTGAATAGCAGATTGCTGAACTGGCGCTTGCCCTGACCAATTGAGATTATAACTCATCGGCACCTGACTTGCCGATGGCTGATAGCTTGCGGACAATTGATGCTCTTGTATAGGTGGATGATAGCCAGCATAATTGCCCTAAATTGCAGGTAACCCAGATTGAGATATGAATGGTACTACGGGCTGTTCTGCAGTGGAAGCTCTCTGTTGAACTGGTGGAAGATTAGTCAATGGATTCGCATAGGATATCTGTTGCGGAGGTGCGTAGAATCCATTGACAATGGTTGTATAGCAGGAGGTGCAGTGGAATAATGTGACACTTGAGCCATCGGCCGAATTGGAGTAGCCGATGTCATTGGACCCTTCCCTGCTACATCATGCACTTGAGGTAGTCCAGAATTGGCAGTAGATGGACCTGGAGGCATCCCGTATCCCCACCAATTAGCAGCAGTTTGACTGTGTTGACCTGAAGGACCTGATATTGCCGATGCCTATAGATCTGTGCTCAACTGAGTACTAGGCCTCTCCTGAGACGTTAGATCTGATCCTATCGGCGTGGCTTCAATGATAGGTGGCTTTGATATAACTGGAGGAGTAGGCGCTTTCGTACTCTCAACGGCTGGAGTTGCCGATGTAGTACTGACAGATGCCGATCCCGGCTGATGATATGCCGGCCAACATAACCTGGTGCTTGTCCCTCTCTTAATGTTTGCATAACAGCATTGTAAACAGTATTGGACAGCATGTTGGAGTGGTTGATCAAAGCTTGATTTAATGCAGAATTAACCATCTCCTGTAATTTACCAGGGTTGGAGTCAAAGGTTACCTACCGAGGCAACAGTAGATCTTGCTTCTGGATGACTTCTCCGCCCCTATTCATGCTGAAAGAATTCAAGCAGAGTTGCCTGTAATCCTTCATAGCTTTTTCCATGGCTAGCTTCTGATCCTCCTTGAGATCTGACTCTGATATCTCGATGATGTTTTCTGGATTGATATCAGTAGGATTCTTCATGATAGATTTGTTGACTTGGTCCCACCGGGCGTGCCAAAAGATGTGTTGATGCAAAATTATATCTGCAAACACACTGGGCTAATACCCACAATCGATATCCGAAGCGTGCCAGTCGATTTGACCTGTTAATCGACAAGGATGATAAATTTGAATAAGATCTGAACGAGACGACAGCGATACACCCGGACGTCAAAGCTCAGAAGGTATTCGATAACTGTTGAACAGATCAGACGAGACGACAGCGATGCGCCCGGACGTCAAAGCCTGAATCATGCTCGGTAGACGCGGAACCTACAAGGTCGCCGGAGATCAAGTTGATGCAGCCTGTCGATTCTTGAAAGAACTCGTTGAAAAAGAAAAGGTACTTGACGAAGTCGCCGAAAAGTAAAGTACTGGTAAAGGTAAATAAAAAATAGATTTGTTTATTGATGCTTGGATATCCATTACAATGCCCTTCGGCATATATTTATACTCTGCTAATCAAATAGTCCTAATTTAATACGTAAAGCTCAAATAGAAGAAATAAACTAATTCCTTATACGAACTCTATTTCTTGAAAAAGAAATAAAATTTGTATAGGAGTTGGACTTAAACTACAATACGAAAAGTCATAAGCTCTGTGTTGCCGATCCTCTGTCCGCTCCCGTCACGATGAAGTCATCTCCTTATCGGCACATCCCTGGCATCAGCAACAACCTTCTAACCTTCCTGCCTATCTTATCGGCAACAGCTCTTTGGCTTCATCGGCAATATACAAGATCAACATGTCCTTCATCGGCAACCACCTATCGGCAACTCAGAAGCAATGCTGAAGAAAAACCACCCACTTGCCGATTCAGCTTAGTCTTTCGATCCTTATTAACACGTGCCAAAAAACGGTGTTAACGGTAAGACATATTACAGGTTGTTTGAGATGGTGTGTAATGTGGATAGAAATGAACTGTTTTTTTGCTGGTATAAGTGTCCCAACACTTATTTTGTTTGGAGAGCAGTGGTAGATACATCTCTTTTCTAGAAATGCTGTATTGATCTCTGCAAGTTATGTGCAACTTGTTTTTTTTCATTGGATAGATGTACAAGTTCAAACTATAACTTACTAGATTTATGATTGACTTTAGTGTTTGTTTGGATCTTAAAAAATAAAATCAGATTTAGCTAAACTATTTTTGGGAGGACTTTTGGTAGGCTAGTTTTAGGTAGCTGTTTTTGCTAATGTGAAGTTTGAGAAAACTTTGTGGGCTACAAGCATGCTGTCATGGCACTTGGCTGACTTATGCACCTTTCAAGGTGCTGGGGAGCGGTTTGCTTGCTGTTTGCGCCGGTAGCACGTCCTAGTAAATGTGTTGTCTGTTGGAGCATGCAATATGGTTTATGTAAATAGGTTTTTGCTAAAAACGAGGAAAAGTGTTTTTTCCGAAAACGCAAATTTCTGATTTTACTAGTATTTTTTTTCTTAAACACGAATTGTTAGAGCTGCTGAACAAAGTTTTATTAGTTGGGCTAAAATGAGAATTAAGAAATTTAGTTTTGCTAGAATGCATGATCCAAACAGCCCCTAGATATTTCAACCTTTCTGCTAGTTTGTGCTGGATCCTCTGATATTTTACTGAAACTGAATCTGTTACAAGTCAATGTCACATGTAATCTTTGCAAAATGCTACAAGATGTGCGTTGACTAGGCAATTGAATGATTGAATCTGAATGAATAGACAATAATCTGGAGCAAGATGACCCAGTAGTTTGTAGGCCTTTTGATATCTTAAATCTTGGTTCGGTGTTGTCAGTAAGTGGATTGTTCAAGGTCCTGCAGGTAGCTGCAAAACAATTTTAATGTCTTTCCTTTACTGAAAATTTTATTGGGTCATTTTAGATGGAACCTTTCTTAATTTTGTTCATCATTTCCTATGATTATTGTGAGCCATGAGGTTCATGGTTAAGCATCAAGTTTTCAGCTATGTAAGACCAAGTTTTTCATTGTTATGAGCCATGAGGTTCATGGTTAAGCATCAAGTTTTCAGGTATGTAAGACAAAGTTTCTGATACATGAAAATCTAGAGTGTGCAAATGATCCAATTTTCTTTTGTTGGGTATTCATATGATGTCTGATTTAGAAGCACATTTGTACTTACGTTTTTGAACTTTTTATATGGTCCAAGGTTGTAATGCAGCACCCTGCACTTTGGTGCAGTGATCAGCTTGTCGTCATTCAAGGTCTTGCTCTGCTTTCTTGACATATGGTCTCTCCTACTATGTCAAAAGATGAAGCCAGCATTCATTTGTTCCCATTACAAAGCGTAACATATTTGAAACTGCATCGTTCGACTGATGTCAGATTGGTTCAACTGTTTATGGATTTCCTGAGTGGTGATGTAAAACTTTCCGAAATTGACAGAAGCAGAGCTATGTTGCAGCAGCATTTGCCTGTGCATTTGCTTATTATACTGGATGTAAAGTATTTTTCACACAAGGTGACCCAGTGGCACGTGCCTCTGATGTGATTGTTATACCCACTAGCACTATGGAGTAACGCTCAATTTGCAGCTGCAACTTCCGTTGGTAGTATCAGCAGATTAAGTTAGTTATCTAAACACCACCATTTTACGTTTGTTATTGAATTGCTATCATGTCTTGCTGACTGATATGGCTCTTGAGGTCACGGTTCCTTCTTCATTTTCAGCTTCATTTTAGTGAAATAGTGAGACACCAAACGCCCCGGGTGGAAGTGAAGAACGCACTGTCGTGGACAGCAAGTGTCCATCAACTCTGATCTGAACACAAAGAGGCGCGTGCGGTGGGAGATTCTTGGGCAGGTCTTGGATACGTGCGATTACACAATCCACCTGTTTAGTGAGTTGGGACTTCACCTGCTTCTACTTGTTTTTCACAGTTACTGGGACGGAAGAATGGAACGGAGCAGCTGATGAGGAACCAGTGTGGCCTGGCCTGCAGCTGCAGCCTGCTTAGCCGCTATGGAGGACTGGTTATATGTTTCCATCATGAATGACCCATCTCCAACTTTAGAACCAAGTCTGTCTGGAACATATGGGTTTTCTGTATGTGCTTGATTTCATCTCGCATTCTGAATTATCAGCATGTGTGTTTTTTCAGTTTAGCAGTGCGAGTTTGCAGGTAGTCTTCATAGGGTTTAAACTCTGAATCTTGAGCCAACTATGGATGTTATTTATCTAATAATAATTGTGTAGATTCTAAGTATTCTGCTGAGTGTTTTTTTTTCCCTGCTGAGTGTTTATGGTTCTGTTGCTTGGCTATGGCATTATTGAGCTGGGTATTCAGAACAGTATCCAGCTGAGCTCAGAGCAGACTGAATTTTAGTTTGCTTATTTACTGTTTCGGCTGAACCTTTGGCTTACACTTACCGATGAAGCTAAATTATTTTACTAATCTAAACTGTCATGGAAAGTTAAATTTTTAAATGAGATAGACTGGATGAGACGGATGGAAAAACAGGTTTGGTTCCAGAAGATATCTGACACAAAAAAATATTAAGTATATATATTCATATTTGAGCAAAAAAAACTTTGATATCTGTTAAAACACATTGTCCTCTTTGGAAATAGATATAACCACAATATCAACATCAAAATAATAGATAAATCGATGATGTTACTGACATATGGAATTATGGATTCACATTGGACTTGTCATGAATCAGGATGTCATTGTCCATGCATGTTTTACTGACCAATTACTTTTCGAGGAATCAAAAGTAAAAAAAAAAGGTACACAAAATTGGAAACATTATGGAGCCTGGACACACAGGTCAAGGCTAATCAACTGAAGAAGATTCATTTCAACAAAAGAATCAAAACACTCGGTGGGGAGAGGACGCGCGTGGTGCTCGATAAGTCGAGGAGCATGGCAAGGTAGCCACAGTGGATTTGTGGCCTACAGTGATGTCTTCTACGTCGCCACCATGGCTCCTTCTTTGCCTTGGTCGCGCATGAGGCTCCGTCCTCGCCGGGAGTTCCCCATGGAAATGACGAAGGGTGCCGTGGAAGAGGACGGAGAGGCTCTGGGCGTTGGTGCACCGCGTTGTGGCTTCTTCTTTGCGTTCTCTGCTGGAGAAGGAAAGATTTAGGTGCCAGACCTTTCTACTGTGCACCACTCAAACCTTGAATTGCATCTCCCATTTCAGTTGCGGCTGTTGGAGATAGTCTTAGCTCTGGGTGGTGATGTGGATGTGGCTATATGTCAGAGCCTTATAATAACAATGCCAAATCATAGATTGGTTTTTTGTTTCTATAGTGGTGAAGCCATCTCTTGGTAATAGAGTGGTTCTCTATTTCTTTATGGTGATGTGGACATCTCTTGGTGCCCTGTCAAGTAGACCCTGGTTGGCACATCAACCAACCTGACAAAGATAATTGCTTTATTTTTTTAGACTACATAATACAACACAAACGCCCAACATGCGCACAATCACCCTTATGAACACCCGTATACAAATTTTACTCCTATGAGCACCTCTAAAGGACTGAGCCAACAGATCTTCAAGTTCACAAAGTCACCACATGCGGCTTGCTATCGATGGGGACGTTGTCTACCACTTAATGCATATCACCAGAAAATCCTATAATAAATCTAGGAAAATACGAGAACTAGTGCCAAGTCGAGGACTTGAATCCTAGTGGGCAGGTTACACCATAAAGAACCTAACCAGCTGATCTATGATCAGTTTACGATAATTGCTTTATATGATGCCACACAAGAATGCATTTGAATATGTCGGATGATTAACCACACCTAGAAGTCATGTGGCATGAATAGTGAAACATCCTTAATTTTCCGCAAAGGGAAAATACACAGAATGAAGGATATAATGATAGTCCAGGAGGTCCAAGTATCAACTTATCCAATATCAGTTGATTACAAAACCATAAATTGCTTAAAAGAATACAATAGAGGGGTTTACATAATTTATTGCATCGCCATATAGCATAATCATCAGAGTATCTAGCATCCAGAACAACTGTAAAAGTAGGGGGATATTGCGGAAGCATCGTCTTTCACCATCTTGAGCGTAGGCACGAGACCCTCTAATCCTTTCATCCTCCAGGGGTGTCGGCAAGCCATCATCTAAACCTAGATCCAAATTTTCAGTACGTTTTGTACTGGCCACATCTCCCACCATATGTTTTGCTTTTGCTATGTAGTATTTGGTGGGATGCAAAGGATTTAATCAAAGACGCCCAATATATGGCTGTGGTTTCCTATGCGAGTAGTGACCAATATTATATAATAATTGTTCATCAAGTTTTAATCCATTCCCATCTCACAACACCATACCATCAACCATCATTCTCTCAGCTCACTCATCAACCACGCTCACACGTGGTGGCAATGGAGAACTCAATCTCATCCATGCATAATTAGCCATCATGCCACAGGGTAACAACAACAACATCACTCAGAGAGAGGTAGAAGGGACTCATCTCACTACTCAAGAGAAGCGTGGGTCACGGGATAGCCATACCGAGGCTGTGGACTATATATAGATTCGAATCAACTCTGTAGAGTGTGTACACCTGTAACCGGCTAATGCCGAGCATCCACAAGATAACGATCATTACCGCTTGCGAATGCCTTGGCTGATAGCAAAATGACCATCTAACTATGGCAGTTCCACCCTACCTCTCAACCTTGGGACACCCCAAGTCCTGCTTGGAGTGGCTGAGAATGTGAAGTCATGTTCCTGCTCTATGAGGGGCCGATGCTCGGAAGAGGACACATGAATGTCTCTGAAGGGTGTGGGGTTCCACCCGTACCTTCCTACACTGCATACTCCGAGTAGTAGTGGCACCGCCCTGGGTAGCTGAAATCATCCGTCCCCGGTTCATCTTGGGCGAGTGGTGCGTACGAAGGGGTCCGTGGTTCTGGTCCTCAAGAGACAACAGGTCCTAGGGGGAACCAGACAGGATATCTCCTCAAACAGGGCCATTAGTGCCCTCTGCCTCAACGGCATCTCACTCCGAGGCCTCGTTCCACGAAGGCTCTCGACCCCGGGATCTCCTCAAGTCACCATGTACCCGCCACAAGTACTCAGATCACAGGGGTGCCCAGGTCGCACCCCCTCGGCAAGACTCACTCCAAAAGCTCGTTGTAGATCCTGTCCAGTTGACTCAACCCTCACCAGATAACCCTCCCACGTTATATTATCCAGAGAGACCCATACAAACACCAAATCCGGCATCCCGAGCCGAATCCTCCCAAGTCCACCATCCGCATCATATCTCCAAATATAATGCAAGTGGAGTATAAGTAGCATGTAACAAGCATTGCTTAGCGTGTCTATCCTATAAGCAGGTGAGCAGGGTGAAGGTTATGACAAGGAAAGGCATACAAGTAATCTATCATGCAATCCTATCATAGCATATCATAGCATCATTGCATAAAGTTGAGCACTAGCATTCTATTATGTTGCATGTGTAATAGGATCTACGAGGTTGGGTGGGATGTGGCACCTGAATAGCTATCACTCGAGTCCTCCGTCAAGTCCTTTGCGCTCTCCTAGTCCTCCTCCTCGATCAACTCCTTCGCAAAAACTAAAATCGAGACATAATGGTCGCGGGAGCGACCCCAATAGATCAATCACAAAGAGCCAATTGAAACTCAATAACTCTAAATGCAATCATACATAAGACTGTGACATAGAGCTCATTTTTATAAAAATTTGGACACTTGATTCATAATTTTCAGAGTTCGTATGAATTAGTGATGAATTTTACAAGATTTAATCATATTCTAAAAAAAGAAAAAGAGGGATTAAACCTAAGGCTGACACGTGGCACGGAATGGCGGTGCCACGGCCATGGGGCACCATGGTGCTTCAGAGTAGGCTTGGGCAGCGGCCTTGGCATCGTGGGACAGAGGCGGAGGCGGCGGTAAGGTCGCGGCGCGCTCGCGACACTTCGGCTGGCCGGCGTGCCGTCTACCGCGGCGGCAGGCAGCGGAGCTACAACGGCGGGGCACTGCTGCACAAGATACGCAGCTTGGGCTAGCTGGGGGTGGCTAAAGCAGCGGGGGAGCAAGGAAAAAGTGCGTGCGGGTTCCAAACGAGCCCGTGGGTGCTCTGTTCGCCGGCGTGCGCGTGACGGTGACTATGGACGGCAAGGCTGCGCTGCCCAGCGGTATGGCATGCGGGAGGCTGCTTTGGCTAGCGTAACGAGCTCGTGAGGCCACGCGGACGCGAAACGAAGCTTTAATCGACACAGGGTGGTCTAGACGACCGGCAGCGGCGGCGGTGGCGATTCCCCGGCGTAGCACCAAATTGGGCGCCATCTTCCCTCTGTCTCCTCGTTTGGAACAGCTTGGAGCTCCAATAACCTACCTAGCATAGCTATCGGGGCACAGCGGGGGCGCGCACGACGGCGAGGTCATGGCGGTGCACCGGCAGCCGGAGTCTGGGGACACCGAAGGCGGCAAAACGGCGCGCCCGCACTGTGGTCCATGCCGGGTTCCATGAAGTGGCCCTAAAGGTGTTCTAGACCAAAGCGCACCTTGCTATCAAGTTAAAGTAGACTCTAACCTATCCTAGCATCAGGAACGGGCGGTGTACCGACCAACGACCATGGATGCGAGCAGGGGCGAGCTCACCTCGGGTGGCTGCATCATCATTGGAAGCAGCTTGCGGTTTAGCTTGATGACGAGGAAGCAAAGCCGCAGCGTGGTGCAGGGGATGCAGAGCGGCGTCAGCGGCGTCCTTCTCCTCCGGCATGCACGGGCGGCGGCGGCGTCGGGTCCAGTCCTCTGGCCCGGCTCCGGTCCTCCCTGCCACCTTCTACTCCTCCCCCTCCTCTCCTCTTCGGCTCAGCGACAAAACAAGGTGGCCAGCAAGATTGCGGCTGGCTTGGGGGTAACCCTAGCAGCCGAGACGACCTCCTTTTATAGCACCGGCGGCGGTGGCCATGGGGGAATGAGCGGCGCGGATGCTTGATGCCCATCGGGTGGCTAGGGTTAGGGTTCGCGGGGGCGCGTGCGGGCGGACGGGCGGTGCAGAGCGGCGCGGGCGTGGCGCGGAGATGGATGGCGTGGAACGGCTGCTGCCATTTCTGGAACAGCGGAGGTGACGGGAAGACGGCCAAAAGTGGCAGCTGACAGGCGGGGCCCATCTGCCAGTGGCAGGGCGAGGCAGGCGCACGGCGCTGGCACGGACAGGCCCTTGATGGGCCGCGGTGCTTGCTGGGCCGCGACGCTGTCGAGCGGACGGGCGCGCGCGCAGGCGACAGCGCTTGCTGGGCCGCGGAGCGGAGTAGGCCGGGGCAGGGGCGAGGCAGCTTGGGCCAGCTCGGCTGGGCCGTTGCGGCAGCAGGCTAGCAGGCCAGGGCGGGCATGCGGGAGCACAGGGCAGGCCGAGGCGCGCTGGCCAAGCTGGGCAGAGGCGATGGCGAAACAGCAGGCCGAGCCTAATGGCCATGTTGGGCTGGCCGGGCGGCTCGGGCTGCTTTGCCTCTTTTCTTTTTCTCATTTTCCTTATCCCTTTTCTATTTCTATTTCTTGACTAAGCAACTCAACAAGCCATGATCCTATGTTAGAGTGGTTAGTGACCATGGTGTGTACACCATGGTGGGTCCCCTAGGGTCTCATGGGTAGGTTGGCACCATTTCCAAGGTTACTATACATACATATATGTGATAAAAGTTATTTGATTTTATTAGATATCATATAAAATCAAATAAGATGCAAAATAAACTCTTGTAGTTAAAATGTAAATGCTTAACTAACATTGGGTGCTACTTGTGTAACTAAAGGATGATTTCCTATATGACACACACCAAGCATTGGGCACTTTAGAAAAAAATTTGAAAGTTTATATTTTTTGTGTTTGAATTTTTAGTGTTGTTATAAATACCGTCGATACTCGGCCCCACCATTATCTATGAAGATAATACGGCTTATGTTGCCATTAGCATATTTTCCTGCCTTCTCATGAAGCCACGTCAGCATCAACCAACCTCAAAGCACCATCACACAATCAATGCAGGTCGTTTCCATTTGCCAGCGATCGTGCTTCCGTTTTCCTGCAAGATCGTGCGTTCGTGTCTCCTGGGTTCCGCCACTGGCTAGCGTTCGTGTCGATCTCCTAGGTTCCACCACACCACTAACCATTTTACCTCTTATAGCAACTCCAACCCAGGCTTCTACTTGGGCCTCTATCCTAAAATTTAGAAGTTTGGTAAAAAAATAACTCCAGTGAAGCCTCTACTTAGCTTCTATTTTTTAGGCCCTCGTAAATTATAGTTTCAGGCCCCCACATCCAGCAATCCCCTGTCACCCTCTCATCTGTGGGTCCCACGCCACATTTCCTCCCCCCTCCCGTCAACGCACGCTGTGTGACCGTCGCACGCAAGTGCCGCCCCGCCAGCATGCCCCTCCGACGAGATCTCCGGCGGGCGCAGCCTCGGCCCCATCCCCTCTCCTCCAGAGGGGGCCCTCCCTCCGGCGAGGCCCATCCCCTATGGCGGACCCCCGCCCGCTCAGGCAAGCCCCCACACCTCCGGCACGCTACTCCTCCGAGCCGGAGCGGCCGGGCCGCTCCTCCCTCCGTCACACCTTCCTGCACGCAGGTGGCCATGGCACACTTGCTCGCACCACCTCCTCTCTGCCCTGGTTGCTGCCAAGCCCCTTCCTGCTCGCCCCCATGGCCGCTGCAGCCATGGATCCCGCCGTCCCTCACCCTGCTCATGGCCGCCATTGCTATCAACCCTCTGCTCTGACATGCTGCTCGGTGCGGAGAGGGACGAGCTTCTCCCGGCGTGGCCCCTGCCTTCCGCGAGGCCGTGAGATCGGGCCCAGCACGGCCAATCTCCGACGCGACGGACGCGCCCTCTGCTCTGCGCGAGTTGGGCCTCGACGCGGCTTCTCCTTCCTCCAATGCGCGGCATGGAGCACCGGCATCACGGTCCGCTCCTGCCCCGCCGCCTCGCAAGCTTCGCCTCCTCGCCCAAAGGCCTTCCCCGGCCCCCTTCCCATCCGCCCGCGAGCAGGGAGTGTCGATGGCCGATGCCCGCGTGGCTCAACGCGCCTCTCCCTGCGTAGCCGCTTGCCTGAAGCTCCCTGCGCCGCCGGACCTCCTACCAGTCCAACGCCGCATCACCGCGGCCGTCCGTACTGTCCGTGCCTGCATACACGGCACCACCCCACGGCACCGCGGCCGCCCGCGCTCCGCGCGCCACGCGTGCTGCCGGCCTGCGTGCGCCGCCGTCCGTTCGCCACCTGCGGGCCGCTCCTGCTGCTCCCCTTCGACCCCGACTCGAACCGCGTCGACTTCGGGATTGGGCCATGGCGGGAAGCGCGAGGCGGGGAGCGGAGTGCGGCATGCCGGCGGCTGGGCTCCTGGCGGCGTAGCGAGGATTCGATTCAGCGCGGCGGCGGCGGCGGCTGTGGCGGTGCCGAGCGGCGGAGCAGGCAGACGCGGCGCCAGACATGGCGCGGTGCCGGGCGCAGCGGATGGACAGGCATGAGGCCGAAGAAGAGGATGAGGACCTGTCTCTTCCCTAACAAGTGGGTCCCACGGGAGATAGGTGCTTGATCTAAATTTTTCACTGGAGCTGGGCTTCAATTTGAGCCCCTATTATTTTTAGCCCAGCCTGCAAAAAGAATTTTAAGAGCCTAATTTAGAGACTTGGATTGGAGTTGCTCTTACCCTTCTCCTATCAAAAAATGGATCGTGCGTTCATCTCGCTTCTCAGGCCGACGTCGTTCCCAGAATCTGTGCTCGATTCCTCGGCTCTCGCGCGCCGCCGCCGGTGCTATTGCCAGTGCGGAGGTTGCAGCTTGAGCGGCCACGACGACAAGCCCATCGGAAGGTCACCGCCCGTGCAAACATGGCGCGCGACGCCGTGCCCTGACCTCACGCCGTGCTCAGAGATCGCCACAACAGAGGCAAAGCAAGGTGCACGAGCACGAGGAACTCCAACGTACATGCTTCTCCCACCTGGTGTCTGCAGTCTGCCTGCACCGGTGCTGCCTTCCCACAACCGCCGTGGCGCGCAGCCCTCTGCAGGCTGTGACCGACGCCCTCCCCGCCTGCACTATTCCCGGGCTTTTTCCCGTGCAGCCTCATGCTATCTTGACGGTGAGAATGAGATTATCCTTTTCCATTTTTAAGGATGCTCGGATGGAGACCATAGTGCAATCATGAGACTGACTGGTAGGTCCCACAGTTCCTAGATTCTAAAATTGCATTATGCAAATTCATAGGCAGTACTTTCGTATGATTATTTTTGTTTTAGAAAAGTACACGGCTCATGAATGTAATAATAGGTAATTATGTATATAGCATGCATAAAACTGTCTTCGCAAACATCAAAAGAAGAGATTTTTTTGTAATGTCAAACTTTACAAGATCTGTGGGTTCAAAGAAAAGAAAATACGTTGTACAATCTGTATAAATGATTGAAACAAATGTGCATTCTTTATGGTGTTACTACTCTTTTATTTCTCTTCGGTTACTCTCTCAGTAAATTTATATCTATCAAAAGTTCATACGCATATTTTCTTTTTGAAGATTTCACTTCTTATCATTCCAAGTACTCTACCGTATAACACTACCAAATTCCCGCAGCAACACGCGGGGTATCATCTAGTTTTTATAATAGCAATAAGTCCACTTGTGCTCCCTTCAACTCTTGTTTTTTTTCAACTCTCAACTACAAAACCTTCTAAATTTTACAACTTAGCAGTCAAAATCATTTAATTTTGACTCTAGGGCCATCTAAAACCATTCTGTTTTCATAGTTAAGATGACAAAGTTTGCCAAAAGCCAAGAGTTAATTGGCTAGAAGAATTTATCGGCTTTGGTTCCTCTAGACAACAACAACTCTGACTGAAGGTCCTGAGTGGAGAGTGGTGACATGCCGCCCCTTTCCAAATCCGCCTCTGCTCTTCTCCAATCCTCAATCCTCTCCTATTTCACCCGATTTCATCCCAGTTTGTCGCTCTGCTCCCACAAAGACCACTTTTCCCTCTTGCAGCTGTGTCTACGCTTACCTCGCGCCGCCTTCGTCCGCCTGCTCGCCAGCGCTCGCTCCAGCGACCGGCCCTGTGGTTTCGGCGGCCCGCCCCCTAAAGCTTCTGTGCTGCCTGCGCGTGACTCGGCGTCTGAGGAAGCATCAGTGGTTAGTGGTGCTCGCCTCCTCATGTTATACCCTGTGGATGAGGTTCCAGAATCAAGCATGGTTGCCTCTATTGTTCGCTTCCTACTCCTGGTTCCCACCATGGATAACAACTCTGCGACCATCTCAGCTCCCTCTCCTATGATGGACCCTCCACCTCCCATGCCGCTGTTGACACTTCTAACACCACTTAAGCTAAGTTGTCATCCCTAGCATGGCGCCAGAAGTGTTGGTATAAAAACTGCTCCTCTAAAATTAGTATAAAATCCGCAAGCGTACAGATTAAATACCATTGCAGCACTTCACCGGGAAGTATTCCAGGTATCGTTATTTATATTTAGCTCAAGGAAAAGAACTAAAAACTTAAACAATGAGATAAACTTATAAAACATGACTACTTATGAGTGATTGATTGCATAGTCACCTACTTTGGCAGGGGTTAAACCATGATAGATAAATGAAATGAATTATAAAGCTCAGGGAATAAATCACGCAGAGATTAGAAATAGACTATTTAGCAAAAAGGTAGGTTGACGTCTGATTAGCTTAAGAGATAAAACTCCTAGGTAGGTTCTAATCTACTAAGTCATTCATCTACTCTAACGCTACACTATCATATATAGCATAAAAGACTCTTCATCGATGTATAAGGATCATTGCTATAAAAAGCCAAGACATAGCAGGACTTCCTATGCAACTTTGGTTTTGCTAGTCCTATCAACGAGGGATGGAATACAAAGAACTCAACAGAACTGTCACTTCCGCGATCTACCACATGACCTGACCAATAGGGTGCATTTGCAGGTAAACGGCATCTAAGCACCATGCTTACATGAAATCTACCACCTAACCCTCCCGCGAAGAGAGCTAAGCGCTTTGCAAACATATACATAAACTCATTATCAATCATAACCATATGAAATGTAGAACTAAAATAAACTAGGAACATAATAAATAGAAACATAATGATATTAGAATAAAGTCTCAAGAAAAGACACAAGATAATACCAATCCTTGATGACGAAGATCTAGAATTCCGAGCACAGGCGCCCGACTCTTCCTCTATCTAGTCTAAACCTATGTAGAACTTGAAGAATTGGAGTAGCTATTCTAATTCTCTGGTGGAGAGATCTCTAAACCCTGGCTCTACTGATGGCTACCTCTACTTCTCAAATGAATATTGAATGAATTCTCGGGTTTCTCCAAGGGCCAAGGGCATGATTATATAGCCCCCTAGGATGCCTCACAGCCATTGGATCAAACCGACCTAAATAGATGGCTAAGATTGCTCCTCAAGGTCAGTGGAGGCAGGATCCGCGAGCCTGCACCTCATTGGTTGAGGTGCAGGGGTGGGCGCCCAAGGGGCTGGGCAGACACCCAGCCACCTGACAGGTGGGCCCTCTCCTTCAGGGTGCTGCCTTCCTGAGTTTTCTAGATTATTCTTTTTTACACGTAGGGTTGTTTCTCTCTATGTAAATCTGACATGTGGGTCGTCTATGGTATTTTCTGATAACCCCCTGTAGAAACAGACATTCACCAAAACTCGTGAAAATTGTTAGTGAAAGCCCTAAATCTATGGTGATGTTCATTTTATACCCCCTTTTCTCTCCTTGGTTGACATATAAAATTGATGGTTAACAATCGTCAACAAACTCCCCCAAGCTTACCTTTTGCTCGTCCCTGAGCAAATAGCTAGAGATGGATCAGAAGTTGCTACAATGCTTTTACGCCTTACAAGCACACATGCCTTAAACAAGAGTACATCCCCAGACTAGAGTGGACTATCATAACTCCCAAACTTACTCATGTTTCTTCCAACCATAGGGCTTTTACCTGTTACTTGAGTCTTGAGCAGTTGAAAGATAGAAAAATTAAGTCAAGCACTGTTGTCTCACGCTATGTTGTTCCACCTCTGTTCTAGAGTTTTTATAAGATTTTCAAGATAAAACTTAGAGTTCCTTAGTATGACCCTTTTAAGTCTCTCAATATGTGGTATTTTTGGATCCTCTCTAAGGCATTGAAAGGAGTGATGCCTTCTCTCATGCTCTTAGAATATGTAGTATTTGTAGCACAAAGCACTTGACATGAACCTTCACTCTCTCTCACCCTATATCTAATAAAGCTTATGTGGAGCTCATAGGTGTGGAGACAACTAATGCATTGGGCCCGATGGAACTGTGGATCCAGAGGAACTCACCATACAACCAATCAGTTGTGCGTGTGTGGTTTTTTATGTGTGGATGATGGAACAGAAAATATTTGTGGAAGGAGAAGGGGTGCAAAGTAATTCTAATGCTCCTTTTATTTGGAAAACGATTCCTCTAACTATGAACTTAGAGAACTTGATGGAGAAACTGGGCTCATAAATCTTTTTTTCTTTTCTTTTCTCTCTCTTCTTTTTTTGATAGGACTTTTTGTCCAATTTTTTTCTTGCAGCCCAAAAAATTCTTTTGCAAATGAAACTTTGTAGAGGAATGAAGGATGAAACTTGGAGCATTGAACTTGAGGTAATTGGCTAGCAAATGGACAGGAAAAATATTTTTGGTGTTCACTCTCAGTGTAAGAGTGGAACATTTTTGAATAGGTGAGGATGGGATATATATGTGGTGTGTACTTCCAGAGTAGAAGCAGAAAGGGGTGAACATGAGTGTGTGATACCAGGATTTAGTCATATGATGAGTCCCTAGGGGTCAACACAGCTCGAGCAAACACAAACCCTATAAAAGTGTGGAGGCTTCCTATTCTAACAAATATTCAATTAAAGCTATAGTAGGAATTTATACTCTCTGTCATATAAGAAACTCATCATGAAATATTTTAAATTTTTACAAACAAATCTTCAGAATTTAGTGGCACTAAGAACATAATGAACAGTAGCTCAGACTATATCATATCATGTCCGTCAACTACCTAGACTTAGCTTAAGCATATGCTCCCAGAGGTTTAAAGAGTACAGTAAATTTAGTTGTCAAACAGTGTATCCAATCCTTGGGAGAATTCAAGTCTAAAACTAGGTACTTGAAAAGAATTATAACAGAGCAACTATTCATCATTTTCATCATGCAATCTTCAAGCCTACATATTTTTATTTATAGCAAACTTAACTGGAAAATAAAGCAAACTTATATTACACACTCTTTTATTTGGTTTTCATTTTTAGGCAAACTCAAAATTTTAAACAGCAAACAACATTTTATATAGAAACTTAAACAGCAAGCTTGATAAATTAAACAACAAATATTTATTTAGTTTTTTGTTTTTTTAAATACGAAAACAAGAAAGAAAATAAAACAAACCGAAAAGAAACCTTACCTTGATAACGAGGGGTCCTCCCCCAAGCTGGTTCTTGGTGCGGTCGGTCACTTTGGGATCTAGAGAAACGTGAAGATGCTCTATAGGGTGCTGTTGGCCTAGTCTTGTCCTTCTTGGATGGTGCCTAGTGCCCGCGTGGTGTCTTGGTTCCACTGGTGCTGCTCAACCCAATTCTTCTCATTGAGAGCGAGGGAGGTGTCGGTGTGGCATTGGAACGCCACTTGATCATCATAATGTTGCTGCGTATAGTGAAATCTAGCAGCATTAGATCTGCATCCTGGTTCAAAACTCTGGGGCGGTTCTTCTTCTTTTGTCCTCATACCAAAGGCATCAAATGAATGCCTTGGTCCTGCACCTGAGGTTTCCTCTCTTGTGGGACAAATGGCGGCGGCTGGTAGTACCCATAGTATGGTTGGGTTGGATGGTAGTGAGGGTACACCCCTAGGTTCAGTGCGTGGTAGTGGTGTGCCTGCCAGTCTTTGTAACTGGCATGTGCCCGCTCCTCCTCAGTGGGATCAGCATCTTTCCATATTGGCTCGTGCTAGTGTGCAATTCTCTTAGAGGCTGTTCTCTGAGGTGCCCTCCTGTTCACCAGCCGTGCATATAGCTCAACATGCAAAGTTTGGAAAAAATATAATGCTATCTCCGAGTTAGGTAACCGGAGCTTAGCCTCTCCATACATCATAAAAAGATCACCTTTTATCCTTTTTATCAAGTGAGCATGATTAAAATGCTCATAACCGCAAGTATCTCTATGTTCCTCTTTGAACTCAAGAGAGGCACCGTCTATCAAAGTCAGATTCATGGCTAAGCGGGTGACAATAGAGCAAATGGATACGTCCCCTACTCTGTAGTTGGGAACGCCCAACCAATGATCGACTAAAGCACGCACAAGTGATACCTTAACTTTCTTTACAGCTACATACATCAGCTATAAATCCACTATTCTAACCTTGCTTGTGTCGTCACGGGGAAAGAAAGTCGTACCCAACCATTTGTGTAGGATCCTAAATGTGGGGTGCTCTATGTCTCCTGTACGGTGCGCATGAAAGAACTGCTCTCTAGAAATGTCAGTCCAGAACCTATGTGTGTCGTAATCGCCTAAGGCTCTAATTAAGTCTGTGGGTGCATCTGAGGAAAAGCCTAGGAGATCACTAAGGTTTCTCCAGTGAGGGTGAAATCCTGGGTGAGGAGCCTAAAATAGACTCCTGAGTCTGTTAGTCGGAGGGAGCAAAGGAATTCTATAGTCAAGAGCTTTGACCCTATCTCGGTGATGGACGCAAAAGAAGCCCAACCAACAAACCAAAAAATGATGTCGAGTTCGTCGGCCATACCTGCTTCATACAGGAGTGTCTCGTTGAGGACTGGCGTGTGTGCATAGCTCCTATCCTTGAGCTTCTTGTAGATGGCCTTATCCCGAGAGTCTCTCAGGGCAAGATGAGATGCCCTGAGAAGGACCCTCCTGGGTGCCGAAGAGGATGCTAGCTGAGGGATGATTGGAGGATCCATACTCATTGCGGAGCCAGCCCTTGATGAAGCTTGCCGAGACGAGCTCCTTGTCCCTATGCTCTTAACCATTCCAATAACTCTCTTGGCCCAGTTCTTTATCCTGCAAAAATTCTTAGAAACAATACTAGTGCAAGGGGTTAGTTGAGAGTTAGTGGTTAGCCGTCCAGAGTTAGTGGTCCAGAGGTTAGTCGTTCTTCTAGAATTGAGTCTAGTTTCTAGCTTGGATTTTTGACAGAACCTCCCCTCAATTTTAAAATCTTAATCCTATTTGGACAGCATCTCCACTAATTTTCCTATGAGAACCTTGCAGCACTACCCTTCTTCACACTAGCTCTTGAGCACTTGCTCACACTCCTTGCCTCCCACTCTCTTCTCTACTCTTCCTACTCTCTTCTTCTCTCCCAAACTCTCC
>CM041643.1:19508512-19556602 GCA_023333625.1 Bothriochloa decipiens
GGAGCTAGCTGGGCGGACGCCCAAGTGGTGGGGGCGGCCGCCCACCTGCTGGCTCCTTTGCCTCTCAAATTTTGTGCCTTCCACCTTGCTTCCTGGCTAAGGATAGAAAAGAGAAGAGATGGTGGATTTGGACGATGGAAAAGAGAAGATGGTGGAGGTGAGTGGAAGTGGATGAAATAATGTGATGTGATGTATGTGAGGTGCAGTCTATGACATGTGGGACCCATGGTGGGCCCACCATGCACCAAAAATATAATTATATAAATATATTGCAGGAATTGAAAATAAATTAAGGCATATATAAATGTACGAACTAAAATATTTTTGTGCCACCACAATAAATATTTTTAACTGTTGTTACACACCGGAAAAATTATTTAGATGTGTAGAATTTTTATAATGCAATGTTGTAAAGTAAAGTAAATATGCCTAATTAAATAAATCAAGAAATTAAATGTGGGTAAATACCGAGTTACCTTCCGGTGAGGGTTCGAATTTTTAAATTCCTCCGAACTAGACCTTCCAAATTATTTATTCCGCTGACGTTCCCAGAGTTGGTGACTCTGGTGATTCTTCTGTCTTGTCTACCATCTTTGCAGAGGAATTGAGTTCTTGTTTTGACTTGAATGCAAATTGCTCTTCTTGTCCATTTATGGTGAACTTGATTTCTCCTTTCCCGACATCAATGTGTGCATTGCGGTGCTCAAAAAGGGTCTCCCAAGGATGAGTGACACTTTTGAGTCTGGATGCATATCCAATACCACAAAGTCGACTGGCACGAAGAACTTTCTTATCTTGACTGGAATATTCTCGTCAATGCCTAATGGATATCAAACTGATTGGTCGGCCAGTTGTAAGCACATTGATGTTGGTTCAAGTGCAGTGTGATTGAGTTTGTAGTAGACTGCAGCAGGCATCACACTGACACTTGCTCCAAGGTCGCAGAGTGCATTGTTGAAGTATTGATCTCCAATTATACAGTGAATGGTCGGACATCCTGGATCTTTCTTCTTTTCAGGTAATTCGTTAAGGATGGCCGCAGTGCACTCTTCTGTTAGTTTGACCACTTCAGTGGATGGCTGTGGTCTCTTCTTATTGAGAATATCTCTGATTTACTTGGCATATGTAGGGACCTGTATGGCATCCAGCAGAGGTATGTGGACATATAATTTTTGAATTACCTCCATGAACTTACCAAACTACTCATCTGATTGTTGTGGTCTTCTATTTCTGCGAGGAAATGGTAGCTAGTTTGTGTCTTGAAAATCCTGTCTCATCTCCTGCTCTTGTACTGGTTCCGGTAGTACTTCTTCAGGAATATTGTTCTCTTCTTCTACCACTGTTGGCCTTCTTGCACCTGTTGGACAGGGAGGATCCTTGGTGGATCTCCCTCCTCTTGTGGTAATGGATCTTATCTGCTCAGGGTTAGTGGCAACAGGCAAGGCGGCAGCTAACTGTGCTATCTTAGCTTCTATCTTTTTATTATACTCAAGTTGATTATTAAAGGCAGATGGGAAACTATCTATTTTAGTAATTATATCTTCCAAGGTTCTATCATTGACATCAAGCCTAGCTTTGATGTCTAGATTTATTTTAGATTACTACATAACTAATTCTCTCAAAGTAGGTTTCTTTGTAAAATTACCTATATTCATACCTTGGCTATTGTGCTGTTGTCTCCAATTTGATTGATGTGGAACCTTCCTAACGGTGGGACTTGAGCTCTTCTTATATGTTGCTTCAATCGCCCTCTGGTCTTCCTTGTACTTGGCCCTCTGGTCAAGCCAGTTAAGCAAGTCATCCATCTTGGTAGACAGTGCTTTTACTTCTTCAGTTGCTTCTTCACTTTGATGACAATGTTGGATGTTGTCTTGGGACTAGCTTTGATTGTCTGCTATCTTCTCCATAAGTTTCTTAGCTTTCTCAAGAGTGAGTGATAAGAATGATCCTTTAGCAGTGTCATCTAGGTGCTCATGCACCTTCTGCATAAGTTCATGATAAAATCCTTACATGAGTAACCATTCTTCCATTCCATGATGAGGACAATCTTGGATGTATCCTTGCAAACATTCCCATGCTTCTGAAATGTTTTCTGTCTTCTACTATTGGAAATTGGTAATCTTTCCTCTTAAAGCATTGGTCATGCCTATTGGGAAGAATTTTGCTAGAAAGGCCATAGAACACTTCGCCCATGTGTTGATGTCTTATTTATTGGCATAGAACCACTGCTTCACTCTTCCCACTAGTGAGAATGGAAAGGGGTGAAGTAGTATGATATCTTGATTAACTTCTTTTATGGCGATGGTGCTTCCAATCTCCATGAAGTCCTATAGATGTGCACTCGCATCTTCATGTACCTTTCCACTAAATTGGATAGCTTGCACCATGTTGATGAGGCTTGGCTTGAGATCAAACTCAAGATTTTCTATTTCTAGCATTGGACTAGTGTGGATGTTCTCCACTGTTGGAGCAGAGAACTCCAACAAAGTCATTTTAGCCATAGCTTCAGGACTTGGTGACAAGTTTCCTTCTCGACTGATCCAATTCTGATGATGTAGAGTTGAGTGAATCAGATTCAATCCTGCTAATACCCTATATAAAATATAGACATAGAAAAATAAATAGGGATAAACCTGCCAAAGTAGAGGTGACTAGTGATAATCACTCATTTTCTAAGTATCTGTTTAGGCAATTTTTCTCGAAAAGTTTATTCCTTTCCCGGTAATGGCACCAGAAATGCTTGTTGACACTTCTAACACCACTTAAGCTAAGTTATCATCCCTAGCATGACGCCAGAAGTGTTGGTATAAAAACTGCTCCTCTAAAATAAATATAGGATCCACAAGCGTATAGCTTAAATACCATTGCAGCACTTCACCGGGAAGTATTCTAGGTATCGTTATTTATATTTAGTTCAAGGGAAAGAACTAAGGACTTAAACAATGAGATAAACTTGTAAAACATGACTGCTTATGAGTGATTGATTGCACAGTCACCTACTTTGGCAGGGGGATAAACCATGATAGGTAAATGAAATGAATTATAAAGCTCAGGGAATAAATCATGCAGAGATTAGAAATAGACTACTCAGCAAAAAGGTAGGTTGACGTCTGATTAGCTTAAGAGATAAAACTCCTAGGTAGGTTCTAATCTACTAAGTCATTCATCTACTCTTACACTATGCTATCATATATAGCACAAAAGACTGTTAATCTATGTATAAGGATCATTGCTGTAACAACCCTAAAAATCCAAACACCAAAAATACCAACTATCAAAAATTTTTCTTAAGTATCCAATGTTTGGTGAGTGTCATGTAGGAAACCATCCACTAGTTGCACAAGTAGCACCTAATAATAATTGAGGCATTTGTATTTTAATTACAAGAGTATGATTTGCCTCTTATTGATTTTATGTGATGATTAATAAAATCAAACAACATTTGTTATCGCATATATATGTATAGGTTTACACACAACTAACCTTGGACATGGCTACCAACATACCCTTGAGACCCTAGGGTACCCACCAAGTACATCTTGGTCACTAACATGTTTAGCACTAACAAGGATCAATAGCATAGTTAGTTAGTGGCTTGCTTAAGAAACAGAAAAGAGAAAAGGGAGGAGGAGAAATGGGAAAACAAAAGCAGCCCAAGCCGGAGATGAAGCCCAGCTTGGCCTACTGCCCCTCACCCCGCACCGGCCCACCTCTCGGCCTGCCACCCCACGCCTGCTTTCTCGCGAGGCCGGCCCAGTTAGGCTGAGCGGCCCAACATGGACCGCCAGTGCCGCCCGCAAACGGCACCGCGGCCCACGAGGCCAGCGGCCCAGCAAGCCACCGCGCTGCCCCCTCCATGGCCTGTTGCCTCAGCACCGTGGCCCAACTGGCTGAACCGACCCAGCAAGGCTGCCCCACCGCCAGATGCGCGCCTGCACCTACCCCCGCTCCCTCTCACTGACGGGTGGGGCCGCCTTATCAGCTTCCACTTCTGGTCGACTGGACGTCTTGTCCATCGCGCTAGAAATGGAACGGCGAACCCCCGCTGTCCGCTTCGCCCCGTGACCCGCTGTGCTCGCAGCAGCCGTCCGTCCTCCGAGCCACGCCTCGGGTTGCTGTAACCCTAGCCGCGGCTGCGCACAGCCGACCGATGGGCATCAAGCCATCCCCGCCGTCCTCCTTCTTGCCATGGCCGCCGGCCAGCTATAAAAGGAGGCGACTCAATGCCCTTAGGGTTTCCATGTCGCCCCACTGCCTCTGGTAAGCTACACCGCACCTTCTTGCATGCGTGCAGTCTGGGGAGGAGAAGTGAGGAAGCAGGGGAGCAAAGCTCCGCCCGCTGTCACCTCGGCCGCGCTCGTCGTCATCCCGAGCCCACACAGCGTGCGTTCCAACCTCACCTTGATGCCTCGGCCCCGCCTCTACGCGCACCACTCCTCCTTCCTCGCCAGTGCCTCGCCCTCGTCAAGTCGCAAGCTCGGCGATGAGCTGCACCGCGGACGGAACGCATGGAGCCACGCCTGCCCTGGACCACGAGCCCTTGCAACCACGACCGCCTCTGCAACCCCACTCTGCTCCGCCTCTATGTGATAGCACCACAGTGAGCCTGCTCTACTGTCTCCCCGGTCTCCCCCACCATGCTTTGTTGTTGCCGCCACTCTAGAGCACGCTATTATGGTCGTGGCCATCCGCCGAAGCAGCGCTGCATTCCCATCGCCCCGCACCTCCTTTCGCTTCTTTGACTTCATAGCCAGATCCGCCATCGTCTAGAATGCATAGCTGACATGGTTAGGGAGCCGGCATGGACCACTGATGGGACCTAGCACCTTTGCCGGCCTCGGTCTCCTTGGACTCCGGCCGTCGGAGCGCCACCGCGGTCTCTCACCGCTGAGCGAGCCTCGCCGTGCCTCACGTCGCTCTAGACCGAATCCTAGGAGTTCCAAGCTACTCCCCACACAAGAAGGAGGTAAAGATGGGGGCCAATTTAACGCCCGGCCGGAGAATCATCGCCGCCGTCGAATTTCACCGCCGTCGAGCCGCCACCATAGTTCTCCTCGCAAAGCACCCCGCGGTCAAATTAGGGTGGCTTGCCGTGTTTGCCTGGAGCCCATGACGCCATAGTGTGAGCCAGAGCAGCCTCCCACGCATCCTAGCGCCCTGCCACCGCGCGGGTGCTGGCCAGTGCCGCCGCGACACGCATGCCGGCCAGCCGGTGCATTGCCAGTCCCTCCCGCAACCACGCTCGCCTGGCCACCTTGATGCACCAGCCCTGCTTGTCTTAGCCCAGTGGAGCGCTCGCGCGCGCCCAAGCCACCTCCGCGATGTCACCTCACTCAGCAGTCATCACCGCGCCGCTCCTCACCGCGGCCGTGCGCGCGCCGGCGAGCCAAAGCACCGCGAGCACACTGCGATCCTGTCATCACGCTCGCCAGAGCCACGCGAAGCTGTGGCGCTAGCCAAAGCCACTTCCCCCGCGTCGTAGCACCTTGCCGCCGTGACCGTGCCAGCCAGCGCCGTCAACGGTGCGCGCGCCGGCCAGCCGATGCACCAGCCGTGTGCCACGTCACCATAGCCGCCTTCGCGTCGCCTCTGCGCATCCCCCACCGCTGCCTTGCTCAGCCAGAGCCTCCTGCAGCCACCGTGCACTGCACGCCGCCAGCCGCACCGCACAGACGCCGCGCACGTGAGAAAGAAGATGGGGAAAAATCCCCTACCCCCGTGAACCGAGTCCACCTTCGGTCCAGCTAGACCAGTGGGAGACGAGCACCCAGCCCCAGAGTCTCAGGTCCACGGTGGACCTGGCTCACAGAGCCACAGACCATAGACCGGACCCGTTAACAGCCCAAACCGCCACGTGGCCACCTATCTTGCTGACACGTGTCCGGGCCGGGCCAGCCCAACCTGGCCTAGATCTAGCCCTGTCCTGGCCCGCCCAGGCCTCGTCCGGGCCCGGTTGACGTTGACCGTTGACTGGTCCACGATTGACCATTGACTGGGTCCCATATGTCATTGACCAGACAGCTGGTCCCACGCGTTAGTGCTGACGTCAGCATGACATCAACGTGATGTCATCCCCTGTACCTTGCTGCTGGACCCGCAGCACCACGTGGACCAATCGGGAGCTGCCACGTGTTGCCCTGATATTTAATCAGTCCTTTTTCTTTTTAGAAAATGATTTAAACTTCAAAAATTCATAACTTCTTCATGCGATCTCCGTAAAATATGAACCAAGTGTCCAAATTTTTATAAAAATAAGCTCTATGTCATAGGCTTATGTATTTGGTTTTCATTTGAAGTTAATGGTTTTTATTTGGTTCTTTATGATTGATCTATAGGGGTCGCTCCCGCGACCATTATGTCTCATTTTTAGATCCTACGAAGGAGTTGCTCGCGGAGGAGGACTAGGAGCGCGCCAAGAACTTGAGGGAGGACTTGAGCGATAGCTATTCAGGTGCCACGTCCCACCCAACCTCGTATATCCTATTACGCATGCAACATAATAGAATGCTAGTGCTCTACTTTATGCAATAATGCTATGATACGCTATGATAGGATGGCATGATAGATTACTTGTATGCCTTTCCTTGTCGTAACCTTCACCTTGCTCACCCGCATATAGGATAGACACACTATGCAATGCTTGTTACATGCTACTTATAGTCCACTTGCATTATATTTGGAGATATGATGCGGATGGTGGACTTGGGTGGATTCGGCTTGGGATGCCGGATTTGGTGTTTGTATGGGTGTCTCTGGGTAATGTAACATGGGAGGGTTGTCTGGTGAGGGTTGAGTCAACTGGACAGGATCTACGACAAGCTTTTGGAGTGAGTCTTGCTGAGGGGTTGCGACCTGGGCACCCCTATGATCTGAGTACTTGTGGCGGGTACATGGTGACTTGAGGAGATCCCGGGGTCGAGAGCCTTCATGGAACGAGGCCGTGGAGCGAGATGCCGTTGAGGCAGAGGGCACTGATGGCCCTATTTGAGGAGATATCCTGTCTGGTTCCCCCTAGGACCTGTTGTCTCTTGAGGACCGGAACCACGGACCCCTTCATACGCACCACTCACCCCAGATGAACCGAGGACGAATGATTTCAGCTACCTAGGGTGGTGCCACTACTACTCGGAGTATGCAGTGTAGGAAGGTACGGGTGGAACCCCACACCCTTCTGAGACTTTCATGTGTCCTCTTCCAAGCATTGGCCCCTCGGAGAGCAGGAACATGACTTCACATTCTCAGCCACTCCAAGCAGGACTTGGGGTGTCCCAGGGTTGAGAGGTAGGGTGGAACCGCCATAGTTAGATGGTCATTTTGCTATCAGCCTAGGCGTTCGCGAGCGCTAATGATGGTTATCTTGTGGATGGTTGGCATTAGCTGGTTATAGGTGTACACAGTCTGCAGAGTTGATTCAAATCTATATATAGTCCGCAGCCTCGGTATGTCTATCCCGTGACCCACGCTTCTCTTGAGTAGTGAGATTTGTCCCTTCTACTTCCCCCTGAGTGATGTTGTCGTTATTACCCTACGGCATGATGGCTGATTAGGCATGGATGAGAGGGAGTTGTCCATTGCTGCCACGTGTGAGCGTGGTTGATGAGTGAGCTGAGAGGATGATGGTTGATGGTATGGTGTTGTGAGATGGGAATGGATTAAAACTTTATGAACAATTATTATATAATATTGGTCACTACTTGCATAGGAAACCACAGCCATATATTAGGCCTCTTTGATTAAATCCTTTGCATCCCACGAAATACTACATAGCAAAAGCAAAACATAGGGTGGGTGTGTGGCCAGTACAAAACGTACTAAAACTTTGGATCCAGGTTTGGATGATGGCTTGCCGACACCTTTGAAGGACAAAAGGATTAGAGGGTCTCCTGCCTACGCTCAAGATGGTGAAAGACGATGCTTCTGTAATATCCCTCTACTTTCACAGTTGTCCTGGATGCTAGATACTCTGATGATTTTGCTATGTGGCGATGTAATAAATTATGTAAACCCCTCTATTGTATTCTTTTAAGCGATGTATGGCTTTGTAATCAACTGATATTGGATAAGTTGATGCTTGGACCTCCTAGGCTATCATTATATCATTCATTCTGTGTATTTCCCTTTGTAGAAAATTGAGGATGTTTCAATTGCTATAAAAAGCCAAGACATAGCAGGACTTCCTACGCAACTTTGGTTCTCCTAGTCCTATCAACGGGGGATGGAATACAAAGGACTCAACGAAACTGTCACTTTCGCGATCTACCACATGACCCATCCAATAGGGTGCATTTGCAGGTAAACGGCATCTAAGCACCATGCTTACATGAAATCTACCACCTAACCCTCTCACAAAGAGAGCTAAGCGCTTTGCAAACATATACATAAACTCATTATCAATCATAACCATATCAAATGTAGAACTAGAATAAACTAGGAACATATTAAATAGAAACATAATGATATTAGAATAAACTCTCAAGAAAAGATACAAGAAAATACCAATCCTTGATGATGAAGATCCAGAATTCCGAGCACAGACGCCCGACTCTTCCTCTATCTAGTCTAAACCTATGTAGAACTTGAAGAATTGGAGTAGCTATTCTAATTCTCTGGTGGAGAGATCTCTAAACCCTGGCTCTGTTGATGGCTACCTCTACTTCTCAAATGAATATTGAATGAATTCTCGGGTTTCTCCAAGGGCCAGGGGCCTGATTATATATCCCTCTAGGATGCCTCACAGCCCTTGGATCAAACCGACCTAAATAGATGGCTAAGATTGCTCCTCAAGGTCAGTGGAGGCAGGATCCACATTGGTTGAGGTGCAGCGGCGGGCGCCCAAGGGGCTGGGCAGCCGCCCAGCCAACTGACAGGTGGGCCCTCTCCTAGATTATTCTTTTTTACACGTAGGGTTGTTTCTCTCTATGTAAATCCGACATGTGGGTCTTCCTTGGTATTTTCTGATAACCCCCTGCAGAAACAGACATTCACCAAAACTCGTGGAAATTGTTAGTAAATGCCCTAAGTCTATGGTGATTTCATTTTATACCCCTTTTCTCTCCTTGGTTGACATATAAAATTGATGGTTAACAATCGCCAACAGCTGCCTCCCATGCCTCCACCTCATCCATCCCGTGTTACTCCTGTCATACCCACTTCCCCTGGTCATACTCTGCCTCCCACATCATCGATCCAAGCTCCACAAGCCTCCTCAAGTGCCATTCCAAGTGCCCACAGGCAAGGCCACCAATCATCAACAAACTTAAGTGCCGGCCTCATGGATGCCAGTGGGACCATGGTCATCCTATCCTGGAATTGCCAAGGCTCAAGTGGGAGGCTCAGCAATTCCAAAATGATTCACCTTGCCCGCTTGATGACCTCTACCAACTCTCAGGTTTGCTTCATTTCAGAGACTTGCAACTCAACTATTACTCGTACCTCTCTCATTAACCGTTTTAATGCCTCTACCCGGAGGCGTTTGGCTCATCTGGAAAGATGCTATTAGTATTACTATATTAGATCAATCTCCCAATTTCATTTTTGCCATGTGTAATAATAATGTAGATAACAAGTAGTTTGGGTTAGTTTGTCTTTATGGTGACCCTCATCATCAAAACACTTCCACCATATGGATGCAAGTGCTGAACTTTGCTGAAAATAATAATAGTTTGCCTATCTTGTGTACTGGTGTTATGAATGATATTATGCATCCTAATGAAAAATCAGGTCCTGGTAGATCTGATCTTAGGCGTGTTAATGCTTTTTGTGATCATGTCAAGCAGTGTGGCTTCTTGACCTTGGATACAGTGGTTCGGCATACACTTTGACGAACAAATGCCGCAATACCATGCCAACCTTCGAGCGTCTTGATCACTCCTTGGCTAATGTGGAGTGGTGCACCGCATATCCTAATACAACAGTTTATCAATTACCAATGCTCTGCGGTGACCATGCTCCTATTCTCACAACGTTAAATTCTTCTAGACGTCACACTAACAAACCTTTCTGCTTTGAGAATTGGTGGCTTTTGGAACAGGAATATGAAGATGTCACGAAGGTAAGCTGGCAATCTCAGCTCACCGAACCTTCCACCAAAAAACTAGATACCTTGCTGGTGACCTCAAGAAATGGCGAAGAGCAAAACTAAAGTTGTCAGATCAGCTAGATATGGTGGAAGACCTACTATTGCAAGAGCAGCTCAAACCACCAAATCAGCAAGACTTCAACCTGTAGCAACAACTCACCGACCAACACCACCAACTATTGGTAAAAGATGAAGAATTCCACCATCAACGTGCAAAGAAGATATGGGCACTATGTGGAGATCGCAACACATCTTACTTTCACCAAGCCATTGTCAAAAGGACAAGGAAAAATAGAATCACATACTTGATCAACCCAGATGGCAGCGAATCAACCACTCAAGAACAACTTTCAAAAACCCTTATTGATTATTTTTGTCATATATTTTCCTCATAGTCTACTACACCATATGACCCCTCCACTTTGCCTATGCATAACTTTCATGCAGAACCCCAATTGACTGAACTACGACAAACTAAAAATGAAAGTGGAGCCATGACAATACAGGCATGTGACCAACATGACATGTCACACTACACCAACATGACATGTCACACTACACCAATTCCAAGCCCACCATCCAGGAGCTCCACAAAATCATCAAGGAGATGAGAAACAATGCATTACCAAGACTAGATGGCCTCAACGCAACTTTTTACAAAGCAACCTGGTCATGGATCTCTACTGATGTCTACAATCTGGTAACAAATTTTTACACGTCTACCTTCATGCAGCCTGAAATCAACCAAACTTTTATTATCCTTATCCCAAAGAAAATCCAACCTACTATCCCTTAAGATTTTAGGCCTATTAGCTTATGCAATGTCATCTATAAAATAATTGCCAAATCTCTAGCTGATAGACTTAAACCTTATCTTCCTAATTTTATTGACCATGCTCAAGCTGCTTTTATTAAGAATAGGCATATCTCCTCTAATATTATCATTACTCAGGAAATTATCCATTCTTTTAACCTAAAGACCTGGAAGCAGCAAGTCTTTCTCCTTAAAATTGACCTTGCTAAAGCCTTTGATAGACTGGAATGGTCTTTCATTCGGGCTGCTCTTACTCGGCTAGGCTTGCAAAATCACTTCATTAATCTCATCCACACTTGCATCTCTACTCCTACTTTTTTGATTTTAGTTAATGGTGAGCCCTCTGATGAATTTATCTCCCACCGTGGCATAAGGCAAGGATGTCCCCTCTCACCATATCTTTTTGTGGTGGCTATTAATGAATTATCTATTGCCTTACAACAGGAAATGCAAACATCTAATCTCGCAGGTGTCAAGCTAGGGCCCGGTTGCCCTGCCATTCACTCTCTTCTCTTTGCAGATGATTTAATCCTTTGTGGAGAAGCTATTGTGCAAGAAGCAATGGCCATCAAAACAATTCTTCAAGCTTTCTACAATGCTTTAGGTCAGGTACCAAATTTACAAAAATCAGCCATCCTCTTTAGTAAAAATGTTAATGCCAACATGAAAACACCATTAAACATATCTTCCCAGCGCCTGACCTTCAACCTCACACTAAGCACCCAAGTCATCCAATTATTTTCAATCACAATGACCGCAACAGAGCCTATAATTTCATTTTTGGGAAATTCAGAGCTAAACTTTCTACTGTGAAGGCTAACAAACTCAACCATGCAGGTAGACTCACCTATATTCAATATGTTCTCTCTTCTATCCCTATCTATTATATGTCCACTGTTCTTTTTTCAAAATCTTTTGCGCATAAAATTAACATAGCATTCAGAGATTTTGGTGGACAGGTGTGCCAGAAGACAATCCTACCTCCCCCATTGCTTACCGTTCATGGGATGACATTTGTTAAAGCAAGGAAAATGGAGGTTTAGATATCAGGGACCTTGAAACAGTCAACAAAAGCTTACTTATACATGCAGCTTACAATATTGCTAATAACAAAAACCCTTTACTCACCTCTGTCCTTAAAGCAAAATACTATCCAAATTCTTCCTTCTGGACAGCTAAAAATTCAGGGACTCGCTCCATCTTCTGGTCATCGATCATGCAGGTCAAGAAAAGAGCTCCATAACAATGTTGCTATCCAACTTCATGCAGGTGACACATCCATCTGGTCCACTCCTTGGTGTCCTCTTTGAGAATCCATCCATAGCCATTTGCTGGAGCCAGTCACAGTTTCTCCACTGCCTTCCAAAGCTAATGACCTTTGGAATCCAACACTCATGATTGGGACATAAATCTTTTGTCTAACATTTTTATGCAGTATAGGTTATCTCCTCGTGTCGTCCAGTACCTAGTGATGAACAAGATGTCCTCCAGTGGAAACCCTCCGAAACAGGAGTATGCACTACCAAAGAGATCTACAAAACACTCTTGACGGCAAATACCATTCAGCTCCCTCAACAAGGATCTAGAAACATTCTTCCACAAGCCAAGCAAATCTTAAGCCATGCCTGGAAGAGCAGGGAGCTTCCTCCCCTCATCAAGACCTTCGTCTGGAGGCTTATCCGTTGCGCGCTAGGTATTGCACAGCGAGCAACAAGGTACTCTACACACACAAATGAACACTGTGACAGTTGCGGAGCTGTGGAAAACAACTCCCACCTGTTCTTTCACTGCAATCTCCCCCGAGAGATATGGTCCTCTTTCTCTCCAAGTATTCATACCGATAGCCTTCCTACAGAAAATGATGGAATCCAATTGTCCTTGCAATTTATCATACCTCAATCCACACCTGACAACACTTTTAACAAGATACGGAAGGCAAGAAATGACTACCATTTCAACAGGAAACAGTGGATAGCAGCCCAAGTTCACCATGCAGCTGCTGCTCACTTCTCTTCTTACACTGAAGCTCTTCATACTCAGATACTCATACAACAAAATAGCACGCAACAGCAAAGAGATAATGAACAGGTATCAACTCACGATAGAAATGGACTGCAACCCCAGGAAATACACATACCACACCAAGGTATGACCTCTCTAATTGCAGGAACTAATTCAACCCCCGTGGACCTCCAACACCAGCCAACAATGACGAGTAGTTGTACAATGCACCAACCAGCACTACTCATGAGCCTCAATAGGGACCAGGTGTACAGGAACAAAGATCAGAGACATGCTCAGTCCCATACAACTCCATCAGCTCCACCCCTTCACAGAATACTTATGCCAAATCTTTTACATGGAATTAGATGTTATACAGATGCTGCAACACAATCGGATGCAACACAACATTTCAGTATATCGGCTGGACTTGGAGTGTTTATTCTAAACACTCAAGTGCACCCCACCACAAACCATTTTCCTGCAAGCTAAAGTTACCAATATATCTTCAGTTCTCATGGCGGAGGCTGCAGCGATGGCTCTTGCAGCTAAACTGGCTTCTCTGCTTCATCTCCAGGGAATAGAATTTCTTACAGATAATCAACAGTTGGTTGCCTTCTTCAATGCTACAGATCACTCTACGCCACCAGAGTGGAGGATCAAGTACTTCACCCAACTGTTTTTAAACTACAGCTCTCAACTATCGTGCACCATCTCCAAGATTCCAAGAAATTCAAACGCTACAGCTCATAGTCTGGCGAGACAAGCTTTGATAGACAATGGATCTGTTCCTTGCAATCCTGTATTCTTTTGTACTCGCTCTGATCATGTATCAATGTGCTCCTTAAAGGCTGCACTGGCATCTGTACAATGGGAGTGCTTCTCCCTTATATATATATATATATATATATATATATATATACACTACCGCTGTATTACTCCACCAGTGTTGTAAATTAGAAAATAAGGAAAATCACCGACTTCCTGTACTTGTAAAGTAATTAAGGTTTGTACTAGGTGCTTGGGGTTTCCCGAAAGGAAAAGCCGTATGTAAGCTTGCCTTGTGAAAATAGATTAAGTTTTTCTGTTTTAATCCCAGTTGTCCTTTAAGCTTGTTCATATGGGACGATGTCTCTATGCTAGGACCCTAGAGGAGAAACCTCTGCGATGAGTTGTTCTCGTGTTAGCCCATGTAGCGACGTTTTAGAGAACCCTGTGTCCGTAGAGAAGTGTTCCCTTTGGGTGGAACTGCCTGAGGAGACGATAGGGCCTGAGTCCTATGTGTTCATGGCTGGGGATAGCGAGGGAGAAGAACAGGTTAGTCTGGTTTTGTAGCAAGCTAGGTGATGCATACGGTGAGTACCGAGTAGGACAGACACAAGCATAGTCACACGACCGGCTGAAACCTTGGTCTCGCCAGCCTTGCAAAGATCCTGAGAATATTAATTCCGCATACATAACACGCATAATCAATCACACGCTTAATTATAATTTGTACTAATAATCACGCACATCGCTATCACTCGCGCATTTTATATTCGTGCACATAGTGTCCAATAGTAGTAAATAATATTATCCTTGAATACTTAAATATCCTGTATAGTACCTAAATAGTGTACTTTGAATATTTTATAATAAGTGTGCAACATGAGTTAGTGCCCGTGCACTGTTTATATTTCGAATTTAATTCGTGCCCGGAATTCTGAATAGTACCGCGAATTTGAATAGTGCCGCTGAATTTGAATAGTGATATGAATAGTAACTCATAAATTTTAAATTTGAATTTTGAATCTGAGTTTTTACCCTTGAATCCAGTGGAAGACCATACCCATACCCTTGAATATTTTTGAGTGAAAACAGCCAGCGCAACAGCCAGCGTAAAAGAAATATATAGTGAATAGAATAAAATATTCTGAATATCCATCAGAGAAGAATTATCAATCCATCCATATCCAGAAAGACAAAGGCAGCATGACCACGTGAAGATGCTGTAGCAAGGACAATGACGATGCGTCGTTCAACTATCCAGGCAACAGTAAAAGAAATAATTGAAGACCTCGCCAGAAGACAGTCCACCTGTCTTCCTTAACCACGAAGGACGCCAGGCGATAAGCACGAAGGACTCCAGAAGCCTCCTTTAGCTCTTTAAAAGGAGGAGCCGGACATCCTCATTCGGCATCCATACATCCACCACCTTCACCACCTTCATCCGCTCAACCATCCGCTCACAGACCATCGAAGAATCCACTCCACTCACCACTCCACTTCCACAAGACACCATGAAGCCATGATCTCACAAACACTCTGAGAAATCATTCATTATAATAGTAACACCCCACTACTAGTGTACCACTCCACCAGTGTTGTAAATTAGAAAATAAGAAAGATCACCGACTTTCTGTGCTTGTAAGATAATTAAGGTTTGTACTAGGTGCTTGGGGTTTCCCGAAAGGAAAAACCGTATGTAAGCTTGCCTTGTGAAAATGGATTAAGCTTTTCTATTTTAATCCCAGTTGTCCTTTAAGCCTATTCATATGGGGCGATGTCTCTATGCTAGGACCCTAGAGGAGAAACCTCTGCGTTGAGTTGTTCTCGTGTTAGCCCATGTAGCGGCGTTTTAGAGAACCCTGTGTCCGCAGAGAAGTGTTCCCTTCAGGTGGAACTGCCTGGGGAGACGATAGGGCCTGAGTCCTATGTGTTCATGGCTGGGGATAGCGAGAGAGAAAAACAGGTTAGCCTGGTTCTGTAGCAAGCTAGGTTATGCATACGGTGAGTACCGAGTTGGACAGACACAAGCATAGTCACACGACCGGCTGAAACCTTGGTCTCGCCAGCCTTGCAAAGATCCTAAGAATAATCAATCCCGCATACATAATATGCTTAATTATAATTTGTGCTAATAATCACGCACGTTGCTATCACTCACGTATTTTATATTCGTGCACATAGTGTCCAATAGTAGTAAATACTATTACCCTTGAATATTTAAATATCCTATATAGTATCTAAATAGTGTACTTTGAATATTTTATAATAAGTGTGCAACACGAGTTAGTGCTCGTGCACTGTTTATATTCCGAATTTAATTCACGCCCGGAATTCTGAATAGTACCACGAATTTGAATAGTGACCGCTGAATTTGAATAGTAACATGAATAGTAACTCATGAATTTTAAATTTAAATTTCGAATTTGAGTTTTTACCATTGAATCCCAGTAATTCCCGTAGCCGTGGTATCAGAGCCTGGTTAATAAAATTTGAATTTAAGGGATTCACTAAAATTAGTAAAGTTTGATAATGTCAGATATAGATAGCCAAATTAAATCTTATGAACAAAAGATTAGAAAAATTTCTAATGAATATTTTACAACTGGCATAAGTAAATGAAATGCTATAAGAGAGAAAGAAATATATTTTAGAAGAAAGATTTATAGTCTTAATAAAATCAAGGAGGAAAGAGCTCTAGAATATAAATATCTTAAAACATCTACTATGAAAGAGATTATGTTGAATAAAGACAAAGAGAATCATGATACTGATGAAGCTGTGCAGAGCAATAATATTGAATATAATATAGACAAAGATGAGCAGTTGGATATTAGTCAACAACTTTTATTAGAAAGCTATGATGACGAAGAAGAACAAGATAATGCTCAAAGTTATAAATATTTTATAGACACATTAGGTGACGAAGAATTGTGCAATTTAGATAATGCTATGAAAGGATTAGATATTATATCTAATAATACTAAAAATTCAATAGAAGAAAATATTGAATTTATGAATCAAGATGGTTGTGAACATGATTGGATAAAAGGAAGAGGTGACTATAATACAAAATATATATTTTGCATATACTATCCTAGTCAAGAAAATAGAGCTACGTGTAGTAAATGTTTAAAACAAGCATGTGTTTCTTGTTAAAAACAAATAATTAGAAATGGAGACGAGAGATAGAATTAGAATAAGAAGATAAAATATATAGTTAGATTACCATTCAAAGATATAGTAGGAATAAGAATACCGGTAAAATTAAACTTAACTCTAAATATCTCTTATAAAACATTAGCGTTGATAGATACTGGTTGCACAAAGAATATTATACATGATAAATATTTTATAAGATGCCCAGAAATAGATCATACAATAGATCAAAATAAAGCAGAAATATCTACTGATATGTCTGGAACACAAAGACCTCATAATGAATTAGCTTATAATATAGAAATACAAATAAATAATACAAAATATATAATAGATAAAATAAAAATAAAAAAAATTATCTATGATAAGTGTTGAATGTTGCTAGGTTTAAGATTTTTATAATTTTCAGTGCAAACAATAATTATACATGAGCAAGGAATTACTTTTATTCCTCATCAAGATAATATTCCATACATAACAGAAATACAAAGAAATATAAATTCTAATTTAGATAGGTCTAATCTAAAAATTAAAGGGTCTGATAATTATAGAAATAAAGAATTAGATGAAAATATAGAAGAATTTCATGTAGCAAATTTAAGTATAGAAGGTATTAGTTTACAATCACTAGCGTCAAACTAGTATAGGGACATAAAGTCCAAAAAAGACATAGACAAAATAGTCCAAAGACTAAAAGATATTCAAATATTTAAAGAAATACCAATGAAACAATGGGATAAGAATGGTATAGTATGTAAAATTAATATAATAAATCCAGACTATATAATTAAGACAAATATAGAATATCTTTAATGAAAATCAAGAATTTATACTAGCTTATATTGATGATCTTTTAATCTTTTTAAAATCCTACAAAGAGCACATAGCTCATTTAAAAATATTTTTTAGAAAGGTAGAGCAGCATGGGTTAATACTTTCAAAAAGATAAATTTCTTAGGCAATGAAATAGGAGATGAAAAAATTCATTTGCAAGATCATATTACAAAGAAAATATTACAATTTTCTGATGTCATGAATGATAAGAAGACTTTGCGACAATTTCTAGGGATAGTGAATTATGCTAGAAATTATATTAAAAATTTAGCAAAACTAGCAGGTCCATTATATGCGAAGTTAAGAAAGAATGGATAAAAGTATTTTAATTCTGAAGATATAAAATTAGTAAGAATTATAAAAGAAAAGGTTAAAGATTTAAAACCCTTAGAATTACCTTTAGATAATAATTATTTTATTATAGAAACAGATGCATCAGAATTAGGATGGGGTGCAATACTTAAGCAAAAGTCTCACAAATACTCACCAAAGTTAGAAGAAAAAATATATAGATTTGCTTCGGGTAAATATAAGTTAAAAGCAATAAATAATACCGATAGAGAAATTCTAGCCGTTATCAATACAATAAATGCTTTTAGATTATATCTAGGATTTAAAGAGTTTACACTAAGAATAGACTGTGAAGCTATATGCAAATATTATAATAAAGTTAACGGTTAGAAAAGTTCAACTAGAAGATGGGTTTTATTTGAAGATATTATCACTGAAAATGGTTATAAAGTAATATTTGAGCATATAAAAGGAAAAGATAATAACTTACCTGGTATATTTTCTCGTTCATCTATTTTGCAGGAATGAAGAAAAGAATAAGCCCTAATGGGGGAGAAAATTACTATTTTGGAAAAGAAAATCAGTTAAGAATATTTCCTCCAAATACATATAAATTCAAGCCTAAAGACCATATTGTTCTAGATGGTGTGCAAGAATGAATCCTAGATAACTTTTGGTTTCAATATAATAATAAAAGAGAAGATATAGGATATATGCTAGCAATATTGAATAGCCTAGCTGAATATTTTAACATGATAAATGGAAAAATACAGCCTAAAGAAATACCCCTCAAAATAGAGAAGAAACCCATATATGTTGTATACAGAGGAACAGTACCAGGAGTTTATTTAACATATGAATCAATTGTATCTCAGCGGATAGAAATGGAAAGAGAAGGAAAGGGTAAGCCATCATGGAGAAAATTTCTAGATATTGACCAAGCTCTTTCATATGCATGAAGTATTTTGGGTATAAACTATTTCATAGAACCTGTAGCAAAAGATTATATTTAAAATTATAAAAGAACAAAAGATGTGAAGATAAATATGCCAGGAATAAATATGCAAGAAGCTAGTACATCAAAAACACCTACCTATAAAGATGCGGTAAAGAAAGAAATATTGACTGAAGATCTTATTGAAAGAAAGATAAAAGAAAGACTTGATTCAATAATTTCTCAATTAAAGAAGAATATAAAAGAAAAAGTCTTACAGGAAGCAAGGTAGGAAACAAATAAAATATTCCAATCTGTAAACCAAGACTTCGAAAATATAAAAATAGATTACGAGGAATATATAAAGAAAGATTATGATATAAAGATGAATGCACATATATCTGATGAAGATATCAAAGATATGTTAGATGAAAACATGTTGGATGTTCGAGGACATGGGCAACCATCAGAATGATAAATTCTAATATTATGAATAATAAAATAGATAAGTCTATCAGATCAATATCAAGAAATATATTCCCTATGTTGATAAGGTGTTATCAATAATTTTGCCTGGGGAAGATATACACAATAATATACACATGTGCCAGAGTTTTTGATTAATGTTTGTAACATTAATCATTCGGGCGTGGAAGACCATACCCATACCCTTGAATATTTTTGAGTGAAAACAGCCAGCGCAATAGCCAGCGCAAAAGGAATATACAGTGAATAGAATAAAATATTCTAAATATCCATCAGAGAAGAATTATCAATCCATCCATATCCAGAAAGACAAAGGCAGCATGACCACGTGAAGATGCTGTAGCAAGGACAATGAAGATGTGTCGTTCAACTGTCCAGGCAACAGTAAAAGAAATAATTGAAGACCTCGCCAGAAGACAGTCCACCTGTCTTCCTTAACCACGAAGGACGCCAGGCGATAAGCACGAAGGACTACAGAAGCCTCCTTTAGCTCTTTAAATGGAGAAGCCGGGCATCCTCATTCAGCATCCGCTTAACCACCACCTTCACCACCTTCATCTGCTCAACCATTCGCTCACAGACCGTATGCTAGGGACCCTAGAGGAGAAACTTCTGCGTTAAGTTGTTCTCGTGTTAGCCCATGTAGCAGCGTTTTAGAGAACCCTGTGTCCACAGAGAAGTGTTCCCTTCGGGTGGAGCTGCCTAGGGAGACGATAGGGCCTGAGTCCTGTGTGTTCATGGCTGGAGATAGCGAGAGAGAAGAACAGGTTAGCCTGGTTCTGTAGCAAGCTAGGTGATGCATACGGTGAGTACCGAGTAGGACAGACACAAGCATAGTCACATGACCGGCTGAAAGTTTGGTCTTGCCAGCCTTGCAAAGATCCTGAGAATATTAATTCCGCATACATCGCACACTCTTCATAATCACTCACATTAATATTCACGCACACATCCTGTCGCCATCACTACATAGTAATGCTGAGTATTTATATTGTCTTGCATAGTATCTCAGCACACACATATCAATCACGCACGCACACTACACCCACAAGTGCTTTGCATAGTAGCTGAAATAGCGCTTGAATAGTGCCAAATATTGAAGTGCTTGAGCCATTCAGTTGAAGTACTCATGCACTATTCATATTCCGAATTTGAATAGTGCTCAGTATTTTAAATAGTACCACGAATTTAAATAGTAACCGCTGAATTTAAATAGTGATGTGAATAGTAACTCATGACTTTTAATTTGAATTTTGAATTCGAGTTTTTACCCTTGAATCCCAGATATTCCTGTAGTCGTGGTATCGGAGCCTGTTTAATAAAATTTGAATTTAATGAATTTACTAAAATTAGCAAAGGTTAAAAAAAAGTAGAAATGCTTCTATCAAATACTTTATTAATAATGGAAGATATAGATAGCCAGATTAAAACTTATGAACAAAAGTTACGTGATATTCCTCATGAATATTTTACAACTGGTATAAGTGAATGAAATGGTATTAGACAGAAGGAGATCCATTATAGAAGAAGAATATATAGTCCGAATAAAATCAAGGAGGAAAGAGCACTAGAATATAAATATCTTAAAAGCTCTACTATGAAAGAAGTTGTGTCAAATACAGACAAAGAGAATCATATGGTTGAAGAAGCAATATGGAGTAATAATATTAAAAATAGAGTTGAAGATAATGATATAAATGAAGAAGAGCAGTTGGAAATTAGTCAACAATTTTTAGAAAGCTATGATGAAGAAGATGAAAATAATACTCAAAGTTATAAAGATTTTATAGACACATTAGGTGATGAAGAATTATGCAATTTAGATTATGCTATGGAAGGATTAGATATTATATCTAATAATACTATGCTATGGAAGCTTGTTCATATGGGACAATGTCTCTATGCTAGGGACCCTAGAGGAGAAACCTCTGCGTTCAGTTGTTCTCGTGTTAGCCCATGTAGCAGCGTTTTAGAAAACCCTGTGTCCGCAGAGAAGTGTTCCCTTCAGGTGGAACTGCCTGGGGAGACGATGGGGCTTGAGTCCTGTGTGTTCATGGCTGGGGATAGCGAGGGAGAAGAACAGGTTAGCCTGGTTCTTGTGTTAGGCTGGGGATAATTCTATGGAAGCTTGTTCATATGGGACGATGTCTCTATGCTAGGAACCCTAGAGGAGAAACCTCTGCGTTGAGTTGTTCTCGTGTTAGCCCATGTAGCAGAGTTTTAGAGAACCCTATGTCCACAGAGAAGTGTTCCCTTCGGGTGGAACTGCCTGGGAGACGATAGGGCCTGAGTCCTGTGTGTTCATGGCTGGAGATAGCGAGCGAGAAGAACAGGTTAGCCTGGTTCTATAGCAAGCTAGGTGATGCATACGGTGAGTACCGAGTAGGACAAACAGAGGATATATGTTAGCAATATTAAATAGCCTAGCCAAATATTTTAATATGATAAATGGAAAAATATAGCCAAAGAACCATCTGAATATATAAAAAAGGAACCCATATATGTTATATACAGAGGAATCGTACCAGGAGTTTACTTAACATATGAATCAATTGTATTTCAGCAGATAGAAATGGAAAGAGAAGGAAAGGGTAAGCCATCATTCAAAAAATATCTAGATGTTGACCAAGCTCTTTCATATGCACGAAGTCTTTTGAGAATAAATTATTTTATTCAACCAGAAGCAAAAGATTATATTCAAAAATATAAAACGGCAAGAGATATGAAGATTAATGTGCCAGAAATGAATATGCAAGAAGCAAGCTCATCAAAAATGCCCACATATAAAGATGTTGTAAAAACAGAAATATCGAATGAAGATGATATTGATAAAAGAATAAAAGAAAAGCTTGACTTAATTATTCCTTAATTAAAAAAATTGTAAAAGAAGAAGTCTTGCAGGAAGTTAGGAATGAAATAAATGAGAAATTTCAAATCATACATCAAGATTATGAAGAGAATATAAGGAAAGATTACGAGGAATATATAAAGACGGACTATGATTCCAAGATGAATGCACAAATATCTGATGAAGATATCAATGATATGCTAGATGACAACATGTTGGATGTCCGTGATCATGGACAATCATCAGAATAATAAATTCTAATATTATGAATATTGAAATAAATAAGAAGAGTCAAGACAGCATGAACTCAATACCAAAGAATATATATTTCCTATATTGATAAGGTGTTATCAACAATTCGGCCCGGGGAAGAAGATAATATCACCCATGCCAGAGTTTTGATTAATGTTTGCAACATTAATCATTCGGGCATGGAAGACCATACCATACCCCCTGAATTTTTCAAGTGAAAACAGCCAGCGCAATAGCCAGCGCAAAAAAAATATACAGTGAATAGAATAAAATATTCTGAATGTCTCCTATCTATCAGAGGAAAGCATCAATTGTCGAAGACGAAGTCGTTGTCATGCAATAGTTCAAGAAGATAATTGAAGACGCAAGAGTTTGAGGACAATGCGATATTGGCAGGTCACCATCCTGCAACAGTAAAAACCAATAATTGAAGACGGTGCGCCATCCAACTGTGAAGATGATAACCACGAAGGACACCAGGCAATAAGCACGAAGGACTCCAGAAGCCTCCTTCAGCTCTATAAAAGGATAAGCCGGGCATCCGCATTCAGCATCCGCCCTTAGACCCAAGCATCAGATCATCCGCTCAACCATCCGCTCATAGACCATCGAAGAATCTACACCCTCACCTGTACACTCCACTCACCACTCCACTTCCATAATACACCATGAAGCCATGATCTCAGAAGCACTCTGAGAAATCATACACTATAATAGTAACACCCCACTACCACTGTATTACTCCACTAGTGTTGTAAATTAGAGAATAAGGAAGATCACCAACTTTTCATGCTTGTAAGGTAATTAAGGTTTGTACTAAGTGCTTGGGGTTTTCTGAAAGGGAAAGCCGTATGTAAGCCTGCCTTGTGAAAATAGATTAAGATTTTCTATTTTAATCCCAGTTATCCTTTAAGCTTGTTCATATGGGGCGATGTCTCTATGCTAGGGACCCTAGAGGAGAAACCTCTGTATTGAGTTGTTCTCGTGTTAGCCCATGTAGCGGCATTTTAGAGAACCCTGTGTTCACAGAGAAGTGTTCCCTTCGGGTGAAACTACCTGGGGAGATGATAGGGCCTGAGTCCTATGTGTTCATGGCTAGGGATAGCGAGGGAGAAAAACAGGTTAGCCTGGTTCTGTAGCAAGCTAGGTGATGCATACGGTGAGTACCGAGTAGGACTGACACAAGCATAGTCACACGACCGGCTGAAAGTTTGGTCTCGCCAGCCTTGCAAAGATCCTGAGAATATTAATTCCCCATACATCGCACACTCTGCATAATCACTCACATTAATATTCACATACGCATCCTGTCGCCATCACTGCATAGTAACGCTGAGTATTTATACTATCTTGCATAGTATCTCAGCACACACATATCAATCATGCACACACACTACACCCACAAGTGCTTTGCATAGTAACTAAAATAGCGCTTGAATAGTGGCAAATATTGAGTGCCTGAGACTCTCACATCCATTAATCGTACACACATATTTTGCAACCATCGTGCACGAGAAGTACCCTACATAGTGCTGTGAATAGTTATGAATTTTTGAAGTGACTGAGCCACTCAGTTGAAGTGCTCATGCACTATTCATATTCTGAATTTGAATAGTGCTCAGTATTCGTACCATGAATTTAAATAGTAACCGCTGAATTTGAATAGTGATATGAATAGTAACTCATAATTTTTAAATTTGAATTTCAAATTTGAGTTTTTACCCTTGAATCCTGGATATTTCCGTAGTCGTGGTATATATATATATGTTTGTTGTCAAAAAAAGCAAGAGTTAAGAGACAAAAATATTAATCAAGTATTTTAGTTTTATATGTAAATTTTTATATTTACTAAGTAATACTCGAGGCTTCACTTGCTTTGAGTTATATTTGTATTTCAAAAAACTGGTGCAAATGAGCAAAGTTTAAAAAATAGGGCAAATGAATAATTGGACTTCAGAATAGGGGCAGCTGTGCAAATGACCCTTATTATTTTTCCCTCTAAGTTCATTCAAAGAATAAAAACAAATTTCAAAATATGATAATTTCAAACAAAATTATGAGACCATATGTGAACTACAAAGTTGTAGATCTTGTCAAGATCCATATTTACAATTATTAAGTGATAAATATTTTTATGGATTAAACTATAATTTTTCTAAAACAATATCAAAAATTAAACTTTGGGGTCTCATTGTGTTGCCATGCTCCATTTCATGCTTACAACTTGTCCAACCTTAACAAATCTCATTAGACCCTTTAATTGTATCATCATCATATCCACTACAGTTGCTAGCTCTTCGCCTCTCCAATGGGGATGAGCACAGGAGCCCCAAAATGGATGTCCAAAACACCTCACAATCAATTGAGTGCTTCATGGATGATTCACAAGTACTCCAGTCGATCTAGGTGGTGGCAACCACCAAAAGTAACAAGAATCACATTGCAACACGCTCCACTAGTGTCACTTGATGCAAACTCTCAACGCAAACCCATTAAATCAACTCTAGGGTCACTCAAATGCAATCTCAACTAGAAAAAGTGAGTGGAGAGGTTTCCTAAGTGCTATTAGGTGTGGTTATGAGACGATAGTGCAAGAGAGCTAAATTGTGTGGCCACATCGTCTATATATAAGTTTGCTCAAGAAATTAGCTATTATCAACTTTAATAGTTCTATGCATACTCACCAAAGAGCTGTAGTAGTGGTAGTATCAGAGCTTAACATCAGAGCCCACAATGCCTAGTTTGAAAACTCTTTTTAATCTAGTTGTTAGGTGTACTAAACTCCAATGAAAGGCTCATTGGTGACATTGGATATTTGCATTGTTGTATCATGAACATATTGAAAATACCCATCTAACTAGAGTGGAACTTTGTTTGATCACTGCAACGACCCCACCGGAGATTTCGGTGTGAGAGGATCCATAAAGGTTTTTAAGCCACCATTAACCAATGGTGACATGATATCTGGAGCTGATAGTGATGAGTGTTGGCAGTCCTTATCGATGATTTTATACCGGCAATATTAATCCAAAAAGGGGGAAACTAAATGCTACTATACACATATACTTTACTATTGACCGAATTCCACTTGTATTGGAGAAATATCACTTTGCAGGATTTAGAACCAATTGCTAAAGGAATTATAAAGGAAAGGCGCCTTCCATGAAAGCATAAATTCCAAAGGAGAAGGAAGCAGCCCAACTGAAGCACCACTAGACCAAACCCACGATGACACATCGGTCTAGGCCTACGACACAGCCCACAGGTGGACGCACCAGGTCTGGCCTGCACACTCTGAAGGCGGTTCGGGCCCAGCCACTTCATGTCGGTACATTGAAGGCAGAGGAGGGCAGTGCGCTGCTGGGTTTTCCCATTCTACCCCCGAACCGACCTCCACACACTATAAGAGGAGGGGAGGAGGCACTCTCTAAAACACACACCAACACAAGAGCCTCTCTTCTTTTGTATCTTTTTAGTAGTTTGGTTAGATGGAGCTAGGAGGAGCTACCTTGGAGAGCTTGAGCAACCTAAGCCTTTTGGTATGAATATTATCATGAGTTTTCTTTTGTTCTTGTCCTTATCTTATTAATATAGCTTTGTTATAAAATTAGAGCAAAGTTCTTATGTTATAATCTTGATATACAAACTAGACTATAGTTTCTATGTCAAGCCCTTATCATATAGAACTTTATGCTTAATCTATCATACATACATGTTTAGACCTAGAACTAAGTTGAGGTGATGAGTTCTTTCTTAATTTCGTCTTGGTCAAAGTCAGTTTCCGGGTTCGTCGCCCATCCTTGTGATGGTTTGCTCTAGTAGAAGGACCCCGGGGATGGGTAAGCCTTGACGTCACGCTAGAGTAGTTGTCGATAGCTTAGACGTGGTGGCTAGGTTAGAGATACCTTCGTTTGCACCTTTCTCTTACGGTTGAGGTAGTAGACGACAGGGAGTGATCTTGTCCGTTTCGTCCCTTGTAATCCCCCACGTCTGGGTTTGGCGTAGAGCTGTATACCAGTATCTGCTGGCAGACTAGGTGCGCTCCGGTGCCTAAAGTAGATCGATAGCGACCAGACTATCTTATCTTAGAATCTCTGATCCTATATAATGACACGTATTTGTATGACCATCTGCTATCGTAACATAGCTATACCTACTGTAGTTTAGGTTATTCTGTATTCTTTCTTTTATCTTTATCCTTGAGATTGGCTCGAGTGTGTGTGTCAAGTTATCCAAATACCTATCCTGTTTACCCCTATTATGAACTTTGGTCTATTATGCGATCATTTTATCTTGTCCATGTCCCTATTATACTCTTTTTACACCATGCCTTCCCTTGGGAAAATACAAAAAACGATACCCTGAATACTTCGGGTGAAATGCTACAACGGTATTTCCATGCGCTTGCGGACTTATTCTGTAAACGTTACAGAATACCTACCGGTGTTTCTAGTGATATTACCAAGAACTTTGCAATCCTGGTGATAACGCTAAGAAACGTCAACAATGAGCCATGCCAATCTAGTGTCCGCTCAAGAATCACTAATGCCTCGTATCTTGTTGGCTAGAAGCCCCTCGAGGCCATAGGATGGCGATGACTACCATGGCAGAAGACTTACATTGTCATGTGGTGGATGGTATTTTTTTTCAATAAGGAGTGTGTGTGAATGAGGTTATAGGGAAGATAACTAACCAAAAAAAATCATTTTCTACAAATAAAAAAGACAATGAAAAGACCGGACAAGCAGGTCCAAGGGCCAAACTGTGTAGTTTCCACCCTCCCGTTAGCTACCGTTAGTGCAACTTTTTGTGACGGTGGTGTGGCGTGGCAGGAAAACAATTTGTAAGGAGTGTGCATGGGACTATTACATTCTAGACTAGATCTAGTCGTGTATAGAGAATTTCTATAACATTTTACGGCACTAAGAGAATTTTCTCAAAATCCACAGCGGATTGTCTGGTGATGAAGATAAGTACCCAACACAGATGTTGGTGTTTTGATTTTTTGGTTGTACTTTTGTTTTTGCTCTGAACTAAATATTTGATGATCACTCGCTAGAAATTTTTTGTAAAATACTACAACTTAAACTTGATAGCATACAAATTTGACCAACTATAAATTTACAAGTCCACTATATTCATCTCTTTATACCAGCTTCAATGTATTTCTTTCCTTTCGATTTCTTGCATCCAAGGACCTAAGGAAAGCTGAGAAATGTATATATGTTAACACTCATGTTACTCCAAATACTCGGATTGCCATTCCAGGTACCAAAATCACTTTCGATTATTCCACGTCCGGCGGTGGTACGTGGCTCAAGATGGGAATGGGTCGACCCATTTTACTTAAGGGTTATGGCCTCGTTGACCCAATGAGTATTATGGGTCGACCCAAATATATTTTTATTAGTATGAATCTTGAATGTTGTTAACACGTTATGAGATATAAAATAAGCCATTAGTTAGTGGCCACTCGCATGTGTAACGTGCTGAAAAATGGGCCTATAGCTGGAATATTGGAGAGAAATGGGTTTGTTTGCTTAATATTTTAGAGAGACAAGCTCACATACACGAAGTGCAGTGATAGTTTGAGCCGCATGATCCATGGGAAAGCTGCAGAACTGACGATGCATGGCTGCACTGCATTGAGAATCTAATACAATCTCTTGTATTAGTACAAGAAAATCATCATGATGGCTAACTGGCTAAAGACATCATCAAATCAAAATAAGTTTAAGTGATCTATTTTCATGTCCAAAATATAATGTTCTATGTACTTATTATAATTTATGAGCAACCATGGTTATTCGAAAAACTAATGAAGAAAAAAATTATTATGTGACCAATGGGTCGACCCATGTTACCCATTGGGCCAATAGGTTCCGGCCCTATCGACCTATTTTAAACTTGGAGGCCGGCCCTATTGACCCATTGGCTTTGCTTTTGTGGGTCAGCTCAACTACCTCTGGAACCGGCGCTGATATCCAAATCTGTGGTAGTGATACGTATAAAACGATAGATCCAACTATATAGATGGTAGTCAATAGAAGGTGTGCATACGGGTTAAAGTCACTGATTTAAAATGAGTGTCTTTATTTTTCTAAATTTATCTAAAATTTAATGGCACTGTGCTTTCAGCGCAGATTAAGTCCTCGTTAACGACGAGACAAACACCTACGGTGACTTCTCTTCGTGAATACCAGTTCTTCAAAGATACTTATGGAGGTACAGTTGTGTACGTGTTTTCGTATAGGAGTAGTGATCGTGCTTGTTTGTTGCACCGTGTCATTCTAAAAAGGCAGAAAGATATTTAGCATGTGTTCGACGAAAAGTCCAACTGATTCCATGCGCGGTCTCCTCGATAGAGATCCAAGTGCAACGAACAAATTGCCGACGGTATCGGACAAGTCAAGTCTTCGCTTTGCAGTGTCGTCGGTCCGGCATCCATTGGCGTCACAGCGTGTGGTCATCCAAGTGTGCGATGAGATTCCTGCAAGAGTGTCGTTGTTGCCACACCTCCTTGCTCCACTACCACCCATGCCGTCGTCTGCATCCAGCCACCGCCGTGGCCATGGCCTTCTCTTCCTTGCCATGGTGTCCTCGAGCCTCTTCGCCGTCGTACTGTCCACGGACAGCCAGTGGACCTGGTTCGACTGCCAATCGTCGTCGACGGCGGGCTCTTCTTCCACGAACAGCACGTTCTGGTCCAACGTCGTCGCGCTGCTGGACGCGCTCCCGTCGGCCACGGCGCCCACGGGCTTTGCCTCCCTGTCCCGTGGCAACGGCACTGACCGCGCCTTTGTCCGGGCACTCTGCCGCGGCGACTCCACGGCAGCTCAGTGCGCCACGTACCTCCAGAACGCCGCGCTAGTCATCAGGAGCCGCTGCAACACTACCCGCCGCGCCGCCATCTGGTACGACGACGGCTCCACCGTGACATATCCGGCGCCCATGTTCTGTTTCGTCAGCTACGCCGACACCAACGCGCCCACGGCCTACGAGGACGCGTACCGGCAGGAGTTCCAGAACAGCTTTAAGGTCGAGGCAACTTACGACAACACGGAGAGTCCTTGGTCTATAAATTACAACATGCTCATGAGTAGCCTCTCCTTGCTCGTCGTCAACGGCTCCGCCACGTCACCAGCACCGATGTTCGCAACAGGGGCGGCCGTATATGATCACACTGCCCGCAACGGCACCATTTACGGGCTGCAGCAGTGTATGAGGGATCGGACTGCGCCGAAGTGCGGCAAGTGCTTGAGTGAATCGGTGCAGATTCTGGCGTCATGCTGCAGCGGTCACAGGGGGATTGTCTTGGGCTACAACTGGTACCTGCGCATGGAGGTATACCCCTTCTATGATCTGGCCCTCGATGGGCCACTGCGGCTTCTAGCTCCAGCTCCGACCCCCTCGTCCATCGGAGAAAGTCAGCCAGGTGAGCTTCTCAACTGCATGGATGCGCGAATATAAATGGTCATATACTAGCAGTTGTGCGCTCGTGCTTAGTAACCGGCTAAGTTAATATAAAAATGATAAGAAAAAATAATATGAGGCCGTGACATTCTCTCTAACCTTTACACTTATATTCTCGTTGACAAGTCTGTATAGATTTTGTAAAGCCCTGTTTGCCACGGCTCCATTTCACTAATGAATCTTTTTTTTTCGCTTCACAAACAACTCTTCAAGTGGAGTTAGGGCCGTTTCGATACCCGTTTGCCAAAACGGCTTCTTATTGAGAAAAAAAGGGACGAAAAGATAAAAATGCCTCTTGTTTTTTCCCCTACATCCTTCTTATCAGCTCGACGCTCCTCCCACAACGGCTGGCGCTCCCTTTCTTGTCGGCGCTCCCGCTCCCACAGTGGCCGATACACTCCCCATGGCCGATCTCCCTGAAGCTGTGCTTCCACCTCGGCCCCACGTTTGTCGGTTGGCGGCCATGGCACCGTGCCCTCAACCTCATGTCCGCAAGCTTCGGCCCAATGTCCACGCTACATGGGCCCTGCCCGACGACAGATCTCGACATCTATGCATTCCATGCTCGTGCGCCATTGCAACCCGCCACGACATCCTGACCGTACTCGAGGGGAGCAAAGGAGACCTCTGGGTACAGTGAAGCCACTACTTTTTAGCTTTATGGTACTCTGTGAGAGAAGATTTAAGATGCTTATCCAATGAAGCCATTTCATTTTATCTTGTCTAGTAGAAAATAACCTCAAACTGTTTTTAAAGCCGATGGAGAAGCCCTCCAAAATGGGGGCTTAATATTGATATGGTGGACAAAAAAATCAGGTGAATACTAGCGAACCTTGTTAAAACGTTGTACAGATTTGAAGTACTTTATTTATTTTAAAATATATAGTTCATACATGAAAAGATATATCCAAAATACATTCTTTTCGTACTTAGACGTACCAGACAAACAAACTCAAATTGTTCACGTGGTCATGTTCACTTGAGCTTATCAGCCCCCTTATCAACCATGATACAGTGTTTCCCTCCAACTAGCAAATACCATCAGCCGGCTTGTCGCAGAAAACATTTTTTTTTTTTGGCTATCTTGTCCGATTCTGACATATGCTAATCTCTGGGGCTACATGGATCGCCAACCATGGAGATAAGAAAGATGACACTAAAAAGAAGAGGATGCAATGAACATCACCGGCGGCGAGCACCTAGGGCGGCTGCCATATCGCCGATGGAAGGGTGGCGGAAACTCCGCCTGCTCGAGAAGCTGTTTTGTTTTTCTTAAAAAAAAATACAACTTATAGGGAAGCTGAGCTTGCCAAACAGAACTTTCCTCTTTGATGTTAATGGGTGTCGCTTTTATTTGTTGCTAAGCTAAACACCATTAATATAAAGAATGCCAAACAGAACTTTAAGCTGAGCTTGCTAAACACCAGACTGACGTGGAACACAGGAAAGAAGAAGTTCGGCGCCACTCTCCCGGTTTCGCTGCAGTGGCGGACCTAGAAATTTAGAGCAGGGTATGCCTGGCGACGCATGCCGGCGACGCGAGCGTCCGTGAGGGCCGCGGAACGAGCGGCCTGGCAGCGAGCGTAGGGGGAGACCGGGGCGAGCAACGACGCGACGCGATTCCCCGTTTGTCTACCCACGAAATCGATCGGTCGAAGCTGCTGCCTGCTGCCCTTGCTTGCAGCTGCCCTATCCCTACGATCGGTTGTCTGATGGATTGGGCCAAGTGAGTGGGAAGGCTAGATGGGCCACAGCCAGTCTGTATAGGCGTGGCTGTGAGCTGCTTCGAGTAAAACTCGAATTACAGCTATAAAATTAAAAAAATACAATTTTAACACCTTAACTATACTATATATGTATATTTCTCTTAAAGAACTACTAAAAACTTTACCAAAAAAGTAGGGTATGCCCGGAAATACCCGGGCACAATGCTATGTCCGCCCATGTTTCGCTGGCGGTTGGAACGATGGTTGCTACAGTTGTCATCGTTGGTTTCTTCATGTACAGGCGGAAGGACAACCAGAAACAAAACCCACAAGGTACGCCTAGCTAAGATCTACTTGTGCCAATTGGAGAAATTTTTTATTTTGAAAAAGATTTTGTGATATACCTCTTTATATACATTATAATGTCTTTAATACTGATATTTTGATTTTTCTAGATAACTTTTGTGATATATTAAGATATATACTATATCTAGTTTAGAAACATAGTAAAACTAATGTGTCTATAAAAATCAAAATGTCTTCCCCTCAAAAAAAATCAAAATGTCTTATTAGCAACCTCCATCCATTGGAGTAGATGCTCCCCCCCCCCCCCCTCACCTGGCATTTTGTTTAATATAGAAGATGATCTTCTCATGCAGATCGAGAAAACCTCCTGAAAGTATATAATGTTGTATAAACATTGTACTATAATTAACTTTTTCAAGTTGTATAAACATTGTTCTATATGTTTTTCCATCCAGAATCAAAGTTTTTTTCGTCTACGGCAACTCCATGTTTCTTCTCGATAAGGACTTTGTTGAAATGTTAACCTAAGTATATAATGTTGTAAAAAAATGGACCATATCATTCATGCATGCATGTTTATTTACTTTTAATCAGTTTAAAAATATATTAATAGAACCGGATAATTTGGAATGTGTGGAGCGAGGAGGGGGAAATTTATGATTACTAACATTTTTTCTAATATTAGGGGTTGATAATTTTGATATATCTTTGACAGGATATTGAAGGTCTTCTTAATATGATATTAGTGACCATTTATTATTAGATTTAAAAGAATCTAGTCACTTAGATTAGCTTTTAAAATGGCAGGCGGGGAATATATTCGAAGAAAGTTAAGGGGATTACTTCACTTATCATGTTTAACAAAAGTATACGTACGAATCTCATGACTTCAAAAAACATAGCGTGCGTGCAGGAGCCTTGCCACAGAGTGACAGAGATATTTTTATTTTATTATCCTTTTAAAGTTTTACTTTAAAAATAGCCTCACCTATTTTTTATTTTTATTGGTTGCCTAAAGTGCCAACGTGACAAAAACATGTTGTCGCGCCACATCCTTGATACATTAAGATCTACCAGTTGGATGGCGATTTTCATGTGGAAAACCTTGTTACACCACTGCCGTTGGCATGACAGTATTGTTTTGACATGGAAAAGCTCAACTTTAGAAAAATCTTATGTTTTTTATATCATGGAATTTTTGGGATAATGACCGGATTCCAGCCTCTACATCGTCTGATGTTCAAATACAAATCACTAGTTTTTAGGCTCATACAACCATATGATAAATTTTAGAGAAAGGATATTTCTTTTCTCAATTTGATGGCATTCTCTAAATAGATTCCACTTAATAATAATGTGAGTCTTCACCTAAATTTGAACTGTCTTATGTCCATCTTTTCATTATGGATATGTGTTGTGTGTTTTGTGACAGACAACAGTAATAGCAAAGAAGAGGACATTGAACATTGTGAGTCCGAGCAACTTAATCTAGTTGTGATATGAGCTGCAACAAACAATTTCTCGGAGGAAAACAAACTTGGAGAGGGAGGTTTTGGAGAAGTGTTCAAGGTACATTTTCCTCTATACATAGACATAATGCAAATGTTACAAACATAGTAGCTACTAAGAATTTCTTATTGCTTAGTCACATGGTGTTGGGCTTAGTCCAGTAATTGATGGTGAAGGAGCACAACATATAATAAGGTGACAGTACTCACCTATCAGGCTGGTCTTTTGGGATGAATTAGACTTAAGACCTGGATATGTTGTCGGCACCGGTGGACCTAGGCCCGAGGGGCTGTTGGTTCATGGACGAGCGAGCTGGGCCGTATTCCATTGCCCACTCTAACATATGGTGCCTAAAGATACAAAATATATGCCGACCTCCGTGTCCAAAATCTCAGACATACAGCTCCACAATTGTCTAGCTACCACACACCCAAAAAAGTCAGTCTCAGAACAGAGTAGAGGAAATTAGCAGAGGAAATTATTTCTAATCAGTAACTTATTCTTAGAAAACAACCAAAGAAAGAAGTAAACTGGAGGAATCTTAAGACTCCAATATGCAGGCACATATACTGGAATGACACCCTTAAAATTAATAATTTTGTACAAAGATTGGGAAGAGTAAGCACCATTAGCGTTAAACTGCTAAATCAAAGAATCCTCCTCTTGAAAACTAGGAATATAGGCTAATGAACTAACTCTAGCTAAAAATTCATAAGTCTTTCATCTATATACCTCCTAAAAGTACATTTGAGAATAATCTTAAAAAAAAGGTACATTTGAGATTACAGCGAACATCCCAACTGGATTCTTTGCTTTGTGCAGGGTACATTACAGGATGGGGAAGAGATAGCTGTGAAGAGGCTTTCACAGAATTCATCACAGGGTTTCCATGAGCTTAAGAATGAGGTCGTGCTGGCTGCCGAACTCAAGCACAGGAACCTGGTGCAGCTCCTGGGGGTGTGCCTGCAAGAAGAGAAGCTGCTCATCTACGCGTACATGCCAACAGGAGCTTAGATACCTTCCTTCACGGTATACATCAAACTACTGTGCAAATTCAACTAAGAGGACTCACATGGATTATTCATCCTCTAATTTTTTCAGTCTCTTGTTGTGAACACGCAGATCCAATGAGACGACAGCAGCTGGATTGGAGCAAGAGGTTTGCCATCATCTGCGGTATTGCACGGGGACTTCTCTACCTCCACGAGGAGTCCCGCCTGAAGTTCATCCACAGAGATCTGAAGCCGAGCAATGTGCTGCTTGATGCGGATATGAACCCCAAAATTTCAGACTTTGGCATCGCCAGAGCTTTCCAAGGAGACCAGTCTAGGGATATAACAAGACGACCTGTCGGAACCCTGTAAGTACCAACAGCCAAGCAATTTCCAATCAATCTCTATATAATTTGTCATTAAGCTCGATTAATTTTTAGCTACTGATCTTGATAGCACGTTGTTGATGTATGTAGCGGGTACATGTCCCGAGAGTATGCCTACTGGGGGCACGTCTCCTCCAAGTCAGACATCTTCAGCTTCGGTGTTATTGTCCTGGAGATGGTGACCGGGCGAAGGAACAACAGCACATACGACTCTGAAATAGACTCCGTGTCTGTGCTGAGCCATGTAAGAGACCATGCATGTGTTTCCTCACATGTACTTCCTCCATTTCAAATTATAGCTCACTTTGATTTTTTTGGTTCTTGCATTTTGTTATATACCTAGATAAATAATATATCTAAATACATAGTAAAATAAAAATAAAAAAGTTAAGGTGAACTATAATTTAAAACGGATAGAGTATAATTTAATTATATATGCTCATATATGATATCATTGGCGTGTGCAGGTCTGGAAGAAGTGGGGAACAGGTTCGACACTAGATGTGGTTGACCCATTGTTGACTGAATTCGGGTACCCGGAAACTGAGGTCCTCAACTGCAGTGAGGTCGTTCTTCTATGTGTCCAGGAGAATCCGGTGGATCGGCCGGACACCTCCACGGTGGAGCTTATGCTCAGAAATCCAACCTCCAATTCCAATTACAGGTGAACCCCGTCCAGGCCAGCCTTCCTCTTCAGCTCCGGCTTCACTGCTGCTGCTGCCTCAGATGATGGCCTAAGAGCGGGTCAGCAGCGGTCAGTGGCCGTGGTTTCAGAGAATGAGATGTCTATATCAGAGATTCAGCCGAGGTAGATTTGTGTGCACCACACACCACAGGGAGCAGAGCACAAGCCGCGAGCTGGGCTCAGTTAGTCATGCCTAAAATTAATGGCATAGATGATTTGGATGTTAAAGTAAGTACTGTAGTACATAAAGACCAAGTTTACTTCAAAGGCAAGGCCAAAGGTAACCATATACCATGGTAAAGAGTGAAGACAGAGAAAATTTATGCCTGTGAAACTGTCACGTGCGAAATACATGTATTACAGAGTACATCAAAGCGATCTCCTACATCCCTTTTTCTCATTTCACATCAGTCACATGTATTTTACAGGAAACTTTTGCCATTCAACTTACACGCGGCTCTGTGGTTGCCTACAAGGCTACAACAAATTACCGGTCACCAGCAAGTTGCCCATGCATTCCAACGGTTCCAACAATAGATATATGATCTTAAATTTGAAATTTGTCCATGGTCCAAACGAAGGTGGACAACTAATTAAAGTATACATTTCTACTTAAAAATTGCTTTAAGTCGCCAAAAATTGAATTTAATTCACTCCAACTGCAAGTCCTAGTTCCTCAAGTCTCACTGTGTTCGGTTACCCTGAATTTGAACCAGAAATTATTCCAGCTTTTCAAAACTATACAGATTAGTGAACAAATTCCAACTGGAACCATTCTAGCAACTCAATCCGGATCAACCGTACAAGCGACTCAATAAGATTTTGCCTGTTCCAACAGACCAACACATAAAAATCCCTTTTTTCTTCAACGTTAAAACCACATCGTATTGACAGTCCAAAAGGTGTCAGATACAAATCTAAATACCTCCAAGTACGAAGATATGCCTGGATAAAATGAGTACTAGTAGAAACCTGGATCAAAAAAGTACCTTTGAATAGTTGTGTGCCAACGGTTTGACAAATGCTGTATTAATGTATTATCAATAATCGTATTCGGATCCTAATCATAGTTCATTTCACCGAGATTCAGTACTTCCACAAATCATTCACTCATCATTTAAATACTTTCTGTTTGTCTGTTTCTATCAGCTCCACAACTTTTTACAATTGCATTCATGGGATATAGAGAAGCACCTCCATTTGGCAGCAACCACCCATCACAAAGATAACAAATTGATCGTAACTCTGATAAATCTTAGCATGGTTATGCGCCAGTGAGGAGTTTATAATATGGAATCATGCATTGGACAATAGAAGCCTTTACCATCGTGCTTCTTTTCCTGTCATACATGCAGCCACACATGTAAATGACATGGCTGATTTGCTGCATTTGCCGACTTAAGAATAACACCAATCATGATTTGTAGTATTAGCAGGACCATGATTAATTCTCCCAATGTTGCTTCACAGTGAAACAATACATGCCTTGTCAGGCTGAGACGAGGAATGGTACTGCAAAACACATAATGTGATTATTAGTATTGACAAAACAGGATTTCACCCTTTATCTGTTGCACTTGCTAACATCTGCCATACGTAAATTTTCATATATAGGCCATAACACTGTATTGAGCCTATGTTAGTTGAAATGAAACAGAGGAAAATAGAAAAACAAAACCACACCAAAACCATGGATATATACAAGAAGTTATGTTATATGCTAGTTGTGATAGAAAAACAAATTCAATGGTACGCAAGAATATGCCTTGGAGATCTCCACACAGGATCGGACCGAATATATGCTCATAAATCATGACAAATATCTATTTTTTCTTATAGTGTATGGGAATATGTTTTTTTCACTTTATCATAGTGTAAAGCAAGATAAGTTTGGCACTGACCAATCAGAAAGATACTCAACACTAGTAAGAGGGTGATCCGAATAGAACGACCAAATTGAATGTTTGGTTGTTGGCCTTGTATATGAAGCCCACCGGCCCGCACAGAAATTCTGGAATTTTCCTTCAAATTTGTCAAATAATTTCTGCTTCTTTCGGCTAGCCCATTAAATCTCTGTAAAACATAAAGAACCACTGGATTCAGCAAACTTAACTGGATGTGATTAACTTTGTGGACCAGTCAAAAGGAGGACATTTATAAAACAGATCATGCAGGAAAAGAAACAAAATATATTGCTATGTATAAAAGACGGTCATATATTTACCCCAATAAAAATGAAAACCAGCAAATAGCAATCAGGGTTTAGGATGTAACATTATTTCATATGCATTGGCATACAGTAGCCAAAACACATCAAAGTTCTCCATCCCATCACTATCTTGAGAATGATCATAATATCAATTATCGTTTATATACTGTAAGAGGCATATGACATGATCGCAGTTTGTACGTTTAAATCCATTGCATTTTACAGGAAAAAGCAAGGTTAGATTTCATTACTTATTCAAATGAGGCATACCGCCATTAGAGATGCTACACTATCGAGTCCAACATCTCCAAGGATTGTTTGCAGACATATATGCCGAATAAATTACTGTAAATAACATAATATTACATCAAAACATCTTAAATCTACAATAGTGTGGGGCAGCGAGGGAAATTGATATACCTGTGTTAATAACGATAGAACCCTGAGGTCAAGATTATTTGACATATCATATCTTAATGAGCGAGGTTCATCACTCTTGGGTTTCCACAAGCTATTCCAAAACCATCTCGCTCTTGTTAAAGATTCTGTGCTTCTCCGGATGCTTGATAAAGCAGTTGCCTGACTTGCGGCCGGATTCCCATTTGCGTTTGGGGACAATTTTCTACCATCATCCACCTCGTTACCAATGTCAATCTTCCAATGGTCATTACCTGAACTCATATTTCTTCTAAGGCCATGTAACTCCTCAGATAGACCACAAACATCACTCTTAACAGTAGAAATTTCTCTGTGTGGCACTTCATATATGTCTTTAATGATTAAAGCTGGATCACTCTGATCGTTCATGCCAACTCGCACATTCTTTTGTCTAGATGGGACATGGTTACTGCTGTCTGTGCTCTCCATTTCTGAATAGAACTCTGCAGGTGCTGAAAGGAAAGCAACTAGATCATCACGCTCTTCATCATCTAACTTCACCCAGTTGAGCCCTTGGCTGCCATTGTCCATTAGTGAACCATTTATTTCTTTCTGTACACGAGAAATCTGATCCTCAATGGCTACAACAAACTGCCGACGCCTTGCCACTGTACCCTCTTCCAGTGAATACTTATCGTTGCTTGAACTTACAGCCCTCTCAAACTGTTCCAACTGCACAGACAATCACTAGCAGTAATTAACAAGACCAGAAGTCAGCTACTAGTATATATAGAGGTTAAGGTAAAAGCATGCCTGCCATTTTGCAGTCCCTAAAGCTGTCTGAAGCTCCCTTTGCAAATCGTCTACCTCCTCTGAGCTAGAACCATTACTACGCTCACGCATCCAAGTTCTATAGACAGATTCCATCCTGCAAGTTGAAATTGCCAAATTCGAGGAAAACTGCATTAGAATATATGTTCCTGAATGCATTTGACTGTTTGCAAGTGCAAATGTCTGTTTCAACAAGAGTTCTTATTAACTGTCACAATCCAAGCAGCGAAATTAACAAATAGAGTTGTCAACTGAAGCAAAGTTGTATTCTATTTGATTAGAATAGAGCATTGATTGCCCCAGCCATATAATACAAAATAGAAACACAAATCAACCCAATAAGATATGGGGATGCCACCAAAGAAGCAGTTTTTACATCATAATCTGAACTAAACGGAAAGAACGGACAAAATAGGAAGAGCCAGCAGGTCACCAATCAGAGCGCGAAGAAGCATCCAAATCTCATCTTACCCCAGTCGACAACTAGCTCAATAATAATCACTAATCAGTAATCACTAATAAATTTAGTACAAAATTCAAGAACTAGAGTCCTCCAGTTCGCAAGGACCGCAAACAAGCACGGGTCAGATGAGAATCCCATCTTAAACGCACTACACCCATAATCTACAAAGTAATCAAGGAACAGCATCACAACCTTCGAAAAAAAGGACAAGGACGATCAAAATTCAGGGCAAAAATATAAAAGTTTCAAACTTTTGTAGCCCCGGGCGCAACGAATCGAAACCAAGATGACGAAGGCACTCACAAGTCCGCCGACTCCTGCACCTCCTCGGCCGCCTGGAAGAACCCGTCCTTCTGCCACTGCTCAAGCCCTCCCGATGCCGCCATGTCGGCCGCCGCCGCCGCAGATGCAGATCAAATCGGGAACCAGACACCCGACCGGCTCCAAGGCACCAACACCAACCCGAGCTCCAGGAGCCCCGCGTCAATGTCGCGCGGCCACGCCAGCAAGCGAGATCCCGCGGGGGGGCTGGCGATCAGGAGCTGCGCACGCCAAGAAAAGGCAGCGATTGCTTGCGCGCTTCCGCTCGGCGGGGAGGAAGCGGAAGCGGGGTGAGGAGGGAGACGTACGACGGTAGGAGGGGCGACGCGACGGGGAGGAGCTGGCGTAGAGAGGGAGAAGTGAACTACTCCCTAGCTATGTCGCCGCCCCCCTGCTGGTGGTGTTCGGTTTTGGTTCTTCGTTCTGGTGGCTTCAGGATGTCGGCCTTTTTCTTCCCCACCACCACCACTACCAACCTCAACCATATTTTCACCACAAGTTGTCAAGTGACTTCGTATATTTTTTTAGCAGGGAAGTTTTCTATTTTCATAGTTTCATGTGTATTTTGTTGAAGCATAATAATTGTATATTCACAGTACAATCCGTGTGACATGTCTCATTTTCTTATTTTCTCCAAGAAGCTGAATCTGTTTCGCTGAAAAAACCAGGCTAAAAAATATTGCTCGCTGATTTATTGTGAGAAAGAAACATTACATCGTAACCAGGGCGGATCCAAGATTAGCTTCTGGGGGGCTATAAATAATAAATATTAGAACTAAATTAAGGAAATAATGCTAATTTAGGGGCTAATGTACCCCCTGGATCCACCCCTGAGTCTAACTTGTTAGAAAGTCACCTTAATCTGTCCATATCAAAATAATATTCGTTACTATCAAATTTGGATAGAGTTATAGAAGTATAATCCTTTTTACAAAGCATTGTTCCAAAATAAGTATCCCTTGCGACACTCTTTAATTATGTTAGATTGCTATGGCAAGGCTTTGTGCATCTCATTGTCTTTTCAAACTCTTAAAATTTGAACATACAATGTTTTCTAAGCACAGAGAGACTACATAGGCTCAAGAGATAGTCTCTGTGATGTATCTTTCTCATAGAACACGATGTTCTACAGAGGACGATGTTCTAAGTCTGAGTATGTTTATTTTGATCTTTCTTTTATCTGTGTTTATTAGCTTATTAGAACAAGTGTTAGCTCATGTTATCGGAAACTCTCAAAGTAGATTTTCCTAAATATGACACGACAAATTCTTATCACTTTCAATAATGTTGCAAGATCAACGCTTGTGGGCTTAACGTTGGAAGCTCCTGAAATTTTGAGCGAGCAAACTAGAAACGCATGAATAAGCAATACTACTACCGGACAAAAATTAATTATGCAGAAAATAATAAAAAAATAAAGTGTCGGCTGTTTGCGGCAGGTATGGCGCCAGCGCCAGAGGGGCAAAACCGGTAGCGAACAAAATAGTCCCTCGCTTTGATGGCGATGGTGGTGGGGGCTGACTCGTGCGGCGGCCCATCCCTCCTTGGATGCTGACACGCCAGCCAGCCAAACCCAACAGTCCAACACACATGCTGCTACAGTATCATATTTAGTACTATATAGAGTATAAGATAAGATGATATCTGTCAGAACTTAAAAAATAACGATGTGCTTTGATCAGTATAATCAGATATGTAAGGATCGGATGGCAAACTGTTGGCACGGTTTGATCATTACATAATCTAAGAGAGAACCTTGAGCCGTGATTACACGTCATGTGATTAGTTGTGAGGGCCAATCATTCTTAATCAGGCTATGCTCTGGATGGAGGCACCAACCAAATTATGCACCGAATGACCTGTGCCACAGATGCGCCTGTTTTCTCGTCTACCGTGTACCTAAAGAACGGAACAGATAGTACTCCAACAACAAACAACGATGATACAAACAAGTTGTCGCCACTCGTCGGTAGGCTAGCTACCATACCAAAAGACCAATTAGCAATATATTTTTCCAGTTACTGCTTACTATCCTTTGCTTTCATGTACAAATCATACATCTACAGGATGAGTAAGATAAATTGTTGTCGATATAAAGTTGTACTTCGAAATTGCTAGTTACTACTGCCTTTTGGTGGCGCGCAGTGACACTGTAACACAGACAGCGACCATCACTGGTGACTGGTGAGGAAAAGTATCTTACCTGGCCCTTCCATTATGCTGGCAGTTTGTGGCCACAGTGCACGGCATTTCTCCACCAAAAGTCCCTACACTCCCAAGTGGGGTGTGATAAGAGATTTATGAAAAGCATAAACGATACATAGGCGCTTCAATTTGTTCACCTAGATATGCTTCCAAATGGGGTAAAATAAGCGTGAAAACCCTAGATCACCAGTAGTGGGCATCGAGTAGATTGTATTAAAAACAAAAGCTGACAGAAATCATGAAAATAAATTATTTTCTTAATTCTAAATTACAAGTCATTCTAAGAATCTTAAAAAAAATAAAATATGTTAAATTTAATCAAAATTATAGAGATTTATGACAGATAAATAGACATACAATAAAAATATAAGTAATGAAGAATCTAATGACTCTTAGTTTGCATAATAAATGTTATTATGTTATTATATAAATTTAGTCAAACTTGGAATGACTTAGGATATCTGTAATGATACTAGCTACGTAGTCAGTTGATGTAGAGGCAAAATATAAGAGCAAAGACTATTGTATACATTGTTATACTATTGGACCCATATTCTTCTCTCCTACGTTCTTGGGTTACGTGAAATAAATTAACCATTTACTTGCCGCTAATGACTACTCTATCTCTGACTTTTTTCTTGCCATATTACACGTAGCTAGTTAAATAAATAGTTTGTTTGCGAGGATAGTTAAATAGATAGTTGTTGGGATGCCCTTAACTAAGAGTCATCCACAATATTCTCTTTTTTTTTTGGTTAAAAGCCCCCAAATCCATGCATGTCATGACTATACATTTCATATTATGTCTACTATAGATGGTTCGCATTCTATTTTTCTTACTCTCACAGTAAATATAGACTAACCATTTATTCAAGATAAATTAATTTATGGTCAATTTTCTATGCTGAACTAATACTTTATAGTACCTAGCATTTGTTGTACACTTTATAATGCTGGCCAATATGTATTTCGGATTACAGTGTTGAAATTATAGCCCTGCTTAGCGATTTTAGCACATGGACGACAACCACATGCGCTGAAATTGGTTCAAAAGTAGCTTTCGTTCACCAAAAACAAGTTTGGTTCCCAATAAACTAGGTCAAAGGTACTACATTTCTTTCACCAAACGCTATTATGCGGTAACAATCAGGTACGACTTAAACCAGAAGCCAGGGAAGAAGAACCCCATAACTTCGCATTCCTCGGATAAAGCAACTCATGACGAGCAACTCCAGTTAGTAGATATGGTCACAAATTGCAGTAATGCAATTGGTACAGATAACCCATGTGCAACAACTTCACAATCTACATGTCAGCAGATGCATTCCAGCAGGGCCCCAGTGTGGTTTTCTTGCAATTCAATTAGTAAGCACTTCCATCCATGATTCCATCTAGCAGGAGTCAAAAGTTTTCCAAGGCTGAGGTACAGGAAGTGACAATGGACGATATTATCTTTCTCTGCAGATCTTTGTAGTCCAATGCTAGCTTCACATCCCAACTGACACTCTCCCTGCAGGGGATCAAATGAACTAGAGTAGGTAAGTGATGTTGGTGTATGGCATCAGCACAAAATGGGTTTGAGCATGAAGCAGCACCGGTTGGAATCATCTTGCTCAGGCAATACTTCAAGCATGGGATTAAATATGGACATGATTGTTTCCAGCACAGCCTTGTCATTTTCCTTTATCTGAAAGTACAATGAGAAGATGGGATTTAGATGAACATCGACCAAATGACGTGGCCCATGAAAACATCACAGCATCCTTAGTCCTTACATCAGCTTCAGTAGTGGATTCATCTATATCACAACCTAGAGCAACACGTAGATGGGACACCAAGGGCTGAGGCAGGCCATACGTGGGAAATCCTCCCAATCTGGACAGCCATGTCCCACGAACCATATGAGTGGTTTGGCTTGTAGTCACAGACTGAGCTGTGTCATTCTCATCATCGGCAGATATGTCAAGATCTGCACATAATCATGCATCTGTAATATGATTTTGTCTAGATTTTACTTGCTTGCATAGAGAAATAAAGGATGCACAAAATCTATTGATTACAAACACGGAGCCTGCTATTCATGGAAATAGTGCCTAGTCCCTAAGCAATTGAAATGGTTATGCCTATGCTGGTTGGACAGAAATCAAGATAGCCAAACTAAACTATTGCAACAGGTAAATTAGGCATCTGAGACCCAGGCCAACCAACATTTCATTGGCAAGGCAGCAGAAGTAACCTCTCTACATGCAGATCTACAGGCAGCTAGGAATACAACTACCGTAACAGATTACCTAAAGGTATGACATCATAAGGGTTATCTCCTCTTGGTAGGAAACCATAGAATGTAATGAGATGTGACCCTGGATGTTTCCCATAACTGAGAAAGCATTGCTCCCCAGCATCACAGGGTCGAGACAAAGGAAACTTCAATGATTTTGTAGCTTCATCTACTCGACCATAGTTCAAAATATGAGGTGATACCTTGAGAAAATATGAAAAAGAGAACATGAGAAACAAATCTGAAGACTAATAAAAGAAAACTTTCAGGGAAAGAACTACAAACTGAGTGATTCAGAAGTCCAGCAACAGGAACCAGGCAAGTTGATAATTTCCCACTACTTAGAACAATCATCATACTGTTGGAATACCACAGTTCACATGCCCACAGAAAATTATCCCATGTGCACACATCCTTCCGGAATATCTCAGGAAATTTTGTGCATAGTAAGGGAAATAATTCATCATACTGCTGGCGCAAGTGCTGCAATAAAGAACAATTTATTGCTTTGTACCAATTGAGCAGTGGTTTACAGAATTAAAAGAATAATATCACAAACCACAATGGTATTACCTGCTTAGCTTGCATTATCTCATCAAAAAGAAGGGTTCCTTCTAATGCAGCAAGTGCGTCGATTCCAAAATTCAAGCCTGTAAGTGCATTTGGTGAGACTATTATTTGAACTAGATTAAGGATTTTTCTTACAGAACACAATAAAGTTCTTGTACCTGTATTAAAATTTATCGGGAGTGTATCAAAGTATGGTTTAAACTTTGAATCTAGATTATGCCGCTCTCTCATGCTCCACAACAATAACATAGTCTCCGAAGTGATATTATTGAAACCTTTTAATGCAAGAAACTGCAAACAATATAGAAACATTTATTTATAGACAAGTCAGAAACCCACGCTTTGAGTCAGTCAGTACTGAAAGCATTTCGGAGCTTAAGAAGCAAAGGGAATTAGATTACCAAAGGAGAGCATACCACTTCAGATTGACAAAGAAGTTCATCAGATATGATGAGGGACTCTGGAATTTCAAGAGCAATCTCCCCCATGCCTATACTTTCAGAAGCTACCATTCCTCTTCCAGCTCCTTGAAAAACTAAACCTTCTGAAATCAGATAAATGATGTATATGCTGATACAAAGAAGTGTCCATGAGGACAACATTCAGTGATCAATTTTAGTGAAATTAAGTTGGATAAAAAATTTACTCAAATAGCTAAGCATCTTAGTATTCAGAAAAAGTAAACAAACTTCTTACTAGGTCATTAACTGACATCTACTGACTCGCCATCTATTCCACTATCTCATCTATCTTCTGGTTAAAATACAATAACATAGACATTGTCAGCACATTCATTATTAATAGGATGAATATAAAAGCTCAAACCGACATTGTTGTTTGCAAACACATTAAAAGTGTGGAAAGAAAAAATTTAATGAACACCAAATGACTATAGCATCAAGATTTTCTTTACATGCATGCTCCAACAAAGAATGTAGCAAAGGCTCTCAATTTTCAATGGATGGCATTGCACATATGCTCAAAGCACTCATAATTCATCAGCAAGTTCTATGGTGACTTACAGGCTATCTGCAATTTAGATTTAACACCAAGATGCTCCCCCCATTTCAGAAGAGAATCTTCAGCATCATGATTCTGTGTCTGAACAACCATCCTAGCATCGTCTGACTTTCCAACAGATTTGAGCTTAACAACTATCTCATCCTGTAGTATCTGTAGTACTTCCTTGGCAGCTGCATTGGAAGTTAGAAGCAATTTTTTCATTGTTTTCAACAAAAGATTTAGAGATTCGAGTTCATTCCTTGCAGAGAATGGACCGACATCATCTCCTGCAAAATAAAGCTCTAGCTGCAGAAAATTCAACAGATCAACTCGTTAAAATGTAGAGGTGAATAAAATCAAGAGCCAACCAATAATGAGTGGCACAGCATGGAATACCTCATCCATGTACACTACCCTAGCAGCTTCAATAATCTGATCCAGTAATCTGAGGGCATCTGCAGCTGAACATTTAACAGGAATCTGAATTTCACAAGATAGGTTCCTATTTTCCAGTATCCTCTGCATTTAAGAAGAAACAAAAGGAACTTATTGTAAATTTTGCAATTCTCCACAGAAACATGAGACTAGCAAAATTATATGACCATAAAGAAAATGCAATTGTCGGTTTATTCCAACTCAACATCTGGCATGAACCTGTTCAACCATAACACAAAATAAAGGAAATACACTTGACACAACCTATACTGGTAAAATCTTTTTATCAACCCAGCATCACAAGAACTCACTCATACATTGATACTGGCATACTGCAGTAGGCTCTCACTACAAAGTTGATATAGAAACCAAAGGACAACAACGGTTATCGTGTCAAAAAAAATCGCCCACAGATAACGGTAGCGAACACCTTTTCTGCTGCACAAGTTCTCTTCAGGGCCAGCAAGAGCCATCAATCATACCGGAACATGCTTATTGAATGAAAAACTTTGCTCCATAAGAAAGGAAGGATCCTTAATCTTGAGATGAAAAATAGAATAAACACTACTTACATCTTCTCAGGCAATAAAGATTAGTAAACTAACAATATCACTCATCGACTAGGTTGTACTCCTGCGAAATGAAAACAAAATCCAGCAATTGTCTACTCAAAGTAAATAGCAATTCCCAGCAAGCTCGTCTCCTTTAGTCTCCCTCCCTCCCTAAACCACAAGCAAATTCTGGTCGATTCCCATAAAAAAATGTATAATTTTAGCTGTTTCTCTAACAACAAACAAAAGGCTCAGTTTTCCAACCCAGTAACTAAAATTGAACTTCCGCGGCTTAACCAACCTCCATGTAACCAATAGGAATATTACACTCGATTAGGCTTCACTTATGCCTACGAAAAGAGCCGAGCTTCTTTCTAACTCCAGCGCCGTACCTTCTTGTCTGCGTGAAGGGGATCCGCCTCCGACAGAGGCGGCAGGCGAACCTCCACCGCCACCGCATCGCCTCCCGCTCCCAGCTTCACCTCGCCCACCGCCGCCGCCATGGTATCCCGTATCCAGCGCCGCCGCTTCTCCCCGGACGGCGAATGTTTGGTGTTTTGGGCGGAAGGGTGTCACGGTTTATTACAGGTTTTGGTAGTAGGAAATGAAACCGGGGAGAAGCCATGGGCTGCTAGTGCAAATGGCAGCCCTAAACCCTGCGTTGCAATTGGGCCCCCATTGTGTGAGGTAGCAAGTGTTTAATTTCCATGGGCTGCTAGTGCAAAAGAAGGTAGCACAATTTTTCCTAAAAAAGAAAAAAAGCACAATTTTCTCAAAAGAAAGAAAAAAAAGAAAGAATGTAGTACAATTTTCTAAAAAAAAGAAGGTAGCACAACCACTTCTAGACTGTATACAATTGTTTATAGTATATAAACAGGCAACGTATGCTATTAAAACAATCATGTTGTGCAAACTATAAAAACTCTAATCATAACCACATAAATCTAATCCGATGACTAGAGGTAAAGGTGAGTTATTTTAGCACTTAACCCCCCACTCATCCCATCCTAATCTCAGCTTTTACAAAACCCCCCAGCCCTGCTCCTGTAATGAAGGGCAGTAACACCTCCGGTGTTATGTTAACTAAAACATGTCATATCATCATATGCACTGCAAAGCATTCATGCTTAAATCAACCTTAATGTGCATTGACTAAAACAAGTTTACATTTCATAGGTTGATTGTTTTCTAGAATGTTTTGTCACATGAAATAATAAAACCCTACTTTTGAATGTCATCGCAAATACTTGGTTTATATTTTATGTACTTGAGGTGTAAACCGTGTTTACACTAGTGTCAAGCATAGTGTATAAACTTAAGTTCAACCC
>CM041643.1:19586602-19604382 GCA_023333625.1 Bothriochloa decipiens
GCTTAAGAATGCAAATGATTATGCTTGCTTAACACCAGAGTGTTACATTCCTCTCCTTCTTCTCCCCGCATCCGTCGCCGACGACCTCGCTCCGCCGCTCAATTTCCCCGTCGTTGATTCATCACTATCCAATTGCTCTTGCCAATAGCTCCGCCACATCCTCACGGTCAATTTGAGCTAGTTCGTGCTTGCTCTCCTCGCCCGAGCTGCCCGCGCGCCGTCGTCTTCTCCACGGCCGGTCGCCGAGCCGTCGGAAGCTTTTTCGCCATCGACCGCCGCACAGGGTGAAAATATATTCTCTTTAACCCTCCTGTCGTGTTCTCCATGTTATCCTGCCTCTCATGCGCACCTTGGCCGGCTTGATGGTCCACAGGAACTCCGGTGACGTCGTGCTTGCCGTCAGAGCACCGCCGCCGCCATCAGCGCCGCCGACCGCAGCTCGACTCAGCCACTTCGAGCCTTCATTAACATGCGCATCAGCACCGGGGTGAGCTCCTGCAGCTGTCTGCGTTATCAATTTCATCATTCCCGTGTCATAGCCGTCAGCCACCGTAGCTCGTCGCCGGCGCAGTGTTGCCAGCGCCGCCGCGCGCGTAGCCGTCGTGGCTGGAGTTCCAGTTTGGCCTCATTTTGTTGCCAAACGAGTTCGCCTGAGTGCCCTGCGTATGTACGTGTAGTCATCGTCGCCGGAAACCGCTCCGGTGAGCGTCGCCGCCGCTCCCGAGCTCCGTCGCGCCGCCATGACCGCCGGCGTGGGTGCCGTCGCCGCTCCGCCGCGCCGTTAGCTACCCTGATCGACTCCCCGTGCCAAGCTGAGCCTAATGGTTCAAGTCCGGTCACCGAAGACCTCACCGACGACGAGTAATCGCCGGTCAACCGCCGACGGGCCGTCGGTCAGCGCGGGAGTACTGTGCCGATTTTTTCTTTTTCTATTTTTAGAAAATGATTTAAATGCAGTTTTCTTTGAAAAATCATAGTAATTCATATATAGCTCCAAAAATTCTGAAAATTTTTGTGTGTGTTCTTTATGATGTCATCTACTTAGAAAAAATATGAAATACCAAATTTGAATACTTTTTGCATATGTTAAAATTAGCCCTTTTAATTAAAAAATAGACCTTCAATGATTTTTAATAAATAAAATAGTTGGCTTTTAATTCTAAAATTTGTTTTACCATCGAATTAGGCTAAGAGCTTTTCAAAATAAAATTTTGGTCTTAATTTGATAACTTTAATTTTATGCCTTTATTTAATGCCTTTAAATAATTAATTAATCCCTTTAATTGAGTTTAATCATTATAGGATTTGTTTGACTTTGGGATTGATTGATGACCTTGGGTCATTAACCCTAATGACCTTTGGCACTTTAATTAATTATTTGTGCTTACCTTAATCATGTCATTAAGGCTTAATCAACGTTATTTCATGTGTTTAATTAATTTCTTAAATGGCGTAGTTAACCCTAATGAGCTTGATAAGCAAAGTTTTGTTGGCTTGCAACTTTATCGTGAAGAAAAGTTGTACTCAAGTCCTTAATCTGATCCTGCATCCATCAAGCATCATGTTTACTATTCCATCATGTTAAAGCATATCAATTATCGAATAGTTTCCGTTAACGGAGAGTTAACGTTGTCGCACCAGATCCCAAGGACGAGCAGATTCAGGAATCGAGAGTTGATCCAGAGTTCGAGACCGTCTACCCCAAACATCAAGGCAAGCCCCGGATGCATTCAAACCCTATTCTATTTATAAAAATTTTATCGCTTCAGCTAGGATATGTTGCATTAAGTAATAGGAGTTGTGTGAAAACTCACCAATTGCATTACCTGTCTTATTTCCTTATTCCTTGTTACCTGCTTTGGAATGTAAGTAGCAACGCTTAGCCCTGCTTAATTAGTTAAGTGTTCAAAGGTAAAAGAATGAAAAAGATGAGATTGGTTTTTCTCATTGGAACCTTGATGATAGTTAATAAATCGAGTCCGGACGGCTAACTTGCACTGAGAATGGAGTCCCTCTGTAGTGTTTCCGTCTGTTGATGCCCTAGGTCCCGTCCGTTGGTGAACTGGTGATATCGAGAAATTAGAAATCCACATGCATGAAGTGGTATTCAGTGGGCCAGAGTCCCCACGCTTATCATGGAGTGACATATAGTGGGCCAAAGTCCCCACATATATCATAGTGTGTTATACTGTGGGTTTAAGTTGCCATGTATTTCGGTACACGGGGCCGAAGCGCTCAGGTGTATCATGTGGTGATATATGGCTGCGGTTGTTATCCCGGTGTATCGGTTCATCTGGGGTGCATCGGAGTTAAAGTCTCCGGTATCCCAGTGACCTAGGTCCCAGCTGGGTATGAATATGGATTCGTATCGTCGTTGCTTCTCGGAGAAGAAGACTCGATCGGTGTTCATCATCGTAGTAACAATTTGAACAATGATTAAGGTTTAATATTGAAGTTGGTTGGTAATTGGAGCTAGATCCAAGCAAACTTTTCTTGCTGTTAAGCTTTTCCACAAAATTTTCTCATCTCTTACAAGCCTTACCTTGTCCCTCTAGCCTGCATTTCTTGAATCTTCACCCCTCTTTTTCGTCGGGTCAGTCTTGTTGAGTACTTTTGTACTCAGGGTTTGTTGAACCCTTGTTGCAGGTGAGCATCATGGGCAGGAATGCTTCGCATCCTGCTGCATGACAGTCGTCGAGGAAAGTGACGACGAGTAAGATGTTTAGCTCTTGGGCAGAGCTTTTCGTTTGGTAGTGTAATAAAGTTATCTATTGTTACTCCACTACTATTATGGTTTATACAATCTAAACTTATGGTTGTAAATATGTGAAACTCAAAGGTTTGTAAACTTATGTTATTATAAGTCTTCCGCTATTTTACTCCGATGTATATTATTTATATCAAACTGTTGTAATACTGCAATGTCTCTTTATAACGATTGATCCTGCTCGGAGAATTATGGATGTTTCGGGATTTACCCGACAGACTTTTTAAGTCGTATGGAACACAGTCATGGTTATTTGGAGTCTGTTTAGACAATAATCATGCGTGTGGGCCATATGATTTAGAAGGTTCTGCCACAGCGCGGGAGCCTACGGCACTGGGTACGCCCTCCACTCGTCTACCGCGCAAGAGATTCTTGCTATATATATACAAAAATTCTATAAGCCCCATTGGCCATTGCCCCATTGGTGATGACCACTATATAAATAACAAGAAGTCAAGTATATGCCACTGAACATGAACGACGTCTTCTGATCGAGACATTAGCTAACTTATACTCTGTTACAAACTCCGTGTGTGGAATTGGTCACATGTGCACAGGCCCAGGGGTGGACCGCGCGCAATGCAAAAGTAGATAGTTTAAACACCCATCAGTCGGGCCATGTTACGTGCCAGTTGCCGCTTATATAGGCGACTAATAAACAAAAAAAATGATTTCTTTACTCATGGAACATTTTTCCGTCAAGTTGAATATATATCTACCACGTTATTAGTTGGAAAAAGTATGTGTTCCAGAAGAAGAAAAGTTCCACAATAAGGGAAAATATTTTATGCGACGAAGACCATGCTCCTCTCGGTCAAATCTCACTTTGTAAATATAATATAAATAATGTTGGAGTAGAACCCATTTCGAAATAAAAGAAAAATGAAGAAAGTAAGTGCAATGTGCATACTTCTCCAAAAGCGGAATGACAAACAACAGTGGGAAGGTACCAGCGATTGATGGCGAGCGAGAGCGAGTGCCCCGGTGAGAGAGAGCACCCCCGCCCCCACCCGCCGGCGCCTACCCTGGCGCCGCCGGCCACCAGCGAGAGCCCTACCCACGTCCCGGCCGCCCAGGCGCTCAAGCCCCCAACCTCCACCCCAAATCTGACGACGATTCAGAAGTCGAGGCGGCCCCCGCCGCGGCCTCCGCATCCGGTGCTCCGCCCAAAGATCTGGTGGGCGGAGGCACGCCGCCAGCTGGTGCCCAATCTGGTGCTACCATTACTGCTCCTGCTGGGGAGCTCGCCCCTGAGCTGGGCACTCTTCAATCCGGCGGTCCGGCCTTCCCGGATGCTCCGGATTCACAAAATGGGCAATCCTACGCTGCGAGGGGCCTGCCTACGGAGGACACCCTGGAGGGGGATGGGAAGTCTCCCAGATCTGGCGTGCCTGACGTTTCTGGACGGGGCGCCATTACTGCCCCTCCGTCGGAGGGAGGGGAGAAGGGACGCTCTTCGGTACGGTCGGAGGGAGGGGAGAAGGGACGCTCTTCGGTACGGGCGACGGAGCATGCCTGCGGGTCCGAGCACCGCCTGCACCCTGCGCGGGACTGCGGTCGGGGCAGAGGCATTTACGCCACTGCTGCGCCGGCGCTGGGGACGGAAGCACGCGACAGCGACAAGACCATGGGTGCTCCACAGGTTTCACGGAGAAGGTACGTCGCCAACATTCCAATTCGGGGCGGGGTGAGAGATCACCGGAGCTACTGTGAGGCTGCTTGTGTGCGCCCCCCACCTGCCAGATTTATTGCCAAGCAGCGGTCTCTCCATACAGGGCGCAGGACTCAGTGGCGACCGGTCAGCCTGGCCGGAACTCCTGGGCCGCCGGCGGGGTATAGAACCAACCTCATCGGCTGCTGTTTCCGTTGCCTCGGCAAGGATCACAAAGTTGCTAAGTGTCGAGACCCCATTCGGTGTCTTGCCTGCCGCCGTGTTGGTCACCGGGCTCGGGAGTGCCCGGAGAAGCGCGAGGGCGCCCACTGCCCCCGATCCATTCAAGAATCAAGCAGCCTGCACACTCCCGCCTCGTCTTCCCCAAGCAGGCGACACCATCCATTCACGACCGCCTCACCTTCCCCTCCCTGCATACGGAGAGGCAGGTGCAGCGAGGGAGGAGCCCCGCCAGGAAGGAGTGAAGATGCCGCCGCTCGGTTGGTAGCCCGGGATGCCGGAGAACCGACCTGCCACGAGCAATGGGGTGGTGATCTCGTCGACCGCCACAACGGAGGAGGCGGACAAGTGTTCTGCTCGTGTCGAGGGGCAGGCCGGCGTACGACGACATCAGCGCCGGGGACGTGACCCGGACCGTGGCGAACTGCGCCCGCGTTCCGCCGCACGAGGTGCGCGCCACGTGGCACCAGCCTGAGGACTTCATGATCGTCTTCAAGCATCCGATCCAGCGCACCATGGCGCTTTAGGTGGGCTCAGTCCGCGTCAAAGGGGTCTCCTTCGACATCATCCCCTGGACAGAGCACGCCAATAGCAGGGAGGTCACTTGGTGGTTCCACGTTCGCATGGCCATCGAGAACCTCCCTTGCGAGATGTGGAAGATGGAGGTGCTGCAGGGCCTGCTGGGGGAGGTTTGCCTCTTCGACAAGATCGATAGGGCCACAACTCGCCAGCACGCGTCTTATACTCTGTACTGTTGGACGTGGATGTGGTACCATGATCTCCTACCGCGTGCCAAGCTCGTCACCTGCTTCGACCAGGGCGTCGGCAAATCTCCGGCCACGGCAGGGGCATGTCAGCGACCGAGGGAGGTGGCGCCTCCGCCTAAGGTCCAAAGCTATGACCTCATCATTCACCTGGACATCGTTGAGGACTGGACGCCGCCACGTGTTCGTACTCCGAGCTCCACCCAGAGCGGGGCGCCTTCCTCTGTCTCCTTGGAGGAGGAAGAGTACCCAAAGATCCTCAACTTTGATGACTGGCGGCCCGGGGTCATTGACGGCACCTGCACGCCAAGACCGGCACCGGAGTGCCGCCCACCTCCAAGGGCTTCCCCGAGGCAGGGCGAGGATGACGACGACGATGCCCCGCGGCGCCCGCCAAGAAGACTCCTGGAGCGCGGGAAGCAGGCGCTCAACCTCTTCAGGCGTTCGGGCGGCTCCGCCTCCGACGAAGGCACCAGCAGGCGGCGCACTCGATCACCACCGGCCTATCGACGCGGGGCCACGGGCCCACACGGTGAGACGCTTTGTGATGATGACAGGAGCTGGCAGGTGTTGCGTGGTGGCCCAGGCTCTCCCCGCAACCGGGACCCGACTCGTTGGGAGTTTGCGGACTGGGAGCACAGGAGATCGCGCTCGCCCACCCCTAGAGGTGGGGGCCCGATCCCGGTCAGCACCAATGGCCCGCCCAACCACAACGCGGCTGCTGGGGACCTGGGGTCGATCCTGCTCTCCGGCGACCTTCAACCGGCCGTCGACGCACCGCCGCCACCACCGCGCCACCCAGATCCGATGATGGACTTCTTCAAGGGCACGTGCATCGGCAACATCTGCTACAGTGTCGCCAACCACTTTACCGACTACGACCCGATGCTGGCAGAGGCGATGGCCGCGTGCTCAGAGGCAACGAGCTGCGCCCTCTCCTTCTCGCCGGAGCGTGCTGCCTGGGACGGCGTGGCGGAGCACAACGGCGGGTCAGCTGCCCTGGGCCTCGACGACATCCTTTTCGTCCCAGGGGTGCAACAGCAGGTTGGCGATGGAGGGGGTTTCTCTGCAGGGCTCACCGAGCAGGTGGCAGACCTCAGGCTGGAGGACCGCCCCCAGGATATCATCGACACCATCTTCGTCCCCTGCGCGCAGCCGATCCTGGAGACTCCCACGGCTCATAAGATGCGCAACAAGGCATCGGCAAGAGAGAAGACCACTGCAGGGGGGCTGCGCAGGAGCGTCAGGCAGAAGGCAATGGGCAACTCTGTGCCTGTGTCCAAGAGGGCAACCCACCGGCTGGTCAAGGCTTTCGGCATTGTCGGCCCGGATGAGCCGGTGGGCAATGAGGCACTGGAGGCTGGAGGCACTCGCCAAGGCCTTCGGCAAGTTGCTGACCCAGGAACAGGTGGACGCGATCAGGAGGCTTACATCCCTGGACTGTGAGCCGGCGTTGTCGGCGACAGCACAACTCGTGGAGGCTGAGGGTTCTGAGGCTATGGCTGATGCAGGGTTTGGAGTTTGAGTTGGTTTCTCGCAGTTTATGTAGTAGTTTGGTTTATGTATGTTAGTAGTGAGGCAGCTTGTAGGGGTCGGCTGTTTTCAGATGTTCTTCAGTGAGTGGTCAGTGCTCGTGGTAGTGACTCTGAAAGCTGTTGTTGGTGCTTCAAAGTGGATTTGTCTGAAACTAGGCAGTAGTTCAGTGTGGGTCGGTCTGAAATCAGCAGGGTGCAGCTGTGAAGTGTTAGTGTTGCTAGTCTGATCATCGTGTGCCAAGTGTGTTGGTTTGTGTGGCAATTAGTGTCAAGATGTACCTTGGTTAACAATGAATGCCAATGTCAGTGTGTCTTATGTTGCAGTTGGGGATTTGTGTTCAACAACCCTCTCATCTTGGATGAACTTCAGTTTTCCTATGAATAGCAGTGACCTCTCCATTTTGAACTGGAATGTCAGAGGACTGAATGATGCGGCACACAGAGAGCTGGTCAGGGAGGCCATAACCAGTGCAAGGCCAAATATTGTTTGTCTACAGGAAACAAAGCTGGCTCATTTTGATGACACCTTGGCAAGAGAGACAATGGGGCAAAATTTGGATTCGTTCTGGGAACTGTGTGAACAGGGAACCAGAGGAGGAATCCTCCTAGCATGGAATAGAGATGTTATCTCGGTCACTGGTGCCATCAATAGAAATTTCACTATTTCAGCTATGGTTCAGACATCAGCCAGCAGTGACCCTTTCCTCCTAACAACCTGCTATGGACCGACAGATGATGCTACAAAAGACGAGTTCCTGGCTGAGTTGCAACAAATCAGGCCAATAAGCACGGTGCCTTGGCTAATCATAGGATATTTCAACCTCATTCATCAAGCCAGCGATAAGAGCAACCTAAACCTCAACAGAAGGATGATGGGCAAATTTAGGAGATCATTGGACATCTGTGAGCTGATGGAAATCACACTGCAAAATAGGAAATTCACCTGGTCTAATGAAAGAGAGTTCCCCACCATGGTTAGACTTGACAAGGCCTTCTGTACGGATGAATGGGAGGTGGCTTTCCCAAATTTTGCTCTCAATGCTTTATCAACAGGTGCCTCTGACCACTGCCCACTATTTCTCAACCGTCAGGACAGGGTACCTAGGAAGGCAACATTCAGGTTTGAGAACCATTGGGTTCATATTCAGGGTTTCAGGGAGGTGGTACAATCTGCATGGAACAAACCCCAGGCGGGCTCAGCACAGGCAATTCTTGCAAAGAAACTTGCTGAAACCGCCAGGGCCCTACAGGGGTGGAGTAAACCTCTTTTCAACAATGCCAGACTCCAACTTCACATAGCAAATGAGGTCATCTTTCGTCTTGACATTGCACAAGAGGGTCGTTAGTTGTCCATGATGGAACAGCAGCTTAGGCAGGACTTAGAAATCAGATTGCTTGGATTGGCGGCACTGGAGAGGAGTCGTAGGCGCCAGGCGTCCAGAGTTATTCATATCAAGGCTGGGGATGCATGTACAAGATTTTTTGACCTACACATGGCTGCTAGGCGTCGTAGGCAGTACATTCCATCACTGAAAAAGCCGGATGGCAGTCTGATTTGGGACCATGAGGGCAAGCAAGCGATCATCCAGGAATACTTCGGCAACCTTCTGGGGACAAAAGAGCGCAGGCAAAGAACCATTCAGTGGACATCAGTTCAGCTGGCCACCCTTCAATAGCTACCTAGCTTAGAGTTGGACAGGGAATTCACTGAAGAAGAAATCAGCTTGGCAGTCCATAGCATGCCAAAAGACAAGGCACCTGGCCCGGATGGGTTCACTAACAACTTCTACATCAGCTGTTGGGAGATTATCAAACATGATTTGCTCCAGGCCTTCAATGCTTTCTATGTGCAACACAATGGGGCACTTCATAACCTAAATAAGGCACAAGTAATTTTGCTCCCAAAGGGTCCGGTAGCCACAGAGCCAAAAGAGTTCAGACCTATCAGCCTGATCCATTCTTTCGCCAAACTCATCACAAATGTTTTGGCAACGAGGCTATCTCACAGCGGTCATGCTAAATGGATGCCAGGGGGAACAAATCAAGCACTTGAGGGGCCTCCGGCAGGGAGACCCGCTCTCCCCATACTTGTTTATTCTGGCGATCGATGTGCTGAACCGGATCTTCGAGAAGGCTACTGAGATGGGGCCCTATCTAGTCTTAAAGGCAGGCATGCAACACTGAGGCTGTCGCTATACGCCGATGATGCTGTGATCTTCACCAACCCGAAGCGCGAAGATATTAAGTGCATCATGGAGATTATGACCGCCTTTGGAAAAGCGACGGGACTAAAAATCAACATGCAGAAAAGCACCGTGGCAACAATTCGTTGTGTTGGTTTGAACATGGAGGGTATCTTATAGGATTTTGCAGGGCCTCGAGTCAACTTTCCTATCCAGTACCTAGGTTTGCCAATGACCTTAGGAAGGCTAAAGATGGTGCACTTGCAATTCCTCCAGGACAAAGCAAAGGCCAAAGTTGCAGGATGGCAAGGCCGGCTGCTCACTATTGCAGGCCGTAGGGAGTTAGTCCGCTCAGTACTCAGTTCCTTGCCGGTGTATCTACTGACAGTCATCAAGGCCCCCAAAAAATTCATCAAAGAGTTCGACAAGATCAGAAGACGTTTCCTATGGGCTGGAGACCAGGAAATCACTGCAGGCAAGTGCAAGGTCGCCTGGACTAAGGTCACCGTGCCTACCACGTTGGGGGGGCTTGGAGTCATAGATTTGGACAGATTCAGCAGGGCTCTGAGGATCAGATGGCTCTGGTATTCTTGGGAGGATAGTGAGAGACCGTGGGTGGGCATGGAGCTGCCGGTGGACAAAAATGATCTAGCCCTTTTCAACGCTGTGACTTCGGTGCACCTAGGGAATGGTAAGAGCTCTTCCTTCTGGAACTCAAGTTGGCTGCAAGGGTATGCGCCGGCCACGCTGTATCTGGCACTCTTCAAGCACAGCAAGAGAAAGAACAGGTCTGTCCAGGAAGCCCTCCTTAATGACAATTGGATCAAGGATGTGGACTATGCCATGCCCCAAAGGGTTATTGCAGAGTTTATGGAACTATGGGTCCATGTACAACAATTGGCACTCCAACCAAATCAGACCGATCAGATCGTTTGGCAGCACACTTCAGATGGACTGTACAGTGCAAGATCTGCATATAAGATCCAATTTGCAGGCATGATTGAATCGGCAGTGGCAGAGACAACATGGAAAACAAAAGCGCCGCCGAAATGCAAATTCTTCATCTGGCTAATGTTACAAAACAGGGTGTGGACAGCAGCCCGGCTTCAAATTAGAGGATGGCCCAATCAGTACTGCTCTCTTTGCATGCGCAACCTAGAAACAATTCACCACCTCATGTGTGAATGTGGATTCGCCAGAATGATTTGGGATTTGGTTGCCACTTGGTGCTCCACACCGGTGCTGCAGCCTGTTAATTGGAGACAGCAGGATGACATCAGAGAGTGGTTCAATGAATTGGGAAACAGCGGCCAGGGCGCAAGGAAGAAAGGGGTCAGATCGATTGTTCTCCTAAACAATCGCATTTTCAACAGGTCCTCAAGAACGCCGTACCAGCTGTTCTGCGCAATCAGGGAGGAGGCTAGCCTGTGGATGCGGGCGGGCGTTGCTGACCTTCAGATGGCCATATTCCGTGATGAGCAGCACGCTGGGGTGTTCACACCCCAACTAGCAGTCTCTTAGTTTCTTATGTATAGTGGGTGCTCTATGATTGTTGTGTAACCAGAAACTAGCTTTTTTAGGGATGGTGCGGTGGCCGTGCGTCACCGCAAAATGGCACCTTTGGCGCCGATCTTGTAAATAAACTCTTTCTGCTTATTAATGAAAGCAGGTAACGGATTTTTCGAAAAAAAAAACCGTGGATAACGACCATGGCGGCATCACTTAGTACAATGGAGAGCCAGTCAAAATGGTTTAGGGGGGGTATTAGATTTGTAACCACATATCATACATACCACTGGCGTGGTTTGAATTTGGAGGTTGAATTGGAAGTCACACTCGGTCGTACGAGATGAACCTGCGTGTCACACGAGACAGCAAAGCTTCCTTTTTTTGTGTGTGTGTGCAATTTCAAAATCACCAAATCATACGACTATTATCTGACCTTCTGAGAAGACAGCTCAGTAACAATCTCCAAATAAATAACCCAACAAGCATCCTCGACGAATATACATATTTTACAATCCACTCCCTCCCATAGTCCCATGGTCTAGTTTTCTAGTCCTTTACTCCTCGACCTCGTCACATGTTAGCATCATATAGCAAATTAATTTGCGATTTTCCACCAAATAATGCAGCAGCATCATCACCTTTGTTGCAAAGACGACAATAAGTAGCTAGTAACGGACACTGCTAATGTTGCGCATGCAAACCACGGTGGCCGCCACTGCCGTGGTCATAGGAGTATTAGTTCCTACTCAAATGTGATGTGAAACTGTGCAATTTTTAGTTGAGATGGTGTACTGAGAAAAGATACTTACGTATAAGGATGGATTCTTATTAAAAAATGTAGTAAGAAAAATTTCCTCCTTGTGATAAATAAACGATAAGGTAATCTACCAGTAAACTTTGAACTCGGCAATAAATAACAGTAGCAAATTCTTGGCATAATTGATATATGTGCATGACTGATGTTATACGTGAAGATATCTCATAATTACACAATAGTGAAAAGCAAAACCATCCTTAGTGGCACAATATCATATCACCAAATTGTATATCTGCTGCATAAGCTATCTTATTTAATACTCCGTATATAGTATATAATACTTGAAAGTTATGCTTACACGAAATTCCTATTGTTGTTTGACCTTCTGACAAGACAGCTCAGGGACCATTAGGGATCCAACAAGCAGCAGCAACCCTCGACGAATATACACTTTACAAACCACTCTCTCCCATCGCGTAGTCCATTCCAGTCCTTGCTCCTTCGTCACATTTGGCACCTTTATTTAGCAAAGAAATTAATTTGCGATTTGCCACCAAATGCTGCATCATCATCGTCACCTTCGTTGCAAAGACGACAATAAGTAGCAAGTACCGGACACTGCAAATCTTGGACACGCAAACCTCGGCCAAGCACCAAGCCCTCCCTGTGTCCCGTCCAGGCCTGCAGGTGTGACACCGAACTCGATGGGGTCCACCGAGGAGCAGCAGCAGCCGGCGGCCGCCGCCGCCGTGGAGGAGGCAGCGTCGCCGGAGATCATCTTCCGGTCCAAGCTCCCGGACATCGCCATCACCAACACCCTCCCGCTGCACCGCTACTGCTTCGAGCGGCTCCCGGAGGTGGCCGACCGCCCGTGCCTCATCGACGGCGCGACGGGCGCTGTGCGCACCTACGCCGAGGTGGACCGCCTGACCCGCCGCCTGGCCGCGGCGCTCTGGCGCGCGCCGCTGGGGCTCAAGCGCGGCGACGTGGTCATGAACCTCGTTCTCAACTCGGCCGAGTTCGTCCTCTCCTTCTTCGCCGCGTCCCGCGTGGGCGCCGCGGTCACCACCGCCAACCCCATGTCCACGCCGCACGACATCGCCAACCAGATCAAGGCCTCCGGCGCCACCGTCGTGTTCACGGAGTCCATGGCCGTCGACAAGCTCCCCGACGGACTCACGGTCGTCCTCATCGACTCGCACCGCGACGGGTGCCTCCACTTCTGGGACGACGTCATGGCCAGCGTCCCCGACGAAGAGGTCGCCACCGGCTACGACGACGAGCAAGAAGCAGGCTTCGACCCCGACGACGTGGTGGCGCTGCCCTACTCGTCGGGCACGACGGGGCTCCCCAAGGGCGTGATGCTGACGCACCGGAGCCTGAGCACGAGCGTGGCGCAGCAGGTGGACGGCGACAACCCCAACATCGGCTTCACCGCCGACGACGTGATCCTGTGCTCGCTGCCCATGTTCCACATCTACTCGCTCAACACCATCATGATGTGCGGCCTGCGTGTCGGCGCTGCCATCGTCGTCATGCGCCGCTTCGACCTCGCCCGGATGATGCAGCTCGTGGAGCGCCACCGGATCACCATCGCCCCGCTCGTGCCGCCCATCGTCGTCGCCGTCGCCAAGAGCGACGACGCCAAGGCGCACGACCTGTCCTCCGTCAGGATGGTGCTCTCCGGCGCCGCGCCCATGGGGAAGGACCTCGAGGACGCCTTCATGGCCAAGCTCCCCGGCGCCGTGCTCGGACAGGTACGTCACGTTACGTGCCAGCCCAGACCGCGTTTTTCTCCGTTTTCCTAGTTTGCTTGTCTCATTTGGCTTGTTTTTTTTTTATTTTACACTTTAGCATTTTTTTCGTCGTGTTTTATTTTCAAGTTTCTTCATTTTTTTAGACTCCTTTTTTCTCTGATGAATCCTGAGTGCCCGTTTCTCGATCCTGTACGATCGGTAACAGACACGGACGGGTGTGAATATGGTGAACGAAGACGGCATTGAATGGATGGCCTTGATAAGATTTCCATGGCCGTTGGATTTCATCGAGTGGTTTATTAGACTGTCTTTTTGATATTCGCGTAGGTCAAACCCATTTCTTCTCACATCATTCGTTGGCACGTTTGACTGAGACAACTACGTCCACATGGAGATTTCGTTCACAAGCATAGGATACCTTGACCAACTAAAAGCTCGTTCCTTTGCTGTTCCAATTTCTATTAATATTGATCATATGGAACCATTGGTAGCCTCATCCAGTCATCCAGGTCAAACGCTGGACTGTTCCAGCTAGAATGATATGCTTATTTGTATTAACATTGATCATATGGAACCATTTGTCGCCTCAGTCCAGGTCAAACGAACGAGGCCTAATAAGATTCTAATACTGGCTGCTAGCAACGAAAATCCTAGTTGTTTGAATGTTTTAACTAATGGTTAGTTGTATTTCATTATGGACTTAGGATAGCCAGGTAACGGCTTTTTATTAGCCAGGTCGTTTATTATAAGTTATTAGTCGGACTAGAAGCTTAAGTGTTGGACCCACTTGAACTAATCGTTACTTATTTGGATTGGATCCAAACACTCCAAAGTATACATGTGATAGCCAAAAAAGAAATATTAGAAAAGGAATTGTTTACCTATGAGTTTTACCAATGAGATTTTGTGAAATCTTCCATTTGGGAAGATCGCTTAATTAAATGGCCTTTAGTGTTGTTTTCTACTTTGGAAACAAGTAATCAACATTTTTCATATTCCTTTTTTGTATTAACCAACATAATAACAAAAACAAATCTATCTAATTTGTTCAAGTATTACTAAGATAAGTCTTTGCTGCGGAGTTGTTGAGAAGAATGCTGCTCCATCACGATACACAGTAGTTCTGACTTCTGACTTTCTGAGTGCTTCGGTCTTCTAATTTGGTACACGGTAGGTTCATGGTTGGGTGCTGATTGATTTTCAAGGTTATATTGGAGGTTGATTGTTTACTGACTTCGATGTGCGACATCAACCTTACATTTCATTTACGTGGGTTTTGATTAGGGCATTGCAAACCGGTGCCTAGTCGGATTGGTTAGTTGGTGATGCGCAATGCACACGTGGGTCGAGTAAAGGAAGTTGGTGATGGTTTCTGTTTTTCGACGACCACGTCCACAACACACACAAAAGCCAATCAGTCAATCCATTGGGCAACAAAACTTAAGAATATACTTTACTCGTACAAATCTGTTCGTATCGCTTCTCTGAATTTGTTCTGTCCCAAACCAAACTTCGCATGCTCTGAAAAGTCGATTCTATCCTCTGTGTGTGTACGTGTCTCTCATGTCACGCAATTTGACGCAGGGGTACGGCATGACGGAGGCCGGGCCGGTGCTGTCCATGTGCCTGGCGTTCGCCAAGGAGCCCTTCAAGGTCAAGTCCGGCGCGTGCGGCACGGTGGTGCGCAACGCCGAGCTCAAGATCATCGACCCGGACACCGGCAAGTCCCTCGCCCGGAACCTCCACGGAGAGATCTGCATTAGGGGCCAGCAGATCATGAAAGGTACTGACTGTACTATTCTAGTCTCTCTTGCATTGCACGTCGTCGTCCTTCGTTGGTTCCAACCTCCAAATGTTGACTTGAGGCAGCTCCATCTCCATGCTTGCTGGCTGGATGTACTGCTGGCTGGCTGGCCCACACATCCCTAGATCTAATCTGACATCGAAGTTGGAACAACATATGCACAAGTGGTTCACCGACTGCGCATCATGTTGTTAGTGCTTGACATATAAGCAGTCCTCAACTTCGATTGATGAATAAACTATCACAGCATGATAACAATGATGTGAAGGAAACTATAATCTAGCTAGCTCGGTCAACAAAGACGTAAGCTGTGCCACTCCTCTGCACTGCATTGCACAAATGGTTCAGACTGAACAATAAAGTATCACAGCTGATCGTGCAGCGGTTGAGACTTGAGAGAGGGCTTTGTGTCGTGATCCTAATCGGCAAAGGAAAGCTGATCGAGTTAGATGAACTGTTCCATTCCCATGTCATCATGTAGCTTTCTGTCCAGATCGGCAACGGAAATAAATTAAATTAAATAATTGGTATTAGCTGAGACCTGACAGCTTCGATTCAGTCTGGCTATGGAAGTCTCCTCCCTTGGTCTTGGTGTGATAGGTGAAGCAAATCATCATGATTAACGGACTGTTCTGAATACTCCTAGATCTGATCGCACCAAAGCGAAGTGGGGCCTGCAGCAATGTTTGTTTTTGGTAGCTGCTTGTGTGTCAAAAATGGCGACAGCAGCTGTCAGTTTCAGTTAGGCCGCTGTATAGAATTGTCATGTACTACGTACTTATTCAAGACAAGCACGCGTTCTAGAGTCTTGACATATATGGATGATCTAGTATACCAACAGATGACACGGACATAAATTAGAATACTAGTATATAGTGGAAAGAAATCAAATGTAGTCACATCTACGATCTCAGTATTTTTGCATTATATTTGATGATATTTGCAAACGACAGAGACTGGATGCTGTTGTCATTCACCTAATAAAGTGATGTATGCTGTGCAACTGAATTTGTCAAGCTTTTAGTTTGGCTGCCATCCAGTATTATTATTGTAGTCTATCTTTTTCTTTTCGGATTTTGGTTAAGTTACTCTCTGTTCTTCAATAAAGTGAAGTATTATTTTTTTTGCCAGACAAGTGAAGTATTCTATGAACAACTTTGATGTTTAGAACTTACTTAGAAGACTTGATGAGCCGATGTGCTTTCATTTTGGTCAGGTTACCTGAACAACCCGGAGGCGACGAAGAATTGCATCGACGCCGACGGGTGGCTGCACACCGGCGACGTCGGCTTTGTGGACGACGACGACGAGATCTTCATCGTCGACAGGCTCAAGGAGATCATCAAGTACAAGGGCCTCCAGGTGGCCCCCGCAGAGCTAGAGGCCCTGCTCATCACCCACCCAAGCATCGCCGATGCCGCTGTCGTTGGGTATTAGTCACTTGACCTCATCAATATTTGCCCAACGAAACAATGGATACTTGGTATTTCAGTCAATGAGATACATGGTGTCTATGATCATCATTGCAGGAAACAAATGGAGCCAGAAATCGGGGAAATCCCGGTCGCCTTTGTGGCCAAGGCCAATGGGTGCGAGCTCAGCGAAGATGACGTCAAACAATTTGTGGCCAAGCAGGTGATATTTATTTTCTTGTTGCCTCCGTTTGGAGTTCATGTTCAGATGCTAAATGTGAACATTAGGAATTTGAATAATATAACTCAAGAGTCAAGATAAAGAAACAAATACATGTGTCTGTCCTCTCTTTTAATTTTGTCTTTCCTCCATTTTGACTGAGCGAACTTCTGCTCCAGGTGATCTACTACAAGAAGGTCCGCGAAGTGATCTTTGTTGACAAGATCCCCAAGGCCCCATCGGGCAAGATACTGCGCAAGGAGCTAAGGAAGCAGCTTCAGCAGCAGCAGCAAGTGGCGTGATATCTATGGGAAAAAAAAAACAGCCTGCGGATTGTTCTACTTTATTAATTTTATGATTTGTCCGGATGCCGACAAATGCAGGAAGAATTTTATCCGGAGGCACAGAGAGTTTTATATCTTGATGTGTAATGTATCTAGCTAAATAGTGAGGCAGGGAGGCTCGATCGATGGAATGTATATGGATATTGGATTTGCGAAGGTACATCATACTTGGGGTGAAGTGCCTAGTGTTTCTGGTCTATAGTTGGTGGTGGTGGTGCCGTCATGTATCTACCTCATAATGTTCATTTTCTCTTGGAAATAATTTTCACCATTGTAGATTAAAATCTAAAACATTTTGTTATATTTCCATTTTATTATTCACAATAGCTTATAGTGGTTAAGTGTAGCTTAGCTGTTTAGGTTTGTAGTGGTGAAATTTGTTCACCCACGTTCGAACCCTTTACTTGACTTTGCATGGGGTGCTTTTAAAAAATATATATATATTCTAGGATTTACATGGTGTTTGCTTCCACCAGTAGTCATGCAAATGGTAACTAAATCAGGTTACAATATAACTAAAAATAGGGGTCAATCATTATGGTCTTTGTTTGGTTTCAAAATGTAACGATATCAAATACAATACTTATATGCACTGTAGCTGATTGCTGACGGCACCCACCCTCTCTCAAAATGTCAAACAAACACTGCCTTAATGGAGGCAAAGTATTGGATTTGAAAAATAGGAAACTTGTGTTGCAAAATTCAATACGCGCCCATGGCCTAATGGATAAGGCGTCTGACTTCTAATCAGGCGATTGTGGGTTCGAGTCCCACTGGGCGTGTTGATGTGAACTTTTTAAAATTATTTATTTTACTTTTTTTGGTTTTTAAAACGCA
>CM041643.1:19613618-19718305 GCA_023333625.1 Bothriochloa decipiens
TAGACATACATGGGCCTCATGGGCCTAAACCTCATATACTCCAACACTATATTGTCAAGAAAAACTAGAAGAGAAAATCCTATTAGGCTATCAAAGACAAGGCTGGTACAGGAAAGACAACAGTTGGCACAGAAAACCACTGAAGAGTATAAACACCAAGACAATCAGCATAGCGAAGTGACAGAAAAGGGCACAGTTCTGAAAGAGAACTGAAGTAGAGAAGTCTAAATACATTCAATATAGTAACTATAGTGCTCAAATTCATTACCATGGTTGCTGAAGAAAAGAAGTATAAGATGATGGAGCTTGAGCTTCCATAGCACCCAGAGTATCACCATGATAGGAACCATTTAGAGCAAGTACCTAGAGAGGAATCAGTTGTTAAGAATATATAAGGATGCCTAAAATGGGCATTTACAGTTATTTATACAACATTTATATTAGTTTGTCCCCTGTAAATTCTAAAACATATATGAAATATAATTAATGACATATAAACACAAGGTTATGGTGATCAGCTAAGGTCGACAGTCGTGAGGAATAAACAAAAAACATCATTCTCTGACTGTGAACTGTTTAGTATGGCCATCACATACCTTCAACTGAATGTTTTTTTCATTTCTTGTAAAATTTTCACTGCCAGACATAATTCCATGATCAAGACAAAATTTACGAAATGCCATCTTCAGGGCAATTTCAATCGCAGTAGATCCATTGTCTGAATAATAGACTCGAGAAGCCCAGCCTGAGGAAAAAAAGGGAAGTTGTGGTACAAATAAGCCAAAACAAATATGACAGGCACATGAAAAGAAATAATGCTATCACCCAAGTGGATAGAGTTGCAAGAAATAAATAAGAAAAGAAAACCATAACACAAATATTGAAATAAAGGAAGAAATAATCATTGTACAAGGTTAAACTGTTGATATGACCCATAAAAACATGTTTCATTTCACAATTCACATACACATTCTTATAATTGCCTCATTTCTTGAGGTAAACATAACAAATCATCATGCACATAAGCTCTAGATATATCCAAGAAAGGATTTGGAAGGTGAGCATATTTCAAGCTCCAAGTCAACTTTCATATTAATATGACATGAAATTCATTATACAGTACCACAGAGTTTGAATTGAACCAATGCTACACTCAGTGGAAGAAAAGCTAAATTAACAAACCTTTACCAACTCCTTCAAGTAAAACTTCTGCAGAACGAAGAGCAGGCTCATGAACATTCTCTGGAAACATCACATGACCATATCTTGCAGCAGCATAACCCATATCTCTTGCAAGTTCAATCTAATGAGTAAAGAGAAGTTTAGGGCTTTAGGCTACAAAAATTTCCTGTCAAAAGTTCCAGTATACAAGTTTAGGCTACAAAAAATTCTTGTCAAGAGTTAAAATACACAACTTTACCAATAAAAAAGTATAAAAGGGAGTTCTTATAGCAAAACAAATCACATATTCCTGAGATACGAGGATAAAACCTGCAAGTTAGAATCAGGCCCTTGAGTCCACCAACTTGCGCATGCATCAAATTGAGGGACGAGCATTTTGTCTTTAATCTACATCAAAGAATTAGAGAATTGATATTATGATCACTTCATCAACCAACCTTGTTGCACAACCAGAACATCATTACAAATTTCTTTTGAAGAAATATGAAGAGAGAAGAGTAGAAGTAGAAAGTGGACAAACCTTGTACACAGAAAAATTCTCACCACAACGTGAATCAATTACTGTAACAGAATCTTGAGGAACAAGATTGTGCTGAGTAAAAGGCCACCACAACAAATCCTTCGATTTTCTTTGCATGCTGTTTAACCTCTCTATTCTTCTGGAATGAAATGATTGCAGGGCATCTTTAAGAAAATTAAAAGTTGAGGATGACTCAGAAAACCAATCAGTCAGGTCATCTGAAGGATCTTCAGGAATTTGTGGCAAGGTAAGCACATGTACCCTAAATAACAAAATCAATAGAGTTTAAAGCTATCATAAACAAATGCAGAGCAGCAGAACTACTCATTTAATAAAATAAAAGAATTAAACGAAAGGCCATGAATAGAAACCTGTTTCTCAAGTAAGAAAGCAAGAATTTGTCATTTGATAACTCACGATCTTCCAAAATAACTGCACTCACATCATACCCTCTTAGCAACAAAGTTTCATATGCAGACAAAGTGGATGAAATACCACCAAGACGGCCATCTCCAACAAGAATAGCAGGTAACCTAAAAGGCCTGTCAAGAGTTGAAACAAATCAATAATAGCCAGATAAAAGATCAAGTTAACAAGAACAAAGAGACGTTTAAAATGTTCAAGGCTTCAAGCTAACAGTTAACATCATAAGGTGATTTAAGAGGTTAAGGCATTTTGAACTTTAATCCATTGCTTGACCTAGCAGTTATTTTACATGCAAAATTTAAACTTAAAAGAAAGGAAAGAAATAAGGAGAATAATATGCAGAACATCACAAGCTTTATTCGACAAATTCACAAGCTCAAAAACTACAATTCAGGAATCAGCCAGTAGTATGCTAGCCAGATAATATCCAGATAATATGCTGGCAAACTTTGTTTGTTCTGTTATCTTGCTTGATGTGTTCGGTAGGGCCATTGCCAGCTGATCCCTCGGTGGTCAGAGGCATGGGCATGGAGAAGTTGTTGGCAGGATGTTTTGTCTATGAACTTGCATACTTTGTAATTCCGTTGCTTTGCTGATGAAATTCGGTTTTACCATGTTGGAAAAAACATTCACTATTATTTCCAATTGCCAGTGGAATGGCCTGGCAGAAGAAGAGCAACAAGCCTATTTTGAAGTGGGCATGATGCATGATTGACTGTAGCTATGGAAATATACACCAAGCATGGATGGTCATCATTGAAAGGCTTACTTCCTCCACCCCAATTCGAAGTCGTTTGACTTTTTTAATACAAAGTTTTACCACTCGTCTTATTCAAAAAATTTATGCAAAACATCATTTCTTTTGTCGTGGCTTGCTTTATTAATAAAAGTTCTTCAATAATGACTTAAATTTGACTATGTTTGCACAAAGCTTTTGAATAGACGAGTAGTCAAATTTGGAATCAAAAAGTCAAATGACATACAATTTGGGATGGAGGAAGTAGCATTTAGTCGATCATCCCTTTGTTTGGTTTCGCTTTTTGAGAGCTAAAAAAACAGAAAGAAGCTGGAACTGTAATAAGAACAAAACTCTTGCAAAGACCAGAGTGAAGTTCCTTTTTCCTAAAAATTTACATGGTTGTACCGAATACCATTAAGACTACGATTTCCATACAAGAGTCTACTAAACTATGCTTCCATTGAACCATATTTCTGATAGAGCATATGCAACATGCATGGACATCAGATCAATTATCACGATGCTGAATTGCAATGCACAAGCACAAGCACTAAAGGTAACAAACAAAACCCAAACATCATTTTGTTCACTCTGTCCTGCTCCTCGACACATCATATCCAAATCCAATAAAAACCAAGCAAAGAAACAAGGCATGTGTATGAAATCAATAGCCAAGCTGCAAGGAGGGAAAGGCACGCACCGGTAGAGGTCACACTGCAGGGTACCGGAGGCACTGGGGCTGGCAACGCCACCAGCAGTTTCCAGCACCTTCCACACCTCCCCACCCTCCCCGACGCCTTCCTCCATCAGCCACCGCGCGACGCACCCCTTGACCTCATCGTCCCCGGCCGCCATTCCTTCCCTCTCCGCCGCCAGGTGCGGCGACACCGGCTCCCGCCACGCGTACGCCGTGCAGCACGCGAGCACCTTCGCCTCCTCCTCCGCACCCCCTCCGCAGCTCACCACCACCTTCTCCTGGCTCTCGTGGAGGGATGGTTCTGCCTCCGCCTCGGCCTCCACGGCGGGCGACGGGAAGAGGGTGCGGCATGAGGTGACGAGGCGGGTGGCTCGGGGGCAGGAGGCCGAGGCGCGGAGCAGCGCGGGGGCCCTGCTGAAGACGAAGCGCGCGTCGGAGTCTGCGGGGTAGCCGGTCTGGAGTGGCTTGAGGTAGGAGACGGACGAGACGGATGGGGACGGGGAAGAGAGGAGCGCGGCGGCGAGCCCCGCCGAGATGAGGGTCTTGCCGACGCCCGTGTTGGCGCCGAAAATGGCGAAGGTTGGGGTGGAGAGGGGAACGGAGGGGGAGGCGGTGCCGGAGGAAGACGAGTGGAGGCGCCGGCGGCTGGCGTGGTGGAGGAAGAGGCGGCGGAGCATGGCTGCGGAGGTGGTGGTGGTTTTTGGACGGGGAAAGGTGGGGGTTCGGGGGTGGGGCCGTTGGGGGAAAAGGAGCGAGATTAAAATCGAGGATGTGTTTGGTTACAGAGATTAGGTGAAATCGGGATTGGAGGATATTCTCAAAAAAAAGAAAAAATCGGGATTGCAGGATTCTATATTATTTCTGTTACTGTTTTTTACTACTTCATCCGTCCTAAATTTAAATTTTAGGTTTTCATATTATAAGTTTAACTCGATTTATAAAAATATATGTAATATTTGTATCTTCAAATAAATTTATTAAAACTAGACTTAAATATTTTTCTAATGACTAATTATGTAGCATAAATATTATTATATTTTAATATATATATTTAATTAATATTATTTTTTGAAAAGCGAAAACGATACTGGGGCCTTGTTTAGATTGTAGGAAGAAATGAACCCGATGAATAATACCACTTTCGTCTTATTTGACAAATATTGTCCGATCGTGGACCAACTAGGTTCAAAAGATTCATCTCGTGATTTTAAACTAAACTGTGTAATTAGTTATTTTTTTACCTATATTTAATGCTCCATAGAAGCAGCTAAATATTGATGTGATAGAGAGAGTGAAAAAATTGTAACATCTAAACATGGCCTGGGATTACTCCGTACTAACAATCGTTAAGATGTGTAGATTTTCTTAAAAGAAATAATCGTCAAGACATGTGTCTCTGACCAGAAGCACCCCGCATACCTCGCCCCCAATCGGCCTTGCACGCCCTCCCCTGGTACTCATCCGCCAGCGCTAGTCCCGTGTTCATGGGAACATGGGAACCGAGCGCACCTCTGCACCAGCTCCAGCCTCGCGGATTGGGCATGGTCGGTCGCGCTCACCCAACCCCACACTCTGCACAGGAAGAGAATAGGTGATGGCTCTGTTATAGGAAGAGGAAGAGTTGGATGCGTGGGGCCAGGGTGTCATTGAGACAAAGGGGTCAAGGGTGTCATTGAGACAAAGGGGAAGGTGACAAAATACTTGTAGATGCACTGATTTTGTGCTTCGGTTGATTACTAAGACACAAGTGCATTATCTACTAATAAAAGGCAACACTCTATTAAGCTTGCAACCTGATATGCCAAGTTATGAAATTTAGGAGACATACACCTGTGCCAGAGCATAACATCTAGTTTTGAATTTTCAATGATGCTCCTTCCTTTGTTGTCTACTTTGCTTCCCTTGTCCAACGTACAGGCCCGGCCCTGGGGGTGCCAGCAGAGCAGCCGTGCAGGCCCGGGCCCAATGCCAAATATGTATTCAGCCCAGCGCAAGAAGAATTGAAGAAAATATTGTCGATTCAGCTGGCGTTCTGGCTTCCGAGTCTGCGACTCCTGTCCGATCATCCCGTGACCTACTGTGGCGCGAACGTGCCAACGTGACGTCGTCTGGACCGTCGTCGAGGCGCATCGACTCGAGGTTGAGGAGGCGGTCGGAGACGACGCGTTCGTGAGTCTCCAGGTTCGATTCCACCGCGGTGAGGCGCTGCTCGACGTCAGGGTTGATGGTGATCGACGCCAACGCATACTCGACGGAGGCAAGGCGGGAGTCAAGCGTAGTTGCGCACTCCGCCGCTACCTTCTCGAAGGCGGAGAACCGACGTTCCCAGCGCTCGTCCTGATCGCTGAACTGGCGCTCCCAGCGCTCATTCTGAGCACCGAACTGGCGGGCGATCTCATCCATCAATAGCTTCGTGTTCGGCTCCATGGCACCTTGCGCTCGCTGATGTCAGGTGTAGTACTGGTGGTAGGAGCCGTCGGAATCCAGAATCGGAGGCAGGGAAGGTGGTTGATCGAAGAATCCGATACTAGATTGTTAGCTACTGAAGGGAATTGGGAGGGATCGAGAGGAACAGGATAGGAATAACAGAGATAGGTAGCTTAACGATGAATCTTAAACGAATTCGAATTTTGTTAACAAAATGGTCTAAACCATTCTCTCCTCCTCCCTCTGCTTAATCATCTGCTCACGTCTACGCTTCCTTCTCCTCTTCGTCACCCGCTCCTCCGGATCACGCAACCCAGGTTGGCCCGGCGACATGCGGGTTGGGCTTCTTCTGTCGGACTAGCCTTGTGTCGCCATGTTCGGCCCGGCCCAGCTCCTGTGTTGCCGGATCACCTCCAGCAGCAGCTGCAGAGTTAACAGATTCCTTCCCGCGCGAGGGCTGAGGGCGAGCGATCGACATCGACGTCGACTCCCGTGCCCGTGGGGTGCGAGGCTGCGAGCGATCGGCGATCCTGTGCAAGTCCGAGCGGACGCTGCCACGCCGGCCATCTGTTTTGCTGTTCCTGGCTTCAAGCAATCCAGCTGCTCGGCTACTTATGGTCTTCATATTGATATACGGAGATAAAAAGCTAATTGGCCCCCATTGCAAGCAGATTTATAACTCCATTTAATGAAAAATTTTGATTGCTAATGAATTCAACATCTTTGAAGGCATTAGATGGTGCTGATCTAAGAGACCATTGCGTTAAATTTTCAAAAAAAATCTCTTCGGATGGTTCATGGGATGTTGATGTAAATGACATGATTTCTAAGGTAGTTGTTATGCAGTCTACTATGCCAGATAAGCCAATATCCTACTACGAAGATTTTTAAGTTTGTCATAGAACCAAATTGTTATCCTAATATTTCTATTGCTTATTGAATCCTATTCCTTTTTTAATATTACACGCATTACACAATATAACATAGATATTTATAATATGTACATGCACTCACCTATCAGAATTTTTTATTATATTATTATTGGATTAGAGTTGTATTAAAGGGCCTATTGAATGGAGCTCCGCTCCGGGCCTATAATTGGACTGCAGATGCAGGCGAAGTTGAGCAATAGACCGCGTGGATGCAGACGGAGCTCGAAAGACGCGCTGGGGCGGCAGTGGCGTAGACACTCAATTGCGGCAGCACGGCGGTGCCAGTCCTGCCCAAATCCGGTGTCCCTGCCTTTTTTCCATTGGCGGTGGCGGCTGGAGCCAAGTAACATGCAGGTCATGTTAACCCGAACTGGGTTTTACTTGGGCCATTTGGACTGCGTGTTTCGGAGGTGGGAAAAGTTATCGATTATCAACCGGGGCCCGTGGGGCACTTGGATTGCGTGTTACGGAGGTGGGAAAACTTATCTATTTATCAACCGTCGGAAACAGAATGGACAACATCCCGTAACTTGCCTTCTGTACGTAGACAATCCAAGCTGCTCAAACAGGCCCTAAATATCGCCATTGAGTGTTGAGGTACGGTTCTCAGTTGCCTAACTTGTATTGATATATATGAAATCCTTAAATAGTCTAATGAGTTTTGCTTGTTAGTTTACTGGGTAAATACCCCGCGCGTTGATGCGTGGATTTTTAAAATGATGTCTTGTGAATGATATAAATATGTATAAATTTGATAAGAAGTGAAGTTTTATGATGGAATTATACGTTACATGCATGTAGCAGTGGAATGAGAAAAAATAAAATGTAAATCACTACAAAAAGGTAGATGGAGGAATGAAGAGGATATTTATTAGCATGCTTAAGTTAATGATAGTGTACTTGTGGTGGACGATAACATGACTGTAGGCCTCTAGGATGATGTGGCTTCACCACATCCGAGAGAATTAGGTAGCGATATTAGCTTTATAGAAATTTATGATTTGGTTGGTGTTTTTTCTGTAATTGTTAAGGTTGCCAAAAAATAGTAGCTAAAAGTTCTAACTAAATTTTATTTGTGGTGTTTGGATCCTCTAGTTATAGACTTATTAGTTAAACTTATCTGACTTTTGTTAGGTTGAAACAACTAGATCTAGCAGAACTTTAGCTTGCTGCAGGCCGTTTGGATCCCTTGCAGTTAAAATATAGTTGGTGGATCCAAACAGGCCATACATATATGTCTATATTTTTTCTTTTATGTCTAGATTTTCTGTAGCTATAGTTTATATAGGACTCCTAATGAAGAACCATAACTCAATGAAAAATAAATAATGGGTTTATTGTAGCAGTACACAATCCTAAACTCATATAAATTAAATATCCACTAGCCTATTTTTCTAGCTCCTCATTCCTCCACATCACTCGCTTATGTCATCGCCTATGTCATCCCGTAACCTTCCCACGCCTAGCACCTGTTAGCTTCCCTCCCTCAACTTAAGCATTGCATGTTCAATTGCAGATTTTGCACACAAACGCAAAGCCATACAGGCATTATTACAATTTAACGCATCTATTCATCTGCCACAGTACGCATGTGCATGCTTGTCGTTTCTCCTCTAGCTGCATGCACATGCAAACATCTCCACAAAATCCTCCTATGCTGAAACGGCTGACCACTAAATTTCCATTCATTAATTGCAAGGCAATTTATACTATATAACAAGAAACATACCTCCATCTCTCTCATGTTCATGCACGATCCATGTCCCACTCCCACCTTTCCAGCGCGCTTACCGCATATCCATTCGTCTACCACAACATATGCATCAAATACCCAGGCGCTAAAACCGATATATAGTGGAGCCTCACGCCATTGCCGGTAGAAGCTCCGTGCCGCAATCCTTGGGCGCCGGCTGCCAAAGAGGCGTAGAAGATGGAATCGACGACGCAGGACCTCTGGATGCCAACAACGAACGATCGTCACCCTTCCCAATGGTGTGCACACGCTCCGAGCCAAGAGGCCCATCGGTCCCTTCATTGGCATCATCCACGCGCTGCCACGAACACCATGCGGCTCATGACATCTCCACCTCCTCCATCACAAAGCTGCTTCTCTAACCAAGCGAGCGTCACCACATCTTCGTCCAGCCACCTCTATTTCCCGGCACGGCACTGTCTCCGGCACAATGCATTGGTCGCCACAGCCTACTCACTAGTTGGTCAAGGCTGACATGCGGGCAAGGTGTCATGTCGTCACTGAACGAGCGAGTGCCCGAGAAGATGTGTAAAAAGATAGTAAAGGAGAGCAAGCATTGTCACGGGTTAAACTCGAAAATGTTTAGCTCGGATTCAAACTGTGCCTCTATATATCATCATAGATTTTCAATTTTAGATTTCGTATTTCATACAGCTTTTAAGGAATAGTTTACTGGATATGTATGTATAATATGAATACTGCAACATGTATAATATGTTATAATAATCGCTGGACGTGATGCAACAATAGTAGGCTCTAGTAGTGCTACTATTACACTTCTCATGGGTACTCAACTTACAATTGAGGATGCATTACTGTATTCTGATTCGACATGTACCTTACTTAGCTATAGAGATATTAGAAAAATGGACTTCACGTAGACACATGAAGAACATAAAGAGGAATTTCTCCTCTTAATTAAAGATACCGGATATAGCAAACAACTTCTTGAGAAAATTCCCTCTTTACCATTTGGAATATATTATACATACATTAAACCCATACCACATGTTTATAAAATAATTTTTTAGAATGTCAATGCATTACAAACTTGGCACGATCGCCTTGGTCATCCTGGCATAGGGATGATGCGAAAATTATAAACAATTCTCATGGTCATAACTTAGCTAATTCTAAGTTCCCATAATTCTTCTGATTTTATATGCACTTCATGTGCCACTGGAAAATTGATTTTAAGACCATCTTATCTTAAGATCAAAACTGAACCACTTAAGTTCCTTGAAAGAATTCAAGGTGATATTTGTGGTCCTATCACTCCACATCTGGACCATTCAAATATTTCATGGTTCTAATAGATGCATCTACGCGATGGACTCACGTGTGTCTATTATCCACACGCAACCATGCATTTGCCAAACTAATAGCTCAAGTCATTAGACTCAAATCAAATCATCCTGAACATCAGATAAAATCTATTAGAATGGACAGTGCAGCTGAATTTTCCTCAAAAGCTTTCAATGACTATTACATGGCTCTAGGAATTCAAATTCAGCACTCAGTTCCTTATGTCCACACTCAAAATGGTTTAGCAGAAGCTCATATCAAAAGAGTTAAGCTAATAGCAAGACCACTATTGTAGAATTGTAATCTACCAACTTCATGTTGGGGTCATTCAGTCTTACACGCTGCTGACTTACTACAATTACGACCAACTGCATATCATACTGCTTCCTCGCTGCAATTAGTACGTGTAAATCCACCAAATATTTCCCATCTGCGAAAATTCGGTTGCGCTGTATACGTACCGATTTTACCACCAAAACATACAGCTATGGGTCCACACATGAAATTAGGGATCTATGTCGGGTATCAATCTCTGTCGATCATTAAATACCTGGAACCCCTTACGGGGGACCTATTCACGGCCCGATACGCTGATTGTATCTTCAATGAGGATCATTTCTCGGCATTATGGGGAGATTACAAGTACCAAAAGGAATTCTTAAAAATAAATTGGGATGCAAAAGACATCTCTACTAATGATCCACGTACACAAGAATCTGAACTCTAAGTTCAGAAAATCATAAATTTACAAAATATTGCAAATAATCAGTCAGACGTATTTAATGATTATAAAGGTGTCACTAAATCCTATCATCCTGCTAGGAATATGCCTGAAAGAATAGAGGTACCAAACAAAACTATTCAACTCCCACCTCAAAAATCGGTTCTAGGTAAGAGGGGGAGAAGTAAGGCCGTTAATCAGGATGTGGCTCCTAAACACCAAAGGAAACCGAATAACAAAATTCTAAATCAGTTAATGTGACTCAACAACAGGTTGTGAGACACCAAGTGAATAAGAAAAATTCACATCCCATATCAACAGTGCACTCAGTGTCTGATGTTGGGACATCGGAACGCCCTGACGCTATCGTATTGGGAAATAACGATCCGTCACAAGGGGTACAAGAAATTTCCATAAACTATATTGATTCTGGAGAATCATATGACCGAACGACTACAATTGTTGACATATACTTTGCCGAAACAATTGCTGAAATAATCCAAAGTGATCCATATCCCAATATAATGGCAGAGTGCAAAAAGCGCTCGGACTGGAACAAATGGAAAGAAGCAATTCAAGCAGAGTTAGCCTCGCTTGCAAAAAGAAAGGTATTTTCATCGGTAATACCTACACCTTCAGAAATCTTCCCTGTGGGATACAAATGGGTTTTCGTCCGAAAGAGGAATGAAAATAATAAGGTGGTGAGATACAAAGCGAGACTTATAGCATAAGGGTTCACGCAGAGACCTGGTGTTGATTTTAATGAAACATACTCTCCAGTTATGAGTGGAATAACATTTGATATTTAATAGCATTGGCAGTTCAAAATCATCTATCTATGCAGTTGATGGATGTAGTGATAGCATATTTATATGTGTCACTTGATCCAGACATTTACATGAAGGTTCCCGATGGAATCCCAATTCCGAATCCTAAAGAAAGTCGCGCCACATATTGTGTAAAACTTAATAAGTCACTATATGGCTTAAAACAGTCAGGACGGATGTGGTACAACCGACTGAGTGAATTCCTATTACAAAAGGGATGATTGTCCATGTGTCTTCATAAAGAAATCCCAAACGGGATTCTGCATTATATCTATATATGTGGATGATTTAAATATCATTGGCAACTCACATGATATCAATGAAGCATGCAATCTCTTAAAGACAGAATTTGAGATGAATGATTTAGGTCAAACTAAATTTTGCTTGGGTTTACAAATCGAGCCCCTTCACTCAGGAATTTTAGTGCATCAATCTGCCTATATCCAGAAAACATTAGAGAAATTTAATATTGATAAATCATATCCATTCAAAACTCCCATGGTTGTTCGAACTCTCGATATGGAGAAAGATCTATTTAGACCAAGGGATGAGATGAAGAGGTACTGGGACCCGAGGTTCTATATCTCAGTGTCATTGGAGCACTAATGTATCTTGCAAATCATACTCGACCTGATATTGCCTTTGCATTAAATATACTGGCTAGTATAGTGCTGCTCTAACTAAACGTCATTGGACGGGAGCCAAACATATCTTACGATATCTCAATGGCACCAAAGATCTTGGATTATTTTTCAAAAGAAACCAAGATCCAAATATAATTGGATACACTGATGCTGGCTATTTATCTGATCCTTATAATGGCCTATCCCAGACAGGCTTTGTATTTCTATATGGAGGAACAGCTATATCATGGAAGTCATCTAAACAGACTCTAGTAACAACCTCCACAAATCATTGCGAAATTGTTGCACTATATGAAGCATCACGGGAGTGTGTATGGCTCCGTAGAATGATTAATCACATACAACAATCTAGTGGAATTGGTCCCATTGAATCACCCACAATTATCTATGAAGATAATGTTGCTTGTATAACACAAATGGAAACATGTTATATCAAAAGTAATATAACTAAACATATTTCTCCTAAGTTATTTTATCCTCATGAATTACAAAAGAATGGAGAAATAAAAATCTTGCAAACGAAGTCTTGTGATAATCTTATAGATTTATTCACTAAGTCATTACCAGGCCCCATGTTCCAAAATTTTGTTCATGGCATTGGTATACGACGACTTAAAGACTTGCAAGTTTTAGGGGGAGAAACTCTTTGAAAATAATCATTTGTGTTAAATATTATATTGCGCTTTTTTCTTATTATGAGTTTTTATAAACTTTCTCATAAATAAGGTTTTTAATGAGGCAATATCAAATATATATATAATGTGTTATATTTCTTATTTTCCTCATAAGAGGTTTTTAAAGGAATATCAAAGATATTTTTCCTTCCTCATATTTTCCCACGTGGTTTTGGAGGAGGATATATTTATTATGGCCCCTAGACCATAATATTGTCCTAAACCAAATTATGGGTTTTTCCTATAAAGGTTTTTCCATATAAGTTTACAATGGACACTAATCTAAAATATGTCATATCATTTCTCCTTATTTTTCTCACTGGGTTTTTAAGGAGTTTAATGGCATATCAGCAAATATTATCACCTCATATTTTTCGTATAAGGTTTTTGGAGGTTCTGAAGATATTGATTGATCTCAAGACTGGATGCGATCAGGGGGAGTGTTAAGAAGCAATCTGTGGCCTCAAGGAGATGGACCAATAGGATTACAGGGATCACATCCACTCAGATTAGTGACTTGTAATAATCCTAATCTTAGAATCTAATCCAACGATCTAATGTAAACCTTCCTGTAACACAACAGTGATTTACATAAGCCTACTCCTCCTCTTCCAGAACCGACATCAACGGGAGGATATCAGTTGGTGGCCGCTTATCCGCATCCCCCAAACGAACGTCTCGTCGCTCCCGTTGCGTCGCTTCATCCTGTATAAATATCGAAGATCATTCAATGGAATACAATAGTTCGATTCATTCTCTCTTGATCACCACTGAGATTAGATAGGAAGAATGAACACCAAAGCCACCATTTATATAGAACCACAGCGTGAAGCCTTTTTCCACTCTTCTGATCAATTATCTTGAGTCAAAGTTAGTTTGCTTGTACCATGGTACACGGTATTTGGTCCAACATATATCTTTAAAACTGGCTTCAAATTTTAGTGTATGGTAGTACAAATATAATATTATCCCTTATAAAGTTAATCCTCACTATATGTTCTATCTCAATGTGTAAAGCATCTATATTGTCTTCAACTGGTAGCCATGTCATATGCCACTAATTTTCAACCTCTTAATGCAAGCTATCGATGTCATATGTCAAGTTCTATGTCACCATGCAAGGTATCCATATCATCTTCCACTAGTAGCAGTATCATGCCATTAACTTCTAATTTCTTAATGCAAGTTATCTACGTCATCTCAAGTTCTATCTCAAAATGCAAGATATTCCACATCATCTTCCACTAATAGACATGTCATGCCACTAACTTCCAACCTCTTATGCAAGCTATCCATGTCATTTCAAGTTTTGTCTCACCATGCAACACATCTACATCATCTTCCACTAATAATAGCCTTGTCATGCCACTAGCTTCCAACCTCTTAATGCAAGTTATCCATATCATCTCAAGTTTTATCTCACCAAGCAACACATCTACATCATCTTCCACTAATAGTCTTGTCATGCCACTAGCTTCCAACCTCTTAATGCAAGTTATCCACATCATCTCAAGTTCTGTCTCTCAACATGCAAGACATTCACATCATCTTTCACTAATAGCCATGTCATACCACTAACTTTCAACCTCTTAATGCAAGCTGTCCACGCTATCTCAAATTCTATTTTAAAATGCAAGACATGTACATCACGTTTCACTAATTACACATCATCTTTCACTTATAGACATATCATGCCACTAGCTTTTAACCTCTTAATACAAGCTATATATGTCATATCTACTTAATTTCATTTTTATTTTTTCAGTCACCATAGCTACGTGAAAAGTATCTTATTGAACTGTGGGGAGATAGAAAAGAGGATAAAAAACGATTTCACATTGGAACAAAACGAACCAAGCGAGAAGATTGTTTGGTTTGACGCTCAAACAAGGTTCATACACAGGGAATAAAAAATTGTACTATGCATTGAGATACGACGCATTTTTTTGAAGGAAATGAGAGTTCAAGTTGGAGAGAGAAGTTCAACAGTCGCATTCAGAGTGAAGGGCCATACAACGACCCTATTCCAATAAACATGCAAATAGGCAAACCAATTCAACGATCATACTGAGCATTTCTTATCAACCAAAAATTCAAAAATACAATCAGTGACAGTTGCAATTTTTTTATTGTGACAACTTACAAACAAGGCGGTCATCCATGTTTTCCATGACACTACATTCTGAGAACAAGGAAACAATCAGAAACTCAGAGTTCGCGCGAGCCAACAACATTTCCAATCCTTATCCCTTCTCCAATCTCTCTTGAATCGATGCAAACAGCAGCTTGCTGCTTCCTTCACCACTGAACCCAATCAACAGCTCCTTCCTCCATAGCTCCACGAATCACATAGCCTGGACTCCAGAGGATTATGCTGTCCCTTTCGATCATTTGCTGGTAGTGACTTGTGTGGTGCACTATATCACCTAAGTATGAAACTCATTTAAAAAAAATCACCTAAGTATAAGATTATGCTGAGCAGCTGAAGTACAGTTCTCAATTGCCTAAGATTGTAGTGATATATACGGAACCCTTAAATAATCTTATGAGTTCTGCTAATAATTTGGGTGTTTTTTTTTTCTGCAATTGTTAGGTTGCAAAAAAAAAAAAACACACTCGCTAGTATATATACTCCTGAGTGCACACTTCATTTATGTCTAGAACTTATGTGGCGATAGCATTAGGTAGTAGTACTGCCATTGGAGAACCAAAACTCAATGAAAAATAAATTGAGTTTATTTATAGGGTAATAGACTGTTGGGTTATGAGAATGCTATGCTACCTAAAAAATAAAAAATTTCTACCTCATAAACCAGGATCTACCACTAAATATAAGTCACGGAATTACCACTAAACACGCAGGTGCAGCGGAAAACTCGATGTAGTCGAACGCATCGCAACAATGCCGTGCAGTTGCGTGGTAGTCCGTCGCGATCGTCCTTCGCTTTCGGATTGTCCGAGCACGTTCCCGACCAGTCTCGACTAGTCCCGACCACGGTGATCGCCAGGGTCCGTTCTTGTGCTCCAGATGTAGCACCTCCGAGGTATCCCATACATACAGGAAGAAGCTTTGCGCCTCCGCACTGCTAGGTCCACGAGGAGCAGAAGGCGCGAGCATGGGGAGGTCGACGGCGGCTGCCAACAGGCGCGAAATAGATTCAGTCTGGCCTCAACCCTACCCTTTCCTTTTTTTAAGAAAGACCCTACCCCTTGCTTATATAGGCATCCCTAGCGACCCCGATCTGGAGGCCCATCAGGAACCCTAAACCTTGTCTAATTTGGGTCCAACCCAAATTAGGCTTTCAGCCCTTAACGTGCTACCCTATGGGTTCACACACACATAGACATGGGCCGAGTACTCATACTCGTCCAATAATTGACAACGGTCTCTAGCAAGACATGACAACTCCTATGTATACGTAAAGATCATATCAGACGAACAACCACTAACCACATATATATTATTCCCTTTGCCACTCGATATTTGGTTTAACTCGTGGGTTAACACTTAACCCAAGCACGGCCATGCATTTGTTGATCCAATCACTTGAGTCGACCAGTGATATCTCTCTCTCATGGGGAGGGGCAAATTCCTATCTTGATTGTCTATGTCTCATAACATATTTCCCGACCACCCGAAGATCACCTTTATAACTACCCAGTTACGGAGCAGCATTTGACAGTCCTAAGTAGGCCGTTTCACATCTTAAGTACATACAACAATCTCAAGTCTAAGGACATAACATACATGACGTGAATAAAGACAATATCAAGTTAGGCCAGTCCAGCCTACATGTCACACATGTGCCCATATTATTAGTTTGATATCTGTATGTCCATGACTTGTAAAACACAACCATCAACTAATTAATACATATGCTGGTCTAATATTCATGTGTGTTTTCATAAGAACGCCGATATAGGACAACTTTAGAATAATCATTCAAGTAATTGAGTTTTACAAACAATTCACATAATTATTAATCAATACAAGTTGTCTATAATGGATATTCAATAAACACTTAAAACGTATCATAGATACAATCAGAATATCATCGTCTCTATGATTACCTCTAGGGCATATTGCCAACATAGACAACATGAGCAAATGATGTGGTAATATAATATATCTTCAGCTATAGGTAAATTCATCACACATGCATGATGCAAGAAGGCCCATCGTAACTTTATTCATATATCATACACATCATTTTTACACATAAGCATGTAACCTGGCACGGTACATGAGTTCAAGTACACACATTTATTATTGTAGCAGCATTTTTATTTTATTATTAGAGATACAATGCTGCATGCACATGCACACGTCTATTCTTACATACGTTGCCTTCGGAGGATAGGCTGATTAGGAGGAGTAGCATGGACCGCTCTGGCACCCGGTGCCGCAGTAGTCGCCGCCAAGGCCACAATACCCGTGCTGGCTGCAGCAGAGGTTGTTGCTGCATGAAGCGCCACCGGCCTGGCTGCCACACTGCTGGGCGTGAGCAAGCAACCCAGCATAAGCAAGGAGAAGTAAGCCCACCACAAGGACCTTAAAGGCCATGGTTGCAACTTTCATGGTTGCCATATTATGCAACAAGTAATATAATATGTAAGTTGGATGTCTTGATTGAGGTTGGAAACGATGATGGGATAATGAACCAGCAAAGCCACCCTTTATATAGACCAGCATGAAGCCTTTTTCCACCCTTCTGATCGACTTCAAGTCAAATTTAGTTTCCGTGTACCATAGTACATCGGCATTAGGTCCAGCATATAGATATCTTCAGAAATGGCTTCAAAATTTCAGAGTATGGCAGTACAAACCCAAGAATTTCTACAAATAGTTTAAAACTACAATAGTAGGGCATCAACTCATTGGTAGTACAAACCCAAGAATCTTAGAGTATGTGTCCAACTCATTGGTAGTACAAGCCCAAAAATACATCTAAGAATTCCAAAGGATTAGTCTTAAAAAGGAACTTGTCAAAATGCACCAACAGTACAGTGGAAGAAACCTGGAAAAAATCAATGTACCTCTAACAGTATGCTAATACTTGGTCCTAAGAATTTGTAAAATTTCTTCAAGGGAATAGAGCATTATAGAAAAATTTCTCTTCGGACATTGGTGTGGACCAACGATGACTTGGTGTGTGGGGACAAGGGTACCCTATATTTGATGGAGTAGCTCATTAGTGGATAGCATCAAGCTAACTAAGAGAGTTGGGTGCCGTGACGGTGGTGGCAACTGGTAAGCCTTGGTGGCTTTCGCGATGAGCTCAACAGCATCACTAGGGGAAGGCTTGGTGATTGACAGTATATGTCTTGGTGACTTGGTGCATACTAGTAGAAAAATTATTTTTCTAAGATGGGCAGAACTCATTATCAGAGGTGGACACTTTGTCTGCCTCCACAACATTGTAATTGTCATTTGTCAATCATGAGCTCCATAGGCGGGCAACACCTTCAACCTCCAAAAATCAGAAAAAAAAAAAACCCCACAGTGTCAGGCATGTCCACCCACCAATGAGCCTATCCAAGCCTGCTGTCAATCCTACTCCGGGTCCCACCGTCGAGCAGCCATTGGCTCAAGATAAATCTCACCATCAAGCCAGTCGTTGAGAACGCCGCCATTCCGAGCACACGTGTATGACCAAAGAAAAAACAAAGTCTAAGTTTACTCTAAGGATCCGTTTGGATGTAGATTTTGGAGACTCTGAAATTGAATTGGTACAAATACCAAATCAGATCAGCATTGGAAATGAACTAATACCAAATCTGTTGTTTGGAAGTGTGTGAATGTGACACATTGAATACCATTTCCCGTTTGGATGTACACCTCAAGGAATTCACTGTCTTCTTCCCCAATCGCCGCCGTTCGCACGACGACCCGGCCCGGAGGTGGAGGCGGAGGCGGACCTGGCCTCAACTTCGGGCGCGCAAGCGGGCGTGGTGGCGGTCTCGTCCTCGACCTCGGCTTCGAGCGCACAGAGGAGGCTGCAGAGGTGGAGGCGACCCCGTCCCCGACCTCGGCTTCGAGCACACGGGAGGCGGAGGTGGCCCCGGCCCCAGCTGCGATGAGCGGCCGCAGAGGCAGACATGGGCCAGGAGGCGGCCCGGGCCTCGGTCGTGACGAGCTTGGGCATGAAGGCGGCCTTGGCCTCGGTCGCGACGAGCTTGGGCGCGGCCACGGCCTTGGACGCGACGAGCTCAGGTGCGGAGGCGGTGGTGTGCCGTGCGGCATGGAGCCGTCGGCCCTAGGGAAGAAGGAGAGGAGCCCCGGAAGAAGGGGAGGTGTGCCGCCGGCCATGGGGAAGAAGAAGGGGGAGGTGTGCAGTGCCGCCGGCCATGGATGGGCTTGCGCCGGACGAGAAGAGAGCAGTCGTGGCCGGTCGGCTTGGAGAAGTCTCGACAATTCTAGTTCTAGCCAATACAGAGGGGGAGGGCTTCGTATTGGAGATAAGGCAGGATAGGCTGGGTGAATATCAGTTGGCATTGAGGACGAATGCCAATTTCCAATTCCAAACCATCATAACAACTGTATTCAGCCGTAGTCAATGTCAATTCCAATTCTGCGCCTTCAATATCGACATGTAAACGGACCCTAAGTGTCTCTCAACTCTAAAACTAGTTCGTCCTTAACTGAAAACCAAAACGAATTCCACTGATAGAGGCATCGAAATCATTGATTGCCTAAACAATCACCATTATGTGACCTAACTCATAATACCCCTAAAAAACACACCTCAGTCACACTAATCTTGGGTGTTGTCATTAATCTTCAAAACTGAACTAGCGGCCTAGATGCTTTCAATCTCTCCCTTTTGGTGATTCATGACAACACAAGCTCGTGTATATGTAAAGAAATTTAGATGGGTGAGGTTTCAACACACTTGATTAGTATAAGCATGTGTCAAATAAGAGCAAGGGGTTAATTTTAGGGCCATGAGCCGACCCATTTCACCTTAAGGCCGGCTATGGTCATCCCGCATAATTGGTAGTATGGCTCGACGAGCCATGACTACAATCAACACTTTTAGAAATTATAAGATACAAGATTGAAAAGTATTATGATAATACATTGAGGTTATTAGTCGTGCACCAAATTAAATAAGTTTTCAAGTACCTTGATTCTAATTTTATCTGTTGTCACTTCTAAAATACGATATTCCTTGATCTACTTTTAAACGCTTACGGGTCATGATCACCATGCTTATATAGAATAATAATATAAAGACCAACAAAACTTAAAAAAATGATATGTGATGATTGGGTTCAATATATGGTCTTACTTGTTAGGTCCAGTGGCGAATCCAGGATATCATGTCATTGGGGTCAAGGACTAAGCATCGGGGTCAAACACATGTTGATTCTCTATTTGAAAGAGTAATTTACAAGTGGATTAGAGAACTTTAAGTAAATTCCTAGGAAATTATTGGGGTCAGCTGACCCGATTAATGTACACCGGATCCTCCCCTGGTTAGGTCAATAGGTTCCGGACCCCATTTTAAACTTTGAGGCCTGTCCTATAACCCATTAACCTTACTTTTTATGAGTTGGTCAGCTAAATAATGGGTATATCCATTCCATTTCCATCCCTAAAGCTCATGGTCAGAACTGTGGGAGATAGGTGCGCATCTCCTATTGTTAAAAGCAAAATCATTACTGAATTTGTCTTAAATTATAAGTCATTCTTTGAATCTTAGAGAGTTACAGTATCTCAAGTTTGACCAAATTTATATAATAAGATGATAAAAATTATGACTTGAACTAAATATCATTATATTCGCATAAATTATATTTGTTTAGTATACCTATTGAATGTCATAAATCTTTGTATTTCTCTCTATAAGATTTGATCAAACTTGAGATTTGTTGACTCTCTAAGCATTTTTAATTAGAATGACCTATAATTTAGAATGTTTTATAATTTGGAATGTGGATAGTAGGTTCTAAAATGATATCAAAGACGAAATAATAACTATAGGAACAAAAATTTATCACAATATATTTTTTCCCAACAACTAAATTCAGTATAATCATAGTTTAAAAACAAATATACTATTAACTACGTTTTAAATTATAGTTCGTTTGACTTTTTTTACCCTAAGTTTGACCACTCATCTTATTAGAAAATTTGTGCAAAATATCATTTTTTTTGTTATATATTGTTTTATTAACAACAGTTCTTTAAGAATGAATTAAATTTGACTATGTTTGCATAAATCGTTTTTGAATAAGACGAGTGATTAAACTTGAGGTAAAAAGTCAAACGAACTATAATTTAAAACAGAGAAAGTGTATAACATAAGTCATGTGGACTACGTAGCATTCAAAGCACGATTAACAAGCATAATCAAAAGCAATAATAAGAGCAGTTTGAGTTTTTCTTCCTCGGCCTTAAATTGAACTTTTTTTAAGGGCCTTTTGCACACGTGTCCCTATTCTGGAGGCCAACCGCTTCTTTGTCCTTGTTTTTTAAACTTTGTTTGTTTGCTCCTGTTTTTTTAACCGAATGCTCTGTTTGCCCCCATTTCTTCACCCTGTTACACTATGGTGAATAAATGATTAAAAAAAGTTTAATAAAAAAGAAAAAAAAGAAAGACCAAATACCCCTTATCCACATCTCTGTCTCAACTCCTTCCCCCGGACGCGGCTTGACTTCGCTCGCTCGTCTAGGGTTCGCGACGCGGCGGTGGTCGGCCAGGGCGGCGCGGCGGCGGTCGGCCAGTGCCAGGGCGGCGCGGCGGTGGTCGGCCTGGGGCGGGCGGCGCGAGGGCACGTGGCTCGCCGGCGTGGCGCGAGTCTGGGCGGGCGGCACAAGTCTGGGTGAGCCCGGCGGGAGGAGTCTTGGCGGGCGGCGCGGCGGTCTTCGCGGGCGGCGGCGGGCACACGGCTCGTCGGCGCGGCATGAGTGCGGGCGTAGGCTCGGCGGCCGGCTCGCGGGCTCGCTGGCACGCGTCTCGCCGGCGGGCATCGGCCGTGGCCGTGGCATCGAGCGTCTGACGCGCGCTGACGGTGTGTTGCACGCCCGACGCGTCGAGCGGCCTGGGGCGTCGAGCGGCCGAGCGTTGAGCTGCCCGACGCGGACTGCTGGCGCGGCGGCCAGGCTTGCAACATGATGTTAGAATGCAGTGACCTTCCTAGTGCCCCTCCCCGGTCCTCCACATCTCCCCAGCTCGCCCGCGTGGTTGCCACTGCTCGCGAACTCTCATGGACGGTGGTGGCTGTTGGTCAGAAAGGATAAGAGAAGAGGAAGAAGAAGCTGACACATGGGGCCCCCACGTAAGTGAGACGGAGATGGGTTGCTATGGATTGGGAGTCAAGGGCATTTGAGTCTTTTTACCCTGCCCTTAACACCGTTAAGGCTCTTTCACAGCACAGTTTAAAAAAACAGAGGCAAAAAGTAAAGTTTAAAACAGGGCAAAGGAGCAATTGACCTCCAGAACAGGGGCACCTGTGCAAAAGACTTTATTTTTTAAGGGGCTCCTTTTTTTTGAGAGAAGTTTAAGGGGCTCCTAAATTGGATCATTTGACCTCAACTTACTGGACTCGACGAGGCAGCCCAGCCTTGAAATGGAGACCCAGACTTAGTCCAGCTCGGCCGGGCCTGCAACTCGCTGAGGTCAACCCAATTTGAAGCGCCGCCGTCGGCTGGAGATTGCAGAACAACGAAGACCAATCATCAGACAAGAATCCCCACACCAATAGATCTCTCTTCCGTGTCCCATCGCGCGCCAATGCCATCCGCCGACGCCGACGACGCGATGCCGGCTCCGGCTTCGGCCAGGGCCGTCATCTCGCACGTCATCTTCGACATGGACGGCCTCCTCCTCGGTATCGTTTTCTCCCTTCCCTTCTCGTTTGCTCCCTTCCACTGTTTTCTCCCTCGACATGCAGATGGGCTGTGACTGATGTTCTTCTCCCAATTCCACGATGGTTTCTCCATCTGCGCGCGGATGCAGATACGGAGGGGTTCTACACGACGGTGCAGGAGAAGATCCTGGTGAGATACGGAAAGGTGTTCGACTGGTCCGTCAAGGCCAAGATGATGGGCAAGACCACGGCCGAGTCCACGCGCATCTTGTTTGAGGAGTTCGGCCTCGCCGGCCTGCTCACCCAGGAGCAGTTCCTCGAGGAGCGCGAGACCATGCTCCAGAAGCTCTTGCCCACCTGCGTTGCAATGCCAGGTGAGCAAGATGGTCTCTGCTTCTCTGACAACTACATCACCATTTTGACATGATTGCATGATTGAGTACTCTGCCATAGTGATTTGCTTGCTCTCTACAACTGTTGTAGAAAAATGACATCTAAAGGAGAAATTCACACATTGCAGTGGTAGAAGGAGGTTTTTTTTTTCGAATTTATAGTGTTCAAATGCCACACTTTAATTTGTACTGTCCTAGAGCGGTAGAGCCACGTTTCTACTTAATTTGTTTGCACTACTGATTATTTTGTTTAAAAAGTTGAATTGCCTTCTGGTTGCTTGTTATTTCAAGGCTTGAGAATGTCCCTAGTGTTTACCGTGGTGAATTAGATATGTATTAGGTTTGTTTACACTGACTGATACATGAATTGTTTCTTTCAGGTGTGCAACGCTTGATCCATCATCTCCATACAAATGGAGTACCGATAGCTGTTGCAACAGGGTAATTTCTTGGCATGTTATGATCCATTTAGTCTTAATTTTCAACAGTCCTTTCTTGAATGCTCCTAGTTTTTAACTTTTTTACAAATTAGAATCCCATGACCGATCTTGTTTGCTGTCCCTCTACAGAACCCATAAACATCACTTTGCTCTGAAGACACAAAACCACCGGGACATATTTTCTCTTATGCATCATATTGTTACAGGGGATGATCCAGAAGTGAAGGCAGGCAAGCCATCTCCTGATATTTTCCTTGCTGCTATGAGGAGATTTGAGGTATTGAAACAACCATATAGGAGCAAATTTAACTGCTACATCCTGTTAGGATGCTGAATCCTTTATCCCCTGATGCCATCATATTATCTTCGGGGTAATGTAGGACCCAGTAATTGCTTGGTATTTGAAGATGCACCGTTGGGTGTGGAAGCAGCCAAAACTTCAGGAATGTAAGCGATGTTTGTATTGGCTTAGTTTGGCAACCTTTGAAAGCAAACCTACATTTTTTTTATCTTTTTTTAGGCACGTGGTGATGGTCCCAGATTCAAGGCTAGCTGTTTCACATCACAAAGGAGCTGACCAAGTTCTCACTTCACTATTGGAATTCAATCCTTGCGAATGGGGCCTGCCACCATTTATGGATTAGATTATGTACAGAGACATCAAATCTGTTTCACTGACACACAGGTCCTACAACAACAAACAGTACACGTCCTAAAATTCGTATTCATATTAGAGAAGTGTTTATGTTGCATATAGTTAGAAATTTGAGCAGAAAGATAAGGAACACTTCTGGTTTTGCCTAGTAATACACTGGTGTAACTAGACATTTGTGCTCCTACTGCAGTTTACATTATTTTTAAGAATCATCCTTCATATATATAGATTTTGTTAACAGAAATTTCAATTGATGTTGGAACTGGTGGCAACATTTTGAATTTTCTCTCTGCTTGTCAGAAAACGTTATGGCTCCCATAAGTAGATATTTCCACTGCTGAAATTGTACCTATGTGGTCACAATTCTAATATGGTTCTGTTTATGTACTATGAAATAACTGCTATAGAGATTTATGTATCTATTGAAGTTAGGAAATGTTTAGTGTGCATTTATTGAGGCGTGAGCAATGCTCTTTTCATATTTTGGATGAGGATGGAACCTATCAATCTATAATTTGTTTTAGGAATGATGAAAAGTCATATAGGTAAACAGCCTTAGCCTTTAAAAGAGTTTCATCTGGTATGGTAGCTTAACACCTACTTTTCCCTTGGAACTTCGTCAATACTAAGGTAGTCTCATCAACCTTGTAATCAAAAGATGAAAAATAAAATATGTTATGTTGTTTCAGTGTGAGTGGGTAGCTTTTTTTTTTTTTTTTTTTTTTTTTTTTTTTTTTTTTTTTTTTTTTTGCAAAGTTACCCCTAAAAATGGCATTGATGGTTTTTACTGTCCCTAGGTGTTAATCAATCTCACAACAAATATTCCTCAAGGCAGGTCACAGTGAGGAGTTTCATGGAATTGTTTTTCATGATTGCCATATCATATAGAATGAATGAAACATGACCGAAACAGTTGCTCTCAATTTAAAAGTTTTATTCTTTAGTTTCATAGACATTTAATTTCATAACTCGAAGAGAGTTGATAATAGTGTCAAGAGAGTTTTCAACCCCATGAGATTTATTTCTTCTCTCTTTTTAAAAATGTTGCCACATCATAAAAAGCACTTATGTGATGGGAGATTATTAAATACAAATAAAACTCTGATAAACTCCCACTGATATTGGCCTAACAATTAATCAAACTAAACTAATTAATAACAAGTACTCAGCATGTGAGTTTTATGGTCACTACATTGTAGAGAGCTCAATCATCCAAGACGAAGGAGAAATATTGTTGCAACTTCTGATCCAATACCATACATGGTTTTGCTAAGGGACTAGCAAAAGGTAAGCTTGGGGGAACTTGTTGATGCTAATTAACTCTAATTTTTATCCATCAACTGAGCCAGGATAGCACCTAACTAGAAGGATAAAATAAGGAAGTAGGGATTTATTCTAATGAGTTCCATGAGTTGTATTGCTCTCACTTGTTTTATAGGATATTTAATTTTTTTATTATAAAAGTATTTCAAGTGAGGAATCTGAGCACACCATTGCGAAGAGCTCGTCGAGACAATCGAAACGGACATATCACTTGCCATATTTGGAGCACCGGAGGAAGAGTCCTTGATGATCACAACTCGAAAGACTCTAGAAGGCTCTAGAAATCATCATCATCACAAGATGAGGGACTAAACCGACAATATTACAGCTCTATGAAATAATATTTTTCAGGGACTTATTCAGAAGCTGGGAAAGGAAAGAATCCATCCACACCACGACTCGTTGCGCAATCAGATCAGAAAGAGGCACTAGAATGACGTAGAAGACGCGAGAACGAAGCAGAAGCCCGGCGGCTGCCAGGTGGGGCCGGCCGGCCCCACATATCAGGCCGGCCTTCCTTCGCTCGACGGCCTCCAACCGACCTCTACATCACATCTAGACTATTGTTTCAAGTCGGTTTGATCCAAGGGCCACGATTCATCCCACCGGGCTATATAAGCAAGGGAGACCCCCCTGAGGCATCTCATCAATCACATCATAATTAATCATTGTGTTCAGGGTAGTCCCTCGAAAGGATAACCTAGAGCATCCACCATCTAGGGCATAGCTAGAACATAAGAATAGGAATTAGAGGAGGCAAGCAACGCTTGGGCTCTGAATCTAGTCATAAGGAGGCTTGGTAATGTCGTATCTCCCTTTGTATTCAACAGTATTAATCTATTTGTGTTTTTAGTTCATTGTGTTTATCTTCTAGTTCATCCTTGTGTTCATCTTTGTGTTCTTCATATTCATTGTTTAATTATCTAGTTCATCGTGTTCTTGTCTAGTTCATCGTGTTCTTATCTAGTTCATCGTGTTCTTGTCTAGTTCATCATGTTCTTGTTTCATAATTATAATGTTCATTGCCTATATTGGTTATATGTCTAGTTTAGTTGGAGTAGTTTGGTGTTTATGCTCTTGCTCGTATAGCGCTTATCCAGATGATCAAGGGGTAGGTGGTAGAATTAATATAGGCGTGGTGCCTAGATTAAGTTTATGTGCGGGTGCACCCTATGTTCCAGGCCATGTGGTAGATCGCGAAGGTGACTATTATAGCTTCGTTGAGTCCTCTGTAATCCACTCCCCGAATGTAGGACTTAGTAAGGCCTATAGTTGCCGGGTGATGTCTTGCTATGTTCATGACCCATCTTGGCAATGTCTTTTGTATAGATATTAGATTATTTTGACCATGATAGCTAGATGTAATTGCACTAATTGACATAGCTCAGTGACCTACAGTTATAATCAACCTTAGGAGACATGTATCTTTATTTTCTAGTTCTTTCTAGAATCACACCCAAAAAGGAAAATGCTCGGTGGAAACTCCTTTAGACTTGTTGAATATTTATCCATGTTTATTATTAAGATATTATTAATTCCTGTTTTGAGAAGATCTAGTAGAACTCTTATCACAAGTGTAAGTTATAGCTTTATTCTCAATACCTCCATTCTTCCTTCCTAGTGGTGAATTATAAATAACGATACCTGGAACTAACCTGGGTGAAATGCTACAACGGGAGTATATCTGTGCGCTTGCGGATAACCTTTTATTATATTTTATATAAAGTGCTTAGAATTAATACAACCATATTTCTTACATTGTGTTAGTGATGACAAGTTAACTTAAGAGGTATAAGGAATGCCAACGCCAGACCCAAATGCACCGTCGCATCGGCGTCAGCCTCGCTATCGACAGTGCTCCACTAGTTGGCCATGCTCCTCTAATCCTCTCCTTACGTGGAGCGTGGTGGCTCCCCCCTGCCTCGGTGAGGAGCGCATGAAGGTCACATGGCCATATGGGAGACGCCAGCCGTGGGAGCAAGCTCGCCAGTGCCAATCTCCAGTGCTCCACCACGCTGTCTTCTCCGCTCACGGCCTCACGCAGGTCGTATGCACAACCCCTTCCACTCCCGCGGCGGCGCATGGAAGCAGAGGCCATCAACTCCACTGTGACGCGAGCGCAGCCCGAAAATTGGCCCAACAGCCCGTGCCTAGGCCGATAGTCAGGCACGAGGCCTGCTTAGGCACGGCCCGGGAGCCACGACGTGTTGTGCCGACCCGACTCCTTTCGGGCCGTGCCTGACACGGGCCCAGGATGGTTCGAATCGAGCCGACCTGATGGACATCTATACCCATGAGGAATGGGCGATGCTTGATATAGGAGAGGAAGAGTCCAACGTGCGCGCCATGATGTCATTGAGACAAAGGAGAAGGAGGCATCCTTGGGATGTTGTTGGGACCTAATTGGTTGCACATCCAATGTGGAGCTCTGTAAACAGTTTTTTAGCGTCGGTGGGACTCTGAAAGTTAAAGCTGCTCCAAGTGATCTGGTGCTCCAAATCTAGTTTTCAAGACTCAGAGCTATCCCAAACTCGCCTCCAGTGCTCCTTTCTAGATAAAAATTAATCATCCACAGACGAGTAGTATAAAAGATAGACATATGTTAGACATGGATAAATTGGTGACCCATGTGAAAAGTCAAGAGTGCAAGATAAAATGTATGCCATATTAGAGGAATGAGCAATGTTTTCTTTGGGAAACTTGTATGGTAAAAATGATCTGTTTGGTAGCATGCATCAGCTCCGGCTAAGCCCATGGTATGCAACACAATTGTGTTTTGTTGCGTGGGTTGTGGGTGTGGCTTGGCTCCACGCATGCAGCGAGGGCTCCACTGCCTGGCTTGAAGGGCACGCATGATTCTGCCATCATTGTCGAGCCTGGGTCAACATGCGGCACACGCGGATGACTCCCTCATTCAATTTTCGTGGCCTAAGCTAGGAAATCACAAGACCGAACAAAGACTAGGCCCAGCCTAACAACAAGCTAGACTACATCCTGGCTAAGCTGGGGCCTGCGTCTAATTCTAGCCGGGCCAGCCCTAGGCGGGCTGCCAAACAGACCGTCCGATAACAAATGATTTGGCATGACTACATATGTATCATTATGCAAAAGGTAAAAGTGAAATCTTTCACAGTAAGGTGAAACTCAAGGTATAGGATGTATGATTTTGTATGTCACATCAGTACCATCAAAGAATCTCCTATTAAAAAGTGAAGATAGTTAGATGGAGCCAAAGAGGAATGAAAAATAAAATTGGTTATCTACCTTTCCGTCCATGTTCATCTACTCGTTTTAGCTCCTGAAACACGTCAAACATGAGTTTTAGGTCAAACAGGATGGATTGCATGCCTACCTTGTAACAAATTCAACTGCAAATTTTTGTTCCAAAATTGACCAGAATAGCCCTCCTGGATGAATTTCACACAATTGTCCCATCCAAAACCAAAAATTTTGAAACACACTAAACATAAGTTTTTGGTCAAACAGGTGGATTGGGTGCATCCGCGACTTATTCCTGTTCACATAATACTATCTAAATAACTGAAATCAATCGTTTATAAATCAGCCCAGCAATGACTTCTAATTTTCTGGTTGATCGTCCTTGACTTTAGCTTAATGGCTCCTTTTTGAGCATATAATTCACGGCAAGGAATGTTGTGGAAAGCATGGAATGCCTTCGTATTTAGAGGATAAAGGGCATCAATCAGGCAGGTGCTTGTAGCTTGTAAAGCCACTGCTATGCAATGGCGTGCCAGGCTAGCGAGGAAGAAACAATGCAAGTTGCTGACAAATGGTGTTTAAGCTTTGACAATGCAAGACAAAACTAGCTGTCAGTTTTGTTCAGACAACAGGCGACACAAAAATTCTACATAATTTTTAATCCAAATTCCAAACCTCTAACACTATCAAAAAGGGATGTTTTAGGCCACCATATAATAAATCTAGTCGTATGGATCTCTTTCCCCTTAAGGCCTGGAAATCATCGGGTTCAAACGCTTGGACTCGATTCTTATGCCGAATGGAAATCCGCACCTCTCCCTCCCCCGGCACAGGTAAGCCTTCTTCTCCTCCTCTCTCATCTTCCTCTCTCCTCTCTCCTCCTCCAACTCGGGTGATGACCTAGGGTGTTTCAGCGAGTTCAACCCCCTTCTTCCCCAGCTCACGGGGTATAGATTGTCGACTGGCCGAGAGGAGGAGGGAAGACAGCTGGGAGCCCTTGTGGCGGGGCGGCGGCCGGCCAAATCTAGGGCGGGGGCGCCATGGCCGGTTTGGGGGAGGGGGCTAGGGGAGGGGGAAAGGAGAAGAAGGTGGTCGCCTCTGGCGGTAGGGTCTCGACGGAGCTCCGGCGAGGCCAACTGTCGGCGGCGACGGCGGCAAGGGCTAGACGTGGGCGCCACCGTGCGAAGCGGTGTGGGGAAGAAAACACCCGATCGAGAGCGTGCGTGTGTGGGGGCTAGGCAGGAGCGGGACGAGACGCAGAAGAAACACGGTACCAGGGGAGTGGGAAAATCGCCACAGGCCCAAGGCCTCTTTCGTTTACTACCGAGCGAGGGTTCCAAAGGAACCGAACGGGGCCAAAGAAGTTAGCGCTGCCTTTGGAACTGTTCAGCTCACCTATGTCCTGGTGGATCCCATCTTGTTACTGTATTTTGTTGAAAATACAAAAATGGTCAGGTATACAGGATTATCCAGCGCGTCCCTTGGCTAGTTGTGACTTGTGTGGTGCACTATATATATATCACCCGAAAGTGTTGAGGTACGGTTCTTAGTTGTCTAAGATATATGAAACCCTTAGATAATCTTAACAAGTTTTTCTTGTTATTAATTTGTTTGGTTGGTGCTTATTTCTGCAAATTGTTGGGTTGTCAAAAAAAAGTGGCTACTGTTTGGATCCATATAACTAAAGTTTAGCTAGTTCAAACGTTGATGCTAAATTCTAGCCAACTAAAGTTCTCCCAACTTTAGCTTTAGTGTTTAGATCCTCCAGTTAATAGACTTAGCTAAACTCTAGCTGGTTTTAGTCAAGTTAAAATAGCTAAACCTAACTAAACTTTAGCTGGTCTTTTAGTTATGTCGCTTGAATCCTTTGCAGCTGAATTTGGCCAGCTAAAGTTTACTTGGTGGATCATTATTACACTTTTTATGTTTATACCTTTTGTAGCTATAGTATTAGATATAGATAGTACTCCTATAAGAGAATCATAATAACTCAATGAAAAAATAAATAACGAGTTTATGTAGTGCTATACACAACATGCACAGACGATACATCTTATTTATCACACATGACGCGAGAACGTCCATCACAACTTTATTCAAATATCATTTATATGGGACATGCATGTACGCTGGTACGGTACACGAGTTTGAGCACACACATTTATTATTGTAGCAGCATTTTTATTTACTAGATATATTGTATGTAATATAATGCTGCACGCACACGTCTATATTATTCTTACATTAACCAGCGGAGGACTGACTGATTAGTAGCATGGACCGCTCTGGCACCCAGTGCCGCAGTAGTCGCCGCCAAGGCCACAATACCCGTACTGGCTGCAGCAGAGGTTGTTGCTGCACGTCGCGCCACCGGCCTGGCTGCCGCACTGCTGGGCGTGAGTGAGCAGCCCAGCATAAGCAAGGAGAAGTAAGGCCACCACAAGGACCTTGAAGGCCACGGTTGCAACTTTCATAGTTGCCATATTATGCAAATAGTATGATATGTAAGCTGGTGGATTTCTTGAGTGAAGTTGGAAGCGATGATGGGAGAATGAACCAGCAAAGCCACCCTTTATATAGACCAGCATGCGGCCTTTTTCCACCATGTGATCGAATAAGTCAAAGTTATTTCGACCGGTATTAGGTCCAACATATATCTTCAGAAATGACTTCAAATTTCAGAGTATAATTAATATGGTACTACATATCCAAAAATATTTATCTTTAATAGAGCTAATCCTCACTACATGCTCTATTATATGAAAGACATATCATCTTCCACTAATAGCCATGTCATGTCACTAAATTCCGATCTCTTAATGCAAGTTATTGACATCATCTCAAGTTCTGCATCAAGCAAAACATCCATATCATCTTCCACTAATCTAACCTCTTAATGCAAGCTATCCCGTCATCTCAAGTTCTATCTCAACATGCAATACATCAGCATCATCTTTCAATAATAGCCATGTCATACCACTAACTTCCGACCTCTTAATCCAAGCTCTCGACGTGTCATCTCAAGTTCTATCTCAACCTGCAAGACATCTACGTCATCTTCCACTAATAGCTAGCCATGTCATGTCACTAACTTCCAAACTCTTATTTCAAGCTATTCAGAGCATCTCCAACAATTTCCTGAATGACTTGCCATTCTTCAAAATTTGGCAAAATATGCAAAATTCCTTCTCCAACAGTTTGCTAAATTCACTTGCTATCTTTCCCAACTTGCCAAATGTTCCTTCCGCGCGCGGATCGTACTTGCTATCCCTCGCGCGAGGCCGGTGTTTCCCTTCCCGCAGTCATGAGGAAAAATCCTCCTCTCGTCCCCACGCCGCCGCGGACAGTCCGACCTCTCGTTCCTGCACCGATCGTGCCTATATATCGTCGCGATATCACTACGGGAAACGCCTTCTTTGCCGACTGCCACAAGCAGTCGGCAAAGGCCGTAAAGCAATCGGCGAAGCCTTTGCGACTGCTTTCCACGTGGCAGTCGGCAAAGGCCAGTCGACAAAGGTTTGGCTGGAGAAGGTCTGGCTTTGCTGACTGCCAGCGGATGGCAGTCGGAAAAGACTGCCAACGGCCAAAGCCGCAGTCAGCAAAAGAAGCGGCCGCCGTCGTTTGGCGTCTTCTTTGTCGACCGCTGTCTTGGCAGTCGGCAAAGATTTTTTTTGCTGATTTTTTTAATTTTTTTAGAAAGTCTTTGCCGACTGCATGATCTGGCAGTCGGCAAAGATTTTATTGGCAGTTTTTTTTAAAAATTCTTTGCCAACTGCCTGAGCTGGCAGTCGGTAAAGACGTTTTATTTAATTTATTTAAAAGACAGGCTTTGCCGTGGCAGTCGGCAAAGCTAAAAAAATTTTTTCTCTGTTTTTTCATATATATCACATATATATACATATATATACATATATAGCACAAATCCACATATATATATATATCTCTATATATAGCATAAATGCACATGTAAAACATAAATTCACATATATATCACACGTCCAATGTCCAAGTCCATCCACATCCAACTCGAACATACATAACAAGTTCACCATGTCCAACATCCATCATAAAGTCCATCACAGGCTAAACGAGAGGTACCTACGACGTCCCGGCTCTCCAATGGCCATGAGAGTATGGAGAGCCCCCACCTTGCCAGGAGTACGTCCAGGCCCCGAGCTGAGGCTGAGGAGCGCCACCTGCCCACTCGTCCTACTAAGGCTAAGAAGTTGCGCCACGTGCCCACCCGTCATGCTCAGGCTAAGGAGTTGTGCCAGCTGACCACGGAGACCACCCGTGTTGCGGGGGCGAAGGAGGGCCAACCAGCCACTCATGGCCTAGAGAAGGGTCAGCTGGAGGAGTCGGGTTCGAACCCGCTGACTATGCCTGCACAAAGGAGAATCGATCTCATTAGATCCTGCGGGATGTACGCACAAGCAGAGATAATAGACAAACATATATACTCATCGGAGTCCCTATAGGGCCAAAAGGAGGTGGTGGAGCGTAAAGCAAAGCAGGCAACGGAGGCAAAGGAACACCAGGGATCTGAAAGCTCTGAAAGTAGCCGGCAAGATCCTGCATCTGACGCTGCTGTGCTGCTGGACAGCCTCAAGATGGCACTGATGGGCCTCCTCTCGGGCCCAATCTCCCACTGATAGGTCTCCTGCGAGGCCGCCTGCGCGGCTCGCAAATCGGCCAGCTCAGACTGCAATGTTATACCCTCGATGTTTAAACAATGCAAAAGGAAAGGTACATATGTAAAACCAATGAACGATGAATGAAACTAGAGTTACCTAAATCACTGCCAACGACTGTGCGTGGCTCGGCTGCCGAGGTCGTATGGGGACGTCGGAGGAGGTCGTGCTGTCGGATCGACGAACTTGATGAAGGGTGGGAACGGTGGCCGGGTCGATTGCGCTGTGGGCAATATAGTACCGGCCGTGCTGCTTCCCTCCTCCCACCCTCATCAGGAGGTCTGTGTCTAGGGGCTGGCTGGCAGGATCGAAGGACAGACATGGCACTAGAGACCCACCTCGGTGTACTGGACCATCTTCTCATAGGCGTTCGGGTTGGTGTACGCCTCGGGCCCATCCGCCGAGTGGTAGACGTTGTCCGGATCTGTTGCTTTGCCCTTGTGAGACAGGGCATAGCCCTTGTACTCGTTGATCACCTGCCCACCATGCGACTGGGACTATGAGGAAAACACAAGGTTGATTACACGTAATGAGATTGAATAAATAAATAAATAAACCGACAGAAGCGTACCCATGCGTCCATGAACCCTACGAGGGAGTGGCTCCCCTGGTGGTGTGCCGGCCCTATCCTTGCTTCAGCATATCCACTTTGTCGTCTACGGTTCTCATATGACTCCAGCTTTCTCCAGTAGTCCACAATGGCCTCGCAGCAGTCCATGTGCATTTTGCACCAATCGACAGGAAACTGCATGACATGTCAGAAGATGAATCAGAATTAATATGTACTACTTATTTTTCATGAAAGGAATCAGAATTAATGTTTCCTACTTACCTGCATGTAGAACTCCTTGGCAATGTCAGTTTTGGGGAAGAGGGTCATCTTCTTGGCTTCCTTCTTGTTCAGCGACAGGCAAAGCACGTCGGCATAGTAGTCGATGAGGACCTAGAGGTGCACCTCATGGTACATGTCCTTGAGTCATGACATGGAGACCTTGTCCTGCCTCGTCGATGCCTTGGCCTCGCGCCCCTCCTCGCATGTGAACCACTCCTACATAAACATATCATGTATCATTTCATTATTTCAAGAATTTCCAACGAATGTGTCGTATTGACAAAGCGGTGCAATGAAGACTCACCCAGAACTCCCTCTTGATCTTGGTCGCAATGGGGACTTCATTTTTGTCCTTGACTTTGTAGAAGTCTGGCCAATGCCAGGGCACCACCTTGGTCCCGTTGTCGAGGGTGAGAAGGCCTGGGTAGTGCTTCTTAATCAGGAGGCCCATCATGCCATTAGGATGGCGTGAACTGCTCCCGCACACAACCGTCCAGCTTCTGCACAAGTCATTAAGAAGAATTATTAGTCTAAAGTTCAATTTTAAATATGTCATATGAATAAGTTGTGAAAACATAAATAGTTACTTACTTGTCACCGTTGGGTCGAATCATTGGACGGTGGCCTTCTGTGATCGCCACTGCAGGGAGGCGCGTGATCCCGCACCGGTAGACCTTGCTCGAACCTGAGGAAGCCGTCTCCCCTGGTGTCGCCTCACCCCCGTCCTGGTCGGCCCCCGTTCTGGTTGGCCCAGGCTTGGTCCTCCTCGTCCTGGCCGGCCCTGTCCTGGTCATGCCCGTCCTCCTCGTCTTGGTCGCGCCCGTCCGAGGAAAACAGCTGCCTCGTCGCCGAGCGACATGAGCTGGTCCTTGCCGACGATTCCACCCTCGGCGTCTCCTCCACCGTCGGCTCCTCCTGGTCATGCATGTAGACCAACTTTGCGTGTCGTCACGGTCATTTTGATCCGCCCGGCATTTTGTCCTGTGCCTGCAATGACAAAGACAAAGATTAAACCAATTAGCACAAATAATCGATAAGTACTCGTAAAGAGATGCAAAATGAATGAAGCATAATTGCAAAGTAATAATAAGAACAATATAGTATTTACTTGAATTAGAATTTATCTCCACGAACGATGGCGGTTGGCTCCACGTCATCGCTATCACTATTGTCATCATCACTATCAATATTGTCGAAATCTAAGTCCTCATCATCTGCATTGTCCTCACCACCTTTATCGTCCTCAAAAACTCTATCGCGCCGAGCCCTCCATCGCTCAAGCATCATTATGTCCTTAGGATCTTGCACCACTTCACCCTCATCCTTGTCAATGTCGTTGTCTTCTTCCATGCCCATCAGCAAAAAAATGTCTATCGACAAACGCCCTTCTAGCCCCTCAGGTTGATAGAACTCTCCGCTATCTGCCTTTGGGTCAAAGTTGTAATCATCATCGTTTGGGAGAGGCACTTTACCACGCGGCGATACTGAGTGCACAAGGTACCAACCCTTAAGCCTCTCGTCTTTTTGGCATGCCCTTGGGAGATAATAAACTTGCGTGGCCTGTTGAGCCACAATATAGACATTTTCTCCAGTAAAGATGGAATCCTGTCGAATCTCGACTTGCCCAATGTCATCGGCTCTTCTAGGTTCATTAGGATCGAACCAATGGCATTTGAATACCACTAGTTCAAGATCTTTGGGGCCCTCAAAGTGGAGCTCGTATATTTCTTTGACTATGCCATAATAGTCGTGATTATCGGTGTCGGGCGTACGAACTCATGTGCACGTGGTCTTTCGGGTGGGCCTACTCTCCTCGTAACTTCTCATGCAAAAGTGATAGCCATTTATGTCATAAACAGTGAATGTATTGACCCTAGTGTTGAAACCCCGTGCAACCTATTTCAATTCAGCACTCATTTGCCTATCCGTGCGTGCCTGCAAGGTGAGGCCAGGTAGATCATTACATTACTCGCTCCTAGGAGCAAATTAGAATCTCAAAGTTGAAAAGAGGTAAGTTGGATGGTACCTTTGTATGGAACCAGGAAAGAAAATCGGGCCTTGCATTTTTTAGAAGATCGTCTTCTTCTTCGTTGGTGGGATCCATATCCCCTGTCCAGAGTTCATTAATAAACTCCCTTAACAAGCAAGAGACAAGTGGGGGTCAGAACGATAGGTGGAGGATGTTGACTGCGTATGTAACTAGCTCATTGAGAACTTACATTCGATAAGGAAACACTTCTTCAAGGTTCAACAACACGTAGAGCATGATAGTGCGAAACTCATGTGGTTGCAACACCTTGGGGGTAGCTGTGCTTCCCCTTCTGAGTTGCCCTTTGAAAAGACTCAGGGTCATTAAACTCTAGTCGTCATTGTAACGAGGGGGTGGGTTCACGCTGGGAAGGTTCTCAGTATAGTAAGCCATTGTAAAGTTGGGCACCTCCTCCACTCTGAACGCCTCTGCCATGGAAGCCTCAATTTTTGCTTTATTTCTACACTTTTTACGAAGAATTTTTAGACACCTCTCGATTGGATAGCACCAACAGGCCTGCACGGGACCCTCCAGCCATGCCTCACGTGGTAGGTGCAAAATCAAATGCTGCATCAGCAGGAAGAAGCCGGGTGGAAAGATCATCTCCAACTTGCAAATCAACTAAGGTGCAACACGCTCGAGGTCAACAACCACTTCCTGAGATAACTCCCTGGCACAAAGCTGGTGGAAGAAATAGCTCAACTCTGCAAGAACATGCCACACTGGCTCGGGGAGATATAAACGGGTCATCGCAGGAAGGAGCCGCACAATCCATATGTGGAAGTCATGACTCTTCATCCCTAAGACTTTCATAGTCTTAGGGTTCACTCCCCTACTCAGATTTGCCGCATACCCATCAGGGAATAGTAATATCTTGATCCACTCAAGCACTTTCTTCCTATCGTCCCTTTTCAGGATGTAATCGGCCGGCCCCCTTTTCCATTTCTTACTGTCCGTAGGGGTCTTCATCACTAGCTTTGGTCTATTGCAGATCTTCTCCATGTCCAATCTAGCCTTAACGTTGTCCTTTGACTTCTCCTTTATGTCCATGAGTGTACCCAGAGTGCCTCAGCAACATTCTTTTCTATGTGCATTACATCAATGTTGTGTGGAAGAAGAAGGTCCTTGAAGTAGGAGAGCCTAGTCAAGCCCAATATATGGGTCCACATGTGTTCTTGACCATATCCTTTAAAACCACCATTGTCTTTATCAATTTTGAGAGCCTCTAACTGGGCAAGGACCTGGGTACCGCTCATAATATCAGGTTTAGGGTTGGTGACTTGAACACCTTTCGTGAAGTGCTTGATGTCTCATCTGAACTCATGGTCATCATCTAGGAATTGACGATGTTTGTCAAACGAAGAGAACTTGCCACCCTTCTTCGGCCAGGTGAACATCACAGATGCCTTGCATACTAGGCAACTTCCCGTGAACACACCACCCACTGAATATGCCATACGCCAGGAAGTCATGCATTGAATACTGGTACCACACATGCATTGTGAAGTTCTTCTTTGCAGCTCGGTCATACGTCAGCAACCCTTTTTCCCAAGCATGTTGCAATTCATCCCACAGTGGCTGCATGAACACACCCATATTGTTGCCCGGGTGTCCAGGTATTATCAGCGACAAGAACACATTCTTGGGTTCAAACATAACGCCAAGGGGAAGATTGAGGGGTATCACGAACACGGGCCAACAAGTGTACGGGGCTGCCATCATTCCATACGGGTTGAACCCATCAGTTGCCAATGCTACACGTACATTTCGAGCATCCTCTGCTTTGAGAGGATGCTAGTCATCGAAGTACTTCCATGCGTCACCATTCGATGGGTGTACCATGTTGCCACTGTATCTTTTGCCATCCTTGTGCCATCTCATCTGTTTCTCGGACTCCTCTGTCATGTACAGCCGTTGGAGCCTCGGTATGACAGGAAGGTACCGGAGGACCTTCTCGAGGATCTTAGACTGTTTCTTCTTGCCATCACTACCATCTACCTCCACATACCTAGAGGCTTTGCACTTTGGACATTGCGTTGCTTCCTTAAGGTCTCCCCTAAATAGGATGCACCCTTTAGGACAAGCATCGATCGACTCATACGACATCTTAAGTGCACAAAGGAGCTTCTATGACTCGTATGTGTTCTTCGACAGCATGTGACCCTCCGGAAGCATTTCCCCAAAAACTGCCAACATGTAATCGAAGCCGTCTCGACTCAGGCTCAACTGCGAGTTCAACGCTATTAGGCGTCCAATGGCATCCAGTTGCGACATTGTTGTCTTCTCATGAAGGGGCTTCTGTGCCGAAGACATCATTTCGTAGAACGCCTTTGCGGTTTCCTCTGGATCCTCCTCCACCAATCCTTCATTGCCATGTGCCTCATTATAGTCTACCACCATGTCGACCATCCCGGCATCTCCATCAAACTCCTGGAGACGTTCTCTCACCTCCTCCTCTCTAATACCACCATGGTTGCCTTCACCATGGAAGACCCACCTCTTATAGTTTTCCACAAAGCTATGCTTGCAAAGATCGTTCTAGACTGCTTTCTGTATTTTCCTTTTTGAGTTCTTACACTGGCTGTAGGGATACGGCATCCGAATCAACCCATGAGTAGCCAGGCCAAATGCTTGCTCCAGGAAATTAAGCGTGCCCCTAACCCATTCAGCGCTCTTCATCTTAGGTGTGAAGCCCGTGTACATCCATTCACGGTTATCCATCCTCTGTCATACACATGCGTAAGCAAGTAATAAAACCAGAAATTGCATCTACACGACATTCCTACCATCTAATAGGTGAAGGATTGTTCCTAATCCCAACCGTGGATGCGTAGATGGGTTAGCTTCCATGTTCTGCCCCCGTCTGAGTTGGAATTTCGGTAGCACCTCCCCGCTGTTCTCCCGATACATGTCCCCGCGGGGAGAGTGTGTATCCGAAGAACAACGGGGAGGTGCTGCCAAAACTCTGACTCAGATGGGAGCAAAACATGGAAGCTAACTCATCTATGCATCCACGGACTGTCCAAAAAATATGGACAATCCGAAACAGATATGGTCGCAGATATGCAGAGACTGCATACCTCCGACCGTATCTCTTTCAGACAAGAGACGCGTGACCTAGGGTAAGAAAGAGAGGTGATTTATAGCTAGGGTGGCGGTGGAGACAGCCTAGCGGGGCAGTGGCGAGGCGACGCGGCCCCCTCCGACAAGACCTACTCTGCAAAATAAGAAAAACAACACCATAAGTACAAAATTTCAGCAGAACCTTCCCTGCACGGGGAGGTTTCCAAAACCTGCAAGAAAGAAGTCGGCTCGATGGCCGACAGCACATATACGGCATGAAGGCCACACATCAACCAACTTGGCACGAAGGCCGTCAACGACACATACGGCACGATGGCTGACAACCTCACTACAAGAATTCTTGGTTTGTGTGACAAAGTCAAACTATCATGTAAAATACAAAAAGTGTCGTAAAAAGATCCTTGTGATGATTTACCTAGCGTCACGAGGGTCGTCACAAAATGACCGTCATATAAAGTATTGTGACGATAGTTTGTTCTATCGTCACAAAATGTCATCGCCTTTTGTGATGACACTTCTTGCGGCGTCACATATTGTGACCTTTTAAGATGAAATACGTCGTCACAAAATCACCAGTCAACGTGTCACACTATGTTGTGTCGTCACAAATGGTACGAAAACGGACGTGTGCTGCTATCTTTTTGTGACAGGTCATGCTCGTCATATAATGTGTTATAGATTTTGTGACGCGCTCTTTCCGTCATTCGTTGTACTATCTCTTCAAGTGTTTTGTGATGATGTTAGTATGTCATGTATAGTCCCATTGATTATGTGACACTTTGTTTATGTCACGCTTTTATATTGTCTCTAGATATTTTAAGATGACTGTATGGCATCACAATTTCTCATACTATTTTTGCCAGTGCTGCAGACATATACAGTGATGACATACATATACATTCATTCATCACATTACATAACATCAGAATTTGAATTTACAGATATATAGCATCAAACCCATAGGATTCTTATCACAAGTCTGAAATCATCCATAGAAAAGACTTCAGGTCTGAAACCATCATGCATACACAAATTCACATAGTTCACATGTTCCAGTACTTGTTCCACTTCCAGCACATAGTTTCAGGTTCCAAACCAAGAGGTTCTAGCACAAAGTTACAGACAAATACATAGGTCTAATGAAGTTGCAAGACAACAAGTTCCAACTAGGTAGCAAAAGCTCAGGCGCAAAGGCTCATACTTAGAAACTGCATTCTTACGTACCTCACTCTTTCTGAAGTTTGAGGACAGCTTGCAGGAGTGCATTTGTCTCATCAAACTTGGTATGCATCTCCTTCATTTCCTCTTGGGTCTGCAGAAGCAAACTTTGGTTATTTTCAAGTGCAGCCTGCTGAGCCTAAAGCTGTGCCTGCAACTCTTCCTGCTTGCTAGCAGTTGCCTCTCTTTCAGCTTTGAGTGTTGCCTCAAACTAAGCTTGCATATGTTCTTGTGCTGCTGTCGATGAGGACTGACCGGACTTCGATGCTTTTCAGACACCAATGTTAGGAAGAAAGGTGGATGAGTGGCTGATGGCGCTAAGACTTTCATGAATAATCTGGGAGGCAGGCTTGTCTGCTTCTCCTAATTCTAGCATTCTTTCCTTCTCTGCCACCATTCGTTCCTACATAAAATGAATGCACTTAATAACAAGACAACAGAACAGTATTAAAACAGGCATGTACTAGAGTACGGTAGATGTATCCAACATTTTGTAACTTACATATACTTCATTAGCAAGAGGAGAGCGACCATTTTTGAAACTAGTCATACATTCCCCAAAGAAATCCACAGCATCCGGTTCCGTGTTATTGTACTTAGACCTCTGCATCATGTACAAACCTTGGATTACTTTGAAGCACACATCTCAGTTTGCATTGCATAATAACAAAAGAATCCAGACATGAAAAGACAGACTATGGACATTAACACTTCTTAGTTTGGATTACTACTATGGACATGGACAGTTTTATAGTTCAACGTTCTAGTTCAACTTAAAATTATCAATCCGAAATGGTTCTGGTGATCCTGCATTTGTCCTAGCTCATGTTCATCATCAATCTCATTTTCTTCTATATATACAAGGAAAAGACAAACTGTAGTGGATACAATATATACAAGGAAGGCAAAGACAGACTGCAGTAGATATAACATGGAAAGTTCTTGTAAAAATTTAGACCAATGCTGATACATATACGTGGGAAGTCCTTGCAGCAGAGTACATATTCATATTGAGGATAGTAGAATAGCATAGAAGACAGCACATAGAAATGAAATCACTTTTTGAATGATACTTCACAGTTATGATCCAACAGCATATGTACCCTAAAATTGAAAGCAATAGTATTACCAGGCTATATCGATGGGCTATGTAGGACCTAGAACCAGTTTTTTGGTGAAGCTTCTCATTGCCTCTGTTCAGTCTATTCTTTGGAGATTTCTCCTGCACCACAAATGCAATACTTATCAGCTTGCCACTGGTACATCAATGAAAATGATATTCTGAGATCAAAGCTTTGCAGCGAAGGTGCCAAAATATTGAACTTCATTAAACATATAGTTATTTATTAACAAAAATTGAATCTTTGACCAATTTCCAGTACCTATTTAGAGTATATATTTACAGAGCGAGGATGACACTTTGCATAATCTTGGACAAAGAACTCTACTTCAGCTTAGAAATAGTGAATCTTTCACCGAGAAGGTTTGATGCCAATTTTAGATAGGATATATCCTCTTCAGCTAAGAAACAGTGAACATTTCACCGAGAAGGTTTGATGCCAATTTTAGACAGGATATATCTTCTTTGTTGCTGCACAATTCACATGCACAGTTTGATTGCATATTAACAAAAGCAGTGATTGAGGTCATGTACCTGAGTCTTTTCATCACACTAGTACTTTACGAGGTCGATCCACTCATCTTTTTTTCACTTTGGGTGGAGGTTCTTTGGCCATCACCTGTTCCATTGTCACGGACTCATCAAAGTACTTCTTTTTTAGTTTCCATCTCTGCTGCCTGACTCCCTTCTTAATGATATCAGTGCATGCATATTTGCTTGGTCCTTCATTTTTTACATCCACATCCAACCTAGTCTGCAGCCACACAAATCATTTATTAGGCAAAATTTCTTACATGAACGTACAACTAGTAATGAAACAAAGAAGTTGTAGTGAAATAGATGTCTCACAGCCACTTTGTCAAGCACTTTTTGTACTTCAGTAGGCCCCCCATCTTTTTCATAAAGCTTCCAAGATGTGAAGATAGGTAGCTTGTCTCTAAGAGCTACACCAGTTTCTGATGCCAGCTTCGCTGCCTGAAGTGGGACAACAGGTCTTTTCTTCCCTATAGCCACTTGGATAGGCATCCTGTTTCCTCTCTTTATCATCTTCTCTAAGCCAAGCCCAATGGTTTTCTTGCGCACTTCCTTTCGGGCCACTACATTGGTAAAAAACATGCAAAATTGGTTATTATAGCAACCACAAATGTAGATATTGAATGTAGAAATTAATGGTTGCAAACACATATTCATTACCTAGAACCAAGTCACCAACTGATTCTTCCTCATATGTATGACCCTCAGAAATAGCAACATCAACATGGTCACTTGAGTCATTGATGTCATTGCTCTGCCTAGAGCTCTGTATACCTGGCGAGGCTTCTGTAGGAACTGATTGGTTAACACTAGTTGTGGGATTAAGTTGGGAAAAAAGGGCACGATTGGTTGTAGGTCTAGGAGTAGTATACTCAGTGTTTGCACAAGTCGTAGACATAGGTGGACTGGTGCTGGGTAGTCTAGAAGAAATAATAAATGGGTTAGCACCAGATGTACTCCTAGCTGCAGTTTGCCTACTGAATTTCCTTGGACCAGGCTCTAAATTTCCTTGCAGTGCACTGGAAGTGGGATTAGTTTTTGGGTTGGCTTTTGGATTGGTCTTTGAAGGCAAGGGTGTTCTTTCCTAGGTGGTGGATGGCCTCCAGGCGAAGCCATGGCTGCCTACAGCCTAGTCAATCTGGAAGGCGTACGTGGTGGCAACTGGTTTGCAGGCAACTTTTGCTTCTTCTGCTGAGGGAGAGTTCCTGGAACCATCGCTCTTACCTACCAAGAGAAACAATCACATTCATCATCACAATGAAGTACATGTTTCAAATACAAACAAGATGCTTGTTAATTTTCCTAGTAATGCATCTCACCTCAGAATTATCCTCAATATTTAGTTCATCATCATAGTCATCATCACATTCATCAGCACTGTTAGATTGGTCAGATTGGTTATCAATGTCAGAGGTTGGGTCATATTCATGGTCAGAATCAGGATTGGCAGACACTACTACCTTCCATTTTCCCTTTTCCTTTTTGGAAAAAACATCTCTAACTTCCTGAGCTAATATTGGAATACCCAGAGACTTAAAATATTCCTAGATATTCCTTACCCTTTCATCCCTGTCCTGCTCATACTGGGTTTTGGTCATTTCTTACTTAGTTTCATCAAACGCAGAGAGTAGAAACTGAATCTAGTTTCTATAAAAAGAAGGAAAAATTGCAATTAACAGATGATGGTTTCAGTATGCATATCTAGTAGGTTCGCCAACAACTTCTCTCTATCTAGTTTGGAATGCTGAAAATCAAGAATAACAAAGCATGTCTAGCTGTCCACTTCTCCCACTATCAAATCAAGAAGCATAGGCATAAATCACATAATTCAGAACTTGTATACAGGGTGAAGAATGTCAGCATGAGAAGAACATGTATACAGGGTGAAGAACATGTATACAGGCATAAATCACATAATTTAGAACATCCATGCCTAAGAAACAACTATGACTCAGTTTTTTTGGACCAACTGCATAAGCAAAAGCAAAACTCCTACCCCCACTCATAAACTCTCTAAAGCCTAACCCCCAGTTTATACAAAGTCCTAGCTGAGATATTCATGCAGATATTCTCTCACAGACAGGAGCAGAAGATTCATGTAAGATTTTAGAGGAGGAGGAAGCAAAGTACCTCTGGAGGAGGAGGAAGCAAAGTTGTTGCTCCGGCCGGTCAGAGCGGGGAGGTAAGTCATCAGGGCTTTCCAGTTTCTCTGAGTGGGGAAGGATGTCATCGGTGCTCTGGCTGGTCAGAACGAGGAGGGGCGTCGTGGAGCCTCCCGCCGGTCGTTGCGGCGATGGGCGCCATCGGACCTCCCATCGGTCGGAGCGGGGATGCATGTTGTCGGGCCTCCCACCGGTCAGAGTGGGGATGCGCATTGTCGGACCTCTCCGGCCGGTCAGAGCAGGGCCTCTCCGGCCTCCGCGCTGAGGTGGACGCTGTTAAGTTGTGGGGAGGGAGGAGGAGGCCATGCTTGTTGGCGTGGTGTGCTTGAGGAACAATGGGGATGTGGGGCGGGAGAGGAGTGGTGGCAGCGGCGAGGAGCAGTGGTGGCGGCGGTGGTAGGCAGGGCAGCGTGTCAGCGAGGAGAGTCGAGCGTGGATTGGGGATTTTTGGGGATTTTCCCCTATGTCTGACCGGGGAAGAGGATAAGGCGAGGAGGGCTTGAGCGGGAGGTGGGGTGGGTCCCGTGTGTCAGCGAGTAGGAAAGTGCGGGAGAGAGGATGGTGGTGCAGTGAAAATTTTGGCCTGACGGGTGGGCCCGAATTGTCGGTGGCCGGTCCTGGGAGGGCCAACGTGCGTTCAGTTGCAGCGGGTCCACTTGTCATTGAGTGTTTTTGTTGTAAATGGATTTTTAAATGTATTTTTAGGCCTGCTAAATGTTCAAAAATGAAAATAATTTATAAAACAAAAATGTACGACACGTCGATATCTACATTTTCCCTATAGGGTATTTTTTTCATTTGAACTTTGTTTAATAGTTTCAAATTCATATTTGATATTTTGAGGACTATTTAGTACAATTTGGTGTACTAAATACTTTCAAATTAAAAAGTGATAAACACAAACATTGCACATCTCATGAAAATACACACTTCTTGTTTTGGTAGTTTCGCCATTTGATAAAGTGGCACGAACTTTGTTCATGAAAAATACATATCTCACTCATAGTTCATGGAACTATAAGAGAGATTGTAATTTTTGTGAGCTACTTTACTTTCACTTTGTAAAATGGGAAAATGGTCAAAATAACATTTGTTGGTATTCATAAGTTGAACAAATGTTGTGTTCATGACTTTTGCAATTGAAGTCATTTGGGGTGTGAAATTATGGTTTATAGTTGTGCATTTTTAAATGTGCAACTTATGAATCGATCAAACTTTGTATCGTGAAAATTTGACCAAAATGAACACTACAATTTGACAGATTATGATTTTAGAAATTTTTAGAAAAAAGCATCGGATTTGGAGGTAGTATGTAGGAGAAAACTTGTTTCAAGATTTTTGCACGGATTAAAAAACTAAATGGTGAACATTTGACAGGAGGAAGACAGGCTAATGAACATCTAGGCCCACATGTCATTGACACCCTGGACCACTTAGCACTCAAGACTAAATACATCTGGGTCCACATGTCATATACAGCTGGGGTACTTCACTTGCTCCTGGTTGCCTAAGTGTGGCCACGAAGGTGTGGCCGCTGGGGCACTGGCGCTGGATATGGCGCTGCCCCAAACGCCTGCCTCATCGACGGCCAGCACCTGAAGGCCTACAGCTGCAGCCCCCTCCCCTCACCTCCCTGCATGCCTCCCCTCACCGGCCTGCAGCTGCTGGCCCTCCCCTCGCCTGCATCTGGCACCCATCCCCTGCATCTGGCGCCCATCCACTGCATCTCCCTGCCCCTCCCGTCACCGTGGTGGAGCCTGGCCATCGAATCCACGGTGGATCCAGCAAAAGGAGCTACTCCAACCCCCCACCAATAGCCACAGCAAGCACCCCCACAAGGTGAGCTCATTGGCTAAAAAACATTGTTACTAGTGATGTGTACCTCCTTCGATTTAGCTTGTTCCAGTGATTTTATAGTATTACAAGGATTGAAGATTGATTTGTAATTGTTACTATTTGCACCAAATTGTTTCCAGGTCAAGATGGATAGAAGTTGGATTTATGACAGTGCATTATTTTCACTGGCCTTTTTGTCTGGTGTTTAGCAATTCATGGAATATGTTAGAGCTAGATATAGTGCAGATGACAAAATCAAGTGCCCATGCCAAAAATGCCTGAACTAGAAAGAGAAGTTCCTAGAAGATGTACATGAGGATATCAAACTCAATGGTATGTCTAGGTGTTATACTAGGTGGGTTCACCATGGAGAGGAAGAAAATGATGTTGCGCAGGCTGATGATGGAGAATACGCTATTGTACCTGAAGATATGTCATGGGATGGAAATGCACAGGCACCACTTGATGAGGAAGGACAAGCTGAAGATGCCATAGATGACAATGCAAGGGGAGTTCAGGGGTTGATTCAAGATTTGCACGACGCAGTGAGCCATGGATTCGGTGGCAACTTATATAAAGAACTCATGGAAGAGGCAAAGCGTGAACTTTATCCAGGTTGCACCAAGGAGACTAGGCTATCTTTCATTATTAAACTGCTGCATATAAAAGTGTACAATAGGATAACAACATCTGGGTTCAATGCATTCCTTGAGTTGTTATCTACATCTTTGACAAATGTGCCTGGTCTCCCTAAGTCTTATAGGGAAGTGAAATTTGTACTCAAGAAGATGGGTTTTGGTTATGAGAAAATTAATGTGTGCAAGTATGATCGTGCCTTGTTTTGGGATGGCCATAAAAAGGATCAACATTGCCCAGTTTGTGGCTTCACAAGATGGAAAGTGAACAAGGAGGGTAAAAAGAAAGTACCTCACAAGGTCCTGCATTACTTTCCAATAATTCCATGCTTTCAAAGGTTTTTTTGTCAAAGCAGCATGCACAGTTTGCAAGATGGCACAAGAAAAAGAGGGTAGAAGTTAAGAATGAAATAAGACATCCTGCTGATGGAGAAGCTTGGAAAGACTTTGATAATAGTTTGAAGTCTTTTGCAGATGATCCCCGCAGTTTGAGGGTAGCCATTGCAACTGATGGATTTAACCCATATGGTCAGATGACTAATTCATATAGCATCTGGCCAGTGATCGTGATTCTGTACAATTGGCCACCATGGATGTGTATGGGCCAATCGAATTATATGCTTGCTTTACTAATTCCAGGCAAAAGATCACCAGGCAAAGATTTCCATGTGTTCATGCAACCTTTGATGAAAGACATGCTGAAGCTTTGGGAGGGTGTCCGTACTTATGATGCATATGAAGACAAAGATTTTGATCTGTGTGCAGTGATTCTTTGGGGAATTCATGATTACCCTACTTTAGGTACCATGTCAGGAAGAACCACTAGGGGTTACTTCGCATGTGTGCACTGCGATGAGAATCCATGCTCCTATAGTCTTAGAAATAAAATTGGTTTCATGGACCATAGACGTTTTCTCCCTAATGACCATGAATTGAGGATAAAAAAATATTTCAATGGCAAGCATGAAAAAAGAGAGCAGCTAAGGAAATTTAGTGCAGATGAGGTCATGGCAAGGTTGAATGAAGTTTGCTATGTTCCAGGCAAGAATCCAGATAAGCAGCAATCAAGGAAACAACGCCGTGAGGGAGAACCAGTTTGGCATGTGAAGGCTAGCATGTATGATTTGCCATATTGGTCACAACTGAAGCTACAATACAACCTTGATGTTATGCACATAGAGAAAAACATATGTGAAAACATTTTGCACACTCTACTTAATACTCCAAATAAGACGAAGGACACAGTGAATGCTAGACTAGATTTGGAAGATAGAGGTATAACAAAAAGCTTCATTTGCAGGGAGACTCTAATAAGCCTAGAGCTTGTTACTTTCTACAACCTGAAGCAAAGACGAAGTTCTTGCAGTTTGTGAGCAATGTGAAATTTCTAGATGGTTATGCTTCTAATATATCAAGATGTGTCAATTTAGAGGGAGGAGGATCAATGCATGGGTTGAAAACACATGACTGTCACATAATGCTGCAATGTATTTTACCAGCTAGCCTTCGTGGTTTGGTGCACAAAGATGTATATGAAGTAATTGCTGAATTGGGTAGATTTTTTAGGCAACTTTGCTCGAAAACACTAAAGGTTGATGTATTACACAAGTTGAAGGAAGATATTTTCCTCATCCTTTGCAAGCTAGAGAAGATTTATCCTCCTGCATTCTTCGATGTTATGGTTCACCTAGCAGTACACTTACCTGATGAGGCACTCCTAAGGGGACCAGTTCACTATGGATGGATGTATCCCATTGAGAGAAGATTGGGCACCTTTAAGCATGTTGTCCGCAATCAAGCAAGACCTGAAGGCTGTATTACAGAGGCATACACGGCCTATGAGTGTATGACCCAGTGCTCAACATATTTCAGTGACATTATTAATGGGAACTCTAGGCCTGAAAGGAACTCAGATGGTGACCAGGACATCTCTCCCAATGGTTTCTATATTTTTGGTCATGGTATTAACCTCGTCGGTGCTTCTAAACTTCATTACGACGATAAAGACTATGACTCCATGGTTTGGTTTGTTCTAAATAACTGCGAAGAGGTTGACGAATACAAAGAGTGAGTAATTGTTGTCGTGTCATTTTATAGAACTATATTCAATATTACTTTCACAACAAACTGATTAACTTCTACCTTTATTATTGCAGCAAATTTATTGAGGAATTAGCAAAACAAGGGGTGCATGACATTGAAAAAGTGATGTCAACAAAGTTCGCTACATGGTTTGAGAATCATGTGTGTGCAACTTGATCAACAACATGACTATATAATTTATGATTCAATAAATTTTCGAACTCACTCATTGTCTTTCTTTCATGCAGATTACCAAATTGAAATATGAAGGCTCAACAGATATTGATGAAGACCTATACTCACTTGCATGTGGGCCGATTAGGCGTGTACGTTCATGCACAGCATGCATAATCAAGGGGGTATGGTACCACACTCTGGCTCGTGAGGAAAACAAGAAGACACAAAACTCCACCATCAAATGTGCAGGTTCACACAATGATGACACTATTGACTTCTATGGGACAATCACAGACATTATCGAGTTGACTTATGCAAAGAACAGCAAAGGGGATAGAACTGTAATCTTATTACAGTGTGAATGGTACCATCTTGAGGGAAGGACATACCAGATCAAAGATGATGGTAATTTCAAGAGCATTAACATCAAAGGTCGATGGTATAAGAATGATCCTTTCATTATAGCCATGGAAGCCTCACAAGCTTTTTTCTTGGAAGATACGAAGTTTGGTCCATGTTGGCGAGTGGTACAAGAATTTGGCCATCGCCATATATTTGATGTTGAAGAGTCCGATCCAAAGAAACCAATTCATGAACAAATACAAATGAGATGTCAGGAGGCATACCAAGAGGAGAGTACTTCATTGGGACATGGTCCATTGGGAGCCATCGATCCTGATATGGAGTTGTTGAACATGACAATGATTCATGCAGCCCTATCAATAGAGACATTGTCCAGTCCATCCGTCGATGACAACATAGAGTTCAAGATGAAGAAATCGACAATGATGATGAAGATGAAATCTTCCTTGAGTACCACAGTCTAGATGAAGGCAACATGTCAGAAGAGTACAGTGATGATGACTAACTTTTTTGCATGTCATGAGCTTTTTGTTGATGAGTACTTATATCAGTGATGATGACTCGCTTTTACATTTCTAGAACTATTTGTGAACAATGACCTTGTATGAGTGAATTTGTTATATTTGAACTATGATATATGCAATGCTTTTGTTGTTTCATTGGATTCATTTATGATCTTACATTCACGATGATATATGGTGCAATGCTTCTGTTTCAGTGCCCAGAGTTTTTGTGACACATGACAATGTCATGGAATGCCCACAATTTGACATGGAAAGTACACAATGTGTCACAATAGATACATGCTCAAAGTTACATATATGCTGCTAGAATTTCATCAAATCTAACACAACAGGTTCAATACATCAAGTTCTTCAACATTTAGCTTCAATGGACATGCCCATCATCAGCCTTGCCTACTTGAACACTACAGCTACCAGCAAAATGATGGCCAACAACACAAACATTGTTACATTCACACATCCACACACTAGACAAATGCAGCTTCCTAAGCCTTTCCTGTTCTTGCCTACCATTTCCTTTAGCTTGTTCATGTTTTCCTCTAAGTCAAGGCTTGGGCCCACCTGCAGGGTACGCAAAAAAAAGAAAAAAATTTAAAATTGACAAAAAATAGCCCTCTGTGAGGGCTCGAACCCGTGACCCTTGGCTCAACGGCCAAGTTAGTTAACCAATGGGCTGGACTAGTGAGTTCATTAGAGTTTGAGCCTGATATTTGAAATATGATAGCCGTTGTCACCTCACCCCTTCACATTCACTCCAGCCCCTTCACCTCGCCAGATCCCCTTTTCACCTCGTCCCCGGCCTCGTTCACCTCGCCCCCTCGTTCACCTCGCCAGATCCCCTTTTCACCTCGACACATCTGTCCTCATCATCGTATCCATTTCTTACCGGCGCTGCCGCTGTGTCGCCACCTCCCTCCACCGTCGCTGCTGAGGATGACGAAGCCTACAAGAAGGCACTCACTGAAGGACCCAAGAACCGACAGATGGGCCCCTTCCTCCTCGGCGCAGCCCACCATGACAAAGGTGTCCACACCGGCGGTGGGGAAGAAGGTATCCACGGCGGTGGCTATGACAAGGGCCGAAGCCCTAGAAAGGGCTATGTGGGCAAAGGCAGTGCCGACGGCCAAGAGGAAGCCCACGACGGCGGCCAAGAAGAAGCCCCCCGCGGCGGCCAAGAAGATGGCCGCGGCGATGGCCAAGAAGAAGGTCCTGCCGGCAGCCAGGAAGAACGCCTCACCGGCGGTGGGCAAGAAGGAGGCCTTGTCGGCAGAGCCCAAGAAGGAGACCATGTTGACAGCCAAGAAGAAGGCCGCGGCAGCAGCCAAGAAGGCCCCCTCTACCTCTTCATCGGCAGGGAGTGACACCGTGAGGGTGCTGTGTAGCAACTGCTTTGGAGGAGAGAGCCAGTACTATAAGAGTTTTCTGCGCGGGGGGCACAAATGTTGCTGCAATCTCAACACCTCCAATTGCTGCTCGCCGTCTAGTGGCTACCTCAGGTCACCATCCAGCTCTAGCCTGCTCAAGTCGACGTCTAGCTCCGACGACATGTCCACTGGCACCGAGGTACAACATTCTCTTGAAATTAGGGTTTAGTTATGGCATTGGTCTTTTGTTTAGCCTAAGTTATGGCATTGTCACTTAGCATATATTGAACTATTACACATATCCATTTGCCAGTAACAAGCATGCCAATTGCCGTCGAAGATAGACAAAGAAAGACATAACTTGTCAATTGAGGAGCATGCTAGAAATAGTTTTTTCTTGCATTGAACTTGAAGGTGTTCCATTTTCTATACATTGAACTTGAATAGCCATAGCTGGAAATAATTTTTTCTTGCATTTAACTTGTCAAAGATAGACAAGAGATAAATAGCTATAGGTCTATAACTTTATTTTGTTGTACACAGAACTTAAAGGTGTTCCATTTGCATAATATTTGGATAATGTGATCACTTTTGAATGCCAACACTTTTGTGAATGTGAATCAGATATAGCTTTGAATGTCAGCACTTCTGTGTATGTGAACTAATAGACAGTTGCTACCTACAGTCCTATAAACACACATTGGCAGCTATTATGTATTTGTTGTTGTTTGAGCACAGTACTATATATAACAGTTCATCTTGTCCATTTGTAGTACCATGTTTCCAACTTGGTGATGACTCGACCAGCGCTCATAAGCGCCATCGAAAGCGTGACCTGACCCCTGCATCAGAGCATTGCTTCTCTCACTTGGAAGGTTGACACCCTCACTCAACTGGTCAAGGACGACATCCACAACAAGAAGATTGATGGGTGCCTTCAACAACTTGAGACCGTCCAAGCCAAGATAGGCGAGTATGAGAAGATCTTGGAGGACGCAGGCCTGCACAACAAGGCAAAGTGATGGATGTTTAGCTAGCTGTGGCACTGAAGTCTTTTGGAGGCCCAAGTGTGTGCAACATAATGATGTCATGAATTTTGTTAGCCCAAGTGGTCTGCCACTTATGATGTTCTTTTGTTAGCCCAAGTGGGTGTAGTAGATGTGGGAATGAAACTATGTGTGGTATGGTACCCATTAAGGTTATGGCTTGAACTACAATGTGCATATATATTATATATTCTCTAATATATGTGTGGTACCCTTTAAAGTTCTAGAATGACAACACTTCAGTTATATATATGTTATGAAATTTATTTGTAGTGACAACACTTAGTTGAGTTTGTTGTGTTAATTAAGTTGTGTGCCATATATTTTTGCTGAGAAGGTGTCATGGAGAAGATGAGGGTGAGCAACATTGGTAGTCAGTACCAGTCAACCTGAATCAGTAGCTTGGATGTAGAGGGTAGCTTCTATGACAAAAACATAAGGTGACACCGCACAAATGTCACGTAAAGCCCCCTCATTGTGTCACAAAAACTCAGTCATCATTCGTCTCCCCAGATAGAAAATTTGTGACGACAATTGAACCTTTATGTGACACAATCTACCATGTCGTCACAAATGATTCTGGCCAAAATGAATTTATGATGACCTAAAATTTAGCGTCATATTATGGTACATTATATGACGAAAACAGGCCTCGTCATAACAAATTTTATCATAAAAGGCAAGATTTCTTGTAGTGCCTAGAGCTTTACCTTCTTCTCCGGTGACGGGTGAAAAGGACGACGTGGACGAGCGTCATCAACGAACGGTGTGGACGCTCATCAGATCAAGGTCCTTCTCCTCCCTTCTCTCTCCTCTTCTTCTCCTCTATTCTCCTCCTTCTCCTTCTTCTTCTTCCTCCTCCTTCTCTTCTCTTCTCCTTCCTCCTTCTCTTTCTTCTTCTTCCTCCTCCCCTTCTTCTTCTTCTTCCTCCTTCCCTTCTTCTTCCTCCTCCTTCCTCCCTCCTCTTCCTCCTGCTGCCTCCTCCTTGACCCGGACAGGGGGGCGGCGGCCGAGCTCCTCATCGAGCAGGGGGTCCGGGCGGCCGAGCTCCTGCTCAACCTGAACAGGGGGCGCCGGCTGCCGGGGCTGGCCTTGGGCGTGGGGAGTGCCAGCGTCCGGGGCGGCATGATGAGGTGGCACGGTGGGGCAGCCGGGGCAGTGGTGGTGGGGTCGCGATGGCGCCGGGCCGCAGGGCCGGCGAGCGGCGGTGCGAACCGGTGCGCTAGCGCGGGGTGGCGTCCTGCGGTGGTGCGTAGGCGCGGGGCCAGGGAGCGCGCGGTAGTGGCGGTGCATAGGCGTGGGGCCGGGTAGTGGTGGTGGCAGCGCGCGCTGGTGGCTGTGGGGGAAAATGAGGGGATAGGGTTCGATTTGGGCCGGCCCGACTAATAATTTAGGGTTGCGCCCTTGCCGACTGCCAAGCACGGCACTCGGCAACCTCTTTGCCGACTGCCAAGCTGGGCAGTTGGCAAAGCAAGCTTCTTTGCCGACTGCCGGTGACGTGGCAGTCAGCAAAGAGCCTCTTTGCCGACTGCCCAGCTTGGCGGTCGGCAAAGATTTATTTTTTTTGAATCCAATCTTTTTCTATGGCCCAAGTATATTGTTTACAAACACGTTTGAATTTAGGACCTTTTTATAATATTTTGCTATATTTTATTTATTTATTTTATTTACTTGAATTTTTCCGCATAATCCAAATTTGAACTGCATGTGCATAAAATAATGAAACGTAGCCATTCAAAAAATGATATTTATGTTCAAGAGTGTATTTTGAGGCCATGTCCATGAACTCACCCAAAAGTTTGAACGCCTTGTCCATGAAACATGACCATCCAGGTGCGGTAGAAGTGTTTTTTAATTATATAAAATCCTGATCACATGTGGAGGTGTCTGGGTTTTGGACATCCGATGTTGTAACTTGCTCCAAATATTCCTAAATTTTTATCGTAGCCTCCACATGCGATAAAATGACACCTAGACAAGTTTCGTGATTTTCGGACTTTGTTTGGATTTTATATAATTAAAAAACACTTCTACCGCAGTGGATGGTCATGTTTCGTGGATAAGGTGTTCAATCTTTTGGGTGAGTTTATGGACACGGCCTCAAAATACACTCTTCAACATGAATATCATTTTTCGTATGGCTATATTTTATTATTTCATGCACCTGCACTTCAAATTTGGATTATGTGGAAAAATTCAAGTAAATAAAATAAATAAATGAAATATAGCAAAGTGTTGTAAAAAGATCCCAAATGTGAATATGTGTTTGTAAACAATATGCTGGGGCCACAGAAAAGTTTGGATTCAAAATTCAAAAAAAATTAAAACTTTGCCGAGTGCCAAAGAAGGCACTCGGTAAAGAGTGCCTTTACCGACTGCGACGTCAGGGGCAGTCGGCAAAGAAGCAGCCTTTCCCGACTGCCCAGCCTGGCAGTCGGCAAAGGAGGCTGGCCCCGGGCCCAACCAGGGCCACGTGGCTGTTTGCGGACTGCTAGGCGTGGCAGTCGGCAAAGAGGATATATTTGCCGACTGCCGTACATCGGGGTAGTCGGCAAAGATCACAGCGGCGGATGCTGTTTGACCCCGCCAAATTTTGCCGACTGCCCATCTTTGCCGAGCGTTGTGCTCTTCCCGGGCAGTCGGCAAAGGGCTTCTTTGCCGACTGCCCCATCTTTGGTAGTCGGCAAAGATTGGGGCAGTCGGCAAAGCCGTTGTTTCCTGTAGTGTATCATGCGCCAAGCCCGCCTTCGTCATCGCGTCCAGTCCGCGGCGTTGTCCTAGCCGCCACGACGATCAGTCCCCGGTCCAGCAGGCCGCCGCGACGATCAGATCCCCTAGCTGGCCGCCGCGACGATCACGTCCCCCAGCAGGGCGCCGCGACGATCAGATCCCCCAGCAGGCCGGCCTCGACGCGTCCTCCCGACTGGTGTTGAGGTATGTGTTTGCTTGATCGTGAAGCCAGGGTACATATATACCATCGTCATATCTTGTGGTGTCCATGATCAGATGCAACGATAGGGTCCATATAGGATCCAGTGCTTTGATGGTGTACTAGAATTGGTAGTCTAGGGTTCATACGATCCAGTGCTTTGACTAAATTTTTGCCGCAGTACTGATTGGTAGTCTAGGGTTCAGATGCTGCAGTCAAGTCTTGCAATTTTCTTTCATAAACATACTACATGTGTAAAAGTACTATATATTGCTGATCGAAGGTACTATATAGCAAAGATAGGGTTCATACTATATTGTTGATCGATCATATGTAGCACTACTGTATCTATCAGAATATACTACATGTTGCCATACGCCTTTATTTTGTTTCAATTTAGTTCAACAAATTTGCTTTCAAGTATTGTGCTGTGCATGCTACTGTGTGTTTGGACGTGCATGCTATTGTTCCTCCATGTCGCCAGGGATTGGCCAAGGGTGTGTCATGGCCGGCAAATCATGTTGATAGGACAGACTTGCAGCTTTGTGTCAGCTGATGCTGCTCGTTGCCGGCAGGTGAGACAGACCTGCAGCTGATGTTCGTTCGATGGACAGAGAAGATTGCCTGATTCTTCTGCCGGCAAGGCGTATTGATCTGCTGATCGATGGGTGGCAGAGCCTGATTCTTCTGCATATGGCACTGCTGATCGATGGGAGGAGACCCATGCGCAAGCGGAGGAGGTCTGTCAACCACTTACGTGGTGGGTCCTTCTATTTTTTTTTTGGCAAGTTGAAAATTAAAAAATATTAAAGAGAGTCTATTTTAACTTAGCATATTATTTTAGCAACTTACTAAAACATAACATTTGGCAAGTTAAAAATACCAAACTGTTAGAGATGCTCTTACATCTTATCTTAAATTCTACCTGTAAGACATCGATATCGTCTTGTACTAATAATCATGTCATGCTACTAATTTTCAATAATCTTTTTAATACAAACTATCTACGTCATCTTAAGATCTACCTACGAGACAAAAAGTCAAAGCACCTGGGCACCACAGCCGACGGGAGCACGTCCAGTAGCGCCACGACGTTGGACTAGAACATGCTGTTGGTGGAAGAAGAGCCCGCCGTCGATGACTATTGGCAGTGATGAGGTCCAACGGCTGTCCGTGTATAGTACGATGGTGAAGTCTCGCCACCATGCATGGCAAGGAACAGAAGGTCAGGGCCACGTAAGGCGGTGGATGGATGGGTCTCGGCCTGCATGGGTGATGGCTGGTGTGTACCGCGAAGACACTTAAATTTGGATGACTGCACGCTGTGACGCCGATACATGGATGCATGCCAGCGAAGAGACTTTGCTGGGGTGTTCGATTGACAAAAAGCTAAGACTGGATTTTGTCAGGTACCGTCGACTTAATGGCAATTTGTTCGTTGCATCTTTTTCGAGGAGGAATGCCGCGGATTGATGAGCTCTCTGGACTTTTGGGCGAACGGCACACTGTGGCCAGTCTTAATGCATGTCATGCATATTAAATAGAATGTCATATTAGTAAAATTACTGATTTGATAGGGTCATTAAATGAGAAAATTTCATCAGATGAGATATAAACTTTTGGGCGAACGGCACACTATGATAAGCTTATCTCGCCTACTATTCCATTGGTTTTTAGAAAAGTAAAGAAATACCGTCCATTTATTTAACTATATGTATTCTGTTTAATATTTCTTGACATGTGAGACATCCGTGTCACGTTCCACTAACTATCCATATCATCTCTTTTACTAATAGACATGTCATGCCACTAAATTTTAACTTTTTAATATAAGCTAATTTCACCTTTTTCCGATCTATAGCAACGTGCAAAGTATCTTTGTCGACGGGGGACACCGGAGGTTCCCCACAGAGAAGACATAAGAATCTAGTAGGTTTCCTTTCATATAATCCTGCTAGGTCTAGTTACGTACAATCCTACTAGGAACTCTACTTTGTAACCGACTAGAAAACCTGCCCCTGGGATATATAAAGGAGGACAGGGCTTCCTAGATCGGCACCAAGCCTCACCACAACCACAACCTGGCTTCACGGTCAGGAACGCACACAATCCCTCATACTCATCAATAAATACAACAGGCTCACGCCGACTGGACGTAAAGGTCTTTACTCGAGGCAAGTCGAGGGTCCGAACCAGTATAAAATGAGCTGTCTCATCTAGCTTGTTGTCACAACCACCGAATTTCGCAGTCCGCTAAGCTCCTCTGAACAAAACACCCTGTCAGGTACCCCAGTGGTGGGCTATCGGTGATAAAACATCGACAGCTGGCGCGCCTGGTAGGGGCTTTCGGCGGATTGTACACCGAGAGTTCGGCGGACCTTACCTTCAAGATGAGTTTTTCGACGGCAACTCGTCGACCCTCATCGACAAGTTGCTGCAGCTAAAAAGACCTCGAGATCAAGATTCACCGCGGCTCACAACATGTTGCTGCGGCTCTCATCATCAACAACTCGTCGCGGCGCTCGTCGGCTCTGTGACAACTTGTTGCAGCTCTCGTCAACATCATCAACAACTTGTCCCAGCATTCGTCGGCTCTCGTCGACAACATGCTGTGGTACTCGCCGTCACTCGCCTCAAGACGTTGCGGCTCTCTCGCCAATCTACAAGACCAAGAACACGTCCTCGACAACGGCTCTGTGCACTCGTCGGCTCTCGCCGACAAGATGCTGTGACTCTCGTCAACTTTCAAAGTTCAACAACACGTTCTCGGTGGCAGCCTCGTGCAATCCAATCTCGTGCAAGCCGCCGCGCTAGGAACACGAAGACCAGCAAGATCAACATACCGCTCAGATGCTACACAGGAGTTTCGTCACAGATGGATCGGCCAGCACTGACTACAACAAGAGGACCTGGCTCCGTTCGAATCAGGCGAGAATTCTACTCGACGTGCAAGACAAAAGATACATGGGCAACAAACATGCACGTGTTCCATCAAGGCAAGAAGACGGGTAGCGTATAGAAACATGCAAGAAGGAGAAGACATGCAAGTATGGCAAAAAATAGTCAAGTACACGAAGACATGCATCAACGACATACGAGCAAGCCAACAGGTTTCGGCGAGATTATTTGCCACCACACGTTGGACTCTATTTCAATCACCGAATCCGACTCTATCAGGATCAACTCCAACTCCATCTTCCCCGCCGATCAAGTCCGACTCCAATTCCCAGAAGACCCGCTAAAGCCGATCCCGACTACTTTGTCAAGGCCGAATACCAGAAGATGAGACCGGCGTCGCCGACTACTACTCGGTTTCCAGCTCACGGACGCAAGCAGTCAAGATGACGGATGTCGTACGGAACTCAGACCGAGACTCGACCGAACTCATATTCATACATGCAAGACGTACAAGCTAATTATGGACATGCAAGAATGCCTCGGAGTGTTACAAGGCAAAAGGCGTTGAAGCAAGGAAGATCACGTCCTTTTATATGGGCAAGCTAATTATAGAGTCAAGACTATGAAGAAGCACACAAGGGCCTACAAGAGAAGAACGCCAAAGCAAGGAAGGCATATATAGGAAAAAACTTGGGTGGACTCTGGGCGCATTGCGTCCAGGATGCGCCCCCTCCTCAGATGCACGACGCGGGACGAAATCCGCATCAGACGGCCGCGGGAATCGGTGCCGGTTGCCGTCGGCACCAGTCGGCAAACGGGCTCGGCTCCGAATCGACTCATGCCTACATCGCGCGCTCCTATCCAATCAGATGTCCGGCCTGGGCGCGTCTGCCTTCCTCATCCCCACTCTTCCCCACACCCCCGCCGCCGCCTCCTCGTCGGCCGGCGCAGAGGGCGCGACGCCCAAGTGGCGGCGGAGCATCGGCGGGTCCGCCGAATGGACGGCCGGCCTGCTGCTGCCGACCTCCTCGCCGGCCGCTCCACCACAAGTAAGGCCCATCCTCGCCACGCGCGCACCGACGACGCCGTGGGCATCGGCCTCCTCCTCGCCGTGGTTCGCGTAGGCCCGATTAGATTCCCGTTGCGGCGATGGTGCGTCTCTGCTCTCGCGACGCAATGGACGGACGCATGCGCTACTGGCCGGAAGGTGCTCGATACTGGATGTTTGGGACTGCTGCTGTGTGCTCGATGTTGGATGTTTGGGACTCATCCTCCCCATCCTTTCAGATTCAGATTCAGATTCAGATTGGTAGTTCAACGGTAAGTCAGCCACCACACTATCCCTTCAATCTGTTTGAATATTCGAGTTTCGTTTGCTAGCTCCTTGTAAATTTGCTTAGATTTGAGCTATGATATTTTTTTACTGTTGGATTTAAATAAAAACATGAGTAGTACTGGTTTGTATTGCCCATGAGATGCAGTCAGGTCTAGTTGCATTTGCATGACACTATAACTACTGGTTTGTATTGCCCATGAGATGCAGTCAGGTCTAGTTGCATTTGCATGACACTATAACAGCATTGTTTCCTTACTAGCACAAGTTTCTTGTTAACTACAGACCAACCTTTCAAGAAATTCAGCTTACTGTTTGACTGAATAATCCCAGATCAAATTTATTGTCTGTCTTTTTTTCACAGAGTTGTACATCCAAGGCATTTGTGCTAGAAACAAAAGTCGGCGCCTGGGGATTCATTTTCTCCAAGATGCACTGATGGCCGAAGCAACACTGGCCATCTCCAAGATGCACTCAAGGCGTTGGAGGCAGCTGAAATGCACAGCACCTCCCATGTGCAACTAGAGGTGGTCTCAAGTGTATGCCTAAATGTTTCTCTTGTACCACGATGTATTAACTCGTCTGCGCGCGAGCTTGGTTGCTTATGAGTAGTTGATTCACAAGAAATACAGAAAGGTTTAGGGTATGGTGATTCACAAGAGTAATGTAAAATGTGACTTCTCTATGAAATATATTTCAATGTTTTGAGATCAGCACTGGAATGCATTGTTTCTCTGGAATGCATTGTTTCTCTAAAATGTACAGTTCATGATTTTACTAAACAGGTTCTTATTCAAAGCAGAGGACATAGTCTGAACATGTTTGCACTCCATGACAGGAAAAGAGTAAAGTTACATGTTCTGACCAAAAGAGACTTTCTAACTGCAAAAGAGACTTTCTAACATCAAAAGACCAAAGTTACATGGATTCATTTTTCTTACACTCCATCAAAATGTAACTTCCTAACAGCAATTTGCATTGTAGCATCCTGATCAACCCCCATTAAGAGACTTGTGTATCCTCCTGGAATATATGGAGCAGCCATGGTTGAAGGTTCTGGAATTAAATTGAAGTGTGTCACTGTGGAATTAGCATGTCCACCTTGCAGGAAAGGAGCATCTATGGATGAAGATGGGATGCAATTGAAATTCTGTCAAATATAGTATAAGTGTTCAAAAACCATGATTGTAAGGGAATGAAATATATATGATAATTCAATATTTAAGTGTTCAGCTAATGTCTTACAGTTTTTTGGGTTGGATCAGCACATCCATATGTTGTTTCTACATCATTGTTTTCCAGATCTTCACCTGTAATTAAATATATGATTTTGGGTTGGATCAGCACATCCATATGATTTTTAGTAAAAAATTAGACATAAGCAAAAGGTATTGGCAGGTCAGTACCTTTCTTATGAGCGCCCCTTTTCTTCTTCCCTGATGATTTCTTTTCAACAGCACTTTTAAAACATGTATTATTTGGACCTTTTATTACCTGAGGAATTTTAAATGATATTACACCATTTAATGCATCTCGAACACTTTCAATTGGAACCGCAGAAGCCTCACTGAATTGTGTCAATTGTGTCCCAGCAGCTTCCAACAAATCACAAGTCAATGTAAATTGTCTCTTAAATTCTTCCTCAAACTCTGAATACATTCGCCTTGTATATGATTCAGCTACAGTATTCAACATTGGTAGATTTCGAATGTATGGAACTAGGTTCTTTCTACATGACTGAAAATCAGCATCTAATTCATTTGCACGGAGACTAACTGTAACCTTCTCACATTCTACAAAGAGTTCTCAAAGACCAAGTTTCCTATAAAATCTTTTCATGAAGACATTATTCATACCTTCGCTCCTTTAGGTTGGGTTCATGTCTGCTGTAAAAGAGTCACGGTACGTCGCAGCCCACTTTGTCCTCAAAGCATATAGGTTTGCCATCCATGAGTTATTCTCAAGGTTGTATTTAGCTAACAATCCATGCCATTTCTCAATGAAGTAAGTCTCTCATCTATCTTCGTACACACAATTTTTGAAATTTATAGAAGCCTACGGCACTGGGTATGCCTTTTTTTTTGTTAGGAACTTGTCACCTTTCTTATCTGACTCATGAATTACATGACTAAGATGTTTAGTAGCATTTAAGCAAATGTGCCACAAACAGAGACTGTGGGTTGTATTTGGGAATACATAAGCAATTGCTCCTGCCATAGCTGCGTCTTGATCTATAAAAATTGTGTTGGGGTGCTTTCCTGATATTGCCATTAGAAAGGTTTTAAAAAGCCAAATAAATGATTCAATAGTTTTATTGAATAGAAGTGCACACCCAAAAATTATTATTTGCTTATGATGGTTGCAGCCAAGAATGGGAGCAAAAGGCATTTCAGACTTATTAGTTTTAAATGTGGTGTCAAATGACACAGCATCATCAAAGTATTTATAATCCATGATCGACTGACCATCTGCCCAAAAGAAATTTGCTATATGACCATCTTTCTTATCGACCTAAAATGCATAAAAAAATATAGGATCCTATACCTGTTTATTTGTCAGATATTCAGATAGTGTTTACGCGTCATTGGCTTCTAAGTACTGCCTACGCTCGCGATGAATCTCATTATCACAATTCTTCTTAGAAAATGGTATGTTCTCTTCCCCTCCATAAAACTCCTTCATGAACTCATAAACTTGGGCTGGCTTCATTCCAGCTTCCTGTATCTGCCCAATTAATTTCTTGTCTGCCTCTATAACCTGTTGTTGGGACCTCAACTTGTGTGCCTTATTTGGACTTGCAAGATAATGATTGTGTTGTTCCACAAACTTTTGCACCCTCTAAATCCCCTCTTTGTTGATACTAAACTGGACACGAGCATCACAACCCGTCCTTGTAATCCTTTTGCGATTTCTCATTTTCTCGAAATCCTTGATTACTGCAAACTATAAATTTCTGATATAGACTACCATCTCGGCGGTGCTTTGTCTTGCTCTTTCTAATACTGAACCCAACCTTGCCGGTATAGGTATTGTACATCTTATATGCTTGTTCCTCAGATTAAAATATTTGTCCAACTATTGGACTAATCAAATTTTGCCCATCTTTACAAACCACCTCCTGTACATATAAATTTTTAATTAAAGATGTACTGAAAGTAAAACAAAAGTATCATATATTCTGTAAGTTTGTAAAAAAAATTAACCTCATCAAGTAATTCATTGTCCACAAATCCAGATGTCAGTGTAATGGCGCCGTTGGTCTCTACTCCCTTGGTAAGGATGGTGTTCTGTCAAATATGTGCACTATATCTCAGAAACCAAACAACATAGAAGAAAGGGCATTTGTAAAAAAAATGCAGAACGATCTAAACAGATAGCTAATCTACCTGTTGTTCCTCTTCTTCACAACGATCACCAACAGCATCAAATTGTAGTGCGCGTGAATCATCCATGAGAGAAGAAGATGCCATCCGATCATCCGTTGTCATTCCGTCTTCTTGGCCTCCAACATCTTCTATGGAGGTCGCTGCTTCATCCATGGATGCGGCAGTGGGGGTGTGCAACCGGGCCTAGGGCTACGGGCGGCGGCGGCGGCGGCGGTGGACTCGTAAGAGACGAAACCAAGACTTCGAGTGTCTAAATTCGGAACCGAAGTGAAGCCGAGCCGTCGTTCGTTGTGCCGGCTGACTTCGAGACGAAGGAATCGTGAAGCTGAGCCGACGGCATCTGTTCCCAGAACTTCCCTGTTCCCGCGGCCGTCTGATGCCGGCACACCCACGCAGCAAATGCACGGAGATAAAGCAAGGCCAACGTGTTCATACGTTGGTGTACACGCATACAAGACCAGACCGAGATCAACCAAGCAAGCAATGAAGAAAGGCCAAGGCACACAGGCACATGAACGTACAGACCCAGGGTCCACAGCCTCCACGTCAGCAATTGTCGCAGCGACAAACCCGGCAACTCTACTCCAGCCAACGCTGATTTCGACCACGACTCAGACAAGCCAGAAGCAAGCAAGAAGATAAGCTAGTCCGAGTTCTTGAAGATCATGCAGTACAAGAAGAACCCAACAATATCAGACGACTCAGCCAAGCTGTACGACCGCACCAACAAGCCTCTCGAATACATCGAGCCACCAGCAACTATCCGAGTAGTCCGGGTATTTCGACTATATCAAGCAAGTCATCGACACCGCTTTCCGTCAACTCGGATGCTACGCCTACAACTCGGACGCAGTACCCAACTTCTCGTCCGGACAACTCGACTACGACAGTCAAGCTAAGTCACTCCTTAATATTTAATTTTTGTATATTCTCGGATATTATTTGTGTGGCATTACGGTCACACCAACCCAGCAACTCCACAGTTTTATACTTGCATCCTGTCTCTTTGTTGTTCGTAGCAGGAGAAAGGAATCCGGGATGAGCCCGGAGGGTGAATAAAAGAACCCAGAGATCTAACCTTTATACGTCAAGAATCGACGGATAGAAGCAAGTAAGCTAGAGGCAAGGCTAAGAAGCAAGCAAGCAGTGAAACGAGCAACGTGCGCATAAATACCTCGTCCAACGACAACCCGACATATTACAACAAATCAAGCCGAGTTCTTGAGACCATGAAGAGCAAGCTACAAGGCCAATGCACGTGGAGAAGAAGCAAGCTAGCAAGACTTAGCATGCACACGATTTCACAAGAGATTTAACGGCATCAGAAATCAACATACCGGCGCCTGCTCGGCGTCACGTCAAATCATCCAAACAAGAAGCAAATCACAACCAAGCCGTTCGAGTGACAAGCGCTCAAACACACTATTTGCACCAACTCAACAACAAGACCAAGTCCACCCTCGGGGCTCCCGAGTATAAAATTCTTAAGAGCCCTCCAGGGCGGGGGTGACATGGCGTCTCCGGTGAGGAGATTATCCATTCGAAACCCTGAACTCTGAAGAACTCCGCCGGAGACAATCATCTAGCGCACCCACGAAGAAAGACGATGTAACAACCCTAAAAATCCGGACACCAAAAATACGAACTTTCAAAAATTTTTCTTAAGTATCCCACTGTTGGTGAGTGGCATGTAGGAAAACACCCAATAAGTTGCACAAGTAGCACCAAAGTTAGTTGGAGCATTTGCATTTTATTTTACAAGAGTATGATTTGCCTCTTATTTGATTTTATGCAATGTCTAATAAAATCAAATAACATAATAACATATGTATATATCTATGTCTACTAACCTTGGACTTGGAACCAACATCACCATGAGACTCTATGGGGCCCATCAAGCCCTTGTGCCATGACACTAACTCATTAGCACTAACCCTTTTTGCTAGCTAATCATGGCATGGCTTGGAAACAAATAGAAAAGAAATAGAAAAGCTTTTAGAAAAGAAGATAGGAAATGGAAAAGGCTTTCAGCCCGAGCAGCATAAACAGCCCAGTCTGGCCTGCTTTCCCCGCGGCCCAGGCCACCACCGCGCTCGGCCTGTTGGGCCGTAGCCACAGCGCCCGCGCCAGCCGGCCTGCCCCACTCCCAGCGCCTGTCGCATACCACGTGGCCGGCCCAGCTGGCCAAGCGGCCCAGCATGGGCTTGGCACCGCGCCAGCGACGCTCGCCCGTCGCTCGCAGCGCGGCCTCGCGGCCCAGCAAGGCACTGCCGCCACGCGCGCCTGTACCCGCACCCGCTGCCCGCTCTCGCTCGCTGAGAGGTGGGCCCCACCTGTCAGCAGCTACTTCTGGCCGCCCACCGGTCTTGTCCGAGTTTCAGAAATGGCCGCGCTGCACGCGATGCCATCCACCCACACCCGAGCCGCACGCGATGCCGTCCGCTTCCCCACGGCCACACACCAAAACCCTAACCCTAAGCATGAGCTTGCCCCGGCCACAGGATCGACATCAGCCATACCGGCCGTCTGCCGCTCACCACCGTTGAATAAAAGGAGGGGCGCCAGTCCGTTAGGGTTTACCCCTACGCCAGCCGCCTCACTCGCCCGATTGTGCCACGCCCGTTGCTGCGAGGAAGAGGAGAGGGGAAGAAGAGGGCAGAGAGGAGCCAGAGCCGGAGCGGAGCATCGCCGCCGTTCGCGCACGACTCAAGGAGCCGGCGGACCCACTCGACCCTGAGCTGCAGCCACCACGCCTCGCAGCCGCGACACCATCCTACCACCTCCGAGCCCACGGTGAGCCCCACGGCCCTCCTCACTCCCCTACTCATCGAGGTCTCCCTTGCCATGGCCGTCCGCCCGCCAGAGCGCCGCTGTGTTCCCGTTGCCCCGCTCCACCTTTCACCCCATTAACTCGTTAATTATCTTCTCCATGGCCCGGGATGCTTATTTGACACGCTAGATGGAGCCGGCATGAACCACAGTGAGGCCGGCACCTTTGCCGACCTCGGTTCCCCCGGACTCGGCCGTCGGAGCGCCGTCGCAGCTTTGCGGCCGCGCGCGCCCTGCCGTGCCCCCTCTTACCTCCGGTAGGTGGTGCATGACCCCAATCGAACCTAGGAAAAGAAGATAAGGAGCAAGATGGTGCCCTGCCGGAGTATCGCAATCTCCATCGCCGACCGCCGTCGCCGTGACTTTGCCATTGTCGGCTTCAATAGGAGCTCGTAACCCCAAATTGATGCCCTTCTTCTGCTTGCCTTGGTCCCGCGAAGCATATGCGCATACTGGAGTCATCCCCTTCGCGCCGAGGTGCCATGCCGCCGCGGCCATGCCACTCGGCGCTGCCGCTGCACGTGTGCCGGCGAGCAGAGGCACCGCGAGCCCACCTCCACCCCACTGCCGCCTCTATTTTGGCCTAGAGAAGCCGTAGCGTGCACCAGGGAAGCACCCGAGGCGCTGTAGCCCCTCGCCCCTGTGGCACTGCTACGCGACGCCACCGCCGTGAGAGTGCCGGCGAGCCGCAAGGTCGCCGTGGCCCCACTGTTGCATTCGCCTCGTCACTGCGTAGCCTTAGCCACTGCACGGCCAGCCAGAGCCTCTCCGCGACCTTCGCTCGTCCGCTCGCCGCCAGCGAATCCCGGCAGAGCCGCCACGCACGTGAGACAGAGAGGAAAGGGGGAGAATTCCCCTGCCCTGTGTGGACCGCGTCCAGCACATGGCCACCATGGACCAACAGAGGCGAGCCACGTGAGCCCTCTGTCTTTGGTGTACCGTGGACCAAGTCCACGCAGTCAAAGACGTGCACCAGCCCATTAAGTACCTAGGTCCGCCACATGGACGCCCAGCTGATCGACACGTGTCCGGGCCGGGCCGGCCCAACCCGGCCCAGATCCAGCCCTACCCAAGCCCACTGAGGCCCGATCGAGGCCCGGTTAGCATTGACCGTTGATCGATCAACATTGACCGTTGACCCGGTCCCACCTGTCAATGACCGTTGGCCATGGGACCCACCTGTTAGCCGCTGACCGAGTCCACCCGTCAGTGCTGACGTCAGCATGAGGTCAGCTCTATGCCACCTCTGCCGGACCCGCATGCCACGTGGACCAATCAGAACCCACCACGTGTCACGTAAAGGATTATCTGTCCTTTTCTTTTTAGAAAATAGAATAAACTTCAAAAATTCATAATTAATTCATACGAACTCCAAAAAATATGAACCAAGTGTCCAAATTTTCTTAAAATGAGCTCTACGTCATAGGCTTATGTATGAGTGCATTTGGAGTTATTGAATTTTATTGATTCTTTGTGTTGAATCAATAGGAGCCGCTAACGCGGCTATTATGTCTTGTTTTAGAGGAGGAGCAGTTTGAGGAGGACGACTACGAGTACGAGGAGGAGCTCGGTGATGACTTCATAGGTGCCACACCCCACCCAACCTCGTAGATCCTATTACGCATGACATAATATCTAGTTTGCTAGTGCTGTATTTATAAGTATCACCTGATGATAGGTTGCATGGTAGATTTGCTTGATGAGCCTTTACCTTGTCGCAACCTTACTCCTGCACACCCGCTGATAGGCTAGATGCATGCTTATTTACTTACAATGCTTTACTTCTACTACGCTTATATCTGTGTGATGTGATGCATGGTGCAGAGTATGGCTATATGGTTAAGGCATGTGGTGCCACTTTACTCGGGAGAGTGCTGCATGCGTCTTGGGTGTGTGGTGAGGGTTGAGTCAATCGGATAGGATTCAACGACGAGCCATGTGGGCGAGTCTTGCCGGGGGATGTGTTTTGGGCATTCCCGTGTGAGGTGCTTGTGGCGGGTACATTGTGAGGTATGGCGATCCTAGGGGTGAGAGCTTTCGTGGAGCAAGGCCCCGGGTAGAAGGTGTTGTTGTAGCATGGACTATTGTCGTCCCTATGAGAAGATAATCCTGTCTGATCCCCCTAGGACCTAATATCTCTTGAGGACTGGAACCTTGGGACTTATGTGCTCACCACTCGCTCTTGTATGGGCGGGAGATGGATGTCTGACTAGCTAGGACGGTGCCACTACTACTAGGTTGTTAGCAGATAGTGTCAGGAGGTACGGGCATGGAGACCCACACCCTCCTTAGACAACATAGTGACCTCGGGGGCCCGGTACTATGTCTCACAGTCTCAGTGTGCCGATGGTACCTATCCGGGATGTCCCAGTACTGAGTGGTAGGGTGGCATCACACCAGTTAGAAAGCAACCGGAATCAGCTTAGGCGGGGCACCGCCGATGATGGTGATCTTATGGTTATGGGAGTACACGCTCTGCAGAGTTTATGAATCTATATATAGTCCGCGAGCCACTGGTATGGCTTTTTCCTAAGACCCACGCTTCTCGAGAGTAGTGAGATGAGTCCTTCTAATCTTCCCCCTAGTGTTACCCTTCCGGCTATGAGCCGCTAAGACAGGCTCCGAGAGGGAGTTGGACCTGTCGACTGAGTGCGAGAGGGTGAAATATGTGTGATGGTGATGGAATAGGATGGATATGTGGATGAGATGGGTTAAAACTTGATGAACTATATTATATAATATTGGTCACTACTTGCATAGGGAACCATAGCCAGATATTAGGTCGCTTGATTATATCCTTTGCATCCCACCAAATACTACATAGAAAAACCAAAGCATACGGTGGGAGATGTGGCCAGTACAAACCGTACTAAAAATTATTTGGCAGGTGAACCCGACTACGACTTCACCGATGAGGATTAGATGTGTTGTTCCTACGCTCAGGCTTCTTTTGGAGATTTATTGTACTTCTGCCTTTCGCAGCTATCCCAGACGATGCAGCTACTCTGATGATTCCGCCAGTGCGGCGATGAACTATTTATATAATTCCCCCTAAATGTACTCTTTTGTTCGAAGTATGGATTTCTGTATTAACTATTGTTGGATAATGTGATGGTTTGAGCTTCGAACTGTTGTATTATTCACCATTTTGTGTATTTTCCCTTTGTGGAAAATTAAGGATGTTTCAGTTGGTACCAGAGCCATGCTTGACCTTAGGACGAGACCATAGGATTGGACGATAGAATTAGGAGAACCTTAAAATCTCTCAGTTATACACCGACCACTGTATACGCTTTTATGCATGGCTTACCTCTCTCTACAACTTTTCTAATTCCATTCTCGTGTCAACCTGCAGATGGACCCCAATTTGCCGCTTGATCTGTTGCCGCCGATGGATGTCGTTGAGTACAGACTCGACGGGACAGAGTATGGAGGCTACGCTCACGTGCTTCGCGAGGTTCTCACCGAGCTTGGTGTTCCCATGGAGAACATCGAGTACCTTTGCCGCAGCAAGCCCATCCTTGGAGGAGGCATCGAGGGCAACAAGGCAGTCCACATCAACGTGCCTGCAAGCATGAACCTGCCTGGAGTTGCCGCCTTCACTGACTTCGCCTTCGACAACAACATTAGCATGTGTGTTCAAACCGTTTCACGCTAGGCACTTCGTACTGTGCTGCGCAACAGGGCTGACTACCTGAAGGAGAGTCACTTTCATCTGCTCCCTCGTGCCCTCGATGTTCAGCAGGGTACTTGGGAGGAGATCGTCCACACCGAGCAGAATACCAGAGTTGACCGCAACCCTTGCCATCGCACCTCTGTGATGTACCTACAGTGCCAGGATATGTACATTGCCGAGCTGGAGCGGAAGGGACATCATGACCACTACTACCTGATGGAGGTTGACAAGAGGATCCGCGAGTCAGAGCAAGGAGGCAGCATGGAAGCAGAAGATTGCAGACCTAGAGCGTGAGTTAGTGTGCAAGGAGCACACTCATCATGACCAGATCGCCAGGCTGATGAATGAAATGGAGAAGCTGCAGCTCCATGACAGTCGACTCAATAGGAAGATCTGGGATCTTGAGACCACTCTAGCAGAGAAGAACAAGGACTACACAAAGATGTTCCATAAGCAGAGTGATGACACCCTCTACAGGGACAGACTTCATGAGAAGTGTAGTGCACTCCATGAGAGGGTGATGGAGGCACACACCCTTGCCGGTTACAACCAGAGACACCTGATCAACTATGTCCACAAGATAGCATACCTCATGGATAAGCTCAAACTCACCATGGAGGCTTGGAAGAGGTCAGATCGCAAGAGAGTTAGGGAGTACAAGGAATTGTAGGACGAGCTTCCCTTATGAGCCCGTAAGAAGGTCAGAGTTGAGATGTTCGAACTGGGGCAATCTCGCCTCAACTTGAGTGGGTGCCCTACCACTGGACTCAGCGGACAGTCAGTGTCTACCCCTTAGCTCGAGGAGGCCCGTCGTTACGTCTCTCGCCTTCGGATGACTGATGAGCAGATCCAAGCCTCTGGCATTAGTATTCCTCTCGCAACTTATAGTTTGGACCAGTCCCTAGGGATGGTTTAGTGTAGTGTAGGACCGGGAGATGATGGGCCCTACGTGGCCGAATGACCAGACTCACCATGTTGTTGAGTAGTTTGTCCACCCTTTTGCTAGAACTACCTGCGTGTAGTACATTTCTCGCGAGTCTTCTAGCGTAGCTGCTAGAGATATCACCATGTACCCACTTGATGTCATGGATGATTCAGATTTTATCACATCTTTTTGGATCTTCATGCTTCTTTGTATGAGTGTTGGATAGATTTAAATATTTTTAAATCATTTAGGCCAATTTAATTATTACATCATTAATATCGAAGTTATATCATGTGCACATGTGCCCTAATCTAAGGTTTATGTTAAGCAGGATGTCCACTCATCAAGCCAGCCGCCTGAGCAACCGTTCCCCTTCACCTACGCCCACCAGGGGCGGTGGACACGATCGTGGTCGTGGTCGTGGATGCATTGGTCATATACCCCTCGACCTTGAGGAGCCACCCCGCGCTGCCACCCCACGGCCTGCACACCCACCACCACCGCTGGTTGTTGAGCCAGAACCAGCTGCTGGAGGTGCTGCTAGAGGACTGCCACAGCCTGCTACTGAGCCTGAGACCGAGCCTGCCGCTGGAGGAGATGCAGCTCCGCCACCACCATCCGTGCCACTTTTGGCGGATGTGATGGCTCAGCAGACCGAGATTCTTCGAGTCTTAGCTGAGAATGTGTTGCACCCCCACCACAGGGAGCCACGTGATGACTTCTACAAGAAGCTGGAGTTCTTTCTCAAGCTGAGGCCCCCGACATTTGATGGCACCAGCATCGACCTGATCGCTGCTGATGACTAGCTGAGGGAAATTGAGAAGAAGCTGGACCTGACCACTTACACTGACGAGGAGTGTGTTGGCTTGGCAACTCACCAACTTGTGGGTGCTGGGAGATCTTGGTGGGACAGCCTCTGTGAGACCCACCAGGACCCTGCTAACATCTCCTGGGATGAGTTCGTGGAGGAGTTTTGCGCGTTCTTCATTCGCAAGGGCGCGCTGGAGAAGAAGGAGAACGAGTTCCGCAATATCTCCATAGGGGCTGACAAGGTGCATGAGTACACCACCCGCTTCACTAACCTGCTGCGCTATGCACCTACCTCAGTGGTGAACTCTGAGAAGGAGAAGATGTACTACTACTGCAAGGGCTTGTCTAGCCACATCAGGCTCTCCCTCTCAGGCTCCAAGAGCCACACCCTATGTGACTTGATCGACAGGTGCATGGAGATTGAGAAGGACCGCGACGAGGTTTTCACGGAGAAGGAGGAGCTTGGCAAGACCAAGAAGCACTGTGCTAAGGGCACCTCCCACGCACCTGCCCCACGGAGGTCGCGTGGTGAGGCGTCTCAGCCTCCCCGCTCTCGCTTCGCCCAGGGAGCTGCACATGGTTTGAGCCGGGGCGGTGGTACCCACACCAACAACTCCCCCCGCCCTGCTCAGGACCGCCAAGCGTACGCTCATGCCGCACCAGGAGGTAGCACGTGGAGGTCCGCCGTGCCAACCCCCATAGGCGGCGCGACCTACACTAGCTTCACTTGTGGCCAGCTGGGTCACAAGGCAGCCGAGTGCCCGAACAAGCCTGCACCGGCTACACCAGCGCCCGCCAGGCAGAACCAGGGCACCCCGTACAAGCAGGTGCCATCTGGAGCACCCGTGGCCGCCTCGCCCACGTCACAGCAGAGCTACCCAGAGTGCCCCCGATGTGGTGTACGATATGTTTTTAGTGCATGGAGTTAAGGCATCCGTGCTGTTTGATTCAGGAGCTACATGTTCTTATATATCCACCAAGTTTGCGTGAAAGCACCATATACCTATCACTCCACAAAAAGAATCCTTATACACCAGTTCACCTTTGGGCAATGTTTGTTGTACCAAAAGATGTAAGGGAGTGAGTATCACAATCGAGGGTCTTACCTTTCTTGCTGATCTAACCTTGCTACCCTTCGAAGGCCTAGACGTCATTCTAGGGATGGATTGGTTAACCCAGAACAAGGGAGTGATATCTTGCTCACCTAGATTTGTGGATATAACCCATCCAAGTGGTCGCCGGATCAGATGTGAGCCGAACAAAGGGACAGATGTTTCCATGCTGTGTGCCCTTGAAGAGAAATCACTTGAGGAAGTGCATGTAATTCATGAGTACCCCGATGTCTTTCCTAAAGAGCTACCAGGGATGCCACCAGATAGGGATGTTGAGTTTGTGGTCAACCTATTGCCTGGTACGAGTCCTGTTTATAAGCGACCCTACCGTATGGCAGTTGAAGAGCTTAAGGAGCTTAAGAAACAGCTTGAGGAGCTATCCGAGAAAGGGTTCATTAGGCCCAGTGCCTCACCCTGGGGATCTCCTGTTCTGTTTATTAAGAAGAAGGATGGAACACAAAGGATGTGCATTGATTATAGGAACCTGAATGCTGTGACCATAAAGAACAAGTACCCCCTGCCGAGGATAGATGACCTGCTAGACCAGCTGCGCAATGCCAAGTATTTCTCCAAGATTGACCTCAGATCAGGCTACCATCAGATGAAGATAAGAGAAGAGGACATTCCAAGACAGCATTTGTCACCAAATATGGGCAGTATGAGTACACCATCATGTCCTAGGGTCTTACGAATGCATCGGCTTATTTTGTGAACATGATCAATAAAGTGTTCATGCAGGAGCTGGATAAGTTCATGGTGGTCTTCATTGATGACATTCTTGTCTATTCTGCCACCGCTGAGGTGCATGAACAACATCTGAGGATAGTGCTAGAGAAGTTGAGAAAGCATCAGCTCTACGCCAAGTTCAGCAAGTGTGAGTTCTGGCTTGAAGAGGTCGCTTTCCTAGGCCATGTACTCAATGCTGATGGAGTAGCTGTTGATCCGTCCAAGATTGAGATAGTGAAGGGATGGGAGCAGCCATAGAATGTGACTGATGTGAGAAGTTTCTTGGGATTGGCTAGTTATTATCACCGATACATCAAAAACTTTTCCTAGATAGCTCACCCCATGACCAACCTCCTGAAGAAGACCAATGAGTTTGAATGGATGCCCCAATGCGAACAAAGTTTTCAAACCCTGAAAGAGAAACTCACCACAACGCCTGTTCTTGCCTTGCTCGATATCCACCAGGACTTTGTGGTCTATTACGATGCATCTCACCACGGGCTCGGTTGTGTTCTGATGCAGAATGGGAAAGTCATTGCCTATGCTTCCCGCCAGCTTAAGGAGCACGAACAGTGTTACCCTACCCATGATCTCGAGCTTGCCGCTGTGATCCATGCATTAAAGATTTGGAGGCACTATCTGATTGGGAACAAGTGTGAAATCTACACCGATCACAAGAGCCTGAAGTACTTCTTCACATAGGAAAATCTAAACATGAGACAGCATCGTTGGCTTGAGTTGATTAATGACTATGATGTGGATATTCTCTATCACCCTGGGAAGGCCAATGTGGTCGCTGACGCTCTTAGCTGTAAAAGCCATTGTCATGCTCTGTTCACCACCGCCTTGCCCAAGGGGCTGCAAGAGGGTATTGATGAATTACAAATGGAGGTGATACCCCATGGCCTGTTGAATGAGCTCCGTGTACACTACACCCTCATGGATAGGATCTGTGAAGCCCAGAGCCATTGTCCAGAGATTTGGGAGATACATGAGCTCCTGACGCAAGGAAAGTGCCTAGAGTTCAGTGATGATGAGCAAGGTACCTATTGGTACAAGGACAGAATTTGTGTGCCTGCATACCCAGCTATCCACAATGAGATCCTATTAGAAGGACATGACTCCAAGTATTGTATCCACCCAGGCAGTACTAAGATGTATGCTGATTTGAAGAGGAAATTCTGGTGGAAGAACATGAAGTCAGATATCGCAGGTCATGTTGCTAGATGTGACATATGTAAATGCGTCAAAGCTAAGCACAAGATACCTGCAGGACTACTAAAGCCACTTAATATACCTAAATGGAAATGGGATAGCATTTCTATGGACTTCATTGTGGGTTTGCCTCGAACCTCGAAGGACCATGATGCTATATGGGTGATAGTCGATCGCTTGACTAAGGTAGCTCACTTCCTAGCCATCAAGAATGATGCCCGAGTTGGCCAGCTAGCAGATCTGTATGTTGAGAACATTCTCAAGATGCATGGAGCCCCTAAGAGCATAATATCTGATCGTGGGCCACAATATACGTCCAAGTTCTAGAAGGCCCTGAACAAGTCAATAGGGAGCAAGCTGATTACAGTACTGCTTACCACCCTCAGACAGATGGTCAGACAAAGAGGGTGAACCAGATCCTTGAAGATATGCTCTAAGCTTGTGTTCTGAAATATGGAACTGATTGGGAGAATAGTTTACCCTTTGCAGAGTTCTCCTACAACAACAGTTACCGGGCTAGTCTCAAGATGTCACCATTCGAGGCTATGTATGGAAGATCGTGCAGAACACACCTGATGTGGTCCAAAATAGGTGAAAGATCATTCTTTGGCCCTGCCACCATCAAGGAGGCCGAAGAAGGAGTCACCAAGTGCGAGAGAATCTGAGAATTGCCCAGAGCTGTCAAAAGAGCTATGCCAACAAGAGGCGTAGAGACCTCGAGTTTGAAGTCAGGGACTATGTCTATCTCAAGGTCTCCCCGCTTCGAGGGACCATCAGATTCCATGTGAAAGGGAAGCTAGCACCAAGGTATGTGGGACCGTATAGAATCAGTGAAAGAATTGGCAAGCTTGCCTACAGAATTGAGTTACCCACGCATCTAGCAAGAGTGCACCCAGTGTTCCATGTGTCGCAACTGTGCAAGTGTTTACAACTGCCAGAGCATCCGATACCCACAGAGGCACTTGATATCCAGGACACCTTGGAGTACAAAGAGCACCCCATCCGCATTATGGATAGGACCACCAAGGAAACCAGAAACACCAGCATGCCATACTTGAAGATTCAATGGAGTAATCACACCAAATGAGAAGCAACTTGGGAGAAAGAGTCAGAAATGAGGAAGCTCTACCCCTCTTACCTCCGGTAGGTGCCCCCCTCTTACCTCCGGTAGGTGCTGCATGACCCCAATCGAACCTGGGACAAGAAGATGAGGAGCAAGATGGTGCCCTGCTGGAGTATCGCTGTCTGCTTCAATAGGAGCTCGTAACCCCAAATTGATGCCCTTGTTCTGTTTGCCTTGGTCCCACGAAGCATATGCGCATACTGGAGCTGTCCCCTTCATGCTGAGGTGCCATGCCGCCGCGGCCATGCCGCTCAGCGCTGCCGCTGCCCGTGCGCTGGTGAGCAGAGGCACCACGAGCCTACCTGCACCCCACTGCCACCTCTATTTTGGCCTAGAGAAGCCGTAGCGCGCACCAGGGAAGCACCCGAGGCGCTGTAGCCCCTCGCCCCTATGGCACTGCCGTGTGACGCCGTCGCCGTGCGAGGGCCGGCGAGCCGGTGAGCCGCAAGGTCACCGTGCCCCCGCTGTTGCATTCACCTTGCCACTACATAGCCTTAGCCATCGCACGGCCAGCCAGAGCCTCCACGCGACCTCCGCTCGTCCGCTCGCAGCCAGCGAATCCCGACCGGGCCACCGCCTGCGCGAGACAGAGAGGAAAGGGGGAGAATTCCCCTACCCTATGTGGACCGCGTCCACCACGTGGCCACCATGGACCAACAGAGGCGAGCCACATGAGCCCACTATCTTTGGTGTACCGTGGATCAAGTTTACGCAGTCACAGACGTGCACCAGCCCATTAAGAACCCAGGTCCGCCACATGGACGCCCAGCTGATCGACACATGTCCAGGCCAGGCCGACCTAGATCTAGCCCTACCCAAGCCCGCCGAGGCCCGTTCGAGGTCCGGTCGGCGTTGACCGTTGACCGGTCAACGTTGACCATTGACCCGGTACCACCTGTCAATGACCGTTGACCGTGGGACCCACCTATCAGCTGCTGACTGAGTCCACCCGTCAGTGCTGACGTCAGCAAGACATCAGCCCCATGCCACCTCTGCCGGACCCGCGTGCCACGTGGACCAATCAGAACCCGCCATGTGTCACGTCCAGGATTATCTGCCCTTTTTTTTCAGAAAATAGAATAAATTTTGGAAATTCATAACTAATTCATACGAACTCTGAAAAATATGAACCAAGTGTCCAAATTTTCAAAAAAATGAGCTCTACATCATAGGCTTATGTATGAGTGAATTTGGAGTTATTAAATTTTAATGATTCTTTGTGTTGAGTCTATAGGAGCTGCTAACGCGGCTATTATGTCTCGTTTCAGAGGAGGAGCAGTTTGACGATGACGACTACGAGTACGAGGAGGAGCTCGGTGATGACTTCGCAGGTGCCACACCCCACCCAACCTCATAGATCCTATTACGCATGGTATAATATCTAGTTTGCTAGTGCTTTATTTATGAATATCACCTGATGATAGGTTGCACGGTAGATTTGCTTGATGAGCCTTTACCTTGTCGCAACCTTACTCCTGCACACCCGCTGATAGGCTAGACGCATGCTTATTTACTTATGATGCTTTACTTCTACTATGCTTATATCTGTGTGATGTGATGCGTGGTGGAGAGTATGGCTATATGGTTAAGGCATGTGGTGCCACTTTACTCGAGGAGAGTGCTGCATGTGTCTTGTGTGTGGTGAGGGTTGAGTCGATCGGACAGGATTCTATGACGAGACATGTGGGCGAGTCTTGCCGGGGGATGTGTTCTGGGATTCCCATGTGAGGTGCTTGTGGCGGGCACATTGTGAGGTATATATTGATCCCGGGGGTGAGAGCCTTCGTGGAGCGAGGCCCCGGGTAGAAGGTGCTGTTGTAGCACGAACTGTTGTTGTCCCTATGAGAAGATAATCCTGTCTGATCCCCCTAGGACCTAATAACTCTTGAGGACCGGAACCTTGGGACTTACGTGCTCACCACTCGCTCTTGTATGGGCGAAAAACAGATGTCTGACTAGCTAGGACGGTGCCACTACAACTAGGTTGTTAGCAGATAGTGTCGGGAGGTACGGGCATGGAGACCCACACCCTCCTTAGACAACATAGTGACCTCAGGGGCCCGGTACTATGTCTCACAGTCTCAGTGTGCCGGTGAGGAGTAGATGTCTCGTTCCTATGCTCAGGCTTCTTTTGGAGATTTATTGTACTTCCGCCTTCCGCAGCTATCCCAGATGCTGTAGCTACTCTGATGATTCCGCCAGTGCGGCGATGAACTATTTATTTAATTCCCCCTAAATGTACTCTTTTGTTTGAAGTATGGATTTCTGTATCAACTATTGCTGGATATTGTGATGGTTTCAGCTTTGAACTATTGTATTATTCGCCATTCTGTGTATTTTTCCTTCGTGGAAAATTGAGGATGTTTCAGAGGACAACCTATGATGGAGCAAAGTCGTAGCTCTCTACACATCCATTACGAAAGGAGATTATAAGCATCCTCATGAAGATAGAGGATAAACCAACAATGGGGCAGAGTCTGAATTCTCTGCACGTCTATAAAAGCAAAACAATCCCCATGAAGAAAGAAGGAACCAGCGATGGAACAGAGTCCGATCTCTCTGTACCGCCTTGAAAAGAAAAATCAGAAGTACCCTCATGAAGACGATAGACAACCAATGAAGAAGATCAGAGCTCCAACTCTAAACACAATGACACTTCTTGAGAGAACTCCCCGCCGTCCCTTGCGGGTTCAATGATCAAGCAGTCACCTGGAGCATGTGGCTCTGAGAGCTCCCCATCGTTCCTTGCGGGTTCATCGATCAAGCAATCACCTAGAGAATGTGGCTCTGAGAACTCCCCACCGTTCCTTGCTGGTTCGTCAATCAAACCTTCTATTGTGCTATGGGGTAATCTCATAGTGTTCCTGCATGGACTAGAGTCTTAGTACCGCTCCATGGATAGGCTAGCCACCTGGCGTGTGGCTCCGGGCTGGATCAGGGCACATCGTGTCAGTCCAGGATCGGGCTCTCTGGGGTGATTCAGGGCACTTTTGTGTCGTCTCATGATCAGAGAGTACTGCGAATTGAGAATGTAGTTGAACCCTGGCACCTAGTGCTGGTTCAGGAGTCTAAACCTTTTCACAATAGCGGGATCAGGCACTTCATGTAGGTCCAGGACCTTGGCTCCCCACCTTGCCTGCCCTGCACGTAGAGCACCGACTTCGATTAGGGCAACACATGTCGGTCCACTCGGGCCTTTCTGGGGGTGAATACGAGCTCTCATGCTAGATTCACAATCAGAAAGTTCTTTCTTTACTATGAACGAGAATGCAGTTGAACCCGGGCACATAGTGCTGGTTCGGGAGTCAAAACCTTTCGCTACAAATAGTGGGATCAGGGCACACCGTGTCGGCCTAGGATCTTTGACTCCCCACCCTTATGCTGAGACATGAAGCAGCTCAACCTAAAACAACTTTGGCACAACAATGGCCACAACACTACCAGCGGGTAGCATGTCAATACAACACCGTCCTTACAATGGCCACAACTCTACCAATACATAGCACGAAGAAACAACAATGGCTTAGCGACAACCACATTACTCAAAGTCAGGACCTTACCCGCACAATTCATCGGAGATTATCTAAAGTTGGGAATAGGCCCACACAGCTTGTCAAAGTTGTCTAAAAGTCAGGTTCTTACCCGCACAATTCATTAGAAATTATCTAAAGTTGGGAATAGGCCCACATAGCTTGTCAAAGTTGTCTAAAAGTCGGGTTCTTACCTGCACAATTTATCAGAGATTATCTAAAGTCGGGAATAGGCCCGCACAGCTTGTCAAAGCTGTCTAAAAAGTCAGATTCTTACCCACAACATTCATCAGAGATTATCTAAAGTCAGGAATAGGCCCGCACAATTCTTCAAGGCTATCTAAAGTTGGGAATAGGCCCGCACAACTCATCAAGGCTATCTAAAGTCGAGAATAAGCCCACACAACTCATCAAGGTTATCTAAAGTCCGGTACTCACCCTCACAATTTGTCAAGGCTATCTAAAGTCAGGAATAGGCCTGCACAACTCATCAAGGTTATCTAAAGTCGGGTTCTCACCCACACAATTCATCAAGGTTATCTGAAGTCGGGTTCTCACCCGCACAATTCGTCAAGGCTATCTAAAGTCGGGTGTCGGTGTTTTGACCCCAGGGGCCGAGCACCAAAGAGTGAATATGTACTGCGTGCTCCCTAATCTAGATGGTGATGCAAGAAGAACACACAAGGTTTATCTTGGTTCAGGAAATAGAAGGCCCTACGTCCAGCGGGGGGGGAGTGAGTTTGTATTATCTTGCACCGAAGTGCTTATACAGGGGTGAATACAAGCGAGCGAGTGTGTTTGGGCTAGGACTTGTGCGCTACGGGCTCTAGCTTTCCTTTGTTTTTTGGTTGAGTCCAGTCCCCTTTTTTCTATGCTAGCCTGATGCCTCCTTTTATAGGCCAAGGAGGGGCACAGGTGTACAGTCTAACCCTAGAATTGATGTTTGTAGGCTAGCATAGGTTATGACATCGAAGGAGATGTCGATCAAGTCATCGTTGCTGTAGAAGCATGCCTTAGGTGTGACTCGCCCTGTAATGACATGTTTGGAGATGACAGCCATCCTTCCCGTGGGTGTGATGATGTCGTAGATGTCTGGCGAAAGACCGGTGCCCATACGCGGGCGTGTAGATCCCTATAACTGTTGCGTCAGGAGTGGTTGGAGCACTGACCAACGGCGTTAAAGTCTTGTTCGAGGGGGTGGTCGAGGGGGCCGAGCGTAATCAAGGAGGTTGAGACCCAAATGGATAAGACCAAGCCCCAGGAAATGCGGCATTTGTGTTGAGGAATGCGTCTTGAGGGGGTACTGAATGAGGCACAGTACACGGTATGGTGAAACAGTACGGTATGATCCGCCGGTTTCCTGGGTATGGGCAGTAAAAAGGAGGATTTGACCGGTGTACCATCCACTATTACCACGGTTGTAGCCACGAGGTTAGGCGGGAGCAGGTGAAATGCATTAAATGTTTGGGGAATCGTATGGGAAGTAGGCGGGTCGAGGGGGTGTGCGGTATTTCGACGGGTGATCATTCGCCCGAGGGAGTTCCGTCACTCGAGGGGGTGACCGTTCCCCCGAGTGGACACCCTCGAGTCGAGAGGGTCCCGTCGAGTGAATAGTAGCCTAGTTCGTCGAGACCCGTTCATGGGCCGGCCCAGCGTGGTTTGATACTTGGATCGAATATCTTATGTACCTTTGGACTGGGGGATAATAATGGTGGTTTTGGGTTTGTCAATGCAGGGATTGAGTTGCTTAATCGAGGGTTAAGGGTACCCCTTATCCAGGTACCCGACAATAGCCCTCGAGCCCCCGCGTGAGTGCTAGCAGTCATGCAGGGTTTTGAATTGGGACCGATGTGTCGACCGTAATTTTCCGGAGGGTGCGCGCAAGCGTACCCTTCGGGGTTAGCCCCCGAGGCCTCGGAGGAGTGGCGAAACTCCTCTGAGGGCTTTATTTGTCTTTTGCCGAAAGATGTTTTCGTCCAGTTGGGCGTAGCAGGCGTCCCTGAGAGGTTAGGATAACATGAACTGGAGTTGTAGCGCCTAGTCGAGGGGTATCTCGAGTCGCTGAGCCCCCGGGTGTATTCGACCCTCTTTGATCGAGGGGTGCCCGGCGTAGTTGAGCCCTCGAGCCTTGTGTGGCTAGGGTTTTTCTAGCCTTGGGCGTCCATCTCATGAGTCCTTTCGACAGGATGTGAGGTGAGAAGCGCCATACTACAATCGATTGGGCGAGTCTCAACGTTCTCTGTGAGCTGATAATGGGAGATCCAAGTGAGAGCTCGTGCCTCGTTCGATGGGGTTGACTGGTGGTCCTGAGGCATTCTCATTGATGCAAATGTGTAGATACATGGATACTAGTTCCATTCGATAGGACTCGGCGGCTCGATGCCTCCCTCCGTGGGGATTCCATGGTAATCCTTTCGTTTTGCCTTGCATACATCTGAGGGGATCTCGAGGGCTCATCCTCGAGCTAAGCTTCGTGTTGGCTCCCCTTGGGCGCCCCTGACTCGGGTACTCAAGGGTGGCTGTCGAACCCTGATCGAGGGTCAGCCTCCGCCCCTCGAGGATTTTGGTGTGGGACCGAAGTCTATTTTATTTCCTGCAGAAGGAAACGCTGTGGATAACTTCTCCCATCTGTTGGGTGCATATTTTTAGGCAAGAGCTAAAGCGGTGTGGTCGTGGCGGACCTGGGTAACGGCTAGAGATCGTGTGGGCGACGCGTGTGCCTGTTCCGGGAATCTAGGGGCGGTTAGGTGAGCGCATTAAATGTGGGGAATTACCGTGTTGTTGCTGGATCCGCCCGTTGTTTCTCGGCCCCGTCGCTTATAAATACGAGGGGTAGGGTTTCTCCATTTCCAATCTTGCCATCTTGCCTCCACCGCCACCACCAGAGCGCTTGAGCCTTCGTCTGTCTGAGCTAAAGAAGAACCGGTGAGAGAGAAGTGGTGATTGTGAATCTTCCTGGTCGCCCGTCCGTCGAGCAGATTCGAACAGCATCCGTGGTGCCCACGTTCCTCCCTCCAGAGGCCTGGCCCTGTTCTGACGTGTCACAGCAGGAGCTGGAGAAGTTGGTGGACGAGGGACTCCTCCGCCCCACCGCTTCGGCTGAGCAGCCAGAGTGGATCATGCCGTCGAGGGAGCATCGGGAGCCGCAACCGCCGAAGGGCTACGTGGTGAGCTTTGTCAAGTTCCACTAGTTTGGATTTGGTTCACCTCCAAGCCAATTCATGCACACATTGCTCCACTTCTAAGAGGTCGAGCTCCAACACCTCACCCCCAATGCCATCTCCAATGTGGCGATATTCGTCGTGCTCTGTGAGGGGTACATGGGTATGGAACAGCATTGGGAACTGTGGCTCCACCTTTTCAAGGGCGAGCACTACACCAAGTGGATCTCAGAGGGGAAGAGGAGGATCGTCCGCATGGGCAGTTGCAGCCTGGTGCAGAAGAAGTCCAAGATCTACATCGGGATGGGCTTGTCCACCAACCACGACCATTGGCAGTCCGTGTGGTTCTACATCCGCAACGACAACGGCCTGCTGCCCACCTGCACCGGCACGTCATCGGGGAGCGTCCAAAGCACGGGCTCTGGGGCGTGGCCCAGCCCTTCCAGCGGAGGTTGAATACCCTCCTCTATGCGTTGCGTACCTTATCCGAGCAGGATGTGCATGCCGCGTACATCGTTATGGGCTTCCACAGCCAAAGAGTCCTACCTCTGATGGTGCGCCCATTGCGCTTAGATCAGATGGGGCCCGAGGTGCTTCCTGAGCAGTTCATGGGGTGCCAGATGTTACCCGCGAACCTGCCTCCCGAGGATGTCATGATGTGGGTTAGAAGCTCAGTCACCGGTGACTTCGGGCCAGGGGACGTCGATCGTGTCCCGATGCTGCCAGATCCTCATAGCATCATCTTGGTAAGTCCTTCAATTTCACATCCTCAAGTTTCTCCCCTATTTTTTGGCTTGTCTTGACATTCTCTCTGCGGTTTTGAGCGTAGGGTAACATCGACTATAGGGTCTTGGTGCCTCCGGTTTGAGAAGACGACCCCGATCGTCAGGTGAGGCGCTTTGATGCTCAATAGGAAAAGAAGAGGAAAGATCCAGAGAAGAAGGAGAGGAAGAGGAAGAACCTCACGCGCCAGGCACTCGAAATGCACAGGTCTAAACAAAGGCGAGATGGGCTTCCTATCAAGGAGTCCCCCCTGAGGAGATGGACGTGGAGGAGGAGGATGATGATGATGTCAAGGGAGTGGCGGGGCATCTCAAGCCCTATCTTTCCAGCTTTCCTCGAGCTGACGCACCTCCTACGCAGGATGACATCTTGGAGCGCCCGTAGGAAAGAAGGCAAGAGGGTTCCTCGACCTGCGTGGGGTCCTCGTCTCCTCGCCAGCATGGCGGCACTCCGCCGGCCTCGTCCTAGGGTCCGTCCAGTGCCTCGCCTCGCCAAACCAGGTCCTCGACACTCAAGGCGAGGACCCGGGGCTGGACAGGTTCAGAGGAGTGAGCGACACCACCCTCGACGCACGACTCATGGGAGGTGGCTCTAGTAGAGCTCGAGGTGCCGAGGTCCGAGCCGGTCGCCTCGCAGCTCTAGCTCCAGATAGGATTTGGTACGAAGGGGGGCCATCGAGGTGCCCAGATAATTCGAGGGGGCCCGGGTCAGTTGTCATCCCTCTAGGGTAAGTTTTTTTGTCTGAAATTTTAGTCCCTTTTCCTACGATTCACAGAACTTGCTTGATGTTCCTGCCATTCCCTACATTGCCCAGGCTCAAGCTTCAAGTGGAGGAGGCGAACCCTTTGCTGGCCAACTGACTCAAGGTGGATGCGGTTGTGAGGATGGCGGTAGGAGGGGCAGGTGTGATCCTGAGACCCCTATCAACATCAGAGGCGACCTGGCGATCACAAGCCCAGGTGGCGATTATTTGAGGCAGGCTGACGGGCTCCAGTCTCGTTGCAGGCTCGAGCGGTGAGTGGGCCATGGCGGGCGGTAGCTCTGATTGGGGGCAGATGCCAGAGAGTTTGGTTGGTGCCCCGGTCTCGTCGGTCACGTCCTCTACACCTGGCTAGGTCGAGGCCCCCGCAACCGACGGGGGAGCCCTCAACAGCCACGAGCCTGGGTTAGAAAATGCCCCGATTGTCCTTGGGGAAGAGGCCATGGTTCCTCCTGTCTCCATCGAGGAGATGGTGGAGTGCCCCCAGGAAGCTAGAGCACTTCCTCCCAGCGAGAGGGGCGAGAGCCATGGCCAAAGGGCCTGCACAAGATGGAGGTGCAGCGGAAGCGGGAGCAGGATAGCCCACAGAAAAAGGAGGAGGAAGACTGGCTGCAGAAGCAACAGGAGGAGGAGCCACAAGGGTGACAGGAGGAAGAGGGGCTGGAGTCGAGCTGGCCCGAACAGCAACAAGAGGTGGAGGGATTGGAACCGAGCCAGCCGGAGTTGCACCAGCAACAGCGACTGTAGCAAGCAGCAGCAGTCAACACCGGAGGGTGGGTGCCCTCAGCCCCACTACCTCAGCGGTAGGATGAGTCATAGGAGGAGCCGATACCCTCGAGTCTCCCACAGCCACAAGGGGAGGCTGTAACTACTTTGGGTCAGCCGCCACAGCAGCAGAACGCGACACAGGAGGTGTCAGTGGTCCTGCTGGTGCCATAGGAGCGGCCCGAGGAGGTGGCTGTTGAGAGACCACGGTCGTCGCCTCGGCATGAGGGGGAGGGAGATGCCCTTCCTCTCGCCAGAGCGACAGTTTCTCGGGGAGCCCTCACAGCCCTGGCTGGTCCGACCCTAGCCCTTTTGCCCTAGTGGGGCAGGTGAGCGGTGAGGCCTAGTCGTCGACGGCCAGGGCGTAGGTCGAGCTACCGTTCTCCACCTTGGCTGATGGGGTGTCCTGCTATGGTGGTTCACCTAACGCGGTGGAGCACATTAGGTCGATGGTGTAGGAGAGGGTCGAGGCGGCTCTTCCCTCTTGGCGTAGGGAGCGCCTCTCGCTCCAAAACCCGTTGGAGCCTAGCGCCCCTGTGGTTTGGATGGATGACGCGATGGAGGTAAACCACTCTGAAGCTATTCTGCATGGATGGCCCATGCTCTGAAGATGAGGAGGAGTATCGGGCATGGATGGCCCATGCTCTAAAGTTGACTGTCGATGTCGCCGCCGAGGATCTAGGCCAGGTTTTTTCGATAAGTGTTTCCTCGGGTGTTTGGATAACTTCCTAATTTGATGCCTGATTTCTTGCTCTTTGTCCTCAGGACCTGAGGAGGTGCTCCTTTGTGAAGTCCGAGTTCCTTCATGCGACGCATGAAGGGTGGGAGTGGTGTGGCGCCAACTCGAGGCTGGCCGGTCTGCCCAGGATGGGGTGGCCCAGGTTGAAGAGGAGGCGAGGAAGGCAAAGGAGGAGGCTGCGAGGGCCAAGGAAGAGGCTGAGGCAGCTCATGGGGAAGCGTATCAGGCCAAGGAGGAGGCCAGCCGAGCCCACACAGAGGCGCAGAAGGTCCTTGAGGCCCTCTCCTCCTCGAAGGGGCGTCTTAAGATGCTCGAGGGAGAGCTTTGAGAGTCTGTGTAGTGTGTCAAGGTACTCGAGATGGACGTCGCTCAGGCCACCGAGGCCCACGACGCTCTGCACGTCTCGGCCGAGGCTGAGAACATCGTGCCGAGGCCCTTGCTATTGAGGTCGCCGTGCTGAAGGAGACCCTTCTGGAAAAGGAGGGGGTCATCGCCTTGGCTAGAAGGATGATCGAGCATCTATGGCTCGAGAGGACAGAGGCAGTACGCGCTTTCAAGGAGGCCCAAAAAGAGCGCGACGAAGCAGTGGATGCGCACGAGCTCCTTGACACCCACTGCACTAGTGAGTCTTCTTTGTTGGCTTTGATTTTCTTGTCTCCGTGTGCTACGACTGACTTTGTTTTGCTTTCTTGGTCTCGGGCCGACCTGCTCTCCATTTGGACTGCCTCCAAGGCGCTGCAAGAGGGCCTTTTGGCCAAGGCTACTTTGACCGACAGGCTCTGGGCTGTGATCAACGGGCTCTGCAACTCCTAGGGGGTCGAGTTCACGAAGGAGGTTGAGGAAGAAGTGCACGGAACTGCTCTCGTGGACCAGCTATACTACCTTATTGCCAACATGAAAGATCATGTCTGGGATGCCCTCCACATCGGCTTGAAGCGGGCGATGGCGGTCGTCTACTTTGGTTTTACGTACAACATGGACGTTGTCTCGCACGGCTTCGTCTCCAACCTCACCAAAACGGACGTAGAAAATGAGGAGAGGTGCTGAGGCTTGATCAAAGACGCCGAGGAGCCAGGTGAGAAGCTGGCGAAGCTGTTCGAGCCCGAGGTCCTTCCTTTCGAATGCGAAGAAGGCACCGGCGATGAGGGTGGTGGCGATGGTGGCGATGGGAGCTAAAGCCTGTGAGCCAAATCTAGGTGAAGAGGCCCTGTAATAGATTTGGTTTTGTGACATTGTGATGTCATGGCCCTGAGGGCCTTGAAACATTTATGGATGTATATATTTCATATATTTTAAGTCCTTTTCTTTCTTGCATGCCCTGATTGTGTTTCTACTTAGTGAACTCGATGCACAGTCGTGCCCCTCGAAGGTGGTAGTGAGTAGAGTTACCGTAGCATAGAGGCATAGGCGAGCTCCCGGCTCAGCAGCCCTCGACCCTCGGGACACTCGTGGCATTTTCGACTAAGTAACAACACATATCGAGGCGCGTAAGAAAGGATAGATGTTAAGTTTTGAAAAAATGTGCAAGTTTTTTGAGGACTTCGGGGGGTTCCCCCTGGTAGCCCCCGAGGGAGGCTCGACTCTGGGGGAGCAGAGTCGAGACTACCTTATATGAAAAAATAATAAAATTTGCTAAATCAAAGCCATTTTTTATTTATTCATTCATGATGCCATAGTTGTACAAAATATGAGAAATGTACAAGGCCCCGAGGCCCTAGGGGTAAAAGCGATGTAGCTGTTCAATGTTCTAAGCATTGGTGAAGGTTTCTCCTTTGTTGTTCGCTAGCTTGTAAGTCCTAGGTTTTAGCACCTCAGCCACGGTATATGGGCCTTCCCATGGTGGAGTCAACTTGTGGTGCCCCTTGTTGCTTTGTCGTCGATGGAGGACAAGATCCCAACTTGGAGATCCCTCTTGCGCACGTGTTGGTCGTGGTAGTGTCGAAGCTTCTACTGGTAGCTCACAGAGTGGAGGAGGGCCATATCTCGAGCTTCTTCAAGCTGGTTAATGACATTTGTGAGGGCCTCCTCATTTGTCTGCTCGTTTTAGGCCTTTAGTTGAGGGGACCCGTACTCGAGATTGGTGGGGAGGACGGCCTCGGACCCGTAGACCAGGAAGAACAGGGTAAATCCCGTGGCTCGACTAGGTGTCATCCTTAGGCTCCATAGGACCAAGGGTAGCTCGGCAGCCCGCTTCTTGCCATACTTCTTCAACCGGTTGTAGATTCTTGGTTTGAGGCCCTGAAGGATCATGGCATTGGCGTGTTCGACCTGGCCATTGGTTCGAGGATGAGCGACTACGGACCAATTCACACGAATGTGATTGTGGTCGCATTAGTCCAAGAACTTCTTGCCAGTGAATTTTGTGCCATTGTCGGTGATGATGATGTTAGGGACCCAAAAGCAGTGGATGATGTCGATGAAGAATAAGACTGCTTGCTCAGAGCGGATGTTGGTAATAGGCCGAGCCTTGATCCACTTGGTGAACTTATCAACTGCTACCAGCAAGTGCATAAAGCCCCCTGTTGTCTTCTTCAGAGGCCCGCTGAGGTCGAGCCCCCAAATGGCGAAAGGCCACATGATGGGGATCATCTACAGAGCGTGGCCAGGTAGGTGCATTTGCTTGGAGTAGAATTGGCACCCCTCGCATGAGCGAACGAGGTTGATGGCATCAGAGACGGCAGTCGGCCAATAGAAGCCTTGTCGAAAGGCGTTGCCGATGAGGGTCCTCGGGGCGGCGTGATGGCTGCAAGCCCCCGAGTGAATGTCCTCGAGGAGCCTCCTACATTCCTCGATGCTGATACAATGCTAGAGGATCCCTGTCAGGCTTCATCAATAGAGTTCCTTGTAATCACCGTAGATGACATAGGTCTTGCCCGTCAAGCTATCCGTCGAGCCTCAGTTCGGTCTTTTGGGAGCTCCCCTCGAATAAGGTAGTTGAGAAAGGGAACGCGCCAGTCTGGTGGTGGGCTTGATGGTGGAGGTGCCCCCTCAATCTCCATGACCTCAGTCTTATTTGAGGCGGCCTCGTTCGAGGGCAGGGGATAGAGTGTTGATGATGTGATGTTAGCCCCCGCGCCTAAGTCGACAGAGGGCTTGAAGAGGTCCCTTGAAAACATGTTGGGCAGGACAGTCCCACGAGTGGACACGATTTTGGCGAGTTCATCCGTAGCTTCATTGTACCATGGAGCTATATGGTTGAGCTCAAGGCCATGGAACTTGTTCTCTAATTCGTGCACCTTATTGTAGTAGGCTTCCATCTTAGGGTCATGGTAGCTCTAGGCTTTCATTACTTGGTCAATGACGAGTTGTGAGTTGCCTCGAATGTCGAGGCGTCGAATCCCAAGCTCGATTGCGATGCACAGACTATTGATGAGGGCCTCATACTCCACGACGTTGTTGGAGGCGACGAGGTGGATGTGGATGGCGTAGCACATATTGACTCCAAGGGGCGAGATGAAGAGCAAGCCTGCGCCTGCTCCTATCTTCATGAGTGACCCGTCGAAGTACATTGTCCACAGCTCGGCTTGAATCTATGCTGGCGGAAGTTGGGTGTCAGTCCATTCGGCGATGAAGTCTGCCAGCACTTGAGACTTGATGGCCTTGCCCGACGCAAAAGTGAGGGTCTCACCCATGAGCTCGACCAACCACTTAGCGATCCTTCCCGTGGCTTCCTGGTTTTGGCTAATCTTCCCGAGGGGAAAAGATGAAACCATGGTGATCGGGTGACTGAGGAAGTAATGCTGGAGCTTGCAGTGTGAGCATGATGGCATAGAGCAGCTTCTGGATTTGTGGGTAGCAAACCTTTGTTTCCGAGAGTACCTCACTGATGAAGTTGTTAGACGGGCAGGGAGTGTCCTTCGTCCTTTCTCTTGACTACTACGGTCATGATGACCACCTGGGTGGTTGTGGTGATACAGAGGAGAAGGGGCTCGACTGGATTGGGTGGCACAAGAATCGAAGGGGAGGTCAACATGCTTTTGAGTTTAGCAAGGCCTCTTTGGCCTCGGCGGTCCATGCGAAGTGCTCAGATTTCTTCAGAAGACGATATAGCGGTAGGGCCTCTTCTCCTAGGTGCCAGATGAAGCAGCTGAGGGCCGTGAGGCAGCCCATGACTTTTTGTACGCCCTTCAGGTCTCAAATCAGTCCCATTTTGATGATCGCCGTGACTTTTTCGAGGTTGGCCTTGATACCACACTGAGAGATGATGTATCCTAAGAGCATGCCTTGAGGCATGCCAAAGACACATGTCTTGGGGTTGAGCTTGATATTCTTGGCTCGAAGACACCCGAACGCGATCTCGAGGTCATTGATGAGGTTGTCGACCTTCTTAGATTTGACTATGATGTCATCGACGTAGGCCTTGACCGTCGTCCCTATATGTTCGCCAAAAACATGGAGCATGCATCGCTGATATGTTGCCCCAGCATTTCGAAGGTTGAAGGGCATGGTAACGTAACAATACATGCTGAAAGGGGTGATAAAGAAGGTCACGAGCTGGTTGGACTCCTTCATCTTGATTTGATGGTAGCTGGAATAAGCATCAAGGAACAAGAGGGTCTCACTTCCCGTAGTTGAATCAACAATTTGATCAATCTGTGGTAAAGGAAATGGAACTTTAGGACATGCTTCATTTAAACTAGTATAATCGACACATATCCTCATTTTTCCATTTTTTTCTTAACTAATACAGGATTAGCTAACCACTCAGGATGTTGAACCTCCTTAATGAACCCGACTGCCAAAAGCTTGTGCACCTCCTCACCGATGATCCTGTGCTTCTCCTCATGAAGCGGCACAGGCGTTGCTTCACTGGTCTGGACCTGTCCCGGATCTCCAAGGTGTGCTCAACGACTTCCTCGGTCTACCTGGCATATCTGAGGGACTCCACACAAACATGTCGGTGTTCACGTGAAGAAATTCGATGAGCACTGATTCCTATTTGTTATCGAGGGTGGCACTGATCGTTAGTGCCTTCCCATCGGAGTTGCTCGGGTCGAGGAGGATCTTCTTGGTATCTTCTACTGGCTTGAAGCTGCCTGCATGATGCTTAGAGTCATGGACCTCTGCGACGAGGCCCTCGAGGGTCAAGGCTAGCCTAGTGGACTCCTCGACGGCCTCTCCATTCTTGACGCACTCGACCCACTCAACGTCATAGTCGTATGCGTGCTTGTAGGAGGAGCGATGGTGATGACGCCCTTAGGTCCCAGCATCTTGAGCTTGAGATACGTGTAGTTGGGGATCACCATGAACTACGCGTATCCAATTTAGCCAATGATAGTGTGGTACATGCCGTGGAACCTGACTACTTCGAAGGTGAGGATCTCCTTCCTGAAATTCAAGGGGGTGTTGAAGTAAATGGGGAGGTCGACGTGGCCGACGGGCAGGGCATTCTTCCCCGGCACAACTCCATGGAAGCCCCCAGTGCTAGGCCGAAGCTGCGACCTCTTGACCCCCAGGAGGTCGAGGGTCTCATTGTAGATGATGTTGAGGCTACTGCCCCCGTCCATGAGCACCTTGGAGAGGTGGGTGTTGATGATGATGGGGTCAACGATGCAAGGGTAGACTCCTGGGTTGACGACGTGGTCCAGATGGTCATCATGGTCGAACGTGATGGGAGCATCAGACCAGTCGAGGTACTGGGGTGTAGCGACTCTGATGGAGAAGACCTCTCGATGCTCTCTCTTGCATTGGCGAGGCGTGAGCTAGGTCGAGGGGCCACCATAGATCATGTAGCAGTCGAAGACCTTAGGAAACTTATCGTCGTCCTTGTCGCCGCCCTTGTCGCCGCCTTTGTCCTTCTTCTGGTCATCCTTCTCGATGCCTAGACTCTTGTAGTATTTCCTGAGCATGCGGCAGTCCTCGAGGTTATGATTAGCCCCTCCCTTGTGGTAAGGGTAGGGCTCCTTCAGCATCTTGTCGAAGACGGCCCCCTTGGGGGACCTCAAGGCTTCTTGCGCTCGACCGCAATGACGAGATCGTCATCCGTAGCCTGGCACTTGCCCTGCTGGGTCTTCTTCTTCTTATTGTTGCCCTTCTTGGGGCCCTTGCTCATGCCCTCGCCGTCAGCCGCTAGCGCCATCCCTTTGTCCTTCTCGTTGCCAAAAAAGGCTCTGACCGCTTCCTCACCAGCTGCGTAGTTGGCGACGACATCCATCAGCTCGTCAACGATCCTGGGGCGATTGCGCCCTAGCTCCTGTACCAAATCCTTGCAGGTGGTATTTGAGATGAATGCCAAGATGATGTTGTGGTTGGGGATGTGTGGGAGCTCGGTGCGTTGCTTGGAGAAGCATTGGGGAAGTCACAGAGGGACTTGCCGAGTTGCTGCTTGCAGTTGCGGAGGTCCCAGGAGTTGCCAGGGCGCACATAGGTCCCCTTGAAGTTCCCCTCAAAGACCCACACCAGGTTGGCCCAGTTATGGATCTAACCGGGGAGGAGCTCCTCAAGCCACCTTCGAGCGGTGTCAAAGAGGAACAAGGGAAGTTGAGGGATGATGGCGTGGTCAAGGCGTGCCCCGCCCAGCTAGCAGGCTAATCAAAAATCGGCCAAGCAGAGTTCAGGCTTGGTCTCACCGTTGTACTTGATGACACTCGTGGGGGGTCGGAAGGGGTTCAGCAGCGATGTGTTGTGGGTCGTCCTGTTGAAGACTCGAGGGCCCAGCGGCTCAGGGGCATGATAGTCCTCGTCGCTGTCGTAGCGTCCTCCTCGATGGGCGTTGTAGCCTCGATCTTCAGCGTCCCTGCTTTGCGTCATTGGTTCTTGATGATGTCATAGCACACGTCTTGGGCTTCACGGTTATCAACGGTGCGGTCTCGGACGGGGATTGCCTTCTTTGCTCGGGGGGCTGCTCCCTGGTGAATCGAGACCTCCCTCTCATCATGGGGGCTCAACAGGTTGCTCTGAGGCCATCCCTCGATGTCTTGAGGCCAAGCTCTCGGTCTATTGTGCGGCCATGACTTTAAGGAGGCCCTCAACCTCTTCCTGTATCCGCCGAGCTTGAGGGTTTGACGGTGCGGGCACGTTATGAAGAAGCATGGCGGCCGCGATGATGTTCTGACTGGCTTAGGGAAAATATTTGACGACAGGGTACTCGGGTCCCGCGTCTTCAACGATCTGTCAGTTGACCTCTTGGGCCCTAGCTCGGGCCCTTCTGCTGGGCGGGGGTCGGCCCTCCTGCTCGAGGGTCCGCTCGAGCTGATGCAGGCGCTCTCGATCCTCGTTGAGCTTGGCTCGCATCTCCCAGGCCTATGCAAGCTAAGCATCTTGGTCGTCCAAATGCGGGCATTCATCTTGGGGCGCAGCCAGCGGCTGCTCCTCCGGGTCCGCCACGACAAGGGCCCTTCTTGCTGCGGCCACGGCTGCTGCCGTGGCCATTGGGTTGACGGTGTCATCGCTCGACGTGACTCCATCCTTAATGTGAAAGCACTCACGGGTAGGGTCGTAGTGGTCGGAGTTAGAGTCGGGGTTGCCGGAGTGGAAGATGGGGAACTGTCCGCGCCGCTCCTCCTCTAGCCAACGTCGCATCATGTCGAGGGTATACTACCTTGGGCCAGGGGCTCACGAGAAGACAAGGTCCTCGGTGGCTACTAGGATAGCTGCCAGGTCCATGGTGGCACGCAAGAGAGCCCTCGGGTGGTCCTCGTGCGCGCTCATACTGGAGCACATCGTGGCATTGTCTAGACCAAATGGGAACTGGCGGCGAGCTCCATACAGTCCGTGCGGCAGCAAATTAGGGGATGATTTTGATGTGCCCATTGGGGGAACCTCGCTAAGCTCCCCTGCTGAACACATCACGAAGGTCAAGTCAGGGTTTGCATAGAGCCCTGCCGGCTCATTTTTTGTTCCCAGGCGTGGGTCAGATAGGTCCCCAACCAGGGGGCCTGTGCTACCCACCAGGGATGGAGGAAACGCTGAAGACGTTGACCTAGATATGGGCTGATGATGATGGCGACACTGGTTGCGCCTCCTCCTGGACACGGAGGCATGGTGGCAAGACCAGCGTGCAGTCCCTCCTAAGCGTGGGGGCTCGCTGCGGCCTCCTCTTAGATCTCTGACCAAGAGCAGGGTCATTTGTAGCCGCAATCGAGTGACATGAACTCCAGGCTCCCGAATCAGATCACCATGGCTCATGGAAGCGGCGAAGCTGAGTCTACCATCTGGAGAAATGGCGGGAAGTCATCGGTGGCACACAGATCCCCTACCTGGCGTGCCAACTGTTGGTGTTTCAACCCCGGGGACGAGCTCCAACGAGTGAATATGTATTGCGTGCTCCCTAATTCAGATGGTGATGCAAGAACACACAAGGTTTATCTTGGTTCGGGCAATAGAAGGCCCTACGTCTAGCGGGAGGGAGTGAGTTTGTATTATCTTGCACCGAAGTGCTTGTACAGGGGTGAATACAAGCGAGCGAGTGTGTGTGGGCTAGGACTTGAGCGCTACGGGCTCTGGCTTTCCTTTGTTTTTTGGTTGAGTCCAGTCCCCTTTTTTCTATGCTAGCCCGGCGCCTCCTTTTATAGGCCAAGGAGGGGCACGGGTGTACAGTGTAACCCTAGAATCGATGCTTGTAGGGCTAGCGTAGGTTATGACATCGAAGGAGATGCCAATCAAGTTGTCATTGCTGTAGAAGCATGCCTTAGGCGTGACTCGCCCTGTAGCGACGTGCTTAGAGATGACGGCCATCCTTTCCGTGCGTGTGATGATGTCGTAGATGTCTGGTGAAAGACCGGTGCCCATACGAGGGCGTGCAGATCCCTGTATGTGTCGCGTCGGGAGTGGTTGGAGCACTGACCGACGGTGTTAAAGTCTTGCTCGAGGGGATGGTCGAGGGGGCCGAGCGTAATCGAGGAGGTCGAGACCCAAATGGATAAGACCAAGCCCCGGGAAATGCGACATTTGTGTTGACGAATGCGTCTCAAGGGGCTGCTGAACGAGGCATGATATGCGGTATGGTGAAACAGTACGGTACGATCTGTCAGTTTCTTGGGTATGGGCAGTAAAAAGGAGGATTTGACCGGTGTACCATCCACTATTACCATGGCTGTAGCCACGAGGTTAGGCGGGAGCAGATGAAAAGCATTAAATATCTGGGGAATCATACGGGAAGTAGGCGGGTCAAGGGGGTGCACGGTATTTCAACGGGTTATCATTCGCCCGGGGGAGTTCCATCACTCGAGGGGGTGACCGTTCTCCCGAGTGGACACCCTCGAGTCAAGAGGATCCCATCGAGTGAACAGTAGCCTGGATCGTTGAGACCCGTTCGTGGGCCAGCCCAGCGTGGTTTGATACTTGGATCGGATATCTTATGTACCTTTGGGCTGGGGGATAATAATAGCGGTTTCAGGTTTATCAATGCAGGGATTGAGTTGCTTAATCGAGGGTTAAGGGTACCCCTTATCCAGGTACCCAACATCGGGAATAGGCCCGCACAACTCATCAAGGCTATCTAAATTTGGGAATAGGCCCACACAACTCATCAAGGTTATCTAAAGTCGGGTTCTCACCCGCACAATTCGTCAAGGCTATCTAAAGTCGGGTCTTCACCCGCACAATTCATCAAGGTTATCTAAAGTCGGATTCTTACCTGCACAACTCATCAAGGCTCTCTAAAGTTGGGAATAGGCCCGCACAACTCATCAAGGTTATCTAAAGTCGGGTTCTCACCCGCACAATTCATCAAGGTTTTCTAAAGTCGGGTTCTCACCCGTACACTCATCAAGGCTATCTAAAGTCAGGAATAAGCCCGCACAACTCGTCGAAGGTATTCAAAGTCAGGACTAAAACCCGCACAACTCGTCGAAGCTATTCAAAGTCAGGAGTAAGCCCGCACAACTCGTCGAAAGTATTCAAAGTCAGGACTAAGCCCGCACAACTCGTTGAAGCAAGTTAAAGTCAGGACAAAGCCCGAACAACTCATCGAAGGTATTCAAAGTCGGGACCAAGCCCGTACAACTCGTCGAAGGTATTCAAAGTTGCAACTAAGCCCGCACAACTCGTTGAAGCAAGTCAATGTCGGGACAATGCCCGAACAACTCATCGAAGGTATTCAAAGTCAGGACTAAGTCCGCACAACTCGTCAAAGGTATTAAAAGTTGGGACTAAGCCCACACGACTCATTCAAAGTCGGGATGAAGCCCGTACAACTCATGGAATCAATTGAAAGTCGGGATGAAGCCCGCACAGCTCATTGAATCAATTCAAAGTTGGGATGAAGCCCACACAGCTCATTGAATCAATTCAAAGCCGGGATGAAGCCGGCACAGCTCATTGAATCAATTAAAAAGTCGAGATGAAGCCCGCACAACTCATGGAATCAATTCAAAGTCGGGATGAAGCCTGCACAGCTCATTGAATCAATTCAAAGTCAGGATGAAGCCCGCACAGCTCTTTAAATTAATTCAAAGTCAGGATAAAGGCCACACAACTCGTCGAAGCAATTCAAAGTCAGGTCGAAGCCCACAGAACTCATCAATTCAAAGTTAGGTCGAAGCCCACACATCAAGGACTCGTTGAGTTAACTAAAGTTGGGTCAAAGCCCACACAGCAAAAACTCATCGAAGTTAGGACAACTCAAGACAGAACAAAGCCCGCACAACAAGAACTCGCTGAAGAACAACTCAAGTCGGGACAAAGCCCACAAGACAAGAACTCATCAAGACACAACATTGCAATGTGATGCAGTGCACCGAGCTGGATCAGGGCACTCGTGTCAATTTAGATCAAATCTACTCAGCTCCATGAGTTATGCAGTAATGAGGACAACAAGGAGATTTCCAAGAGTAACCCAAATGAACTGGGATAGAAAATAAGCCAAGTCCAGAAAAAAACCCAGATCAGTCAGAAAACAACCTGAAGAAGGCGCATCAAGGCTCAAGTCAAAGTCCATAAAAGAATTTGGATCAATCAGAAAATAACCTGAAGAAAGCGCATCAAGGCTCAAATTAAGTCCGGAAAAGAACCCAAATCAATCAGAAAAGCAACCCCCAAGATGAAGAGATACAGAGATCAGCGAGAAAAAGAACCCCAATAGGATAGGCAGAAGACAAAGAACCCCACCAAGAAGGGCAGAAGACAAAGAACCCTACCAGGAAAGGCAGAAGACAAAGAACCCCACCATGAAGGGCAGAAGACAAAGAACCCCACAAGGAAGGGCAGAAGACGAAGGCACAAACATCTTTAGAATTCTGAGGTGGGGGTGATACAGCGTATCCGGTGAGGAGATCGTCCACCAGAAGCCTTGAAACTCGCAAGAATCCCACCAGTAGTGTCGGAAGGAAAAAGAACCCTATCAAGAACTAAGTTTAGAACAACTCAAGGAACAATTCGAGATAATATACAAAACAACTCATCTCGCAAAATGGAGTATTCGAACACAACGCCACTAAGCTTCGAGGCGCGCCTTCACTTCAACCACGCCCGGGGGCTCGGATCCAACAACGAAGGACCAACGACACACCAGTGAGAAACTACATTGGCAAGGAACTCGAGAACCCTTTCTCGTGTTCTTTCATGCTGAAAAGAACCCAAAAAAGGCTCGGGGGCTGCAGGAGTACCCTCCACCAAAGGCGCTTTTCAAAAATTTTCATCACGACCCTCCAGCTTTTTGTTCCATAAAGCAAGAGGCTCGGGGGTTGCACTCACTGAGTGGAAATTTAAAGATGAAGACGATGACTAGAAGATAAATAACACTAAACCCTCTAGCTTTTTGTGCCAAAAAACAAGAGGCTCGGGGGCTGCACTCACCCAAGATCTAAGACAGAAGCAATAAGGAGGAAGAGCATCCCAAGATTTTTCCTCAAAAGAACCTAGCTTCCGAGTTCCAAATCCTATAACGCTCGGGGGCTTGTCGACGAGGGACACCGGAGGTTCCCCACGGAGAAGACATAAGAACCTAATCCAATTAGGTTTTCTTTCATGTAATCCTACTAGGACTAGTTACGTACAATCCTACTAGGAACTCTACATTGTAACCGACTAGGAAACCTACCCCCTTGGATATATAAAGGAGGGCAAGGCTCCCTAGATCAGCACCAAGCCTCACCACAACCACAACTGGCCTCACGGTCAGGAACGCGATCTACACAATCCCTCATACTCATCAATACAGCACAACAGGCTCACGCCGACTGGACGTAAAGGTCTTTACTTGATGCAAGTCGAGGGCCCGAACCAGTATAAAATCATCTGTCTCGTCTAGCTTGTTGTCACAACCGTCGAGTTCTGCAGTCCGCTAAGCTCCTCCGAACAAAACACCCTGCCGGGTACCCCGGTGGTGGGCTATCAGTGATAAAACATCGATAATCTTCTAGTTTGCATAAATACAATAAACTATTTCAAATTACAATAATAATAGACCATTAATTCGTTTGTAGCACAAACCCAAAAATACACGTAGGAACTAGAAAAATTCAACGTGCTTCCAATAGTACACTAGTACTCCGTCCCAAGAATTTTTTCAGGAGCTTTCGCTTTTTTTACAAGGAAGCATGATATATTGATTAACAGCATGAGGCTGTTAGAACCATTACATCGTTAATGGTTACATTGTTGAGTGCCATAAGAAGAGGACACTCATGATCATGGTTTGCATAAACACAAACACCATCGAACCTAGTCTGATTACTTTGAATTGCATCAAGGGCTTGCCTCGCGAGGCAATCAATCATCTGATTCAGGTTCCTATCTATTCTGCAAATAGCCATAGAGTTGGAGTTCCTGGTAGTAGCGATGATCTGTGTAAGAGGTTTAATCCTCTAGTCTGGGGGGTGTTCAAGATCACCTCCGTTTATGAATTGGACCAGCCATTGATTGTCACTAAGAATGGTTCCCTGTTGTAGCTGCAAAGCTGTGAACACCTTTGTTGCAAGCGCCATTGCCGCCGCCTCTGCCATCGGGACAGAGGAAGTTGTTCTCATTGCCGCCTTGATGAAGACACTGTGAGGTGGGTTAACCTGCCTATTAACAAAAAAAGATACCCAAGCCGGCCATTCTGGTTCCTTGCGCCAAGTGATCCAGTGTGGTGGAGGCATCGGTATAGCAACGCCAACCTTCCAGAAGAGTAGGTTCTTGGACCAGAAACCTGTCCATCAAATGGAGAGAAGAAAGGCCTGCATGTGAAACTGTAGTACCTTGGTTGAAGGCAGAAGCTTGCTGGGCTGTGGGAGTTGTAGCAGGATCGGTGGGAGGAGGATCATGTTGTCCGATTTGTACCTGTTCTTCCAAAGTATTGAGGTGAGTCTGCATATGAGCACTGGAAGCTTGGTGAATTTGGATGGAAGTCCATGTTTTCCTTTAAAATCTATTATCATTACGGGCCTTCCAGATATATCATAAGAGCGCTTTGAATCCTCGAGGACCAGAATGCTAAGCTTCATGGAAACAGTACAGGAGGCCGGGGAAAAACCAGTGAATAATATACAATAAGTTCCAACGCATCTCCAAACATCATGTACATATGAATATATTTATGCAAATAATAGTCTCTATCACATGGGCAATATTGTGTCTTGAAAAATCTCACAAAAACTATGTTATACTCACCGTACAAATATTTGCAGCTTTAGGTCTATTTCACGTAGACTTATACCATAGAATAAGGAGTAGCGACCATGGCAAGATTCATCATTAGTAATATATAGAAATAGTTATTCATTGATGTCATCTGCAAAAAAAAATTCACAGATGAATTTCCATTTAAAGATATTCTCATTTTATCCATGAATATGTGTGTTCACAGTGTTGATGTACTACATGTTAAATCAAGAGTTTGCTTGCCATACATATCTGATATTATTTGATCTCTGTGTTGACCTACTTAATAGAGGCCTCCACGCAAAAAAGAAAGAAAGATAGAAAGCAAGCCGGAGGAGCAACCTTCCACTCAGACTCTAAGCAATCCTGTTCACTCACTACCTCACACACCCTCGTCCCCTCCGGCCTCTGCCACAGCTTGAGCTCGCCACGACACCGCTCAAGGTCGCACGACCTCGTGCCCCATTGAAACCATGGTGAAGCCGCACTCCCCACGCCTCCCCTTCCCCGCAGGCCGCAGCACGAACGCATCGGTGCCGGTGCTCCACTCCGTCATGGTGAGGTCGCTGCGGCTTCGCTGCGTCGCCGCTGGCAGGTCTGCGCTTCCGCCCCCGGCGATTCCCCAAGTCACTGCCTGCTCGCGTCCTCGCTGCCGTCGTTGTCGGCCGCTCAAGCTCCCCGCGCCGGGTCAAGCCGCACTCGCGTCGTCTCCTCGCAGCCTTTGTCGCTGACCACTCGAGACCCCCCGCGCAGTCCGCGCTTCCGCCCCCGACACCGAAGTCGCTCCTGCCCACGTCCTCGCCGTCGTGGCCCTTGGGCGCCGCCGTCGTCATCCACTTCCTCATCGTGAAGCTTGAAGGTAATTTGCGTCTCATCTTGTTCCCCGTTCTAGGATTTCTTTGACATTCAAGTGAGCAATTCTACACTGCAGGATCTAGAAATACACAGTAGTATCAAAGATAGACATTGTAGTGGTTTCAGCATTTTATCTGGAAGTGTAGTGTAGTAGTTTCAGCATTGATCTGGAAGCGTGCCGTAAAATCAAAGATAATCCTTTGTCTGCACATCGATGTGATGTTTCTCGGAATTACTTTGTCTGTAGATCTTAGATGGCACGTCTTCTTAAAGCAAATGCCATTTAGAACATTGACATAGTTCATAACGTGGATCTTCGATCAACAAATCCAAAGGGACCTAATCCTTGTCATAGGATAAGCACATTCATTATGTGGTCTATTCATACTTACACTTTGACACTTAGAAGAGAAGATAATGCCCCTAGAATATTGTTTTGTGCATCAATGCAGGCTTACTTATTTGGCCTAATCTATTTTGATTGCTTTATTTTAAATTATAGTTCTCAAACCTAGGCTTCTTGTAGAGCAGTTTGAGAGATGGGATACATACAGTCTTAGAAGCTGTGACTATAGTTCTTGATGTGCCGCCACCAAAGTCTAGTTCAGTTATGGACTCAATTTTGTTGATATGGTATCTGCTTCTGATCTATAGTTTGCAATGGCACTCCAAAGACTACATCAAGATGCTAAGCCGACTCCACCTGCCGCTAGTGTCCAAGTCGGTCTAGCCGACTTCCAGTCGGCTAAGCCAACTTCGTCGGTACCTGTAGCCGCCGATGCGTCTTTGGATGATTCAACACCTGTTGTTGGTCTCTCCATGGGGATGAAAAGCTACATCATTCAAGTCAAAGATATACATCTCTCTGACATGATCAACAACGTACAAGATACAAATGCTTTGCTCAAATTCCAATCTGGTCAAACTACTTCGATTTCTGCATCTATTAGAGATATACTTGCAAATAGTTGTGAAAGACCGATTAGGAATACATTACATTTGTTGACGATAAAACAAATTCAAATTCTATCGGCCAACAGATTATTCCATATGGCAAGGCCGATAGTGCTAATATATCAAAGTTAAAGCTTTCTGAAAGTAGTTGCAAAGGTGTGCCCGAATGGATTGATGACAAATCTGATCCCTTCGTTTGCCTAGCTTTGAAGCTGACTCCGTAAAAGAATCGGCTCAAGAAATCAAAATATAGCTTTGACTTTACTTTTTGTGATCATGTGTTTGATATTTTGCTAAAAAATAATTTTATTAGAATCATTGATCACAGTGATTTGCCATCAATTCAAAATTTAGAAGAGCTTACATATTGCAAGTGGCATGATTTCTATGATCATAATACTTGTAATTGCAATATGTTTCATCGTGTGGTCCAATCGGCCATTGATAAAGGTCGATTGAGATTTTGTTAAGCTCAACAAGGAGACCAATTGAGTTCAATTGGTTGTGATGGCAAACAGGTTTTGAATCGGCTTGCATTAGCCGATTCACTGAAAGCTCAAGGCTCAAGTGTCCAAGAGAGATGTAGAGCCCTCAAGTGAAGATAAGGTTGTTGTCCAGGAAGTACAAATTGAACATGTTTCAGAGGACAGTAATGTCACAACCATTTTGGAAGACACTAGGGGCAAGTGAAATCTCTCCAATCAGAGCCAAAACCGATTGATCCCATTGATCAAGGAGAATCGGCTGAGGATCCTTCTTTGGAGCATGTTTATCAAAATGGAGAAAGGAAGAAGGATGTTCATAATGCTAATGGAGGCAAAGCTCATAACAAGAAAAGGGATAGAAGACCGAAGCTTAGCTTTGAAGAGCTTCTAGCTAAATATGAGAAGATAGGTGAAGTAAACATTGCCAATCGATCAAAGAAGGTTCGGCCATCAAGATTGCCTCCAAAACACAAATCTCAAAGACAAAATTGGAAAGAGAATAGATCTCACGTAGTAGCAGTATATTCTCCTTTTGAGCAGCCAATTCCCATGTCTTATGGATCACAGCCCGCATATTTTCATCCTTATACATCTTGGGGCTGGTTTGATGAAGAGGCACATGTTCTGTCATATTTCAGGCCATATTATATAGAGTATGTAGCTCCAAGATATCCAAAGAAATCATCATCTTGTAATGAACGATTTGATCAAAATCAGTCTGGAGTTCAACCAAAGAAGAAAGGGATAAAACAAGTTTACCGTGTGAAACATGATGGCCAAAAGAAGAAGAGTTCAGATCTGATTGCAACTATTCAAAAGCCGATTACATTGCTAAAAAATTCGGTTATTGATGGCAAAGAAGTGAGAAGATCATCTATTGATTTTGTAGGTGCCAAATCTGAAGAAAAGAAGGTAAGAGTGCCTAAAAACAAGAAATGGTTGCCACTGTCCAAAATAGAAACAAAACCGAGATGCTCAATTGGTTTACCAAAGTGGCAAGCAAACAAGTTGCAAAAGCTTAGTGCAGAGAAGCTGAAAGAAAAGGGCTTAGCTTGTTGCTTGATTCGGACTACACAGGATTTTGTGTGTAGAGACAGAAAGGAGTTAGTAGCTGCTGCGATGCTACGCCCCTCACTACCGGAGTCGCCTTCTTTGCCGACGGCCATACGCCGTCGGCAAAGCTCCTTTTACCGTCGGCACAGCCTTTGCCAACGGGCTGCCACGTCGACCGTCGGCGAAGAGCCGTCGACAAAGAAAGTGTCGGCAAAGGTCCCTTTGCCGACGGCCCAGCGCTAGGCCGTCGGCAAACCTTTGCCGACGGCCGAGACAGCCGTCGGCAAAGGAGCCACGTCAGCCGTTGCAGCGGCACGATGACGGCGGCCTCTGCCGACGGCTGACGTGTCGGACCGTCAGCAAAGTAGGTGACGTGGTGTATTTTTATTTTTTATAAAAAAGTTTAAAAAAGTCTTTGTCGACGACCGACCATCGGCAAATGTTTGGTCACTTTGCCGACGGCCGACCGTCGGCAAATTTATGGTCCTTTTGCCGACGGCCAGGCCCAGGCGTCGGCAAAGCTAGGAAATTTTTACCTCATTTCATCACATATATATCATATAACCCACATTTCATCACATATAAACCATATTTGAGCATCAAATTCAGTTTCAACATGAATCCATACATGAAGGTCCTCAAAACCATCGATACAACTCCATAATACACATAACATGGCCATAAGAATTCATACAAGTTTAACATACGCTAAACATGTCCAACGTGCAACAACCTCATCGATTAAGGTCCAAAAGCAAGAAGTAAAGGCATCTAACTCTGTGCATCGTCCCCAGGGGTCCCAGAGCCCCCAGCTTGCTCGTACGGAGGCCAACCCGACTGCGGGAACATACCGTAGTGCCGCTGCTGCTGCGTAGGTCTGAAAACGCTTACCTGCCCGGAGTGCCCCTGCTGCGTCGGCGCCTGCGGCCACGAGGAGTACCCCTGCCCTGACACTGGAGGAGGCCACAGGTACTGTTGCATGGGGTAATAGGTCGGGTAGCCCTGCGGTGGAGAAGGACCCAGTGGAGGGCTGCCACCTGGAGTCGGGTTCGAACCCGTCGACGGTGCCTGCACAAAGGCCAAGTGATGTAATTAGTACTGCAGGATGCCTGCACAAGCTAAAGCAACAGGCAATATACACACCGAAACATGTACAGGAGCAGGCACTGGAACTGGAACTGGAAGTGGTGGTGGAGCAAAGATCGAGGGAGGAGGCTCCTGTGTTCTAGGGATCTAGGACCGAAAGTAGCAGGTCAGGTTCGATAGAGCACGCTGGTAGTGCTGCGAAAGTGCTACCAACTGCTGCTGATGGGCCGCCTCCTGCTGCTGACGCAACATCTCCTGGGTGACCTGCTTGGCCTGCAGCCTTTCGACCGTGGCCTGCAATATTACATCCGCAAGGTTGATGGTATGTGAAGGCAAGGTACATCATGTGTGAAACGGGTGAACGACGAATGAAACTGCACTTAACTGAAGTGCCGTCATCATCTGCGCATTGCTCGGCTGCTGAGGCGCTATGGGGATTTGCGATCCGCCCCTTTCCGCGTCGCCTCTTTGGATCTGGCTCAGTGTCTGAACAAAGGACGGGTCGATGGCGCTGTCGGCAATAGCGTACCGGCCGTGCTGCTTCCCTCCTCCCGTCCTCATCACGAGGTCAGTATCCAGGTCGGTTCTGGTGGGGTCGAACGTCGGCCCATGGCGCTCGAGACCTGCGGCGGTGTACTTGGCGAGCTTGTTGTAGACATTCGAGTTGGTGTAGGCCTCGGGCCCGTCCTCCGAGCTGTAGACGGTGGACGCCACTGACGCTTTGCCCTTGTGAGCAAGGGCGTACCCCGTGAACTCATTGATTTCCTGCCCATCATGCGTCTCCCTCTGCGAGGAAAACACAAACATGGTTACAAGTAGTGACAATTGAGACCTATAATAAATGGATCAACAGAAGCATACCCATGTGTCCATGTACCCATGGAGGCACTGGTTCCCTTGGTGGTGTGATACCAGAGGATTTTGCAGGCGAAGTTGCCGACGCTCTTTGCGCTTCTCGTACGCCGTGTCCGTACGTCACCCACGCACAATTTGGCGCCAGCAGTCCTCGTACTTATTGCACCAGCTTGGACACCACTGCATGACATTCAAGTATTTGATATTCCATAAGATGAATTGAATGTGTCACGTAAGGAATCATAACGGATGTTTCCTACTTAATTACCTGCATGTACTGCTCCTCGGTGAGGGCGGTCTCCTTGTCCAGTATCATCTCCCTAACTCGCACCTTCTTTACCACCTTGAGCTCCACGTTGGCGTAGTAGCTGATGATAGCCTGGAGACGCGCCTCGTGGTACATGTCCTTAAGATGGTTGTGGCAGACCGCCTCCTGCTACCGCGCCGCCCCTACACGGGGAGGTTTCCAAAACCTGCAAGAAAAAGCCGGCACGATGGCCGACGTCCACATTTGGGGCACGAAAGCCCACATAACCATAATTTTGGCACAAAGGCCATCAACGACACATCGACACGAAGGCCGACAACCCAGGGGCTTTACCTTCTCCTCCGGCAACGCACGAGGACGACGGCGTGGACGAACGGAACAGAAGGTCGTCGGGGCGGCGCGGGCGGGCGACGAGCATGGAAGATTACCTCGGACGAACGGAACGGCGTGGACAAGCAGCGCGGGCGGGCAGCGGGGCGCGGAGGAGCGGCGGGGCGGCGCGGGCGGGGGGCGGCGGA